>OY728130.1:916169956-917419956 GCA_963277665.1 Viscum album | reverse complement strand
TAGTTATCCTGATAAGTTCTTTTTGGTTATGCAATTTCTCACTAATGAATTAGTATACTCCATTCATATTTTGATGAGATTTTTGGGAGTAATACTACTAATTATATAGGTTATTTTCACTCATGAATGTATAAACTATTTTTTAGGGTTCAAAGGTGAGTTTGGTAAGTGATCTAGAATGCCCTGTCATGGATTGTGGGTTTTTTCTTTTGAGTTGTTTCCTAAGAATTAATTTTGATCTTTATCACGGGACATTTATTTTTATTAAATTTATCTATCATTATGAGATTATTATGAATTTTATTTCATAAATATCATCGTATTAATTAGCAATATATTTCTATATTCATCAATTATATGATAGTAACTTATCCATTTTTTTTGTAGAACATTATTTCTAGTTGGAAATATAGGGACTGTTGAAGGTGGGACTTAAGGGTATCCCTCTTCATCACTATGTTTCAAGGAGGGTTTGAAAAGGGGTGAATCATTATAGAGTAGTATAAAAGAATTTACTTGAGATATACGATTGATATTAGAGTTAAGAATTAGTATGGACTATATTTGTTTTTAGGGAAACATACTAGTTGAGCATGGTTTAGGACATAGGCTATGGAAGCTGATTATAACATGGGATTTTAGGGACCAAGTGATCTATAACAAGGACACTAGTTTTTTCAAAATTCCAATTCAAATGGTTCATCGTACATGGTAGAGACTTTGGATAAGTTTATACATAATTCGTATCTTCAATTGTTTTTGAATGGGTTCAATTTAGGTAATTTAAGGAATATAATTAATTAATCAATACTCAATTATTTTTTACTACAATATTATTTTTATACATTTTTTATAGTTATTTTGAAAAAAAATTATTTTGGTGATCAGGTTAGTGAGGTTTAGTAGTTCTTCCTAGTTCTCCATAGGAGGGTCGACCCTACTGAAGAAAATAATCCATAGACAAAGTATATATATGAATTATACCATTGGTTCTGGTTAATTTTTAGGGGAGTCTCCCTAATCTAGAGATTTAATATAGGTTAGTGTATCTTGAGATCACTTTTATCAAAATTCATGTCACTTATGAGTGTCAGGTTGTATTATCCTGTAGTTAAATGCATGTTTTTGTGTGGAAAGGGTAGATCATATATCTCAAAATGCATAAAAAGTCAGATATTTCAATGGATGGTCTTTAGTGGAAGTTTTATGCTGCGATTCAATCAATGATGGTGGTGGTGGTGAATAAGTAGGAGTTACACTCCCTTATATTGGTTATATTGGGTTTATAGAAGCCTAGAGTTTCGTTTAGGGGACACATTCTCTTTTTCTCCAACTTGTTTTCTAATGAGTACTCCAGAGACAGGCGACTGGAGGGGCCCTACGCTTGGTGAATATATTTTTTATCACTTTATTTATGTTTCCTAAATAATTTTATGTGG
The DNA here is from genome assembly GCA_963277665.1 of Viscum album. Lineage (NCBI taxonomy): Eukaryota > Viridiplantae > Streptophyta > Magnoliopsida > Santalales > Viscaceae > Viscum > Viscum album. Next base: position 917,418,517 of record OY728130.1, on the reverse strand, counting down.
AAAAATGTTGGGGTAGTTTATGGTTATTATTATCATCTAGGATGATCACACAAGGGAAGCCATCACGGATCCTTGAGGATCAAGGTTAATGGTAGTGGTTCATAGGTGTTGGGGAAGTCAATGCTTTGATTGAATGGGAGTGGGGATCAATAGTTTCTGTAAAACCTATATTCAAGGGCCTGTAATTATTTTTTGAAAAACAATCGTTATTGATCAGGATGAATTAATTTTTATATCTATGTACTTTTCGGATTTCCACACCCATCCAACTTTAGAAGATCATTGTGGTGTTGGTGGTTAGGTTCCTTGTTAACCCCCAAAGATGTTGCTACCTCAAAGTACCTATAAAAGAAAAGTGATATATGATTAAATTAATCCATGAGAAGTGAAATCTATAAGAGGATAGTCTCATAATGTTATTTACCCTTATGGACACATGGAAGAGTGTGGATATGGGGGTGGTCATCATATGTGAGGTAGAGAATACAGATATGGACCAAATCATGTTATGGATGTTCTAGTTCCATAGGGACCAGGTATCTTTTATGGTACTATATAATTTTCTTATACAATCCCTTATTCATTTTTTTATTATATTGTATTTCATTCCTATATTACACCTACCTTCTATCATTCTTTAGTACTTAAGGTGTAGAGGCTTCCAATGCCCCTTATGTTTACTACACTAGTTTGAGAATAGATTATTCAGAATTTAATGTGTTGAGGTTTTGATTATAATAATGTGGTATCATCAATAATTGGGAGATTGATTTATGATTAATATATATCCATACAATTTTATTCTTGGCATTGATGGGTTTCAATCTGTGTTTACGATTATTGGTTTCTTCGTGATTATAGTTGAGTTTTGTGATTAAGATGAAAAATGATATGTGTTTATTTGTGAGAGGGAGCATAATATAGGTCATATATTTTTAGTGTAATTGTTGACTCTCTTAGTAACATTGTCATTGGTTTTATTGTATATATATGTGGTGGGGCTTCCTAGATTCATGGAGAAGTTACTTGATGTTTTATTCGATGAGGTTGTCGATTCACACAGTCAACATGATATCTAATTGGGTATAATTTACAACCTTTTGAAAACCTGGTATTGGTGGATCATTATCATAAAATTTCATTTAACATTTTTAGTTCATGATTCTAGTTGATTAGATGATTTAGAAAGGGTTTTTCCATCCCAGTGTTTCCTCCAGGGGAGATCCTATGATATTATCCAAGAAAAAGGATGGTTGTATATTCTTGTGTATAGACTACTTATGACTGAATCATGTGATGTTCAAGAACAATTACACTCTTTTGAGTATTTATGATCTATAAATCCAATTAAATTTGTCTATATTGTTTTCAATGATCAATCTATGGTTTTGGAATCACTAGATGAGAGTTAAATGTAGTAAATTATAAAGAATGTTTTGGGTGTTCCTATAAGATCTTCATTTTATTGTTTATCTATTTCACTCTTAGTAATTCTATAGTCATGTTTATAATGCACATGAACCCAATGTTCCATGAGTCCTCGATAATTTTTTGGCCTTGTTCATCGACAACATAGTCGTATACTCGAGGTCATATGAGGATAAAGTTGAGCACATTAAGGACGTTTTTTAGTCCTTTTAAAACATCATATTTATGGGAAGATTTAAAAGTATTTTTTTGGATATAGAAGTTTCAATTACATGGTAGATTACTTTCTCAATACAGAGTGTCAGTAGATCTATTGAATATTTAGGATGTTTTTTCTTAGGTAGTACATTGGTATTTGGTATGGGAACGTTGTTTCTTCAGTCACATCGGATATTAAAAGTGGGTTTTTTCATAGTTATACATAGTAATAGCCACATTCATATCTTTAACTAGTATGTAACAAAATAATTTATGGAATGAATAGAGTATGAATAATATTTTCTACCTGATGAAGGGGATTATTAGATCTCTCACTCCTTCTTCTCTAGGGATGGGTGATATTTGTACTATTATGTGATGTATCCTCTCTCATCTTGAGTAGTTTCTTGGTGTAATAGAGATTAGTGTTATCATAAAGGTCCAAGAAGTTACATCCACATGATTCTAACTATACAACCCATGATATTGTGTTTTAGGAATTTGTATTTTATCTAATGTCATGCCTATATTACCACGTATATTAGAAAATTGGGGTATTCAGGGATAAAAAGTGCATGAGTTTTGTTTCCTATCAATTAGACTTATATATGAACCAATGGAGGATGATTGTTTTTATTCAGAATTTAGACATTGAGATATCATATACCTTAGAGAATGGGAATGTAGTTAAATATTTCTAGATTATAAATTCAGGGGGAGATATTTTCTAATAGTATGGACATTTTTAGGGGTTGATAGATTATATTATTTTTGTTTTTCATTCTTCAAATGCTGCTAGTGAAAGAGGTTTCTTAATTATGATAATAGTGATATTTTCATTGATTCAAAAAGTAGAGGTGTCTTAGTGGGTAGACTCAAATATAGTGGATATAAAGGATTATTTCATCCATTATAATAATTGAAAGGGATGGATAGAGGATGGATGATGTCATATGATGGTGTTCGAAAAGAGTTCTATTCTATTAGTGGTTTATGAGGATGTTATTTATAAGACTCATATATCTAAAGTGAGACTTATTAATGGAATATCAATAATGTACAATTCTAGGATGGGTCAACATTTGTTAAATATGAAATATTGGTTTGTAGTAGAGTATATATCATGGTTCGTGGTCTTTCAAATGTTAATGGGATCGTAATAGTTTCTAGGTTGTTTTTTGGATCTGGTAGGTGTCCCCTAGTGGAAATTGGAGGGAAACTATATTTATATTTTCACCCCAAAAACATAATCCCATGTAGAATGTGACACCATATGGTTGATCATAGATAAATTTTTGATGTTATTTTACATCATGTTTGTTAATGAGTCAGGTTAACTTGAGATACTGAGAGGTGGTAGGTTGATTAGAGGAGTAACTTCATGAGGTACCAAACGCCATCATATAAAACATGGATCCTCTTTTCAGATCACATGTTTGGAGATGATTTTTTCATGCTTTGGGAACTTACCTATATCTCATAACTACCTTCTTTTCCTTGATTGATTGGAAGAAAAAGTATACCATCTAAATGATCTAGGATTAATTATATCATTAAGTTAACTATTTATGGGCATCATGGTTAAAGAAACATCCCTTGAATGAATTTTTTGACAACATTTCCTCCAAAAAACTATTGGCATAGTCCCATTTGAGGAATTTTATGGGTGTATAATTAATTCTCCATTATGATGGAATAATATTGGGGAATCAGCATTCCTTAGTATTTATGTGGTTTATAGAATGATAGAGAAGATCCAAGTGATCTAACAATGCATGAATGTGGAATAGGACCATAAGAATAATATGTGGATTAGTAAAGGATAAATATACAGTATTTGGTTGATTATTGTATTCTATGGAATTTTTTCCCACACTTGGAGTGTAACACCTAGTGTTTTTAAAAATGGGAAAGTATTCTTGATTGTGTATGAGACACACAACACTGAACCTAAACGAACCATGAATATATCAGTTTGTTATAACATAGGCATTAAATTATAAGGTTTTAATAATACTAAAAACTTTATTAAATATAAATATAGACCTTAATAAATATAAATTTACCAAAAAATTATAGGGGAATTTGAACTCAAATTTTAATAAAGACTATTTATTCATCAAAAAAATATATTTCCTAATAATTAATTTTTATTTATTTTATTGAGAAAATATTATAACTAATTTATTTAATTTTTGGAAATATTATTTTATAAAATTAACAAATATTTTTTAAAATTAGTATATATATTTTAATATAGGTTAATTTTGTAGATTTTTCTCGTATATTTTTTTGTTTCAGTGAGTAGTGAAAATTACTGCTTTTTTCAAATATGGTCATTTATTTTCATTAAATAAAATAATTTAAATGTTCCATTATATTTAGTAATTTGAATTAATTTTAAGGGTAAAAAATTTAATGACAGTATAATTCATTTAATGTGAATAATGAATTTTCAGTGATTTTGGTAAAGGAATATTTCTATGCTTACTAATACAATTTTCTGCAAGCTATTTTATATTGAATAAAATATATATATTAGTTAATTAATATAACCCAAATTAGCGAATTTTAAATTTTAAATTTATATAATATATAATTTTTTATTAGTTTTAACTCTTATAATTATGATTACTAGTCATGTAGTTGATGTAAGATAATATAATGCTTGAAAATTACATTTCATAAAACATGTTTCCTACCTTGTTTTGGGGGAATAATTTTAAATTAAATATGTAAAAAGTTTTTAACAGAATTTTATACACTTTATTTAATTTTTTAATCATTATAATTGATATAATTTTATAATGAAAAAAATATTTTTTGGTTATAAGGTGTAAAAATCAGTTACCATGGTTAAGGTTAAAACTGGTTTACCGAGGGGCTAAGCTGAAAAGATGAAGTGAGTACCATGTATATTTCAGAATTTTATAGGAATTTAAAATCCATAAAACCCCTACAATACATTATTTTTCTATTCTTGAGTCACTTTTATTGATATTTACTACCCATTAATAAATTGTTTTGGGTATTTTTATAAATGTCACCCCCTTCACTTATAAAAGGAAACACCATATATTATCCTTTATACACATAAAAATCCCATAGATTCATTTAATACCAACATTAATACAAACCCAAAATACCTCCCTAATTAATATAAAGGACTTTTTTATAAAAAATATAATCTATGGGGGATTTCTGTGTAGTCCTAAAGAAGCAGTCCGAAAAAGATTAAAAAAAACCTTACGTTGCTTTCCCTTTTGACAGGGATTACAAACTTTGTCATTTGGAAACTCAAGTTTAGGTAGGTCTCTAACTAAGTTCATCCTAGTAAGTTTTATATGTGAGTGTACATTGCAGTGTTCTAATCTTCTATGCCATAACTAGGACTCTTTATGAAAAGCATTTAGACAGGTCACATTTTTCTTAGCTAAGGAATTTAAATCAACAACATAAACATTTTCATTTCTTAGAGCAGAAAAAACTAAAACATTTTTAGAATTAAAAACATTATAAGAATCATTTTAAAATTTGACATTAAAAACATCATCACATAATTGAGAAATACTTAACAGATTATATTTCAGTCCATCAACAAATAAAACTTTAGAAATTAATACTGAGTCAGCGTTACCAATTTGGCCTAGGCAGATGATTTTTCCTTTAGAATTATCACCAAAGGTGACATGTCCTCCATCAACCTTTATTAAACTTTTAAAACACGAGTAATCCCCAGACATATGTCTTGAGCATCCACTATCCAGATACCATGTCTTCATGTGGGAACTCTTCAAGCAGGTTTCCTACAAAACAATTTAAATAGGAATTGATTTTGGTGCCCAAATCTTCTTGGGTCCAGACAGGTTAGCAATCAAAGCTTTCAGGACCCACATTTGTCTTATGGGTCTCATATAATTCACAGAATCAAAATATTTTGAAAGATAAACTCTATTATATTTATAACTAAGTGAATAACTAGTTGAAGCATACAAATGTCCAGAACTAGAACTTGCAGTATTCTGACCAGATTTAGGAATAAATCTATTCTTGGTAATCTGTCTTTGTCTAGGTTGGTATCCTATACTAGTAGTATATCTAGGTGAAATCTACTTACCTAGCATTTGAGTAATAGTATCTTTTCCATTTGTGAATTTCTCTAAGTCCTTTCTAAGTTGCTCATTTTACAATTTCATTTCAGTGTTTTCTTTAAGCAACCGATCATTCTTTTCCATTTCTATGTCAAGATCATATTTATGTTTAACAGTTAAAGCATACTATTTCTTTAAACCTTTGTATTTGTCTTTCAGCTCATTACAGGTTTCCTCCAACATATCACAGTATCCAAAAAGTTCAGATTTTGACATATTTTCAGAATCAGAATCATCTCCAAAATAATAATAATTTAAAGCATGAGTTTTAGATGTTCCCTCAGAAGTGTTTGTCATAAATTACATGTTTTCCTTATTGTTGTTTTCAGTATCAGAAGCTTCAGATTAACTGGAGCTATTCTCAGAAGCACTCCATGTATCCTTCATGGCTTTCTTATACTTATTATCCTTATACTCATTTTTCTTCTTGTATTTCAGCTTTGGACAGTCTGCTTTTATATGTCCTTTTATTTTGCATTCATAGCAGACAACTTCATCAGATTTGTCAGATTTGTTCCAATCCTTTTTTCAGTGTCCCTTATTATCATTCTTTCCCTTGTAATTTGATTTTCTGAAAAATTTCTTCTTCCTATAAAACTTCTTAAATATTCTGTCTATGTGACCCACTTCTGCATCACTGTCAGATGCACTTTCACTTTCTTCATAGCTTGAGCTATCACTTACATGAAGCTTCTCCTTATCTTTATTCTTTGAAGCAGTAGTTTTCAAAGCCACTGACTTCCTTTTTGGTTCATCTTCTTATTCATTGTTTACCTTAAGTTCTTCCTCATACATCATTAACTTACCAATAAGTTTTTTGACTGGCAGTTTACCAATATCACAAGATTCTCTGATTGAAACAGAAGTGCCCCTCCATCGGTCTGGTAGACATCTCAAGATTCTCATAATTTGTTCCTTTGCTGGAATAGCTTTACCAAGTGAATTCATTGTATTGACTATCTCATTGAACCTAAGATACATATCATAAATAGGTTCATCAGTCTTCATCTTAAAATTATTGTATTTAATAGTATAAGTATTCAATTTCATTTCTTTAACATTGGTTGTTCCTTCATGAAAAACACCCAAAGTATCCCAAATTTCAAAATCATTTTTGCAAGCAGAAATTCTGTTAAACTCCTCATCTCCTAGAACACAGTAGAGGGAATTCATAGCTTTACAATTATTATTGTAAGTTTTCTTTGTAGGTTCATCCCAAGTTATTCTTTCAGTTTCTAGAATTTTATATTGAGATTCTATAGGAGTCCAGATATCAAAACCCTTGCTTTCTAAATGAATTTTCATTTTAAGTTTCCACTGAGCATAGTTTGTACCATTGAAGAAAGGTGGCCTGTTAGTAGCAGCACCCTCAAGTCTGTTATCCATGAAAACTATGTTGAGACCCAAATTTGAAAGAGATTAAAATTTAGAAATAACAGAAATTTTATGAACTTTAAAATACAACTAAAATCACAGTTGAAAAACAGAGTATTTCAGAAAATATTTTAAACCCTCTAATACCAAATGTTGGTCAGAGTGGATACTCAAGAGGGGGTGAATTGAGTTCCAATTAAAATTTCTGTTAAAATATTGTCTATTTAAAATACCCCAATTTATAAAACAAGTTAAACTGTAGTGAATTTATACAGATTGTATATGTTCACTTAGCTTCTCAAAGATTGATTATGTATCAGTTAAATTAACCACAAGATTAAACTAACTTTTGAAACTAACCTACTGATTTATAATAAGTGTAAACACTTGCTAATTTTACTATCAAAGTATCTTTAAAATAGTTTTATATTTCTAAGTAATAGGAGATGAATAAATAAGATATATGTTGTATGCTATAAACATAAACTAAAGATGCACAGAAGATATAACAAGAGGTTCAGTCTCAAGCCGAGACTTAGTCCTCTCAAATTTATTTAAATTTGATCCACACCCTGGATCGGGGTTAACAACATTTTACAAAACTGTATAGGCCACGTAGGGACCTCTACCACTGTTCTTTGTGGGAAACAAAACAAAGACCAGGCCACACAAGGACCTCTTCCATAGTTGACGTGGGTAAACAAGAGTAAGCAATTGTGGTTTGAGGATTTTGATATCCTCCATTTCAGTGCAGGAGAGAGTGTGTGTATAAGAAATACAGAGTACACCACACTGCTCAAAAGTTAATAAATAAATCACTTAGAGAGAGGAGATAAGAGTTTAGAAAGCTCCAGTGATTATCAATGAAGTTCTGGACTCGTTGGATTCAATAAGAATGCTTCTGAGTCCTTCTATGGTTTTTCTGTTGAAAAACAGAGTGTTGTAGTCAGCTTGTCTTTTACAGATATGAAAAAGATCTCTTGATTCGTCGTGTGTTCTTTAGTAGTGTTGGATTGAATTCATGAGAATTCTTTGAAGGTCTGGCAATCTCTTTCTTGATCAGGATTGTTCTTCTTGTAGTCCTCTCGGTGTATGTAAGTTCTTCTCATGGTATATTCACACTTGCGCACCGCTTTGCTCCTTTTTGTGTACTTCATCTTAATCTTCCTAATATTCCATGAGTTCTGGAAGTAGGAATGATTCCCTATTCATAGGTACGAGATACGGTTTCCTGACATGCCAACAAATATCATTAAATAACATTAATTTCATTGAAAACATCAAATATGACCGTTAGTATTATTTAAAGAATATTGGAAAAAAGTTAAGGAACGGTGTCACAGTGATTATGTAAACAGTGTCTTCTTCACGGTATGAGGTTCATGGTATGAGCTTCATGGTATGAGCTTCACGGTACAAGCTTCACGGTATGAGCTTGTCACAGTGTCTGGATCACAGTTTGTCCTTCACGGTGTCTAGTTCACGGTGAGTCCGTCACGGTATCTGTGTCACGGTGAGTCCTTCACGGTGTCTAGGTCACGGTGTCTGGGTCACGGTGTCTAGGTCACAGTGTCTGGGTCACGGTGTCTGGGTCACGGTGAGTCCTTCACGGTGAGTCCATACTTAGACAAATATCTGTATTTGGACTTAGACAGAATATGCAGAATATGGATTAAGCTTAATCATTAGAGAGTAAGAGAACATGAATCATAAACATAAAGGCATGATAATATATGTGAGATTTGTGATTATGCATAAGACTTGTAAATAATAAATTGAGTAATTAACATCCATAAGATTTTTTATCATTAAACCATGATGATTAGTTATTATTGATAGTGAAGAGCATTAGCAAGATCTGCAATGAAGATTGAGATTAATTAACAGTAAAAGGATTTGTGATCATTAAAACATGATTAACAGATGAGGATTCCAATAATCTCCCCCTTTTTGATGATCACAAATCAGATATAGGCAGAATATAAATGAAATGTAACAGTAAAGATACTAGCATAGCAAAAAAACATTATAGAACTTACACATGTAGCTTTTCTCCCCCATTTATACTTGTAGAGATTTCTCCCCCTTTTGGGATTATCAAAAAGTAGATAAAATGAAATGAAACTTCGGTAGTTTTCATTAAACAAAGGGTTACAAATACAACATACAAGAGAAATACAAACCGTAAACAGGAAATGACGTCCCATCAAAAAGAAAACAGTCTCGAGACTCTTCAGGGATCCGTCTTTTCCTTGCCTTTATCAGTAGCAGGAACTGGTGCTGAAGTAGAAGAAGGCATAGATGCAGTAGATAAAGAGGGTAAGGGTAGACCTTCAAAAATAGATATAGCCAAAGTTGGAGTAGATGAAGATCTAGGATTAGGTTGGTCAAGAATGACTGGCCAGATCTGGGAAAGAGCTTAGCTGACTGACATGGCAGTTGAGGCTAAGGCAGGTAGACCAGGTCTAAGGGGTGCAGCAGCTGGAGCAACTATAGCAGTACTATGCACATGAAGATACAACCTCAAAATATTGATGAAATCAGTAATTATTTCACCACCATATTGCATAGCCTTTTTAAAATCATCCTTATATTCCATAAACATGTCCAACAATTTGGTGAACTCTGTAAGGTTCTGAACTTGAGTTTTAAAAGATTGAGTCACCGGAGGGATTCTCAAATTTTCCACTAGATATCTAAAGTGATCTGTCATATAACTTTTAGAGAAAATCTGGGAGAGATAAAGATCTATTTTCTTTGTGATCTCTTGTTGAGCATCATTGGCTATCTTAGAATGAATCTTAACCATGTCCAATGCTCTGTGACTATTTTTAACCACTTCTATCAAAGAAGAAAGATCCAAGTCAATGAAGGCACTCTGAATTTCATCCTTCATTATGGATCTTAGCATAGAATCATCCAAAGAAGATGTGGTGGTCTAACTAGAAGCAGGTGATGCCTTGACAGCTTCGTTTAGAACTTTGAGTTGTTTCAACACTTTTTGCAGGCATCTAGTGTATTCATCTGTAAGCTTATTCAGAGTTTCCACAAGCTATCTCATGCATTCCAGTATCTTGGTGTGTCCTTTTCCAATATTTTCATCAAAAAAATGTAGGTATGGATGAACTTTAGACACAATTTCCCTAGCAAGGAGGGAATCAGATGGCTCAAGAGAAGCAGCAACATGTGCAGGAGTAGAAATAGGAGCAGGTTCTGATCTTAAGGATAACTCATTCTACAAACTTTTTATCATATTTTTCAGATTTGCAACATCAGAGCTCAAAAGCCTATTCTCTACTCCTACTTCTTGAATTTCTAGGATCATCCTTGGTTGAATATGCAAGATAATATTTTCCAAAATAATTGATGCATCTTCTTGACTTAACTGAGTTACTGGATGAGGTTGGGTGGAGACAATTTTCTTAACTCCAGCTAACAATGTTTCTCCAAACACTTTCATATCCTCTTTGGTTACAATGGAGTGATGCTCGGGTAAGGGTGAAGGTAGAGGTAGTGGTTCAGATTCTGGTTGAGGTTCAGAGTCATCTTCAAACTCAGATTTAGATTCGGATTGAGGTTGGGGCTCTGGTTCTGGTTCTGGATGAGCTACAGATATCGGTTGAAACAGAGAAGAATGATCCATTCTAGTTTTAGACACTTGCTATGATTCATTCACATCATAAAAGCTTGGAAAAACAAACCGGGTGTGCATAGAGTATGAGACAGCAGGTTGAGAAGCTTCAGCAGATCCAGCTTCTGTAATCTCGAGATTTTGAGGTTCCTCCCCCTCAAATTGTGCTTCCCTTTCAGATTCTTGAGGCTCATGAACATAGAAAAGATCCACATGATCATCCCTAATCTCTTCATAAAATTCTTGCCTTGCCAGCTGAAAGGAAATTTCCATCCTCTCTTCAGCAGAGGGAATTATCTCAGTAACCGACTTTTCCACTGGTTGAACTTCCAGACTTACTTCCTTTTCAACAGAAAGATCCTCTTCTACAGGATATGCCTCAAAGGTTACTTGTTGTTCTGAATCAGGAAAAACCAACTTCATTTCAGAATTAGGATGAGCTTTTGGATTTACATCCGCACTAAAAGCAGGAGCTTCTTCTTCTCTCAAACTAACACCAACTTACTCTTCTTGAGGTATTTCAGCATGGATAACAGTAGGGAAAACAGTCCTTTCTTTTTCAACAGGAGTTGTTTCCATTTGAGGTATTCTAGCTTCTTCTCTTGGAGATACTTCAGTAGTTACTTCCTTTTCCTCTTATTCTTCTGAATACTCAACCACTTCATCTAGTTCCAAACCAGGATCAGATATATTTTTAGGCCTTCTTGGATATTCAACAGGATTAAACTTTTTATACACTTGATCATTATCCTCAGACCAATGCTTCTTCTAGGGGTTATAGCTAATCTTCATTCTTCTGATGATAGGCATGGATAGGCAGAAATCAAGGTCCTCTAACTTTTCTTCATTTGGTCCAACCATCCCTTTGGAAACTAACATAGTCGAAATCATCCTTGAGTAAAACAAGGAGGTGGATTTTGAAGTGACTTTGGTCGGATCACAGATATGATTGATTACATACTTGAATAGGTTGATCGTATGGCCATTCTTCAAAAGATGAATCAGGAACACATCCTGATACTTCATCACAGCAAAATCTCCTTTTCTTGGACTAATCAAATTTTGAATAAACTTGAATAGAAGTCTAGTCTCTCCATCTAATTTCGAAGCTATGGACCTTCGCTTGGTGTCATTTCTAGTCATGTGTTCCAAAGAAGTCTCTAGGTCAAAGATGTCGGTTGTTGGAGGAGGGACTCTTTGGTAATCCTCACAAACTCCTTCTTGGGGAATCCCTAGGCATAAATCCCATAGCCTTGAAGAGAAAGAGCACTTTTGACCATTTATCTAGCTTGTCACCATAAAGCTTTCTCCAAAATCCAAAGAAATCTTTAAATAATGATAAAATTGATATACCAATCTCGAGTAGATCGTTCTATTCTGACCAGTGAACCATCCAATCCATCCTTGATCTCTTAAAACTTTCAAAACTAAGGATCTTCTAGACAACAACCACTCTACACAAACCTCTTTTTTAGGTACAACTGTACGGATTATCAGATTTGGGTTTAGAGGTCCTTCGGGATCTATCCTCGGTATCCCCTTTTATTTCTTAGTGCGGCACTTCTCAGACGAGGGTGAAGATGGATGCTTCATCCTTGGAATCCGCTGAAGGTTCGGGCGAGAGTGAAGAGAAGGTTCAGGAGAGAGTTCGGGTAAGGAATCGAATGAACCCCTTAAGTTTTCTCAATTGAGAATGTCAAACGTCATAAAAACAAAAACTCAAGAAATAAAATAGCGGTGAAATAAAAAATTACGAGATACGGGTTAAAATAAGAATAAAAAAATTTTCACGGTGAGGCTGTGAGCAGGAGTTATAGTGTGATGAAAACTAGTCATCATGGTGAGACTATTGATAGTCGTCACAGTGAGACAGTAAGTTGACAGACCGTGAGCATAAAGACTTGACGGTGAGACCGTGAACATAAAACAGTAACTTAGAAACAGTGACTATGAAACCATAAAGTAAAATACAGTACATCATTAAACATTAAGATCAGTAAGATATTCACTTATGATTAATCATACCATGATCATGTATGATGTAGTCTAATCTTTCAGAATTTAATAGTTTAGTGAATATATCATCAAGTTGATATTCAGTACCAATGAATTCCAAAGTGATATCACCTTTTTGATAATGATCCCTCAAAAAGTGATGTCTTAAATCAATATGTTTTGTCCTAGAATGAGAAACAGGATTCTTAGAAATGTTAATAGCACATGTGTTGTCACAATTTATTGGGACATGTCTGAATTGATATCCATAGTCTAGTAATGTGTGTTTCATCCACAAAATTTGTGCACAACAATTGCCATCAGCTATGTATTCAGCTTCTGCAGTAGATAATGTAACAAAATTTTGTTTCTTACTACACCCTGATACTAGTAACTTGCCTAAAAGGTGACACATTCTAGAGGTGTTTTTTCTATCTAATTTACATCCAGCAAAATCAGTATCAGAATAACTAACTAATTCAAATGATTGTCTTTTGAGATAGAACAGTCCTAAATTGGGAGTATGCTTGAGGTATTTGAAAATTCTCTTTACAGCATTTAGATGTGACTCTTTAGGGTTTTCTTGAAAACGAGCACACATACACACACTAAACATAATATCGGGACGACTAGCAGTTAGGTATAGTAGGCTTCTAATCATACCTCTATAAGTGGTTTGATCAATAGATTTACCATCTTCATCAAGATCCATCTTACAGGTGGTACTCATGGGAGTGTCACTACTTTTTGTGCTATTCATTCCAAAATGTTTTAAAAGATCTCTAGTATATTTACTTTGAGTTAAAATAATTCCATTATCGTTTTGAAAGACTTGAAATCCAAGAAACAATTTAAGTTCACCCATTAAACTCATTTCAAATTCATTTTGCATCATTTTAGAAAAATCAGTTCATAATGTAGTTTTTGAAGATCCAAAAATAATATCATCTAAAAAAAGTTGTACAACTAAATCATCTTTAGAAGTTCGTTTTATAAAAAGAGTAGGATCAGCTATTCCTTTTGTAAAACCTTTAGAAATTATAAAAGTACTTAATCTATCATACCAAGCTCTTGGAGCTTGCTTTAAACCATATAAAGCTTTTGTAAATTTGAAAATATGATTTGGAAAATGAGGGTTCGAAAATCCAGATGGTTGTTCAACAAAAACATCCTCAGCAATATACCCATTCAATAATGCACTCTTGACATCCATTTGATATAGTTTGAAATTTAGATGTGCAGCATAAGCAAGTAAATCCTAATAGCTTCTAATCTGGATACTGGAGAAAAAGTCTCCTCATAGTATATACCTTTTTCTTGACTATAGCCTTGTGCAACTATCCTATCTTTATTTCTAACTACGTTTCCAGATTCATCTACTTTATTTCTAAATAACCATTTAGTGCCTATTGTGAAAGTGTCATTAGGTCTTTCAACAAGGTTCCAAACTTTATTTCTTTCAAATTGATTGAGTACTTCTTGCATAGTAATTACCCAAAATTCATCATTAATAGCATCATTAATGTTTTTAGGTTCAAGCTGTAACAAGAAGTCTTGATGTTCAACCTGATTTCTAAGAGAATCTCTAGTCGGTGTCCCTCTATCAAGATTTTCTACAACAGCATCTAAAGGATGATTCTTTAGAATTCTAGTTGATCTAGTAAAGGTAGGACTAGGGATTTTAGGTTCTTATCTAGGTTTGGGTTCATTAGGAAAATATTCTGGAATAATTCCAGAACTAGTTGTCTTTATAGAAGGTTCATTAGATTTTTCATTAAGGTCCAGAACAGATAAATATTCTTTAAAATTTTCAAGAGAGGTTTTAGGCTCATGTGGATCAGTTTCATGAAACTTGATGTGAACAGATTCTTCCACACATTTGGTTCTCTTATTATAGACTCTATAGGCTTTTCTAGTTAAAGAATAACCATGAAAAATTCCTTCATCACTTTTAGAAGCAAACTTATCAATATTGTCCTTTGAATTAAGAATAATAACTTTACAGCCAAAAACTCTAAAGTAACTAACTTTAGGTTTTCTATTGTTGCACAACTCATAAGGGGTATTCTTAAGAATAGATCTGATCAAGACTCTATTGATGATATAACAAGCTGTATTGACAGCTTCAGCCCAAAAGTAAATAGGAAGGTCATATTCATTAAGCATAGTTCTAGCAATTTCTTGCAGGGTTCTGTTTCTTCTTTCTACTACACCATTCTGCTGAGGTGTCCTAGGAGCAGAAAAGTTATGACTATAGCCATTGTGTGAGAAATAGGATTCAAACTCATGATTTTCAAACTCACAGGCATGATCAGTTCTTAGGGTTTTAATCATAATTCCACTAAGATTTTCTACCGATTTGGAGTATTTGACAAAGTAAGAACAAGCTTCACTATTGTGAGCTAAGAAGTATACCCAGGTATATCTAGAAAATTCATCTACTAGGACATAGACATAGTGCTTCCCATTTAAGCTAGAAACTCTAGATGGTCCAAAGAAATCCATGTGAACCAACTCGAGAGGTTTAGAAGTTGAAACTTCTTTCTTTGATTTAAAAGAAACCTTATGTTGCTTTCCCTTTTAATAGGGATTACAAAAATTGTCATTTAGAAACTCAAGTTTAGGTAGGTATCTAACTAAGTTCTTCCTAGTAAGTTTTCTAAGTGAGTGTACATTGTAGTGTCCTAATCTTCTATGCCATAACCATGACTCTTTATGAAAAGCATTTAGACAGGTAACATTTTGCTTAGCTAAGGAATTTAAATCAACAACATTAACATTTTCATTTCTTAGAGCAGAAAAAACAAAAACGTTTTTAGAATTAAAAACATTACAAGAATAATTTTCAAATTTGACATTAAAACCATCATCACATAATTGAGAAATACATAACATATTATATTTTAGTCCATCAACAAATAAAACTTTAGAAATTAACACTGAGTCAGTTTTACCAATTTGACCTAGGCCGATGATCTTTCCTTTAGAATTATCACCATAGGTGACATGTCCTCCATCAACCTTTTTTAAACTTTTGAAACATGAGTAATCCCCAGACATATGTCTTGAACATCCACTGTATAGATACCATGTCTTCTTGTGGGAACTCTTCAAGCAGTTTTCCTACAAAACAGATTTAAATAGGAAATGATTTTGGTACCCAAATCTTCTTGGGTCCAGACAGGTTAGCAATCAAAGCTTTCGGTACCCACATTTGTCTTATGGGTCTCATATAATTCACAGAATCGAAAGATTTTGAAATATAAAATCTATTATATTTATAACTAAGTGAATAACTAGTAGAAGCATACAAATGTCCAGAACTAGAACTTTCAGTATTTTGACCAAATTTAGGAATAAATCTATTCTTGGTAATATGTCTTTGTCCAGGTTGGTATCCTATACCAGTAGTATATCTAGGTGCAATCTTCTTACCTAGCATTTGAGTAAGAGTATCTTTACCATTTGTGAATTTCTCTAAGTCATTTCTAAGTTGCTCATTTGACAATTTCAGTTCAGTGTTTTCTTTAAGCAACTGAGCATTCTTTTCCATTTCTATGTCAAGATCAGATTTATGTTTAACAGTTAAAGCATAATGTTTCTTTAAACCTTTGTATTTGTCTTTAATCTCATTACAGGTTTCCTCCAACATATCATGGTATTCAAACAGTTCAGATTTTGACATATTTTTAGAATTAGAATCATCTCCAGAATAATAATAATTTAAATTAGTAGTTTCAGATGTTACCTCAGAAGTGTTTGTCATAAAACACATCTTTCCCTTATTTCTGTTTTCAGTCTCAGAAGCTTCAGATTCACTGGATCTATCCTCAGAAGCACTCCACATAGCATTCATGGATTTCTTATACTTATTATCCTTATACTCTTATTTCTTCTTGTATTTCAGCTTTGGACAGTCTGCTTTTATATGTCCTTTTCTTTTGCATTCATAGCAGACAACTTCATCAGATTTGTCAGATTTCTTCCAATCCTTTTTCCAGTGTCCCTTATTATCATACTTTCCTTTGTAATTTGATTTTCTGAAAAATTTCTTCTTCCTATAAAACTTCTTAAATCTTCTGGCTATGTGAGACACTTCTGTATCACTGTCATATGCACTTTCACTGTCTTCACAGCTTGAGATATCACTTACATGAAGCTTCTCCTTATCTTTATTCTTTGAAGCAGTAGTTTTGAAAGCCATTGGCTTCCTTTTTGGTTCATCTTCTTCTTCTTTGTTTCCCTTAAGTTCTTCCTCATACATCATTAACTTACCAATAAGTTCCTTGACTGGCAGTTTTCCAATATCACAAGATTCTCTGATTGAAACAGAAGTGCCCCTCCATCGGTCTGGTAGACATCTCAAGATTCTCATAATTTGTTCCTTTGTTGGAACAGTTTTACCAAGTGAATTCATTGTATTGACTATCTCATTGAACCTGAAATACATATCAGAAATAGGTTCATCAGTCTTCATCTTAAAATTATCATATTTAATAGTATAAGTATTCAATCGCATTTCTTTATCATTTGTTGTTCCTTCATGATAAACACCCAAAGTATCCCAAATTTCAAAAGCAGTTTTACAAGCAGAAATTTAGTTAAACTCATCATCTTCTAGAGCACAGTACAAGGCATTCATAGCTTTAAAATTATTATTATAAGCTGTCTTTGTAGGTTCAACCCAAGTTATTCTTTCAGTTTCTGGAATTTTATATTGAGATTATATTGCAGTCCAGATATCAAAACCCATTCTTTCTAAATGAATTGTCATTTTATGATTCCACTAGGCATAGTTTGTACCATCGAAGAAAGGTGTCATGTTAGTAGCAGCACCCTCAAGTCTGTTATCCATGATAACTAGGTTGAGACAAAAATTTGAAAGAGATAAAAATTTAGAAATAACAGAAATTTTAAGAACTTTAAAATACAACTAAAATCATAGTTGAAAAAACAGAGTATTTCAGAAAATATTTTAAACCCTCTGATACCAAATGTTGGTCGGAGTGGATACTCAAGAGGGGGGTGAATTGAGTTCCAATTAAAATTTCTGTTAAAATATTGTCTATTTAAAATCCCCCAATTTATAAAAGAAGTTAAACTGTAGTGGATTCTTACAGACTGTAAATGTTCACTTATCTTCTCAAAGAATGATTAGGTCTCAGTTAAATTAACCACAATATTAAACTAACTTTTGAAACTAACCTACTGATGTAAAATAAGTGTAAACACTATGTAATTTAACTATCAAAGTAGCTTTAAAATAGTTTTATATTTCAAAGTAATAGCAGCGGAATAAATAAGATATCTGTAGTATACTATAAACTTAATCTAAATATGCACAGCAGATATAACAAGTGGTTTAGTCTCAATCCGAGACTTAGTCATCTCAAATTTATATAAATTTGATCCACACCCTGGATCGGGGTTAACAACAATTTACAAAACTGTCCAGTCCACGCAGGGACCTCTACCATTGTTCTCCGTGGGAAACAAAACAAATACCAGGCCACACAAGGACCTCTTCCACAGTTGACGTGGGTAAACAAGAGTAAACAATTGTGGTATGAGGATTTTGATATCCTCCAGTTCAATGCAGGAGATAGTGTGTGTATAAGAAATACAGAGTACACCACACTGCTCAAAAGTTAATAAATAAATCACTTAGAGAGAGGAGATAAGAGTTTAGAAATCTCTAGTGATTATCAATGAAGTTCTGGACTCGTTGGATTCAGCAGGAATGCTTCTGAGTCCTTCTCTGGTTTTTCTTTTGAAAAACAGAGTGTCATAGTCAGCTTGTCTTTTATAGATATAAAAAATATCTCTTGATTCGCCTTGTGTTTTTCAGTATTGTTGGATTGCATTCATGAGAATTATTTGAAGGTCTGGAAATCTCTTTCTTGATCAGGAATGTTCTTCTTGTAGTTCTATCGGTGTATGTAATTTTTTCTCATTGTATATTCACACTTGTGCACCGCTTTTCTCCTTTTTGTGTACTTCATCTTAATCTTCCTTATATTCCACGAGTTCTGGTAGTAGGAATGATTCCATTTTCGTAGGTACGAGATACGGTTTCCTAAAATGCCAACAACTATCATTAAATAACATTAATTGCATTGAAAACATCAAATATGACCGTTAGTATTATTTAAAGAATATTGACAAAAAGTTATGGAAGGGTGTCACAGTGATTATGTAAACGGTGTCTTCTTCGCGGTATGAGGTTCACGGTATGATCTTCATGGTATTAGCTTCACGGTACGAGCTTCATGGTATGAGATTGTCAGGGTGTCTGGATCACAGTTTGTCCTTCATGGTGTCTGGGTCATGGTGAGTCCGTCACGGTGTCTGGGTCACGGTGAGTCCTTCACGGTGTCTAGGTCACGGTGTCTAGGCCACGGTGTCTGGGTCACGGTGTCTGGGTCACGGTGTCTGGGTCACGGTGTCTGGGTCACGGTGTCTGGGTCACGGTGTCTGGGTCACGGTGTCTGGGTCACGGTGTCTGGGTCACGGTGTTTGGGTCACGGTGAGTCCTTCACGGTGAGTCCATACTTAGACAAATATATGTATTTGGACTTAGACAAAATATGAAGAATATGGATTAAGCTTAATCGTTAGAGAGTAAGAGAACTTGAATCATAAACATAATGGCTTGATAATATATGTGAGATTTGTGATCATGCATAAGACTTGTAAATAATAAAGAGAGTAATTAACAACCATAATATTTGTTATCATTAAACCATGATGAGTAGTTATTATTAAGATTGAAGAGCATTAGCAAGATGTGCAATGAAGATTTAGATTAATTAATAGTAAAAGGACTTGTGATCATTAAAACATTATTAACACATGAGGAGTCCAACAATATCTCCCTTTTTGATGATCACAAATCAGATATAGGCATAATATAAATGAAATGTAACAGTAAAGATACTAGCATAGCAAAAAAAATTATAGAACTGACACTTGTAGCTTTTCTCCCCCATTGATACTTGTAGAGATTTCTCCCCCTTTTGGGATTGTCAAAACGTAGATGAAATGATATGAAACTTCAGTAGTTTTCATTAAACAAAGGGTTCAAAATACAACATACAGGAGAAATACAAATAGTAAACAGGAAATGACCTCCCATCAAAAAGAAAACAGTCTCGAGACTCTTCAGGGATCTATCTTTTCCTTGCCTTTATCAGCAGTAGGAACTGTTGCTAAAGTAGAAGAAGGTATAGATGCAGTAGATAAAGAGGGAAAGGTTAGACCTTCAAAAACAGATGGAGACAAAGTTGGAGTAGAAGAAGATCTAGGCGTAGGTTGGTCAAGAATGACTGGCCGGATCTGGGAAAGAGCTTGGCTGACTGACATGGCAGTTGAGGATAAGGTAGGTAGACCAGGTCTAAGGGGTGCAGCAGCTGGAGAAACTGTAGCAGTACTCTACACATGAAGATACGGCTTCAAAAGATTGATGAAATCAGTAATGATTTCACCCCCATATTTCATATCCTTTTCAAAATCATCCTTATTTTCCATAAACTTGTCCAACAATCTGGTGAACTCTGTAAGTTTCTGAACTTGAGTTTTAAAAGCTTAAGTCACCGAAGGGATTCTCAAATTTTCCACAAGATATCTAAAGTGATCTGTCATATCACATTTATAGAAAATCTGGGAGAGATAAAGATCTATTTTAGTTGTGATCTCTTGTTGATCATCATTGGATATCTTAGAATGAATCCTAACCAAGTACAATGCTCTATCACTGTTTTTAACCACTTCTTTCAAAGAAGAAAGATCCAAGTCACTGAAGGCACTCTGAATTTCTTCCTTGATTATGGATCTCAGCATAGAATCATCCCAAGAAGATTTGGAGGTCTGACAAGAATCAGGTGACACCTTGACAGCTTCGGTTAGAACTTTGAGCTGTTTAAACGCTTTTTGCAGGCATCTAGTGTATTCATCTGTAAGCTTATTCAGAGTTTCCACAAGCTCTCTCATGAGTTCCAGCATCTTGGTGTATCATTTTCCAATATTTTCATCAAAAGAAAGGAGGTATGGATGAACTTCAGACACAATTTCCCTAGCAAGGAGGGAATCAGATGGCTCAAGAGAAGCAGGAACAGGTGCAGGAGCAGAAACAGGAGCAGGTTCTGATCTCAATGATAACTCATTCTGCAAACTTGCTATCATATTTTTTAGATTTGCATCATCAGTGCTCAGAAGCTTATTCTCTACTCTGACTCCTTGAATTTCTCAAATCATCCTTAGTTGAATATGCAAGATAATATTTTCCAAGAGAATTGATGCATCTTCTTGACTTAACTGAGTTACTGGACGAGGTTTAGTGGAGACAATTTTCTCAACTCCAGCTAACAATGTTTCTCCAAACACTTTCCGATCCTCTTTGGTCACAAAGGAGTGATGCTCGAGTAAGGGTGAAGGTAAAGGTAGTGGTTCAGATTCTAGTTGAGGTTCAGAGTCATCTTCAGACTCAGATTCAGATTCAGATTGAGGTTGGGCCTCTGGTTCTGGTTCTGGATGAGCTACAGACTTTAGTTGAAACATAGAAGAAAGATCCATTCCAGTTGTTGACACTTTCTCTGACTCGTTCACATCATAAAAGCTTGTAAAAAAAACCGGGTGTGCACAGAGTTTGAGACAGCAGGTTGAGAAGCTTCAGCAGATCCACCTTCTGTAATCTCAAGATTTTGTGGTTCCTCCCCCTCAAATTGTGCTTCCCTTTCAGATTCTTGAGGCTCAGGAACATGGAAAAGATCTATAGGATCATCCCTAATCTCTTCAGCAAATTCTTTCCTTACCATCTGAAAGGAAATTTCCGTCCTCTCTTCAGCAGAGGGAATTATCTCAGGAACTGACTGTTCCACTGGTTGAACATCCAGACTTGCTTTCTTTTCAACAGAAAGATCCTCTGCAACAGGATCTGCCTCAAAGGTTACTTGTTGTTCTGAATCAGTAAAAACCAACTTCCTTGAAGCATTAGGATGAGATTTTGGATTTACATCCGCACTAGAAGCAGGAGCTTCCTCCTCTCTCAAACTAACACCAAATTCCTCTTCTTGAGGTATTTCAGTAGAGATAACAGTAGGGAAAACAATCCATTCTTTTTCAACAGGAGCTATTTTCATTTGAGGTATTCCAGCTTCTTCTCTTGGAGATACTTCGGCAGTTACTTCCTCTTCCTCTTCTTCTTCTGAATACTCAGCCACATAATCTGGTTCCAAACCAGGATCAGATATATTTTTAGGCCTTCTTGGATAGTCAACAGGAATAAACTTTTTATACACTTGATCAATATCCTCAACACACTACTTCTTCCAGGGGTTCCAGCTAATCATCATTCTTTTGATGATAGGCATGGATAGGCAGAAATCAAGGTCCTATAACTTTTCTTCATTCAGTCCAACCATCCCTTTGGCAACTAACATAGTCAAAATCATCCATTTGTAAAATAGGGCGGTGGATTTGGGAGTGACTTTGATCAGCTCACAGATATGATTGATAACATACTTGTATAGGTTGATCTTATGGCCATTCTTCAACAGATGAATCAAGAACACATCCTGATACTTCATCATAGTAAAATCTCCTTTTCTTGGACTAATCAAATTTTGAACAAAATTGAACAGGAGTCTAGTCTCCCCATCTAATTCAGCAGCTATGGCCCTTCGCTTGGTGCCATTTCTAGTCAGGTGTTCCAAAGAAGTCTCTAGGTCAATGATGTCGGTTTTTGGAGGAGGGTCTCTCTGGTAATCCTAAAAAACTCCTTCATGGGGAATCCCTAGGCATACATCCCACTAACTCGAAGATAAAGAGCACTTTTAACCATTTATCCAGCTTGTCACCATAAATATTTCTCCAAACTCAAAAGAAAACTTTACATACTGATAAAATTGAGATACCAATCTCGGGTAGATCGGTCTATTCTGACCAGTGAACCATCTAATCCATCCTTAATCTCTTAAAACATTCAAAACTAAATATCTGATAGACAACAACCAATATGCACAAACCTCTTTTTCAGGTACAACTGTACGGCTTACTAGATTTGGGTTTAGAGGTCCTTAGGGAGATATCATCGTTATCCCCTTCTGTTTCTTAGTGCGGCGCTTCTCAAACGAGTGTGAAGATGGACGCTTCATCCTTGGCATCCACTAAAGGTTTGGGTGAGAGGGAAGAGAAGTTTCAGGGGAGAGTTCGGGTAAGGAATCGAATTAAACCCTTAAGTTTTATCATTTGGTAATTTCAAACGTCATAAAAACAAAAACTTGGGAAATCAAATCGTGGTGAAATAAAAAATTACATGATACGGGTTAAAATAAGAGTAAAAAAACTTTCACGGTGAGACCATGAGCCGGCGTTACGGTGTGATGAAAACTAGTCATCACGGTGAGACAGTTGATAGTCATCACGGTGAGACAGTAAGTTGATAGACCGTGAGCATAAAGACATGACGGTGAGACCGTGAACATAAAACAGTAACTTAGAAACAGTGACTATGAAACTGTAAAGTAAAATACATTACAGTATTAATCATTAAGATCAGTAACATATTCACTTATGATTAATCATACCAAGATCATGTATAATGTAGTCTAATCTTTCAGAATTTAATGGTTTGGTGAATATATCATCAAGTTGATATTCAGTACCAATGAATTCCAAAGTGATATCACCTTTTTGATAATGATCCCTCAAAAAGTGATGTCTTACATCAATATGTTTTGTCCTAAAATGAGAAACAGGATTCTTAGAAATGTTAATAGCACTTGTGTTGTCAAAATTTATTGGGACATGTCTGAATTGATATCCATAGTCTAGTAATGTGTGTTTTATCCACAAAATTTGTGCACAACAACTTCCAGTAGCTATGTATTCAGCTTCTGCAGTAGATAATGCAACATAATTTTGTTTCTTACTACACCCTGATACTAGTGACTTGCCTAAAAGGTGACATGTTCCAGAGGTGCTTTTTCTATCTAACTTACATCTAGAAAAATCAGCATCAGAATAACTAACTAATTCAAATGATTGTCCTTTGGGATAGAACAGTCCTAAATTGGGAGTATGCTTGAGGTATTTGAAAATTCTCTTTACATCATTTAAATGTGACTCTTTAGGGTTTTCTTGAAAACGAGCACACATACACACACTAAACATAATATCAGGACGACTAGCAGTTAGGTAGAGTAGGCTTCCAATCATTCCTCTATAAGTAGTTTGATCAACAGATTTACCATCTTCATCAAGATCCATCTTACAGGTGGTACTCGTGGGAGTGTCACTACTTTTTGTGATATCCAATCCAAAACATTTTAAAAGATCTCTAGTATATTTACTTTGAGTTAAAATAATTCCATTATCATTTTGAAAGATTTGAAATCCAAGAAAGAATTTAAGTTCACCCATTAAACTCATTTCAAATTCATTTTGCATCATTTTAGAAAATTCAGTACATAATGTAGTTTTTGAAGATCCAAAAATAATATCATCTACATAAATTTTTACAACTAAAACATCTTTAGAAATTTGTTTTATAAACAGAGTAGGATCAGCTTTTCCTTTTGTAAAACCTTTAAAATTAGAAAAGTACTTAATCTATCATACCAAGCTCTTGGATCTTGCTTTAAACCATATAAAGCTTCTGTTAATTTGAAAATATGATTTGGAAAATGAGGGTTCTAAAATCCAGGTGGTTGTTCGACAAAAAATTCCTTAGGAATATACCCATTCAAGAATGCACTATTGACATCCATTTGATATAGTTTGAAATTTAGATGTGCAGCATAAGAATGAAAAATCCTAATAGCTTCTAATCTGGCTACTGGAGAAAAATTCTCCTCATAGTCTATACCTTCTTATTCACTATAGCCTTATGCAACTTTCCTAGCTTTATTTCTAACTATGTTTCAAGATTCATCTACTTTATTTCTAAACACCCATTTAGTGCCTATTGTGAAAGTGTCCTTATGTCTTTAAACAAGGTACCAAACTTAATTTCATTCAAATTGATTGAGTTCTTCTTGCATAACAATTACCCAAAATTCATCAGCAATAGCATCATCAATGTTTTTAGGTTCAAGTTGTGACAAGAAGGCTTGATGTTCAACCTGATTTCTAAGAGAAGCTCTAGTCTGTGTCCCTCTATCAAGATTTCCTACAACAACATCTAAAGGATGATTCTTTAGAATTATAGTTGATCTAGTAAAGCTAGGACTAGAAATTTCAGGTTCTTCTCTAGGTTCGGGTTCATTAGGAACAGATTCTGGAATAAGTCCAGAACTGGTTGTGTTTATAACAGGTTCAATAGATTTGTCATTAAGGTCCAGAACAGATAAATCTTCTTTAAGATTTTCAAGAGAGGTTTTAGGCTCATGTGGATCAGTTTCATCAAACTTGATGTGAACTGATTCTTCCACACATTTGGTTCTCTTATTAAATACTCTATAGGCTTTTCTAGTTAAATAATAACCAAGAAAAATTCCTTCATCACTTTTAGAAGCAAACTTATCAAGATTTTCATTTGTATTAAGAATAAAAACTTTACAGCCAAAAACTCTAAAGTAACTAACTTTAGGTTTTCTATTGTTCCACAACTCATAAGGGGTCTTCTTAAGAACGGGTCCGATCAAGACTCTATTGATGATATAACAAGATGTATTGACAGCTTCAACCCAAAAGTAAATAGGCAGGTCATATTTATTAAGCATAGTTCTAGAAATTTCTTGCAGGGTTCTATTTCTTCTTTCTACTACACCATTATGCTGAGGTGTCCTAGAAGTAGAAAAATTATGACTATAGCCATTTTGAGAGAAATAGGATTCAAACTCATGATTTTCAAACTCACGGCCTGATCACTTCTTAAGGTTTTAATCATAAGTCCACTAAGATTTTCTACAGATTTGGAGTATTTGACAAAGTAAGAACAAGCTTCACTTTTGTGAGCTAAGAAGTATACCCAAGTATATCTAGAAAAGTCATCTACTAGGACATAGACATAGTGCTTCCCATTTAAGCTAGAAACTCTAGATGGTCCAAACAAATCCATGTGAACCAACTCGAGAGGTTGAAAAGTTGAAACTTCTTTCTCTGATTTAAAAGAATCCTTATGTTGCTTTCCATTTTGACATGGATTACAAACTTTTTCATTTGGAAACTCAAGTTTAGGTAGGTCTCTAACTAACTTCTTCCTAGTAATATTTATATGTGAGTGTACATTATAGTGTCCTAATCTTCTATGCCATAACCAGGACTCTTTATGAAAAGCATTTAGACAGGTAACATTTTTCTTAGCTACAGAATTTAAATCAACAGCATAAACATTTTCATTTCATAGAGCAGAAAAAACTAAAACGTTTTTAGAATTAAAAACATTACAAGAATCATTTTCAAATTTTACATTAAAACTATCATCACATAATTGAGAAATACTTAACAGATTATATTTCTTTCCATCATCAAATAAAACATTAGAAATTAATACTGAGTCGGTGTTACCAATTTGGACTAGGCTGATGATCTTTCCTTTAGAATTATCACCAAAGTTGACATGTCCTCCATCAACCTTTATTAAAATTTTGAAACACGAGTAATCCCCAGACATATTTCTTGAACATGCATTGTCCAGATACCATGTCTTCTTGTGGGAACTCTTCAACCAGGTTTCCTACAAAACATATTTAAATAGGAAATGATTTTGGTACCCAAATCTTCTTGGGTCCAGACAGGTTAGCAATCAAATCTTTCGGTACCCACATTTGTCTTATGGGTATCATATAATTCACAGAATCAAATGATTTTTAATGATAAACTCTATTATATTTATAACTAAGTGAATAACTAGTTGAATCATACAAATGTCTAGAACTAGAACTTGCAGTATTCTGACTAGATTTAGGAATAAATCTATTCTTGGTAAGTCTTTGTCCAGGTTGGTATCCTATACTAGTAGTATATCTAGGTACAATCTGCTTACCTAGAATTTGAGTCAGAGTATCTTTTCCATTTGTGAATTTCTCTAAGTCCTTTCTAGGTTGCTTATTTGACAATTTTAGTTCAGTGTTTTCTTTAAGAAACCGAGCATTATTTTCCATTTCTATGTCAAGATCATATTTATGTTTAACAGTTTAAGCATACTGTTTCTTTAAACCTTTTTATTTGTCTTTCATCTCATTACAGGTTTCCTCCAACATATCACAATATTCAAACAGTTCATATTTTGACATATTTTCAGAATCAGAATCATCTCTATAATAATAATAATTTAAAGCAGGAGTTTTGGATGTTACCTCAGAAGTGTTTTTCATAAAACACATGTTTGCCTTATTTCTGTTTTCAGTCTCAAAAGCTTCAGATTCACTGGAGCTATCCTCAGAAGCACTCCACATAGCCTTCATGGCTTTCTCATACTTATTATCCTTATACTCATATTTCTTCATTATTTAATATTTGTACATTCTAATTTTATATGTCCTTTTCTTTTTCATTCATAGCAGACAACTTCATCAGATTTGTTAGATTTCTTCCAATACTTTTTCCAGTGTCCCTTATTATCATACTTTCATTTGTAATTTGATTTTCTGAAAAATTTCTTCTTCCTATAAAAATTCATAAATCTTCTGGCTATATGAGCCACTTCGGCATCCCTGTCAGATGCACTTTCACTTTCTTCACAGCTTGATCTATCACTTACATGAATCTTATCCTTATCTTTATTCATTGAAGCAGTAGTTTTGAAATCCACTGAATTCCTTTTTGGTTCATCTTCTTCTTCTTTGTTTACCTTAAGTTCTTCCTCATTCATCATTAACTTACCAATAAATTCCTTGACTGGCAGTTTACCAATATCACAAGATTCTCTGATTGAAACAGAAGTACCCCTCCATCGGTCTGGTAGACATATCAAGATTCTCATAATTTGTTCATTTGTTGGAACAACTTTACCAATTGAATTCATTGTATTGACTATCTCATTGAACCTGAGATACATATCAGAAATTGGTTCATCAGTCTTAATCTTAAAATTATCATATTTAATAGTATAAGTATTCAATCGCATTTCTTTAACATTGTTTGTTCCTTCATGAGAAACACCCAAAGTATTCCAAATTTCAAAAGCAGTTTTGCAAGTAGAAATTATATTAAACTCCTCATCTCCTAGAGAACAGTACAAGGCATTCATAGCTTTACAATTATTATTGTAAGCTGTCTTTGTAGGTTCATCCCAAGTTATTCTTTCTGTTTATGGAATTTTATATTGAGATTCTATAGTAGTCCAGATATCAAAACCCATGCTTTATAAATGAATTTTCATTTTAAGTTTCCACTGAGCATAGTTTGTACCATTTAAGAAAGGTGGCATGTTAGTAGTAGCACCCTCAAGTCTGTTATCCATGATAACTATGTTGAGACAAAAATTTGAAAGAGATAAAAATTTAGAAATAACAGAAATTTTAAGAACCATAAAATACAACTAAAATCACAGTTGAATAAACAGAGTATTTCAGAAAATATTTTCAACCCTCTGATACCAAATGTTGGTCGAAGTGGATACTCAATAGGGGGGTGAATTGAGTTCCAATTAAAATTTCTGTTAAAATATTGTCTATTTAAAATCCCCCAATTTATAAAACAAGTTAAACTATAGTGAATTTATACAGATTGTAAATGTTCACTTAGCTTCTCAATGATCGATTAGGTCTCAGTTAAATTAACCACAAGATTAAACTAACTTTTAAAACTAACCTACTGATTTACAATAAGTGTAAACACATGCTAATATAACTATCAAAGTAGCTTTAAAATAGTTTTTTATTTCAAAGTAATAGCAGCGGAATAAATAAGATATATGTAGTATACTATAAACTTAAACTAAATATGCACATTAGATATAACAAGAGGTTCAGTCTCAAGCCGATACTTAGTCCTCTCAAATTTATATAAATTTGATCCACACCCTGGATCGGGGTTAACAACAGTTTACAAAACTGTCCAGGCCACATAGGGACCTCTACCACTATTCTCCGTGGGAAACAAAACAAAGAGAAGGACACACAAGGACCTCTTCCACAGTTGACGTGGGTAAACAAGAGTAAACAATTGTGGTTTGAGGATTTTGATATCCTCCAGTTCAGTGCAGAAGACAATGTGGGTATAATAAATACAGAGTACACCACACTGCTCAAAAGTTAATAAATAAATCACTTAGAGAGAGGAGATAAGAGTTTAGAAAGCTCTTGGGATTATCAATGATGTTCTGGACTCGTTGGATTCAGCATGAATGCTTTTGAGTCCTTCTCTGGTTTTTCTGTTGAAAAACAGAGTGTCGTAGTCATCTTGTCTTTTACAAATATGAAAAAGATCTCTTGATTTTCCGTGGGTTCTTTAGTAGTGTTGGATTGCGTTCATGTGAATTCTTTGAAGGTCTGGAAATCTCTTTCTTGTTCAGGATTGTTCTTCTTGTAGTGCTCTTAGTGTATGTAAGTTCTTCTCATTGTATATTCACACTTGTGCACCGCTTTGCTCCTTTTTGTGTACTGCATCATAATCTTCCTTATATTCCCCGAGTTCGGGCAGTAGGAATGATTCCCTTTTAATAGGTATGAGATACGGTTTCCTGACATGCCAACAACTATCATTAAATAACCTTAATTGCATTGAAAACATCAAATATGATCGTTAGTATTATTTAAAGAATATTGACAAAAATTTAAGGAATGGTGTCACAGTGATTATGTAAACGGTGTCTTCTTCACGGTATGAGGTTCACGGTAGGAGCTTCATGGTATGAGCTTCACGGTACGAGCTTCACGGTATGAGCTTGTCACGTTGTCTGGATCACAGTTTGTCCTTCACGGTGTCTGGGTCACGGTGAGTCCGTCACGGTGTCTGGGTCACGGTGAGTCATTCACGGTGAGTCCATACTTAGAAAAATATCTGTATTTGGACTTAGACAGAATATGCAGAATATGGATTAAGCTTAATCCTTAGAGAGTAAGAGAACTTGAATCATAAACATAAAGGCTTGATAATATATGTGAGATATGTTATCATGCATAAGAATTGTAAATAATAAAGAGAGTAATAACATCCATAAGATTTGTTATCATTAAACCATGATGAGTAGTTATTATTGAGATTGAAGAGCATTAGCAAGATGTGCAATGAAGATTGAGATTAATTAACAGTAAAAGGATTTATGATCATTAAAACATGATTAACAGATGAGGAGTCCAACATTATATATATCTGTGGAATATATATATATATATATGATTTATTTAATTGTTATTTTTATAGAACCCCTCTTGAGTCAGATAGCCTTATTGATGCCCAGCAATTTTTTGGTCCCTAATTTATTGTTGCTAAAATTCATTTTTTTAGGGGAAAAATAATTAAAATACACATATACCTTACTCTATCTTCAAGTTGAGGCTTGGGATTTGGTAGTTTGAGTTTGGTATAATCATATTATTATCGTATGTGGGATACTGGTAGACCATATAGGGTGTCAGTTTAACAATAGAAACATGATGTACTAAATGACCGAATGGGATATGGATGAATAGGAATATGTTCACTATAAGACCCAAATAATGGATGAGATGAGAAAATGGGATGGGTGAACTACCTTATAATTTGATGTAATTATGGGGTTTTTTGTAGTGATATTTAAAATATAATATATGGTGGGGTTTCTACATGGTAGGAGGATCGTACAAGGTTGATTTCCTTCATGTTCATGATTCCCTTCTATATTAGACATGTGGTGGATAAATAATATGAGATATATGGTTGTCCAAAAGGGATAATGACGATGATATGGTTTTTTATGAGATAAGGTTATAATGTACTAAATGACCGAATATGATATGGATGAAGAAGAATATGTTCACTATAAGACCCAAATAATGGTTGAGATGAGGAAATGGGATGGGTGAACTGCCATATAATTTGATGTAATTATAGGTTTTTTGTAGTGATGTTGAGGAGATAATATATGGTGGGGTTTCTACAAGGTAGGAGGATCGTACAAGGTTGATTTCCTTCATATTCATGATTCCCTTCTATATTAGACATGTGGTGGATAAATAATATGAGATATATGGTTGTGGAAAAGGGATAATGAAGATGATATGGTTTTTTATGAGATGTGGTTGTGATATGTGATATCATGTGCTGGGTAATTTCTATTAAGGGGGTTGGGATTATAATATGTTTAATTTTGGGAGCACAAATGAAAATCCAATGGAGAAGTGGTTTAGGGTAATTTATAATTATATTATTCAATAATGTTTTACTATTAATGGATGAGATATTTGGGGATTTTTCATTGGTGTGTCAATTTTTCCCCCCTCTAGGGGGTTTGTGGCTCAGAAGTTATGTTCCTTCCCAAAGTACAATAAAAATTTAAATTTCAGTCAGTATTCCTTGGTGTGGTAGGTTGGTAGTTATCCTGATAAGTTCTTTTTGGTTATGCAATTTCTTCACTAATGAATTAGTATACTCCATTCATATTTTGATGAGATTTTTGGGAGTAATACTACTAATTATACAGGTTATTTTCACTCATGAATATATAAACTATTTTTTAGGGTTCAAAGGTGAGTTTTGTAAGTGATCTAGAATTCCCTGTCATGGATTGTGTGTTTTTCTTTTGAGTTGTTTCCTAAGAATTAATTTTGATCTTTATCATGGGACATTTATTTTTATTAAATTTATCTATCATTATGTGATTATTATGAATTTTATTTTATAAATATCATGGTATTAATTAGCGGTATATTTCTATATTCATCGATTATATGATGGTAACGTATCCATTTTTTTGTAGAACATTATTTCTAGTTGGCAACATAGGGACTATTGAAGGTGGGACTTAAGGGTATCCCTCTTCAT
Source organism: Viscum album (assembly GCA_963277665.1). Taxonomy (NCBI): domain Eukaryota; kingdom Viridiplantae; phylum Streptophyta; class Magnoliopsida; order Santalales; family Viscaceae; genus Viscum; species Viscum album. The sequence goes on along the minus strand of OY728130.1, from coordinate 917,386,834 downwards.
CACTATGTGTCAAGGAGGGTTTGAAAAGGGGTGAATTGTTATAGAGTAGTATAAACGAATTTACTTGAGATATACGATTGTTATTAGAGTTAATAATTAGTATGGACTATATTTGTTTTTAGGGAAACATACTAGTTGAGCATGTCTTAGGACATAGGCTATGGAAGCTGATTATAACATGGGATTTTAGGGACCAAGTGATCTATAACAAGGACACTAGTTTTTTCAAAATGCCAATTGAAATGGTTCATCATACATGGTAGAGACTTTGGAGAGGTTCATACATAATTCTTATCTTCAATTGTTTTTGAATGGGTTCAATTTAGGTAATTTAAGGAATATAATTAATTAAGAAATACTCAATTATTTTTTACTACAATATTATTTTTATACATTTTCTATAGTTATTTTGAAAAAAAATTATTTTGGGGATCAGGTTAGTGAGGTTTAGTAGTCCATCCTAGTTTTCCATGGGAGGGTCGACCCTACTGATGAAAATAATCCATAGACAAAGTATATATATGAATTATACCATTGGTTATGGTTAATTTTTAGGGGAGTCTCCCTAATATAGAGATTTAATATAGGTCAGTGTATGTTGAGATCACTTTTATCCCAATTCATGTCACTTATGAGTGTCAGGTTGTATTATTCTATAGTTAAATGCATGTTTTTGTGTGGAAATGGTGGATCATATATCTCAAAACGCATAAAAAGTCAGATATTTCAATGGATGGTCTTTAGTGGCAGTTTTATGCTGAGATTCAATCAATGATGGTGGTGGTGGTGAATAAGTAGGAGTTACAGTCCTTTTTAATCGTTAGATTGGGTTTATAGAAGCCTAGAATTTCGTTTAGGGGACACCTTCTCTTTTTCGTCAACTTGTTTCCTAATGTGTACTCCAGAGATAGGTGACTGGAGGGGCCCTACGCTTAGTGAATATATTTTTTATCACTCTATTTATGTTTCCTAAATAATTTTATGTGGAAAAGATGTTGGGGGTAGTTTATGGTTATTATTATCATCTATGATGATCACACAAGGGAAGTCATCACGGATCCTTGAGGATCAAGGTTAACGGTAGTGGTTCATAGGTGTTGGGGAAGTCAATGCTTTCATTGAATGGGAGTGAGGATCAATAGTTTCTGTAAACCCTATTTTCAAGGGCCTATAATTATTTTTTGATAAACAATGGCTATTGATCAGGATGAATTAATTTTTATATCTATGTAATTCTCGGATTTCCACACCCATCCAACTTTAGAAGATCAATGTGGTGTTGGTGGTTAGGTTCCTTGTTAACCCCCAAAGATATTTCTACCTCAAAGTACATATAAAATAAAAGTTATATATGATTAAATTAATCCATGAGAAGTGAAATATATAAGAGGCCAGTATCATAACGTTATTTACCCTTATGGACACATGGAAGAGTGTGGATATAGGGGTGGTCATCATATGTGATGTAGAGAATACATATATGGACCAAATCATGCTATGGATGTTCTAGTTCCATAGGGACCAGGTATCTTTTATGGTACTATATAATTTTCTTATACAATCCCTTATTCCTTTTTTTATTCTATTGTATTTCATTCCTATATTACACCCACCTTGGATCATTCCTTAGTAATTAAGGTGTATAGGCTTCCAATTCCCCTTATGTTGACTACACTAGTTTGAGAATAGATTTTTCAGAATTTAATGTGTTGAGGTTTTGATTATAATAATGTGGTATCATCAATCATTGGGAGACTGCTTTCTGATTAATATATACCCATACAATTTTATTATTGGCATTGATGCGTTTCAATCTGTGTTTACGATTATTGGTTTCTTCATGATTATAGTTGAGTTTTGTGATTAAGATGAAAAATGAGATGTGTTTATTTGCGAGAGGGAGCATAATATAGGTCATATATTTTTAGTTTAATTGTTGACTCTGTTAGTAACATTCTCATTGGTTTTATTGTATATATATGTGGTGGGGCTTCCTAGATTCATGGAGAAGTTCCTTGATGTTTTTATCAATGAGGTTGTGGATTCACACAGTCAACATGATATCTAATTGGGTATAATTTACAACCTTTTTAAAACCTGGTATTGGTGGATCATTATCATAATATTTCTTTTAACTTTTTTTAGTTCATGATTCTAGTTGATTAGCTGATTTAGAAAGGGTTTTTCCATCCCTGTGTTTCCTCTAGGGGAGATCCTATGATATTATCCAAGAAAAAGGATGGTTGTATATTCTTCTGTATAGACTACTCATGATTTAATCATGTGATTTTCAAGAAAAATTACACTATTTTGAGTATTTATGATCTATAAATCCAATTAAATTTGTCTATATTATTTTCAATGATCAGCCTATGGTTTTGAAATCACTGGATGAGAGTTAAGTGTAGTAAATTATAAAGAATATTGTGGGTGTTTCTATAAGATCTTAATTTTATTGTTTATCTATTTCACTCCTAGGAATTATATAGTCATGTTTATAATGCACATGAACCCAATGTTCCATGAGTCCTTGATAATTTTTTGGCCATGTTCATCGAGAACATAGTCATATACTCGAGGTCATATGAGGATAAAGTTGAGCACATTAAGGACGCTTTTTTAGTCCTTTTAAAACATCATATTTATGGGAAGATTTAAAAGTATTTTTTTGGATATAGAAGTTTCAATTACATGGTAGATTACTTTCTCAATACAGAGTGTCAGTAGAACCATTGAATATTGAGGATGTTTTTTCTTAGGTAGTACATTGGTATTTGGTATAGGCACGTTGTTTCTTCGGTCACATCGGATATTAAAAGTGGGGTTTTTCATAGTTATACATGGTAATATCCACATTCATGTCTTTAACTAGGATGTAACAAAATAATTTATGGAATTAATAGTGTATGAATAATATTTTCTACCTGATGAAGGGGATTATTAGATCTCTCACTCCTTCTTCTCCAGGGATGGGTGATATTTGTACTATTATGTGATGTATCTTGTATCTTCTTGAGTAGTTTATTTGTGTAATAGAGAGTAGTGTTTTCATAAGGGTCCAAGAAGTTACTTCCACATGATTCTAACTATACAAACCATGATATTGTGTTTTAGGAATTTGTATATTATCTAACATCGTGCCTATATTACCAAAAATATGAGGAAATTGGGGTATTTAGAGATAAAACGTGCATGAGTTTTGTTTCCTATCAATTAGAATTGTATATCAAAAAATGAAGGATGATTGTTTTTATTCAGGATTTAGACATTGAGATATCATATACCATAGAGAAGGGTAATGTAGTTAAATATTTCTCGATTAGAAATTTAGGGGGAGATATTTTCTAATAGTATGGAAATTTTTAGGGGGTGATAGATTATATTATTTTAGTTTTTCATTTTTCAAAAGTTGCTAGTGATAGAGGTTTCTTAATTATGATAATAGTGATATTTTCATTGATGCAGCAAGTAGAGGTGTCTTAGTGGGTAGACTCAAATATAGTGGATATAGAGGATTATTTCATCCATTATAATAATTGAAAGGGATGGATAGAGGATGGGCGATGTCATATGATGGTGTTCAAAAAGAGTTCTATTCTATTAGTGGTTCATGAGGATGTTATTTATAGGACTCATATATCTAAAGTGAGACTTATTAATGGAATATCAATAATTTACAATTCTAGGAGGGGTCAACATTTGTTAAATATGAAATATTGGTTTGTAGTAGAGTATATATCATGGTTCGTGGTCTTTCAAATGTTAATGGGAGCGCAATAGTTTATAGGTTGTTTTTTGGATCTGGTTGGTGTCCCCTAGTGGAAATTGGAGGGAAACTATATTTATATTTTCACCCCAAAAAAATAATCCCATTTAGAATGTGACACCATATGGTTGATCATAGATCAATTCGTGAAGTTATTTTACATCATGTTTGTTAATAAGCTGGGTTAACTTGAGGTACTGAGAGGTGGTAGGTTGATTAGATGGAGTAACTTCATGAGTTACCAAACACCATCATATAAAATATGGATCCTCTTTTCACATCACAAGTGTGGAGAGGATTTTTTCATGCTTTGGGAACTTACCTATATCTCATCACTACCTTCTTTTCCCTGATTGATTGGAAGAAAAAGTATACCATCTAAATAATATATGATTAATTGTAGCTTTAAGTTAAATATTTATGGGCATCATGGTTAAAGAAACATCCCTTGAATGAAGTTTTTGACAAAATGTCCTCCAAAAAACTATTGGCATAGTCCCATTTGAGTAATTTTATGGTTGTACAATTAATTCTCCATTGTGATGGAATAATATTGGGGAATTAGCATTCCTTAGTATTCATGTGGTTTATAAAATGATAGAGAAGATACAAGTGATATAACAATGCATGAATGTGGAATAAGACCATAAAAATAATATGTGGATTAGTAAAGGATAACTAGACAGTATTTGGTTGGTTATTGTATTCTATGGAATTTTTCCCCACACTGTGATTGTAATAGCTAGTGTGTTTAAAAATGGGAAAGTATTCTTGATGGTGTATGAGACACACAACACTGAACCTAAACAAACCATGACTATTTCAGTTTTTTATAACATAGCCATTATATTATAAGGTTTTAATAATATTAAAAACATTATTAAAAATAAATATAGACCTTAATAAATATAAATTTAATAGAAAATTATAGGGGAATTTGAACTTAATTTTTAATAAAGACTATTTATTCATCAAAAAAAATATTTCCTAATAGTTCATTTTTATTTATTTTATTGAGAAAATATTATAACTAATTTATTAAATTTTTTCAAATATTATTTTATAAAATTAACAAATATTTTTTTAAATTAGTATATATAATTTAATATAGGTCAATTTTGTAGAGTTTTCTCGTATATTTTTTTGTTTCACTGAGTAGTGAAAATTACTGATTTTTTCAAATATGGTCATTTATTTTCATTAAATAAAATAATTTAAATGTTCCATTATATTTAGTAATTTTAATTAATTTTAAGGGTAAAAAATTTAATGACAGTATAATTCATTTAATGCGAATAATGAAATTTTAGTGATTTTGTTAAAGGAATATTTCTATGCTTACTAATACAGTTTTCTACAAGCTATTTTATATTGAATAAAATATATATATTAGTTAATTAATATAACCCAAATTAGGGAATTTTAAAATATAAATTTATATAATATATAATTTTTTTATTAGTTTTAACTCTTATAATTATGATTACTAGTCATGTAGTGAATGTAAGATAATATAATGCTTGAAAATTACATTTCATAAAACATGTTTCCTACCTTGTTTTGGGGAATAATTTTAAATTAAATATGTAAAAAGGTTTTAATATAATTTTATATACTTTATTTAATTTTTTTAATCATTATAATTGATACTATGTTATAATGAAAAAAAAATAGTTTTTCGTTATAAGGTGTAAAAATCAGTTACCATGGTTAATGTTAAAACTGGTTTACCGAGGGGCTAAGCTGAAGAGATGAAGTGAGTACCATGTATATTTCAGAATTTTATAGGAATTTAAAAACCATAAAACCCCTAAAATGCATTATATTTCTATTCTTGAGTCACTTTTATTGATATTTACTACCCATTATTAAATTGTTTTGGGTATTTTAAAAATGTAAATCCCCTTTACTTATAAAAGGAAACACCATATCTTCTCCTTTATACACTTAAAAAGCCCATAGATTCATTCAATACCAACATGAATACAAACCCAAAATACATCCCTAATTCATATAAGGGATTTTTTTATAAAAAAATATAATTTATGGGGGCTTTTGATGTAATCCTAAAGAAGCGGTCCGAAAAAGAGGTATCATACTTAACTGAGAATCATTACTTTATTTCTTATTCCACCTTATTAAAATAAAACTCAATACTGAATATATAATAAAATAAGTATATTAAATATATTAATATTTTATTATGTTTATATCACAACCTATATCCATCAAAACTTCTATCAAATGTGAAACAATACCATCATTCGTGTGTTTGGAGGACTACCACCTCGCAAACTGATGTAATTAGTTTTCCATCACCACCTCTCATAGTTACTGAAGATAATTAATTTTATATTTATATATTATATTCATGACATGTTATTAATTATTTATAATTAATATATCTTAGGGCTTTTGACCTTTCCATTCATTTATAAATTATATCATCATTCATGTGTACGGAGGACTACCACGTTGCGAAGTAATGTAAATAGTTTTTAAAAAAATTTCCTCTCATTGATGGTATATGTATGTATATTTTAATAAATAATAATATATTTATGTTGTAATTATAATTTTGTAACATTAAAATAATACTTAACTTCTTCCCATCTTTATCATTGAATAATTGAAACATTACTCATGTGTACATACAACCTACCATCTTCATGATTGTAACGTAGTTTGTTTTTCATAACCCTCATACATGATTAGTTTTAAATATATAATAAAGTTATAAAATGATATTTATTTCACCATTATTATTCTAGAGATTAATAAATAAATATATATTTTACCTTAGTTAAAATTCTTAAGTGATTAAGTACATATGATGCAAACATTTTCAAAACATCCGACTTGATGCTAAATGAATATGTAATTGAATATCACATGTTAATAACAATAAAAGCGATATTTGATCAATTTTGATTCAAATAAGGCATTGTGGTTGGGAGGGACCAATGTTTCTTTTTCCATAATCGATGACCAATCCAGTGTCAATACGATGATCAATTCTAGTATCCACAGATTAAAATAAAATATTTAGAGAATGAGAAGAAAGGTGTGGGATATGAGAAAGAGGATATTTCACATCATATTTATAATTAATTTATTTTTTTCTGATGAAAATGAAAAGATCAACCTTTTGTACATTGTTTGTTGATGATTTTTGATCATCTATAATGACCCTCATGGATCTCCTTTATTGCAATCATGAGGATCCTATGTAGAATCCCTCTCAAAATGATCCACGCATGCCCTAATGGTCTCCAAACAACACTGCATGTTCTCCGGTTTCAAGTGCAGTGAATTGAATCTCTTGGTTCAATCATTCAGGATCACTAGTTGAAGAACATATCTAATTCATTAGATGTATATATGAGAGGAGTTGATAGAGAATATTTTTGGCTAAAAAATTCTCAGTTTTTCAGGAATTGACACAAAATATGTACCTACCTATTAGTCAACATGGGGGTTCAAATAAAAAATTATTCAAAAAACAACAATAGAATGAAGTAATAACTATTATAGAACACCCATCCCACATAATAACAATAACAACAACATTATTTATGGTGTACCAACTTTCACATAACAGAACCATAAATGAAAACCCATGCCACATAATGATAACAATATTATTATTATTACTTGTGCCAACTAGATAAACATTATTTATCGACATGTAAATAATTAATTGATAAATGTACATGATATTTGTTTGTTCAAATACTTATTCCATTTATTAAACACCAAAATAAAATATTTATTATCTTAAATAAATATTTTTATTTACAAACTAGTCGATAAAGATTTATTAAATGTAAATTAAAATAAATACATACATTTTATTCAAAATCCGAAGATTAAATATTTGATTAATTTATGGGATATTTTTAACTTGACTAAAATTATTCTTGAATGTGGAGAATAATATCTATTAAATTAATAAAATTAAAATTGAATAAAATATAGAAACCCAAAAACACTTAGTGTGTGATCCTCAATGATTTTTTCTTGGTTGCATTAGTTGAGCTTGGATAAAGTCCAAGATTGTTGTCTAACAATAGGTCAAGGAACCCACCAGAAGGAACTTAATGTTTCCAAGATGAAATCCATATATGAATTCTCAGTGTGTAATATAATCCCATTTTAAAAATATCTAATCAATCAGGTTTATAGAGAGTTTCGTCATCCAATATACTTCATACACCATTCATTGAATACATGAAATAAACATATCATCACACAATACCCATAGAATTTCGGGTGATTGTTCTATTTCAATCAAGGGGATGAGATATTGACTTTAATAAATGGAAGGCAAAAATTATTCCTTGACTTATCCATTAATAACATGTCCTTCGTGATGCACACAATATACCCTACTTCTTGTGAAAATTTGGCATGACACTTTTCGTCAGTAAATCAAATTTCACAAGTTGTAACATTTATTAATGATAATATTACTATCTAAGGACTATTAAACTAGCTTGAATATAAGAATATATTATGACACCAAATCATTTGGAATTCATTCTAGCTATTATTTTCTCATAATCTTCCATCTTGGATATTATTATGTGAGAACTTAATGGGAAAAGGTTTCATTGAATTATGATTACTCACACCTGATGGTCTTTATACTATGTGTCACATCATAGTATGTCATCCTACTCTAGAACTATATTTATGAATACTATCATAGAACTGTAGAGATCTCATCATAGCATGGAACTTCTATAACCTTGTCAATGTGAAAAATACTCTATGAAATAATTACACCATAGTCATGCAGAATAATGAAAAATATGAAATTAAATATTTTTTTAATCAAATTACAAAGATTTGGTTCTAGGACACATACTCTAACAAAATCTAACTTGGAATAGATCCAACTACCTATGACATTCAGTACGCTAGACCTCACAAGAGGATCATGTTTTTGCTGAGTCAGGGAATTAGTCAAGGGGTCGTCCACGTTGTCTTCTGTGGAAATGAAGCACACTACAACTTCACCTATCTGATAAAAATCCCCCAAAATATGGTACTTCCAATGTATGTTTTTCGTCTGCTAATGGGACTTTGTATCTTTTTTTAGAGTCCCAAATACATCATTATCATAATAGATTGATATGGGATCTTAACTTCTAGGAATCACATCCATATATTGGATAAATCTATGCATCCAAACTGCTTCTTTATAATCTTCAGAATTAGTGATATACTTGAACTCTTCTATGGAATCTACAACCACACATTTCTTTGATCTCTTCCAGCTCACATCACCTCAATTCAAAGTGAACATGTATACCATTTGTGAAAACTTGTCATGTTGATCATTGTGGAAACTATCATCTTCATATCCTATGATGACTAGTTCCTCATCTCCTCTATAAACCTAGAACATATCCTTAGTACACCTCAGAAACATAAGGATAGTCTTGGCGGCCTTCCAATGGAAGTCACCTAGATCATATTTATATCATCATAATGCTCTCAACGCATTGGTGACATCATGCCTAGTATATAGCATAGAATACATGATCATCCCAATATATGATTCCTATGGAATAATTTCCATTATCATTATTTCCTCATGTGTCTAAGGACACATTTTCTTGGAAATATTAATTCCATTTGATGTCGGCAACAATCTCCTCTTGGATTTTTCTATAATGAATCTCTTCAGTATCTTTTCAATGTCGGTACTTTGACATTGGCCCATCAATCTCTTGGATCTATCATGAAGGATATTTATTCCAAGAATATATGTTGCCCACCCATTTCCATTATGGAGAATAATTTATTCAACCATCACTTAACATATATAAATCTGGTATTTCATATGCAATAAGTAATATGTCATCACCATATACTATTTGAAAAATGATTGCACTCCCACTAAAACATTTGTAGACACAAGGCTCATATTCAATATTTATAAAACCAAATTTCTTTATGGCTTCATAAAAACAAATTTTCCATGAACTGGATTATTACTTTCAGCCATAAATTGATTTTAGAAACATGCATATCTTATTGGCATCCTTGGGAGTCAAAATCCCTTTAGGTTGTGTCATATAGACATATTTATGAGGTTTCCCTATTATGGAAGGTTGTTTTGACATCCATTTTCCCAATATCATAGTAATGGTAAGTAGAAATGGCTTGTGGAATTATGAAAGATTTCAGTATTGCAACTGGTGAAAAGGATACATCGTTTTCAATTCCATCACACTATTTAAAACCTTTTGAAACCAGTCATTCCTTATAGGTACTGTCTTGTACTACCATATCAAGTTTATTATTGAATACCCATATAAAACCAATATGATTTACATCTAATAAAGGATCTACTATAATTCATTCTTGGTTTCGGTACATGGAATCCATTTCTGAATTCATGGCTTCTTGCACATAGAAATTTCTGTTCCACTTACTTCTTTCTTGTAGTTTAGAGGATCATTATTATAAACTGATATTGAGTCCCCATCCTCAGTAACTAGAAAACCATAATGTTCTAGTTCTCTAAACTCTCTTGTACTCATATGCAATACTTGGGTCTCTAGAACATATATTTATTCAATGTGGCTTTGTGGAATCTTCTCATGTACCAAATGTTGTGTACCTTGAGCCTCAACTTCATCGAATTCTACCTCACCCCGACTATCTCTTTTCAAGATGTTATCCCTCTGACGAAATATGGTGTGTCCTCCCACTATAACCTTTTTTATGAGGTCTCACATGGGTAATATCCCCTTGTTTCCTTAGGGTATCCTATAAAGGTACGTTTTTTACCACAGGGTGTGAGTTTGTTACCAGATGAGGCCTCAACAAACGCATCGCTTCCCAACACATGTGAATTCGATAAAAATGCTTTTGTTCAACTAAAAAGCTTGTATGGAATACCATTTATTGATTTAGTTGGTACCTGGTATAGTATGTGTGGCACTATTTATAATTAATATCCCCAAAAGGATAATGTAATAGTTTTATTAGTCTTCATTGATCTCACTATGTCAATCAAGGTATAGTTCCTCTCTTCTCATACACTATTACACTAGGGTGTGTAAGGAGGAATGAGTTAGTATTGGATCCAAAAATCCTATAGGTAATCAATGAAGTCGTGATAGAGATATTATCCACCTCTGTTTGAGTGGAGTTTCTTTATCTTCATACCGATGTGGTTCTCAACTTCATTCTTGTATTCTTTGAACTTATCAAAAGAATCTGACTTATACTTCATTAAGGAGATATATCCTTATATACTAAATTAATAATTAAAAGTTATGAAGTATGAGTACCCACCCCTTGAATTAAATAGAAATGGTTCACATACATCAGTATGAACCAATTCAAGAAGATATTTGGCCATTTAACCTTTCCCACTAAATGGGGATTTGGTCATTTTTCCTTCTAAACATGTCTGACAGACACCAAGTGGGTTTACTTAGAATGAATCTAAATATCCAACTGGACATAACTTTGTAAATAGTTTCTCATTTACAAGACCTATATGATGATGCCAAAGTTGGGTGTTATAGGAGTCATGTGGCGTAGATTTTTTATCGATTTAAATTACTTGATTTTTGTAATTGAACACGTAAGGGAAAATATATAAAAGTTCCTTACCAAAACAAATGATATCTTTATAAAATAACAAAAAATAATTTCCAAACATGAAAAAAAACATATGTATCTAGTTTGGATCTAGAAAAAATGTTTTATGTTATAGAAGTCACATAATAACAACCTTTTAATACCTTGATGATCTCAGTTGGCAATATGAGGTGGTAGATCCCAACAGCTATAACAGATAGTATATCTCCATTGGATACTTGTAGATCTACCTCCCCTCAGTAAATTTTCATGAATTTACTTGGTTCCTATAATTGGTCACATATGTGAGCCCAAGAAGCTATATCTATTACCCAATTTGTAGAAATGGATAAATTTCACTCGATAACAAATGCACCTGAAGCTTTCACTTGCTTCTTAATCTTGGTGAAGTTTTTTTCTACTGGCCCTTCTTTCTACATTAGATACTAATAGCTACTTGTTCCCTTCCCTCCCCCTTGATTTTATATTTCATGGAAGGGTGTGTAAAAGCTTTAGGCTTAAATCTCTTCTCCTTCCCTTTCAACTTATTCAATATGTAGAAATAAGGATTTTCAAGCATCAAGTTTTTGTCCACATGGTGATGGAGGATAAGAATATCTAGTAGATACTTCTCAATGTTGTTCATATTAAAATTTAAAACAAAACTTGAGAATATCTGAGGGAGTGATGTACGACTGAGATCAATATCCCATTATTTGGGGAGTTTAAACCCTAGAACCTCCAGTAACTCAATGTAGGCAATGATTTTGAATACATGGATTCCTGCTAGGGAACCCTCTCCAAGAATAATCTGGATGAATTCCTTGATGATCTCAAATCATTCTTTTAATTTTCACTCCTGGTAAAAACCCCAAAGGGGCTCAATGATGCTATATGCATGCATGATTTCAGGAGACTTCATGAGTTAACTAGACAATGATGATGAAATCAAACCTTAAATGTTGAACATGTCATTCATATGTTTCTCATAGATGAGGAACACTTCATCACTAGACTCTTGGGAAAGCACGTTAGGTAATTAGGACTCTATCACATAAGATTTTATTTCATGGAGTAGTATAACCTGAAGGCTTGTAACCCATTCCTTGACGATACTATCGGTGAGGATGTTTCCTTTCTGCATAATTGATCATAAGGATAGTGTGGATGAAAAGATTTTCATTTTTAATCTATAATTAAAATATAAGATAATTATACACTCTTGATTACAATTTATGAGAAATAATAAATTAAATTTATTAATCCTCCCACTATTTTATCAATTCCCAATGGCCCCCACCATTGAACTCTAAATTTCTTATTTCTAGGAAATTCCAGTGGAAAGGATCAATATTCCCCATCACAGATCCCTAACAAGGTTTGGAAAAATCTATTTTAAGGTATTTAGGTTGGCTAGTCTTTGCCAACTGTAGGCTTGAATCTCCTTTGTCTGTTTAGTGGAATATGCAATCCTAAAATCCTGACTTGGATTTTCTCAAACCTTGCCTCAAAATTTACACCAAGTCTATCAGGGGCTACTTCTCTTAATGTAAAATGGTTAATTCAACCTGAATCTTTCATTATAGCTACATGTATAAAATTAATTGTCCCAAAAATGGTTTGGTCAAGCATTTTGTTTTTTTTTGAGTCTTTCCCTTAATCATGTTACGGAAGGCATAGTGTTCTTTAATATTTTTTAAGGGAATTTTATCTCTTGTGTAAATTTCATTATTATATTTATCACATTCTTGTTAATATGAAGTGGAACATACATAAGTGAATAACCATGTCTTGATAATATTTAAATATAATCCTTGTTTATTTTAGTTTCATCTTGCATTCTTGTAAATTCATTAATTATGTAGTTGCGACAATACACCCATAATTACAATCCATGCAATTGAAATATATAATATAAAGTACGGGCCATCAACAGTAGGTCTTATAATGGTTATTTTACTTAATAATTGATAATATAACAGCTGACCTATGGGAGAAACACCATTAAACATTTATGGTTCAAGCCTACAACTTTCCACTTTCCCACCTTTGTATCTCCCTTGATTGGTTTCACCATGTCTCTATGCATGAACTGCCTCCACAAGCATGATAGATTTATCTATTACATATTCTTTTTAACTAACATCATATATAGGGGTAGGGGGTTTTAAATAATAAAACCATGGTCACTTAGTACCTACATATTAATGAGAATAATGGAACACATGTACAAAAATTAATTTAAAATAAATTAAAATGAAACCAATCACCTACAATGGTCTGGTGTAGCTCATGATCATCCAAATAGATGTAAATAATTTCACATTTAATAAAAATATAATTCAATTAATTAATAACTCTATATAAGTTAAATCACACTCAAATCGATTCATTATTATCTTTAATTAATCAATCCTTTTATCCAAATCGTTTTCTGGTTTTTACTGAGATTCTCACCCATAACCATGGAGTTAACACGGTGAACACCCCTTCAAATCTACATGATTAGTAATTATGAAAGTTCAAAAAAAAAATTATGGTTTTAATTATGAATAATTTGGTAAATTACAAGGCATGTAGTTTTGACAACATGGCGTGCACTACCTTCCATGTCTTATCCAAAGTATACACCTAGGGACTCGACATGTGAGTCATACTTCCAATATATCAGAGTACATGGAGTTTCCAGTGGGGAACACACCGTTTTGTGTCCTGGTTATGTGGTTACTGATCAGACATTCCAATTATGGGATACATGGTTTGGCCCTTGACCTAATGGGAGGAAATGTCATGTCTAACATGCCACATGATATGTAATATGGATGACCATGTGCCAATCTCTCCTAGTTATCACATAGTGTAAGAATTAACTACACCATGTGTCATTAGTGAACATGGAATGAGTAACTTTCTAATTACTCCTGATGCACTAAACCCAACTACACAGCTTACAATATGGATTACACGATGTGTATGGTAGAACACACAGTGTGTAACTATGTATACAAGGAGTGTAATTTCATGTTACCTAGACAGAACCGTCGTAACCCCTGATGATATCCTCGATTTAATTTTAATAAAAAAATTATTCATTTCATTTTGATCTGTGAGAATCCAATAGAGTTAGAGAAAACCAAAAAATTCATATTACAAGAATGATTGACATGAACTGAGAAACTAAATTATTAAAGCATTAATAATTAATGAATTATTTAAATAATTATAAATGATGATGATCCTCCCTTTGATACCGCTTGAAGGATCTGGATGCAGTGGAAGCATGGTGATTGGAAGGTCCCAACATTTCGTTTTCCATAATCGATAATCAATTATGAATCAATATGGCAATGAATGCCAGTATCAACAGATTGAAATCTGAGATATAGATAAAGATAATAAAAGCACTGGATCTGAGAAAGATGATCTTGCACATAATGTAAATAATTAATTTGTTAATTTCTAATGAAAATAAATACCAATGTATTTGGTACATTATTCATTGATGATAAATGATCATTCGGAATTACCCTTCTGTATTTCCTTTATTGTGCTTGTAAAGATCCAGAGTTGAATCCCTCAAGTGGTGATCTACACATGCTCCAATGGTCTCGAAAAAATTCCACCCATGCTCTAGGTGCTAGCATGGTGATGTGAATTTCTTGTTTCGATCATTATTGATTACTCGTTTATGAACATATCTCGTTCATGAAAGGGAGATATGAGAGGAGTAGAGAGTGAAATTTATGGATCAATAATTCTTATTTCACTGGGGTTTGGATCAATCGCCATACTTGGCTATTAATTTGCATGATGTTTCTATTACAATATTTAATTAAAAATAGCCATTAAATGAAAATTTTACTTTTATAGAAAACCCATGTCACATAAAAACAATAACAAAACAATTATTTGTGGTGCGCAAACTTCCTCAAAATAGAACCACAAATGAAATACCATGCCACAGAATTATTGTAATATTATTATTATTTCTTTCACCAATTGGATCAAAATTATTTATCGACCTGTAAATTATTAATTTACTTAAGGAAACAGTATTGTCCTTTTCAAACTCCTCTTCCATTTAATGAAAACTCGAATAAAATATTTTATTCTCTTACATAAATATTTTTATTTACAATCTAGTAAATAATTATTTATTAAATTTTCAGTAAAATAAATAAATATATTGTATTCACCATCCATGGAATAAATATTTATTTAATTTATGAGATCATTATAACATGAATAAAATTATTCCTCTCTCTTGAGAATTATATTTAATCCATTAATTAAATTAAAATATAATTTAATCAAAATCTCCAAAAACATTTAGTGTGATACCCTCTAGGATTATTTCTCATCATAATTTAGTGGTCTTACCTAAAGTCCAAGATTAATATCTAGTAATGGGTTATGGAACACAAGAAAAATAACTTAAAGTTGCAATGATGACATTCACATATGAATGCTCATTGTGTAATATAATCCTTTCTTAGAATATCTCATCTAGTAGGTTTCATGATAGTGTCATCAACTTATGTGCTTGATACATCATTCTTTGACAACCTGAAATAAACACGTCGTTACACAGTGGAAATTGAATTTAGGGTGCAATCTCTATTTCAATCAACGGGTCGAGATGTCAACATCCATAAATGGAAGTGACAAATCCTTCCTTGACTAATCAATTAATAACATGTAATTCATGATGCACCCAATATACCCTACTTCCCGCCAACAATTGGCATGATGGTTTTTGTCAGTAAATAAAATTTTACGAGTTGTGACATTTATTAATGATCATCTTAAAGACTAAGTACCATTACACATCCTCATATATAATAATATATTAACTCACATAAAAATAAATCCTTGTCTAAGAAACATTTATCATAGCATAAAACCTCATAATAATGATCAATAACTTACAGAATGTCTAAATAATGAAACCTACATATTCAATCAATAAAACTATATGTTTATATTAGGGTATTAATATTATTAGATTATATAATTATTTGATGATGGTTCATAATGATTTTGTTATTTATCAAATCATATTCCCCTGGGAGTGTCAAAACGTGTTTATAGTAACACATGTTCTCATGTACCAAGTTTCACTTGAGTATGGTCTATCACACAATTTCATATTTTTTACTACTATGAACATCTATGCTATAACCACATTAACTTTTAGTATCCATACTTGGATATATTTCTAGGATACTACTCTATTTTTCATTTAGAAAAATTCCTATCCATTTTTCTATAATTTTCCATATCCATAGAATTATATTTAGACACATTCCTAGATAGATACATAGAATCGCCCATAGTTATATCACTAATGTTTTATTATCCTAATTTCCAAAGGTCGAATAAACCTTCACTCTAATAACAAATAAAACGACCCAAGATTCACATATATAAACATTACATCATTTTTATGGAATAGTTAATACGTTACAAAAATATATATCGAAGGACCGTATTAGTTTAGCGCAATTAACATGGAAAAAAATCTTCCAACTTAGAGAAATATCATCATTGTTTCCATCAAAAATCCCCCATAGAAATTCTACATAAAAACTAGTCTTCATAACCTTAGAAAAGGAAACATATGAAAGAGGTGACCTTAAATGATCAGTAATGGTAACAAAAGTAATACATATGAATAACATGAAACTAAGGTCATTAAAACATGATCGTATCATTAGAAGATCACATCCTTCATACCAAAGTTCTTAAATATGAATAATTGAACAAAGATTAGCAATTCGTAATACATGGACCATAATATAATCTAGAACATAATCCATGAAATCATAACATATTAATAATAAAAATAATTTTTCAATAGTCATAAATGTATAACATCGTGAACGAGTATAAGTAGAAATATAATCACACATTAAAACATGGACATGAAATAAGGCCCTCACATAGACCAATGGACATGTAACCTAACCCATGTATATTAATGTGAGCATGAAACCAAGTTCATACATATCATTGTGGACATGTAATCATGTTTATGAATAAACTTATGGATATGAAAAATAGGTCCATGGATGACATTTTTCACATGTAATATGGTTCCCGAATAAAATTATGAAAACATAATAAGGGTCACTAATAAAATTTTGAATATTTAATCAGCTACAAGCATAATTTTATGGACATGAAGCTATGTCTATGTATATCATTTCCAATAACTAATCATGTTCACACATAAAATTTATTCCCACCATTCATTCATCATTACCCAATACATTGAAGGGGTATATAGGTCCCACCCTTAAAATAATACAAGTGCCACAAGATTCTAATCAATCTTCATATCATAACCCACTAAATGAAATAGGTATCATAAAAATTAAATCATATCATATCCTATGAAAAATTTATAGGTTTCATAAACATATCATTCTATCATAACTCCTGAATGTAAGCATGTTTTATAATAATTTATCACAATATAACCCATTGAAGAGAAGTTGGTTTCATAAGAATTTTCCATGGTATGAACTGTTGAAGGGAACTTGTATCATATCATGGCCCATAAAATGAAACAACTTTCATAAACTTAATTACATCAAAACATAAACCATGTAATGAAAGAATATGAATGAATACTTTAGATAATTTCCCACAAAGGAATTATTAACATAAATGGATTTCATCTTATACTAAAAATAACTTAAGAGTATATTTTGAAAACATTTCATGAGGAAGATATCCTCTATTTTATAAAAATAGATTTTTAAAACATAAAAATTCTAAAAAAATTATTTTAAAATACCATGAAAAAATATAAAAGGGTCTTAAAAACATTTTGAAAACCATTTTCCATGAAAAAATTTAAAACATTATGGATAATAATTTCAAAAAAGGGTTTCCTTCAAAACAACTAAAATAATCATGAAAGCATTTTGATAATTGTTTTCCTTGAAAAGAAATAAAATAATATTCAAAAACTTTCTAAAAAACCCTTTAAAAAAATCTTCAAATATTTTACTGGTTCAATTAGATCTTTTAAATACTCTTATTTTTAAGAAACCTTTTCAAAACATATAAGGGACATACTGAGAGTCATTTAAAACATTTTCTTAATAGAAAAAAAATTTATGAAAAACATTTTTCTCTAAACAAAATTTTAAATTAAAAAAATACCGAATATTATGAAAAAATATTTTTAAATAAAATAAAATTATAATAATATAATAGAAGAATCATGGAAATTATGATCTAGATGAATGGTAGGTCCATACATTCCTAATATTATTTTTCGCATTAGATGTTTAGAAAAGTTCCTTAATCAGAATATCATAAGTAGATTTATTTTAAAATAAGTTTTTTAAAAAGGTATTAAATTTTTAAAAATTAACTTTATACATTTTATGATAATACTAATTCATTTTTTTAATCTTTTTTTGAAAAAAATATTTTCAAAGAACATAGATTTACCCTAGAAAAGAGAATATAGTCTGATTTTCATTATAACATTTTATTAATTATCATAAATATCAGTGGGTGGTAAAAAGGTATCATTATGTTAATATAACATGTATATATATATTGTGAGAAACATAATCTAATTTATTGAGAGATGGTTCATAATATTTCATTAATGGAAAAATGATCATAAACAATCACAATAAATGATGACATTGTGACATTAAATTGTTTCCAACTTGGTAACATTGAATCATAATACTATGATATGAATAACATTACATGACTTATATAATTTAATTAAAATAATTATATTAATGATATAACATGTCAAAGGGTAGTATATAATCCTTGAAAAATTTTGGTGCATAACAAGGCATGTGCCTCAATGAAGGAAATTGATACAAAACAACATTACCAATTTGCTAACGTTTGAAACATAAACCCCATGAAAGATATTACATCCAATGGAAATGTAAATATAAATATATTTAAGTATAATAAAAATATAATATATCCATTATAATTTTATATATAACATATAATAAATTGTATGTGAACATGGATTTTCTGAAACCGAAAAGAAAAGTGAGACGAAAAAACACTTAATACTTGAGAAACATTAGAATCATGATCCCCATGAGATAATAACAACATTTAATGATATTAATATTATTAAATAAATTCAATTAATTATATAACTGGTAATATTTAATTATATATAGTATAGAAAATTATAGAGTTGTTATTATGGCATGTATCACACAGGAAAAAATATTGAGATGAAATCCCTCACCTTAGGTATTAACTTTTTTTGTACACGTTCAAACCTCCTGAAAAAATTATAATTTAATTATAAATATATATAAATAAAAATATTATTATATCAGATACCATATATAATTTTGTTATGACATTATATTTCCTTTTTATTAATAACTCCTTGATAATGTTATGTTTCGGGTAATATCTTCTTTATTTTTCGTATATTCTTTGACTTGTTATTCTTGATCATCCAGCATAGAACATGATTTAAACATTTAAAGAATTTACCCATTGTATAAATATATTATATATTCATTATTTATGTATATATATATCATATAAATGTATGAAATAGACTAAACTGTTTATGGGGATGGTAGGTCGTACGTACGAATGACCATTGTTTCCATTTTATTATTGAATGTAAAGGAAGAAGATAAATGAAATATTTAAGTAATAATTCAAGAGGAGTTATTATTTTTTATCTATAATATAATTTACCAAAATAATCCTTATTATATTCCATGTATGTTGTGAACGAATCACACCGCTTTGAGGAGGTTGTAGTCAACACTTCCACAAACGATGTTATCAAATTTACAATCAATTGAAAGTATAAATATATGTGTTATAAAATAAATATAGAATCATAAAGTAATAATAATAATCATATATAACCTATAAAATTAATGTTTCCAATATAATTTCCAACCATGAGATATGATAATGGAAAATCAAACAATATCATTTCGTGAGACGATGGTTCGCCGTACACAAGAACTGTAAGTTCATTACCCATTAAATGATAGTGTGTGTAAGTGTATTCTGAATAATTATCATAAAAAATACTAGTATATTTAATATAAATATTCTATTAATCATTAATTTAAGAATAAAAATTGTGGTAGTGGAAAACTAAAATAAAATAATTGAGCTCGAGGAACGATGTTACCTCTAATTCGGGTACCTCCTTTTGGTTTTCACCAAAGGGATTACTTGGATGGATTTATTCCCTATGGGAGGATTATATGATGAGTTTAGGGATTTTTATAAGATATTTTGGAATTTATTTTTCAATACAATGTGTCATTATATGTTTGAGGAAGTGGGAGCAGTGAGTTTCTTTTTATAGTGGTTGGAAAACAAACACTTAGTGTTTTTTAAAAGAATTGTGTGTTCCCCAAGTATTACTTATTCCTAAAGTGTATTAATTGACTATTATGGAATAATAATATTTTTATTAGAATAAATATTTAAATAAAAAAGATTTTGTAGAATTGTATAGGATATTTTTCAGGTTAATATTATGTTTTGGTCCCCTATTAAGCTCTATTTTTCCAAAATTGATGAAATTTGTTTTAATTGATTTTTCTTATATTTTTAGTTAAATTATAATTTAATGTTATTATAATTTAAAAAAATTATTCTGATTATAAATATGGAATACCTCTTTCAAAATTAAAATCACAAAAGTGTTAAAAGTTAATTTAATGTTAATCACATATAGGAGACGACAATGAAGTTTTTTATAGAGAAAATGTTTAACAGATTTTTATGTTTTTTATTCAATTTCAAAGTAAAATTGATTCAAATGAAATAAATTGGATAAATTGATAAAAATTTAATCTAGTTAAAATTTTATCCCATTTAGAAATATAGTATATACAAATAAATAAATTATACAAAAAAAATGTTTTGAATTAAAAATCATTATTTTCACTATTCTTTAAAAATAACGGTTAATATAAAAAAATTCAAAAATCAACCAAACCTCAATTTTATGTTTCACATACAAAAATGAAGTTTTTTTGACATATTAACTTTATTAATGTTCCAGAAAATATATTTAAAATAGGTTCTCTGGTAAAAGGCGGTAAAACCACATTTATAAAAGTATAGGGGTTTATGTGCAATATTGCGTCTTTTTCATAATATGCCTATAAGGTAATTTTTATTAATATATAAATTTTATTAATGAATATATAAAATATAAATCTAATTAATATCATTCACTAATAGTAATGGATTTAACTGTTTTAAGATAAATCACCATTTTATGAGAAAAATAGTATTTTACTAAATCATTCCCTTTATATTAATTTTTTTCTAAAATTATTACTAAAATATAGGTACCCAATAAATTAAAAAATATGTTTTAATATGTTATTTAATAATATAATATCGAACTTTAAGGCTACGTTATATATTATTATATCAAATAGTAATATTTTTTAACAATATATTATTTTTTGGTAAAACACGGTCTTTCGTGTTACACAAGCCGTTGAGGGATGTCAGCATTGAATATAACTTAAGATAACCATGGTGTTTTGGGTAAGGATTTATAAAAAATGTGATTTTATATAAGAAAATATTATTCATATTGTTTGAAATGAAAAATATTAAATTAATTTGAAAAATATAAATACAAAAAATCATGGGGTGTTTCCAATAGTGTGCACTATAACTACAACCATGAGTAGTGGAGATTCATAATCATCACAGTGGTCACAAATTTATTCATAATGGACTTAAAATAAATATATATATATAATCAAACTATAAACATGAAACTGAAGATGGATTTAATGTGAAAATCTATAAATGATATAATAATTGATAATTTAATACGTATTTTTCATGTTTGTAACTTTATATTGGGACCATTATATGTGGTAACCCAGCTTCCTTTTTTTGATACGGTATTGGATTTTAGTTTTTTATTAATATGATTAAATGTGGAAATAATTTGTTTTAGTTCGTTTTTAAGGGATTCCCTTATGGTATCAATAATTCTGTCATGATTCATGTGTGTGGTATTATGAAATTGAATAAGTTGTTGGATTTTAAATTCAACCATATAACTCCTAAAGTACATGAAGAATCAATAATAATATATTATGAGTTTTTGTGATCTATAAATAAGTAATGATCAATTCCTGATTTTTTATACTGTAGATTTTTTTCAGGGATTAATTTTAAATTTATACTGCCACCACAATCATCCTCTCTCTCTCTTATTTATTATTATTATTATTACCTCTTCAATACCGATTGTAGTTTCATTCTAATTTGAGAACTGGATATCTAATAATGTTTTATAATAAAAAAATTTCCCTCAATAGAAAATTAACTTCATCAACCTTCAATGTGATAATATACTTTTTTAATATTTAAATTAAATAAATAAAATTTGAATTCATTGATTCTGATCATTAAAAATGTTTCATATCATGAACATTAAAATTTTTAATCATGGTTTTCTAATGAAATTTCTCATCATCTACATTTTCAACTATTAAATAAAAAATTCATCAAGAACATAAATTGGATTTTAGAGTGTAATATTGATTTCTTAGGATCCATACATTTATAGCATTGGATTTGTGGTCAATTCAAATTTAATTGGACTGTCTAAATTGATGAAAATTAAAAAAAATAACTTTATAGTATAATGGACTGAACAAATGAGTGATTCCTAGAACAAGGGTTATTCCCACCATATTTTTCATAACAAAATATTAGATTTTATTTCTACTATAGATTATTGGATAGTCCAAATGTGTGGATAATAGAACATAAGAATAGTTACTCTATATTTTTCATTCTGAGAGTTTTACTTATCTTCTCAATTGTGTCTATAAACCCAAAAAAAAATAAAAATTAAAAAATATATATTATCATCATAACCATAAATTTTTATTCCCTACTAGCTATTTCATTTGTTCCCCTTGAATATAAATTAACCATAGGTCTTTTTAGATACCAAAAAAAATGGATTACTTAATTAGAATGGGAAGACTGCTAGAGGTGAATTTTATTATTTAAATTATCATGATCATGGGATATCCATTTATCATTTTCTATAAATAATGTAATTTTATGAGTATTCACAATGGTAAAGATTATATTTAAATTTTTTGGATAGAGAAATTTAAATTTGATCTTTATTAACAAGTTATTTTCTAAGGACTAGAAATGTTCAATTTGTGTTGTGTGATTAGCCAATTAAAGTGTATACATTTCATTAAATTATATTGTCTATTATACTACATAATAGTTCATATTTTTTTTAATGCATTGTAAAATTTGAATATCATTTCTAATCAAATGTTCCATTATTGTTTAAGATGCATTAATAACAAGCCATTTATCCCTTACATTTGTAACATCCTGGATGGGCTCACCATCAAACCGGTGGCCAGACTGGTCACCACATTGCCTCAAGCGCGTCTCCACGTATGCCAGAGGCTCCCAACTAGTAGAGAGGGTCTCGGGAAGTGATAGTGGGGAGACTGTACCCTCAAATCAGAGTAACGTGGCGGTATAGTCAGAGTAAATATCATTCAATAGCGGCAGTAGTAACCAATTGAAAGACAGAAGTAAAATAAAGAATAATATACACTTTATAAAAGGTGTCCAAACCCATTTTACACGATATAGGGATGATGGATAATAAAATGTAAAAATAGGAAACAATACAGCATGCTTTCTATACAATACGAAAGAAATGAAGAAAAGACATCAAAGCCCGATGGGAATTCTCCAGAACATCCTGAGCTCCCGCTCGGTCCTTTTCTCTAATCCCCAGGTACAAGAAACATAGCAACCAACCTAGGTCCTTCCACAAGAAAGATCTACTCAAGTACCCCCAGTGCAATGGCGGCCAGAGTAGGGTGTGAGATATAAATCTAAGTAGGCCGGCACCACCGGTGTCTAACCCAATCCAGACAGTGTGTATTTAATTAAACATTAAGCATATATGGACAAATAAGTAATCAGAATTACACAAGTAAAATACACCCATCTAGGTTCCCAAGGGACACCTGACGGCTATACCATCTTCGGCTCGTTGCAGGTAAACTAACCTAATCATGTCGCAATATGTATATATATATATGTGTGTGTTTGTGTGTGTGTGTGTGTGTATCAAAGAATTTAGATCATATATGGAGTGGGGTAAGAATGCCTCCCACCCATTAATCATGATTTGAGAGCATAAGGTAATAATACCTCTTATCCCTATGAGTCAACAGGAAAAGGATAAGAATGACTCCCTCCCATACACGTATACAAAATAACGGGCATGAGGTAAGAATGCCTCTCGTCCCTATAGGTTAACTGGCAAGGGGTAAGAATACCTCCCTTCCATCACATTCATAATACTGGAATAGGGTATAACTACTTCCCATCCAAACACATTCATAAATTGAAGTCAACTAGAAAGTGGAAAGAATGCCTCCCTTCCAAACACGCATAAAGTTCACATCTGGCATGGGGTTGACATGCCTCCCACCCATACTCAAAATAAGCTAGCATGGGGTATGCATGCCTTCCATCCATAATCATACAAATTCATTATCATCATTATGTGACAATGCATAAGGCAATACCTCTTATGTATTTAAATTAATCATTCCACATTCAAAATCAATCATTCACTCTATAGCATCAGCATGTGTTCAATCACAATAAAAACATGTTTATAGTATACTACTTATGGCATTACCTCATAAGCATTCAAGGTATTATACCACATACACATAAGCAAACACATTAACGTTCATACTTAAGGCAGCCCATCTTAAGTATCTAAACCAAGATTCTCACATATTCATTTTACTAACATAAGTCGTGGTCATTACATTATTCCAAGGCATGGTTGTACCACCCTATTCCGTTCATTTATAGTTTCACCATTTTATCTTAAAGGGTATGTTTATCATTCTTTAACCCTTTGATACCTTCTAGAGGTGAAAAGTCATTCAGTCCTAAGTCATCCCACTATGGTGATCACCTTACTCAATTTGCCTAACTTGGAAAATTGACACAAACACAAGTATCATCGCCATATCATTCTATTTACCTAAACAAGGCAAGTTTACAAAAAATCATCAAAGAGGCACCACAACAATCCACAGGCATGCATAAAAAGACTATCACTACTTTTTATCTTGAAGACAGCGCACCTCTGATTGAGGGGTTTTGTTATTAAATCGTGAGTTTAGTTACCAAAAAACCTCTTTTATCTTATTCCTGCAATTCACACTCTTTGCACGAAAGCATTTAATTGAAACTAAACTTGCATAATTGAAATACTAAAACAATGCAATATTAAACTAATTAAATTCTTCACTTTAAATTAAAGTCAATGAGAGGGACCCTACCTCAAGAAGGATCCATCCATCCACTCCGGCTCTTGGCACTTTCTAACTAAAGCTGCCGCTGCTGCTCCCCCACTAGGCATATGTGACTTCACATACGTATAAGGACACCAAGCCTCTATGCACATGATCTACATGACCATGAACATGTGTAAGAGGATCCTTACACATATGCTTATACACATAAACCTTTCTCCACTCACCTGAACAGGCACTTTTATATAAGCAATGGGGGCAACTAGCCCCGTACGTGTATATTCGCTACCATGCATGAATATACACATACTGGGGGAACCCGCATACATATAAATACGTACCTAAGCCCGTGCACGTGAGTCGCCTAAGCTATAGAAACCTGAAACATGACCAAAACCACCAACGCACTATCAAACAACCACTACGAACCTTAAGACACAATGATAAACCAAATTAGGTAAGGTGAAACCAACCAGTGGCATTAAAGCCTTACCTCGGGTGTCTGTGACAACCCAAAATGAAGACAAAACCACACCGCGAAGCTCAACACACTACCAACAACAAGACGGGGACTCATAAACATCAAAAGCCCTAAATTCAATAAGTTTGAAACAAAGAGAAAGGGGAAAACATCCCACCGAAACCAATCTGACAATCTGAAACCAACCGAACCGCTTCGCTTTCAACGATGGTTACTGGAACGTGCACCAAGGAGTTCCAACGGACCTTCCGCATAACCTAGAACCAAAAGAAAACTTGAAATAGGATCAACCCAAAATCCCTAGGGTTCGGCCGAACAAGATTGGGGTGATGGAGAAGCCTAAAACTGTCCAAGAATGGGAGGAGACTAGAGAGATGACCTTACTGTGATGAATCGATGGAGAAACGAACAAAAAATGGTGGAGGAATCGCTGGTCGAAGGGAGGCCAAGGTGGGGGGTCGAGCGCGCGGTAGGGAGAGCCCCCTTGGGCTATTCGTCAAGTGGGAGGGGAGAGGGTGAGGTATTAGATATTTAGGTTTTTATTTTATTTATTTTTATTTTTAATTTAATTAAAATACCTAACACACCCAAACCGCACGGTTTAACCCACACGGCTTTCCAAACCATGCACAAACCGTGCGGGGTCTACTGCCTCCAAGACACCTGCTGCACGGGCTAGGTGCATTGTTTGGGAAACCGTGCAAAGCCCATGCGCCAACCATGTGCCCTCTCTAGCTCTTTAAAAACTACGGTCTGGCGCTTCCAAAACCCCTCGGGAAACCCTAGAAACTTAACAGGCCTTCGCCCACGCCCAAAAACATAAAAAGGAAAGGTTCCAACCTTTGGAATCTCATTCTGAAGCCTGGTTCTAAAAAAACCAGTTCATCAATTGAAAAGGTTCAAAATTCTCCACTTTTTAACCCTGTTCAAAACACGGGTCATTACAACCTTCCCACCTTAGAACTTCTCGTCCCTGAGAAGCCCTTCGGAACAATGCACACTTCATTCAACCTACAAGGGTCGTGAAGCTTCGTTCAATAATCACGTTACGTTTCCAAATGTTCAATGCTCCACGATCATCCACTTAAGCACATGACACTTAAGCCATCAACACCCAAGACAACGCTTGTTTTCCAACCGAAACACAAAGACGGATCTCACTCGAGACTATTAACCTAATGACATGATCACATCTTCGTCTCGTCAAGCAACCAAACAAAGGTATTTCCCACCTTAGATTTTTCACGTTAAACGGCCAAGACTCAAACCACAGCTCAACCACCTTTTGAACAGTCTTTCAAAATCAAGATATAAGCATTCCAACGGCGCACCTAGCATGATTTTGAAACGATCAAACGATCAATTTCCCCATCAACCTCTAAACCCAAGTCAAAAAGAGTCAAGCCACTATGGCTGACTATTTAAGAAGATGTCCGGCTTAGACGGCCGACGCTTTAAGCTGAATGATGATGCCTTCTCCTAGGGCATCCCGCATTCACCACGAGGACGTTCACTAAGAATCTCATACCTGAATCTCGGTGACGTCTCAAAGATAAAACCATGAACGAAACCTCGCATGCATTGTGCAATGCCGAAAGGGAATAACCAACCAAGCTAACATCTTTTTAAAACTTTAGCACGGCGTAAGACCGACCCTCTCTTAGGACATCCTAGACGAAAGCAAGATAGGGGACAAGCTCGTCACGTAGCAGAGTACACTAAGAGGATTGAAAACAGAGTCTAGTTATTTATACCCAAAAACTGTAAAGGATATCAGTCGAACCACCCCTGATTGACTCTAAATAATAAACTCAGCTTCATCTGCCGATGCATCATGATTTCAACCAATCACGATGCCTTTTACCACATGAGGCATTCGTCGATCAACCATGCCACCAAAACCCAAAATCATTCGAGCAAAACCCGACCATTTTCCAAGATGGACCTTCTTGGCGTGTTCCCTCTACCCGAAAGGACATGCTTTTCTCAACTGGGACAACGCTTCCCACCATAGAAGGGTTAGTGTCATCGAAAGGAGAAAGAAAAGCTGCTTATAAGCAGACTTGTTCATAATTAACTGAACAGATGTGCATCGCTCCTCCGAGCCATGATCACCACGTCAAACGTACAAGGAGTCTAAAGCAACAAGATCGGCGTGTCGACCACCCGAGTCTTAAGAAAATCATCATGAGCATTGGGAAAACTTGATTCTCAAACTCTCAGGTCACTCTACCAAGGAGATGACCCGAGACCATACACTACAGCGCAAGAGATACATCCAAACGTCGTATTTCCCCATATGACCATTCTCTTGGATGAGGACATGTCATATCATCCATTACTACGCAAAAGGAAAGGGTCAAATGACCAAAAAGGCGACCGACCATGCCCGAGGCATGTCCAACCAACTGATACAGAGCATTACCCGATTCTCAATCACTTAACAAGATCAAAACAAGCATGACCACCCATCCGAACAAGGGTTTCATTAGAACTGGAAGTCCTACACGCGACAACGGTACCCAAACAGTACCAAACTGCAGGAAGTTCACCGAACAAGCCAAGCACATAAACTCTAAGGGTGATACCTACCACGGTCTAGCCCTTAATGAAAAACAAGCGTCGACCCGAGCACTTGGTCACGCCCCACAAAAGACATCGGGCTAAAATCCTAACATTTAACGTCATTGCTGAAAGAAAACAGCCAACAGAAAACACATAAGGTTCTGTTCCAAGGCACTCATAAGAAATAATTAACCTACCCACACACGAGGTCTCAACAGAGGACACCACTACAGGTTCCTTTTTCCAAGCCCTTTATATTTATTTAAAGTTATCATTTAATCACTTTAAAAGACTAAATTCAATACATCAAGTACCCTTTTCCAAACAAATATTCCCTAGGCACTTGATCATTTTATCAAATAGCTCAGAGCATAACATGCAAGTTTCAACCAACTTCCTTTTAACCACTATGCGACCTACGAGGGTCCCAACAAGCCAAAACATTTCATATCACAATCAAATAGCTTTTACAAATATAAACATCACACAAGAATCCTTATATTACATTCCTTATAGGTTGTCGTTTCCCAACCCATGAAGCACCCATACACTCTACAAATTGAAAATTGGCTCCCATTAAACAAAATTGATCACATTTCAGATATTAACATGCTAAAAGCAATCATCCAGTCATACAGGTGGCCACCTACCAATCTGTAATGCGCCCATACACTTTACAGTTTGGAATTTTCTTCCCTTTAATCAAAACCAATATCATTTTACAATTAAAACTTTAGTAGCCCTTTTTTGAAAATCTGATTACACCGGTTACCCTTTCCCAGCCATAAGGTGTCCATACACCTTGAAACTGAAAATTGGATCCCGTCGTAATTGTAGTCATTTAATTTGATCAAAGAATCCAATTCCATATTAACTGAACCTAGCATGTTATAGAAAACAGTAACACAGAAACATGTTATATCACAGAAGCATGGAATGGCTACCACAACACATATC
The DNA here is from genome assembly GCA_963277665.1 of Viscum album. Taxonomy (NCBI): domain Eukaryota; kingdom Viridiplantae; phylum Streptophyta; class Magnoliopsida; order Santalales; family Viscaceae; genus Viscum; species Viscum album. Next base: position 917,357,100 of record OY728130.1, on the reverse strand, counting down.
ACAACAGCAGGCATCGACTAATACATCCTAGATGGCATGGCATAATTCCTGGTATGAAATTTCTTATAAGGTGCATATATGATGTACGTGATAGAATACACTCATATCCTCGGGTTTCAATAGAAATAGAACCCAAAATTTCATCAACAGTATCAACAAAAAACATGTGCATCACCCAAAGGTGAAATCAAATCAACCGTAATAATCAAAATCATTAAAACAATAATTGAATTCGAGGCAATTTGGCTATTCCCTGTGGACAGGGTGGCCAATCCCAAACACAACTCATTACCAAATTCTAATTCTTTCCTATTCTTCTCCAATGTCACCAAACAGTAAATCAAATCCGAAGAGAAAACTCCTCTGATACCACTTTATAACGTCCCGGCCGGGCTCACCATCAAACTGGTGGTGGGAATGGTCACTAGATGGCCCCAAGAACGACTCCCTGTACGCCAGAGGCTGCCGACTAGGAGTGAGGGTCTCAGGATGTGATAGTGGGGAGAAAATACCCTCAAATCCGAGTAACACATCGGTATAGTCAGATTAAATATCATTCAATAAGGGAAGTAGTAAGCAATTGAAAGACAAATGTAAAAGATAGAATAATATCCATTTTATAAAAGTTGGCCAAAGCCAGTTTACATAATACAGGGATGATGGATGATACAAAGTGAAAACAAGAAACAATACAGCATGCTTTCAATACAATATGAAAGAAATAAAGAAAAGACAGCAAAGACCGATGGGTGTTCTCCTGAGAATCCCAAGCTCCCGCTCGGTCCTTGGCTCCTATCCCCAGGTACATGAAACATAGTAACCAACCTACGTCCTGTATCAAGAAAGGTCTACTCTGCTACCCTAGTGTAATGGTGGCCCGAGTAGGGTGTGACATATAAATCTCAGTAGGCCATCACCACCGGTGTCTAACCCAATCTAGACAATGTGTATTTAATTAAACAGTAAGCAGATATGGAGAAATAAGTAAGCATAATTACAAAATTAAAAGACACTCGTCTAGGTTCCCAAGGGACACCTTACGACTATACCAGCTTTGGCTCGTTGCCGGTAAAGTAACCTAATCATGTCATCATATGTATATATATATATGTGTGTGTGTGTATAAAAGCATTTAGATCATAGATGGAGTGGGGTAATAATGCCTCCCACACATTAATAGTGATTGGTGGGAATGAGGTAAGAATGCCTCTCGTCCCTATGAGTCAACTGGAAAGGGGTAATAATGCCTCCCTCCCATACACGTATAGAGAATAACAGGCATGAGATAAGAATGCCTCTCATCCCTATAGGTCAACTGGCAAGGGGTAAGAATTCCTCCCTTCCATCACATTCATAATACAGGCATGGGGTATAACTGCTTCCCATCAAAACATGTTCATAAACAAAAGTCAACTGGAAAGGGGTAAGAATGCCTCCCTTCCAGACACACATAAAGTTCACATCTGGCGTGGGGTAGACATTCCTCCCACCCATACTCATAATAAGCCGGCATGGGGTATGCATGCCTCCCATCCATAACCATACAAATTCATTATCATCATTATATGGCAATGCATAAGGTAGTGCCTCTTATGCATTTCAATTAGTCATTCCACATTCACAATCAATCATTCAATCTGTGGAATCAGCATGTGCGCACTCACAATACAAACATGTTTATAGTATACTACTTATGGAATTACCTCATAAGCATTCAAGGGATCATACCACATACACATAAGAAAACACATTCACGTTCATACATAAGGAAACCCATCTTAAGTATCTAAACTAAGATTTTAACATATGCATTTTACTAACATAAGTGGTGCTCATTACATTATTCCAAGGCATGGACATACCACCCTAGTCCGTTAATTTCTAGTTTAACCATTTCATCTTAAAGGGTATGTTTATAATTCTTTTACCCTTTGATACCTTCTAGAGGTTACAAGTCATTTAGTCCTAAGTCATCCCACTATGGTGATCACCTTACTCAAATTGCCTAAAATGGAAAATTGATCCAAACACAAATATCATCGCCATATCATTCTCTTTACCTAAACAAGGAAAGTTTACAAAAATATCATCAAAGAGGCACCACAACAATCTATAGGAAAGCATAAAAAGTCTATCACTACTTTTTATCTTGAAGAAAGCGCACATCTGATTAAGGGGTTTTATTATTAAATCGTGAGTATAGTTACCAAGAAACCTCTTTTATCTTATTCCTGTAATTAACACTCTTTACATGGAAGCATTTAATTGAAACTAAACTTTCATAATTAAAATAATAAAAAAATGTAGTATTAAACTCTTAAAATGATTCACTTTAAATTAAAGGCTAGGAGAGGGACCCTACCTCAAGGTGGATCCATCCGTCCACTCCGGGTCTTGGTGCTTTCTAACTAAGGTTGCCGCTGCTTCTCCCCCACTAGGCATATGTGACTTCGCATACGTATAAGGACACTTATCCTCTATGAACACGCTCTGCATGGCTATGAACGTGCTCAAGAGGATCCTTACACATACGATTATACACATAAGCCTGTCTCCGCTCACCTGCATAGGCACTTTTATATATGAAATGGGGACAACTAGCCTCGTACGTGTATATTCACTACCATGCACGAATATACTCATACTGGGGTAACCCACATACATATAAATATGTACCTATGCCTGTGCAGGCGAGTCGCCTAAGCTTTGGAAACCCGAAACATGACCAAAACCACAAATGCACTATCAAAAAACCACTACGAACCTTAAGACAGAAAGATAAACCAAATTAGGTAAGGCCAAACTAACGAGCGGCATTAAAGCCTTACCTCGGTTGTCGGTGACAAAACAAAATGAAGATGAAACCACACTGCGAAGCTCAACACACTGCCAACAACAATCTGGGGACTCATAAACATCAAAAGCCCCAAATTCAATAAGTGAGAAACAAAGAGAAAGGTGAAAACCTCACCCCGAAACCAATATGACAATATGAAACCACCCAAACCTCTTCACCTTCAGTGGCGGTTGCTAGAACACACACCAAGGAGTTCCAATGGACCTTCTGCATTACCTAGAACCAAAAGAAAACTAAAAATCAGATCAACCCCAAAGCCCTAAGGTTCATCCAAATGGGATTAGGGTGAGCGAGAAGCCTAAAACTGGCCAAGAAATGGAGGAGACTATGGATAAGACCTTACCGCGATGATTTGAAGGAGAAACAAACGAAAAACGGTGGAGGAATCGCTGGTCGAAGGTAGGCCAAGGTGGGGGGTCGAGCAAACGACGGGGAGAGCCCCCTTGGGTTGTTTGTCGTGTGAGAGGGGAGAGGGTGAGGTATTAGATATTTAGGTTTTTATTTTATTTATTTTTATTTTGAATTTAATTAAAATACCTAACACAACCAATCCGCACGGTTTTCCAAACCGTGCGGGGTCTGCTGCCTCCAACACCCTCGTTGCACGGGCTAGGGGCATGGTTTGGTAAACCGTGCGCAGTCCGTGCGCAATCCATTGCCCACCTGATTTGGGCCGCATGGTTTAGGGTTGCACGGCTTGGTCATCTTGTACACCAACCGTGCGCCCTCTGTAGCTCTTTAAAAACTAGAGTCTAGTGCTTTCAAAACCCCTCAGGCCACCCGAGAAACTTAACGGGCCATCGCCCACACCCAAAAACATAAAAAGGAAGGTTTATAACCTTCATAATCTCATTCCGAAGCTCGGTTCTAAAAACGACAGGTTCAGCAATTGAAAAGGTTCAAAATTCTACACTTTTTAACTCGGTTCAAAACGCGGGTCATTACAACATTTTAGAACACTAGGGAAATTGTTTGAATTTTAAATTTAAGAATAAAATTTTCAAAAATGTGGATGATATTTTTTACTTCTTTGGTAATGGAATTCATTTAAAGGAGTATCGATATTTTTTCCTCAAATATAGAAATTTATTGGAATGGGAAATTAAACATTATGGCACAAATATATATATATAGAGTCTAAAAACCAAATCCAATTAAACCAAAATTTTATATTAAGATATATAAAATAGTTATGAACATTTAATTAAATGGTGTATTAGGATATCATAGTCTTTTTAAAGGTGATTCATCCACACAAAGTAGAAAATACAAATATTTTCCCATGTTTCAAGGCCTAAAACATTTTCCCACTATATTAGTTATAACCTTAAACTGGTTAATCAAAATAGTATAAAAGATGATCCTGGATCCAGTTCAAGCGATGGAGTTTCTCGGCTCAATGTGTGATGCGGTCGGTCGTTCTGTTAGTAGATTTTTCATTTGATTTTAATTTCAGAAGATAAAAATGTGGAGTGTGGAGGCTCTAGGCGTGGTAATGGTTGTTTGAATTTTGAATTTAGAATGGTGTTTGGGGGTATTTTTTAGTTTTGAACTCTTTCTGGATGGTCTGCGGTGGAATGATGGTTCTGTTTTTTTTTTGTCTTATTTTGTGTTTTGTAAGTGGTTCACACTCATCCTCAAGTGGTTTTTTATTAGAAAATATAAAAAAAGGATTTGAGGAGATATTAAATAGGATTGAAAACATGTTAATAAACTATGATGTTCTGATATTTTCTTTTTAATAAGTCCATAGATTCATAGTAAACCAGATCATTAGAGTGTGGAGAATCATTTGGGTCAAAAATGTTATCTTTAATACTTCAAACATAAAATTAGCTAAATTATAAAATTGAGTTGAAATGATTTATTTTAATCATTAATAGGTATAATAAAACAAATTGTCTTTATTGTTTTATATCATAGGGTTATAGGGTCAACTAAGAATGATATATTGAAGGGAAAATTGGAGGGAAAATCATCCACCTCTATTTCTTACATATATTCTCCTCCACTTCTATTCAAGGGGTTGAAATTTACAATAGATAAGGATGATCTTTTTGAAATAAAACACTATGAATAAGTTTCTGAAATAATATTTTGATCTATAGTAACACATGGAGAAACTGTTACTTCTGTTTTTAGTTTTTCTCAATTTTCTATTGTGATTTATTTTAATTTGATATTATTTTAATATTATTCTTCAACTTTATGCAGGTCAAAAATGTAAAATTTTTTAAATAAAATAAATCATTATATTATCTTATTATCCTTATCTTTATCTCTATAGTATATTTTCTTTAAGGTGTGATGTTATTCACATAAAAACATAATTGTTTTCATTTTATTATTTTCTCTTTTTAAATATCGCTTCAATGAGTCAAATTTCATGTTCAATTTTGAGATTCTCACCAATAAAGGGAAAACCCTTTTATGGGTTAATTTTAGAGAGTTTTATGGCATGTATTTTATATAAATTCATGTGATTTTAACATATAATTATCACATTAATTTTAGGTTTCCATTTGATGAAATAATTATTTTTTATCATTTTCAAATTTATGAACTATATATTATTACCATTGATGCAATCATATACCTTAAGTGACCATGAAAATGATAATATAAGTGATTAGTTGATTTTATTTGGAATTTTTTAGGGGTTAAATTATTGACTGGTAATGTAAAAAATATTGTTTAGTAGATAAATCATAATGTAAACAAACTACAATTCCCTAAAAATCCAAGCAATCTAAACCTAGTATCGAATTTTGATCAATCAACCATCATAAATATATTTAAATAAAATATTAATTTATATAATTAATTATATAAGATCACCCCAAATTTTCAGCTTTATAGGAAAATCTTGTAACAACATCTTTGTAACCTTACACAACTTCGTAGATAATTATGGAATTGACTATCATAACTATGAAATAAATCACATCATCAAACCATATGGTAAATTTAGGCAAACCAATAAAAATATAACATGTCTCTTTTTGAATAAAATATCTATTTTTGTAAAAAAAATTATATACTATATATTATATCCACATGGAACATAAAGATTGTTTCATATGGTCCGTTATCAAATTATTTAATCTAGGTCGTACTCTTCCTAGAAATAACAATATTATTATATTCTAGTGAATTTGATAAATATTATTAAACGGTAAATTAATATTAAGTTAAATGATATTTTATATTTAATTTCCATTAGATCATTAATCTTTTCTCATATCAACTAATAAAATTTGTCAGACTTATAATAATAAAATATATTCGTTTGATAAACAAAATAAATATTATATTTACTAAAAATTAGAATAAATATTTATGTTTAAAAAATATATATTTATAAATTACTATTTAGAAAATATTCAGATGACTCATCAATAAATAAATATTATATTTATTACCTTGTGAATAATTTAATAATATATAAATTTTAACTCTTTCATTATAATCATCAATATCTATCTAGTGGATTTAAATGAATTAATTTTAGTTGAATAAATATTATTCCATAAACCAATAAATAAATTTATTTATAAACATAAATTAAATATAATTATATTTGATTCTGGATGCACTTATTGTGTGGTCATCAAGGGCCCTTTCTCAATTGCAATAGGTGGGACCTACCTAATTTCATATATCAACATAAAGAAAAAATTTGCTTTACCACTCTCTCTCTCTCTCATGATGTTTCATCATAATAAACACTCTCTTGGGTATCTAATGTTTAATTTTAGAGAATTTTTTTTTGATTTTGGTCTTTATTTAAAGACTCTTATTGACTTGATGATTTTACTAAATTCTATTCAGAGGCTTTTTGATGATCATTTTAATGGCATAGACCAGTTATAAATCATGTTTTGATAATATTTAATGAAGTCAAAAAAACATGTAGAAGATCATGGAAGGGATTAATAGAGAAACTAATGAAGTTGGTGTCCAAAAAGAAACATCAAAGAAAGAAATGGGGTGTAATGTATCCCCTTAAGCAGTAAGTTTCCACTTGTTAGTCGATGGAGGATCACCTGCCATCCGATATAAGAAATTAGAGCATGTGAAACCCTCACAACCTCACTATCTAGGCACTTGGATCATCAGGCCAGCTAGTGGGGCAGATCCATCAAGTCAAAAATCATCATTTCTTCATCCCCACATCTAGCAATGTGGTATTGATGGTAATGTTTTATCCCAATTAATTTATGATCATTACTATTACATATGGATAATATAAATTGATGGTTGTATAGTAATAGAATATCCAACTAATTATGATTACTCTATTAATGGGAATTGGAAATCTTTAATAATTGTTCCGAAGAAATTATCCTCCAATCTAAAAACCATCAAAATAAAAAACTATATTTTAACAATATTTAAAGGCTCCCACTTTCCTTAGTCTTTAACTCTCTCTTTATCATATCATTCTATCCTTTTAGAGTTATATGACCAAATTTGTAATGTTTTTCTATCAAATAAATCTCTCTTCTTCTTTCTTAAATTCTATAATTAGATTATTTTTTATTCCACAAAAAAATAGAGTCTTGGTTTAATTCTATTTACATAAAAATGTAATAGAGGATTGGAATATCTCTATTACCAAAAAAAACTAAAATGGTGGTCTTGGTTTCTTGCTCCCCATTAAAATCAAGGGAATAAGTCCTACCGCTTAACCAAGGTGGAGAAGTAGTAGATCACATATAGTTATTTTCAAACTCCACCTTCAAAAAATGGTTTTTTTCTCTTTCAATTTACACATTTTATAATATGATGTTGATACACATAATTGAACAAATTCAGTTCTTCAGTTTTCTATTATTATAACTCAATTAATTAACTTTGATATTTGTTTCATACTATGAAACTAATTTACTAATTTATCACTTCATTATATAGAAATATTTTTATAATGAATTTTCATTTTTTTATTTTGATTTAATTCTTTTTTTCTTATTTAAATTTAATTCACCACCTTCTTGTCATTCTCCATAGTCAATATTTTTGTATCAAAGTATATCTTTTTTATTTTTTTCTCAAATACTTATTTCCAATTTTTTTTTAAAAACATAATAAATATATTATTTTGACCATTTTATTATGGAATAAAACGGTTTTTCACATGTTTATAGTTTTTATGGATCTTCATATTCTTTTTGGAATAATCACAAGTAAATTTATCTTAGTAATATAAGTTACCATTTCATGAAAATGGTTATGAATGAATATACCCATACTAAATAAAAAAATATTAATTAATGCAATATTATGTTAAATATTTAGACATTAATGGAAAATACATTAATGTTATTCATTAAAGACTTTGATGAAATTAATTTAATCACACATTTACAAGAAAAACTAATAATTAAATATGGAAATTTTCATAACTCAGTGATAAAATACCAAAAATAGTTATGATACTTTATTTTAAATATATAGTAAAGATATTGAAATATTTCATATGCCTCAAAATTAATCCATTACATGTATTAGTATAATTTTTACTAACATATTCAATGATTGAAAGTCCCTTGGGGAATATTTTTCTAAATAAATTTGAATGAAAAGATAATATGGTTTCTATATAGTATTTAGGAATCCAAATAAACTATTATACATTATATAAAGGTTGTTAAGAAAATTGTTGTTTAGGAACATACTATATATCTTATGACATAAGATATCACCATGATGTTTCAGTCTAAAAAGGAAGATATAAAAAATAAAAGAAAGATAAACAGTCCAAAAAAATCATTCATAACTATTGATATTGAATAGTCATCTCATAATTAATTTGAGATTTCATAATTGAAAAAGATATTGATAAAATTGAATATAGATATGAACACATTATAGGGTTCCAAAAAGAAAAATAAAATTTAAACAATGGATATTCAATACTATGAATGAAATAATAATGGATAAATTAGATTATAAGATCATATGTATATAAAATATAAAAATAATAAATGTAAGAAATCAATTAATGTTTAAACCGCAATTTCTTATAAATAATCCCTTAACTCAAGATCCTCAATCAAAATGACTAATAAATACCTAATAGAAAATCTCAAGCCAAGAGATGTGGTTAGTTATCTTATTTCTCACAATCCTTATCATTATTATTCTTCCTCTTATTCATCTTATGCGACCTATTATTATAATAAAAAATCAAAATGAGTTGCATATAAAAAATTATTGTTAAATATTAATAACTTATAAAAACTAAACATGGGTTCTACAATATAAAAATAAAATTTAATTGAAAATGTTCTCCTTTTTAATAAAATAGATGTATTTTTTATGAAATTAAAATATTAACCAAACATTGAGAATTAAAAATCCCAAATCAAAGAGAATAAAAATACTATAACTCAGTTCTAACAAGGTGAACATATTCTTATATATTATTTTGCGTTCTAAACATCAAACCAAATGTAATATTAAAATTGGGTTTTCAAATTAGTATAATATTTATCAATGAACCTCTTTTATAGATTAATGTTAGAAAAACAAATTTAATCATTATTTTTGTAAATTTTGACATTTCATTTATAAATTTTATTCTAAAAATTATATATATCTGAAACCTAAATAAATTCACCATTTCTCTCATCTAAATCATATAAAATCTAATAGTAAATAATAATGGGTTCCAAATTCTTTATTATCCCATCATAATTGACATAATATTTCTTTTTAATCTCATTTTTTATTAGTTAATATGGTCAAACCCATTAAGTTTAAGTGTACTAAAAGGGCCTTGTTATTGTTTTTTTTGTATATTCCACTAGAAATTCTAAATCAATCTAATTATTATCCACTAAATGATTAAAATATCATCATACAATGAAGTTGTTCATTATCAAAATGGATGATCCATAGATTTTAAATACATCAAAAATAGATGAATATAAATGTTTCTTGGTCAAGAAGTTTACCTCATTGTGAATATGTTTTAGTTCTTTTTTATTTCTTCTAATCCCTATTAAAATTATTTTCATGATTTCTCCTCTCCCATTATCTCAGTTATTTCTTATTTTTCATAAAATAAGGGATGTTATCTTTTGGAACTTTTTTTTATGAATAATGATATATTTTGAAATTATTTATCTTTATTATTATTGATTTAAAATTCTATATTACCTATTTTTAAAATTTATTATCTTTTTTTTATAAAACTTTATTTTTCTTTAGTTTTTCCAATTTATTTTTCCAATATTTTTTAACATAATTTTTCAAAATATGTTAGTTTTTTATTAAATATTGATAACAACAATTATACAATTATTTTTAATTTTTTAAATTATATTTTAAATGATTATATAACAATATTTATAATATAAGATAATGTAGAGACCCGAAGCTTGACATACATGGACATTACATTACTTTTGCGGAATACTTAATACATAACAAAAACAGACACACAAGGACCGTAAGAGTTTAGTGTCTTTGGAAACTTGGAATGTAATCTTCTAATCGTGGTGAAATATCTTCAACATCTCCCATAAAGATCTCCCCTTTTTTTCTTACCTAAAACCTTTCTTTATATCCTGAGGAAAAGAAAACATAAAAGGGTGAGCTCAAATGCTCAGTAAGGGTAAACAAAAGAAAAATCAATCACATCATATTCATAAGAACATAACATTTTGGAAATCTTAACCTGCAAAAGAGATCATAATATCATAACATGGGATAAATCATAGTAGTGAAATGAAATCCCAATAATCATAACATAAAACATGAAACTTTGTGGCATACACACATAATCATAGAGAATCATTTCTTGTTATTCAAGACTCATTACCAAGACTATCTTAGTGGACAACGTCCATTTCTGAACCGAGTCACCCTCGTTTCAGTTCTGTTTCACTGAACCGGTATAACCTACCGTTCCAACCATGTCTATCTCATGAGATATAGAATCTTTACCCAATGAATTGGAGAGAGATATAGGTTCCACCCATCTCATAATGATACCATTCTTATGTGTTCCACAAAATCATAAACCATACATCATAGCATAACCCATGTAATAAAAATGGGAATCTTAAACATCGTGACATCATAAAACAATTCATATAAGATAAATGAATTCATAAAAATAATTCCATCACAACAAAATAAAATCAATGTAATAATAGGGATAGAAACAGAACCCTTAATTATGTTAGATTTAAAATAATTTTGATAAAACGCTTGAACTCCATTCTTGAGGAAAATATCCTTTCTTCTTCAAAAACACTTTTCCTTTAATAAAATGTCATACAATTTAAAACTAAAAGAAGCTGATTAAAAATAAACTTGAAAACTTTTAAAGGAATATTCTTGGAAATAATGTTTTAAAAATCCATTCATGCCATATAAGTTAAAAAAACATTCTTCTCGTACTTTTGTCGGAAAAGTAAAAAAAAGTACCTCGTACGAAAAACGATAAAAGATTCATTTCATATCTTTTACTAAAAACTCACCGAAGGGTAAAATTGGATTTAAACAATTGTAGGTGGGTGGAAACAATATTACATATTGAGGAAACATGGATGTGGATGATAAAATACACCCCAGTAAATTCCAAAATATAAACAATCTCGGATAAAAAAATGAGATTGTGATATTTCTCTTACCTTATGTCCGATATGATTTGTACGTATCCGAACCTCCTATATAATGATTTAAATAATGTCATTAACTTATTAAAGAATCATATTCATTTTTATGATATCATATATGGTTCACTTATGACTTTATATTACCCTTTCTTTTGTAAATTCCATGTTAAAGAAGTGTTTTGGGTAAAATCGTTTCATTTATCGTAGGTGTTTGGACTTGTTGTTCTTGACATTATTATTACTTATATCATGATTTACTTACTTACAGAATATAAAAAATTATTTATATATCATATATATTCAGTATATATATATATAATAGATAGATAAATGAAATGAAACACACCGTTCATGGAGACGGTAGTCCGTACGTACGCATGAACGCTGTTTTCCTTTCCTTATTGTCTTGAATGGAAGTAAGTAGATGACATAAATATATATATATATACATAAATCCAATATATTTAACATGTCATATATTTCATTATTATTCATTATATATACTTTATAATCATTCATGAATGGTTAATGTGGAGAATCAATCTCATCGCGTCGTGGAGACGGTAGTCCGTACGTACGCACGAGCGATGATATCATTCTCATGATCATGAACTTGTGTTGAAGTGTATGTATACTATTTAAGTATCAATATCACTTTATAATAATCATATATAGTTACTCATTACACCATTATACTCATCCAATTAAGGTGGTGGCGGAAAATAGATTACACCACGGCGTGGAGACGGTATTCCGTACGTACGCACGCGCGGTGATTTCCTTTTTCCGTAAGATGGATAGAAGGTTAATTAGAGTTGTTTAATATTTATAATAACATATCAGTATATAATAAATACTGATGTTATTAATTTATCATGAAACAACTAAAGAAGAATAAGAAGTTGAAGAAGAAAGAAATTAAAAAAGATCGGTAATGGATATTACCTCGTTTTGACGCGCCTTTTCTTAACCTCCACTTAAAGAACTAAGGATGGTATTTGAAGAAGACCAGGACCTCTAGGATGATACTAGGGAATTGGAGAATAGATTTTGGCAGGGGTGTTCCGAGCATTAATGCTCAATTTGGTGTGAGGAGGAGAGGGAGGAGGTGCCCTTTTATAAGGGAGGAGAGGGGCACCTTAGGAAAATCTCAAAATATTATTTTATATTAAGGTAAAATTCGATTTATAATGGTTCCAAAGGGTCTTATTTCGAAGATAAAGTGGGTATGGGTCGAAATCCTCCCATACAATAGGATTTAGACAAGTATAGGTTATTATTTTAACCTTATCAATTAGATTTAACTCTAAGTTAAATAATTTAACTTTTACCATGTCTTTTTGTTTTCTTACACTATATGGTTAATAAACTTACTATATCAAGCCAAACGAACCCCAAGTTGTTTATTATCAATATATATAATCTTAGCTAAGTCATTTGTCCGAACCTTATATTTTTAGGAATAAAATAACAATTAATAATATAATATTTGTTTTATAAACTAATTTATGTCAATTTTGACACTATTTGGTACATGATTTTTATGAAATTTATAACAGAATGATAAGTTCGAACCAAGTTACTTAAATCAACAATAACATGTAATATTAACCTATAAAATTAGTGTAAGTCATAAAAAGTCTCAAATTACATTTATTTGGGCATTTATAACATCAATTATGTCAATATTTCATTAATAAGACAATTACTGCATCATCTTTGTGTCATAATAAATGATAATTATTTAATCCCTAAAAATTCTAAATAAATTCCTATAATGTAGATAATTGTAGTAGCTTTCTGGAGACTATTCATTTTCGATGTTTCATGAAGTTTATCACTAGATTAATATTATTATACTTATAAGATTTAAGAAAGTGACATGTTGACACATTCTTTGGTTTTAATAATAATTAAATTATTTTCATTGAAAAAAATTAATTAAATGAATCTAATCCGACCCTTAGGTGATATGGGTCTACTTTTAGTCATCCAATAGGATTTTGACATTTGTTAGGGTAATTTTAAAATATTATATTTACCCTTAATTACCCGATTTACCTTTAACTATGGTAAATAAAATTTACCGTAGTTACTATTCATAATTCCCAAAAATAAAAAGTAGCTTATTAACATAATTTGGATCCACTGATTCCAAATATGGAATCCATTTTTCCAAATTCAATACACAAAATTTGCAGAAATTAAAATTAATCCCGTTGTCGAAAGAAAACGGGTTTTTCTTTAAAACATTGCAAAAGATTGAATTGATTTAACCTACGAATTCAAGGTAAAATCAATGCTAATGACATACATTATATTAAATGGTAAAAATATATTCTATTTATACTTTAAAACCATTCAATATTATAATTTAACCACATAAGATATTACTATGAAAAAAGTTGTTTTTAATTAAAATATAGCGTGTTTTTACTATTCATTAAAATATGAAAGTTATCGGAAAAATATCAAAACTTTATCTAATGTAAATTTTTATATCCTGATTCAAAAGAAGAATTTTATTTTGTCAAATTGAACTTATAAACATGTCAAAAACTAGATTTAAATTGGGTGCGCCATCAAAAGGCGGAAAAACTGCATTTTTAAAAAAATACTTGTTTTACCCGAAAAATTTATTTTGTTCTTATACCATGTTCTAGAAATGTGTAAGATGAATAATAATTATATAAAATTCAAAATTTAGTTAACATTATTAATAATGGCTAGTTCATAACAATATTATAATAATATATCATTGTTTAGTAAAACCCGGTATTGCGTACAACACACGCTATCGAGGAAGGTCGTGATTGCGTGTAATGCAAGTCAAGTCAGGGTTGAGTGTAGTGCACAACTCCTTTGTTGTTGCGTATAATAGAATACAACCATATTTTATTTATATATTGAATATATATACATATACACTCAATGTTGCGTAGAATAACTTCTATCAAACGAACGTGAAATTGTTGTAACAAGAGCCAAGAAAAGTGTTGCATATAATGCAAGCTAATACGGTGTTGCGTATAGTGCAAGGTAATCTTGGTGTAGCATACAACACAAGAAATTAATTAAATTAAAAGAATATTTTTCATAAAATCTCGGGGTGTTACATTCTACCCCCCCTTAAAATGAATTTTTCCCTCGAAATTCACCGGGGTTATAAATGGTTTACTATTCGAAAGTTTCTTTAATAGAAACCCACATCATAAAACGGAATACCAAAACCAATCTTTAAAAAACAAAAGTATGAAACGTAATGGTTACCCAAATAAACTAATCATTGGGTTTCCACATAGAAGAAAATATGGATATGGAAGAGAAATCTAACCATCATGTTCTGATGGAGAGTGGTAGAGAACATGGCTATGGAAAAGCCAGCAATCACAAAGCCATAAATTTTTGATGATATAAGATACCATCTGATTCATCAGATATAAGAGTACTAGGACAACATTTTTGGTTTTCAAGATCATTTCCCTAAAGTTGATGAAATTGGAATTAGAAGAAATACTTTCGTGATTTTGGTATAGTCTCACCGTTTGTCGTTCTTTGGACAATTTCCACTTCATCTCTTAAAGAAATGAAGTTGAATTTGTCATTCGTGATGTGTTAGTAGATCATGTGATAGAATGATGGGTCATTCCATCTGTCTCAAAAAAAGGTTAGAAAAGTTATCAAAAAAATACATAAGTCCATCTATAGTGAGATTAATCTTATATAGTTCCTAAAATGGACTTATACTGCTTAATATAATAAAACTAGTTTCTACTAAACAGGGACTTCCTGTAGGCCAGTGGTAGGAGAAAAAGGCCAGTCGCACTTCGGTTGTGGGTTCGATTCCCACAGCCTTGTCCGACGCGATGGGTTGTCGCCCGTCCTGCAAGTTGTCCTTTTTCTAAAACTACATTACTATAAAATCCCATCACTAATATCGAAAAAAGTTTTATCCTTAAACAATACTTAGAATATGTCCAACATAATCCATTCCAATATTTAGGCTTATCTAAAATACTTCGGTCTAAGCTCATAGTATAAAGAAAACTATTACTTGAAATGTCATCAACCAAGCATGTGAATACCATAATTTATCCCCCATATATATATATATTGTTGGTCACATTCCAATCATGTGAATACCTTAATCATTTATTCTCTTAAAAAATGAATACCCATTGAACCATAGTGAAAACATGAATGCAGTTAAAAGTTAACACTTTCCACATACCAAAATCCTCAAAATTATATATACTCAAACAATGATATCACTTAGTCCTTATATCAATCATGAGCTCATGAATACTGTTAAAAATTTCATTTTCTCGTTTCCCCTTCATTATGCGCATATCATCTTATTTCCAAAAATATC
Organism: Viscum album; assembly: GCA_963277665.1. Taxonomy (NCBI): domain Eukaryota; kingdom Viridiplantae; phylum Streptophyta; class Magnoliopsida; order Santalales; family Viscaceae; genus Viscum; species Viscum album. The sequence goes on along the minus strand of OY728130.1, from coordinate 917,341,241 downwards.
TCAATCACTTTGAATTCCACATTAGACCAATACATAAATATTCCAATACTCCATGATACAACATTATTTTGGAATCCCATTACATAAACACTTAATCATTCCACCACATCGTTTTCATATTCAACATCGCCAATAGTGATTGCATGTGACTTCCCTTTGTCCTTTTCCTTAAGAGGTTTCTCATTTCTATCATCACTAAACCTTGGATTAGGGCATTTATTGGAATAATGTCCCATCTCCTTGCACTTGAAACATTGAAGTGTTGGTGGTGCATTATCTGCAGTCTTTTCATTATTCACATCATTAGAAACCCTTTTTCCATTACTTCGACACTCAGCTGCTCGATGACCTTCTTTTCCACACTTAAAACATTTTCTAGTCCCTTTAAGACAATCTCCACCATGCTTCTTTCCACACTTTGAGCATAAGGAAACATTCATCTTCTTTTCACCATTATTCTGAGATTTCTCCATGAACTCCATCTTTCGTTTCTTGTCAAAACTATGAGATGGATAAGTAACACCAACTTCCATTTCTACCTTGATAGCACAACGCACAATTTCTTCATAGCTACTGAAGTCTCTTATAGCTAATGCCCTTCGAAGATTTGTTTTTAAGCCACTGAAGAATCGATCAACTTTACTTTCAGGTTGGATGATAATGCCAGATGCATACCTTGAAAGTCTTGTAAAATTCGCTTCGTATATACCAACAGATTCATCATCCTTCTGCTTCAGCTCATGAAACTCCTTTTCCATCTTTGTTCGAAGAATATGAGGGAAGTACTTACTGAAAAACATGTTCTTGAACTTGTCCCATTCCATGGACTCAATTTCATCTCTTGGCCTCGTATTCTTGATAAGATTCCACCATTGATCAGCTTCACCTTCCAAATGATATACTGCTAAGATGACTTTATCATGTTCAGAACATTGAAGAACTGAAAATATCTTTTCAGTGGTACTGATCCATTGTTCAGCAACAAGTGGATTGGAAGACCCACTGAAAGAAGGTGGACGTTGCCTCATGAAGGACTCAATAGAATATTGTTCCCTTCTCTGCTCATTTGGAAGTCCAGAATGATTCATAGCTTGTGTACGTATAGCAATAAGATTTTGCACTCCATCTCCCATAACACATGTTTGTTCAGGAGCAAAATCATTTCATTGTCCATTACAGTGATCAACACGGTTCCTTCAGGTTCCAGCCATCGTCTAAAACCCAAAAAGAATAGTGTGAGAGGCAAAAAAAATGCTAGGGAAAACAACATAGTAAAGGGGGAGTACCCTTAATATCTAACATCTTAGGTTAAATTCTAATATCATTACCGTAGTTCTAGGACTATATCCTATACGTATACTTATCCTTAGGGACATCCCTAGACATACCTTAGAAATATCTCTAGGGATCTCACTAACGTTCTCAGATACTAGTTTCTAGAGGTTGACTAAACCTTTCCTCTGATACCAACTGTAGAGACCTGAAGCTTGACATACATGGACATTACATTACTTTTGCGGAATACTTAAGACATAACAAAAACAGACACACAAGGACCGTAATAGTTTAGTGTCTTTGGAAACTTGGAACGTAATCTTCTAATCGTGGTGAAAGATCTTCAACATCTCCCATAAAGATATCCCCTTTTTTTCTTACCTAAAACCTTTCTTTATATCCTGGGGAAAATAAAACATAAAAGGGTGAGATGAAATGCTCAGTAAGGGTAAACAAAAGAAAAATCAATCACATCATATTCATAAGAACATAACATTTTGGAAATCTTAACCCGCAAAAGAGATCATAATATCATAACATGGGATAAATCATAGCAGTGAAATGAAATCCCAGTAATCATAACTTAAAACATGAAACTTTGTGGCATACACACATAATCATAGAGAATCATTTCTTGTTAGTCAAGACTCATTGCCAAGACTATCTTAGTGGAAAAAGTCCATTTCTGAACCGAGTCACCCTCGTTTCAGTGCTGTTTCACTGAACCGGTATAACCTACCGTTCCAACCATGTCTATCTCATGAGATATAAAATCTTTACCCAATGCATTGGAGGTAGATATAGGTCCCACCCATCTCATAATGATACCATTCTTATGTGTACCACAAAATCATAAACCATACATCATAGCATAACCCATGTAATAAAAATGGGAATCATAAACATCGTGATATCATAAAACAATTCATATAAGATAAAGGAATTCATAAAATTAATTCCATCACAACATAATCAAATCAATGTAATAATAGGGATAGAAACAGAACTCTTAATTATCTTAGATGGAAAATAATTTTGATAAAACGCTTGAACTCCATTCTTGAGGAAAATATCCTTTCTTCTTCAAAAACACTTTTCCTTTCATAAAATGTCATACAATTCAAAACTAAAAGAAGCTGATTAAAAATAAACTTGAAAACTTTTAAAGGAATCTTCTTGGAAATAATGTTTTAAAAATCCATTCATGCCGTATAAGTTAAAAAACATTCTTCTCGTACTTTTGTCGGAAAAGTAAAAAAAAGTACCTCGTACGAAAAACGACAAAAGATTCCTTTCATATCTTTTACTAAAAACTCAAAGAAGGGTAAAATTGGATTTAAACAATTGTAGGTGGATGGAAACAATATTAAATATTGAGGAAACATGGATGTGGATGATAAAATACACCCCAGTAAATTCCAATGTATAAACAATCTCGGATAAAAAAAATGAGATTGTGATATTTCCCTTACCTTATGTCCGATATGCTTTGTACGTATCCGAACCTCCTATATAATGATTTAAATAATGTCATTAACTTATTACAGAATCATATTCATTTTTATGATATCATATATGGTTCACTTATGACTTTATATTACCCGTTCTTTTGTAAATTCCATGTTAAAGAAGTGTTTTGGGTAAAATCGTTTCATTTATCGTAGGTGTTTGGACTTGTTGTTCTTGACATTATTATTACTTATATCATGATTTACTTACTTAAAGAATATAAAACATGATTTATATATCATATATATTCAGTATATATATATATATATAATAGATAGATAAATGAAATGAAACACACTGTTCATGGAGACGGTAGTCCGTACGTACTCATTAACGCTGTTTTCCTTTCCTTATTGTCTTGAATGGAAGTAAGTAGATGACATACATATATATATACATAAATCCAGTAGATTTAACATGTCGTATATTTCATTATTATTCATTATAAATACTTTATAATCATTCATGAATGGTTAATGTGGAGAATGAATCTCATCGCGTCGTGGAGACGGTAGTCTGTACGTACGCACGAGCAATGATATCGTTCTCATGATCGTGAACATGTGTTGAAGTGTATGTATACTATTTCAGTATCAATATCACTTTATAATAATCATATATAGTTACTCATTACACCATTATACCCATCCAATTAAGGTGGTGGCGGAAAATAGATTACACCACGGCGTGGAGACGGTATTTCGTACGTACGCACGCGCGGTGATTTCCTTTTTCCAAAGATGGATAGAAGGTTAATTAGAGTCGTTTAATATTTATAATAACATATCAGTATATAATAAATACTGATGTTATTAATTTATCATGAAAAAACTAAAGAAGAAGAAGTTGAAGAAGAAAGAAATTGAAAAAGATCGGTAATGGATATTACCTCTTTTTGACGCGCCTTTTCTTAACCTCCACTTAAAGAACTAAGGATGGTATTTTAAGAAGACCAGGACCTCTAGGATGATACTAGGGAAGTTGAGAAGAGATTTTTTCAGGGTTTTTTCGAGCTTGAATGCTCAATTTGGTTTGAGGAGGAGAGGGAGGAGGTGCCCTTTTATAAGGGAGGAGAGGGGCACCTTAGGAAAATCTCAAAATATTATTTTATATTAAGGTCAAATTCGGTTTATAATGGTTCCAAATGGTCTTATTTCGAAGATAAAGTGGGGATGGGTCGAAATACCCTCATCCAATAGGATTTAGACAAGTTTAGGTTTTTATTTTAACCTTATCAATTAGATTTAACTCTAAGTTAAATAATTTCACTTTTACCGTGTCTTTTTGTTTTCTTACACTATATCAAGTCAAACGAACCCCAAGTTGTTTATTATTAATATATATAATATTAGATATGTCATGTTTCCAAACCTTATAATTTTAGGAATAAAATAACAATTAATAATATAATATTTGTTTTATAAACTAATTTATGTCAATTTTGACACTATTTGGTACATGATTTTTATGAAATTCATAACAGAATGATAAGTTCGAACCAAGCTACATAAATCAACAATAACATGTCATATTAACCTATAAAATTAGTTTAAGTCATAAAAAGTCTCAAATTACATTTATTTGGTCATTTATAACATCAATTATGTAAATATTTCATTAATAAGACAATTACTGCATCATCTTTGTGTCATAATAAATGATAATTATTTAATCCCTAAAAATTATAAATAAATTCCTATGATGTAGATAATTGTATTAGATTTCTGTAGACTATTCATGTTAGAATTTTCATGAAGTTTATCACTAGATTAAAATTATTATACTTATAAGATTTAAGAAAGTGATATGTTGTCACATTCTTTGGTTTTAATAATAATTAAATTATTTTCATTGACAAAATTTTATTAAATGAATCTAATCCGATCCATAGGTGATATGGGTCGACTTTTAGTCATCCAATAGGATTTTGACATTTTTTAGGGTAATTTTAAAATATTATATTTACCCTTAATTACCTGTTTTACCTTTTACTATGGTAAATAAAATTTACCGTAGTTACTATTCATAATTCCCAAAAATAAAAAGTAGCTTATTAACATAATTTAGATCCACTGATTCCAAATATGGAATCCATTTTTCCAAATTCAATACACAAAAGTTTCAGAAATTAAAATTAATCCCGTTGTCGAAAGAAAACGGGTTTTTCTTTAAAACATTGCAAAAGATTGAATTGATTTAACCTACGAATTCAAGGTAAAATCAATGCTAATGACATAAATTATATTAAATGGTAAAAATATATTCTATTTATACTTTAAAACCATTCAATATTATAATTTAACCACATAAGATATTACGCTGAAAAAAGTTGTTTTTAATTAAAATATAGCGTGTTTTACTATTCATTAAAATATAAAAGTTATCGGAAAAATATCAAAACTTTATCTAATGTAAATTTTTATATCCTGATTCAAAAGAAGAATTTAATTTTTTCAAATTGAACTTATAAACATGCAAAAACTAGATTTAAAGTGGGTGCGCCATCAAAAGGCGACAAAACTGCATTTTTTAAAAAATACTTATTTTACCCGAAAAATTTATTTTGTTCTTATACCATGTTCTAGAAATGTGTAAGATGAATAATAATGTTATAAAATTCAAAATTTAGTTAACATTATTCATAACGTCTAGTTCATAACAATATTATAATAATATATCGTTGTTTAGTAAAACCCGGTATTGCGTACAACACACGCTATCGAGGAAGGTCGCGATTGCGTGTAATGAAAGCCAAGTCAGGGTTGCGTGTAGTGCACAACTCCTTTGTTGTTGCGTATAACATAATCCCACCATATTTTATTTATACATTGATTATATATAGATATACACTCAATGTTGCGTAGAATAACTTCTGTCAAACGAACGTGAAATTGTTGTAACAAGAGCCAAGAAAAGTGTTGCATATACTGCAAGCTAATACGGTGTTGCGTATAGCGCAAGGTAATCTTGGTGTAGCATACAACACAAGACATTAATGAAATTAAAAGAATATTTTTCATAAAATCTCGGGGTGTTACAGAAAATGTATTTTTTATGTTTACACTATCTCATGTAATTTATTACATTATAGCTTATTCATTTTTAATGCTTGGATTTCCTTGTCCAGTAAACTGGATTTTTATTATTATGATAATAATTAACATGGGAGATACTATTTTATTTCTCTACAGTTTTAACATATAAAAATTTACCTTTTATATTTAAATATCACTATTTCCCTATTATTTGTTTTTCATTTTTATAATCATAATGATGGCAATTTTTTAGTTGTCTAATGGGGAGAAGATTTTGAATATTTTCAAAAGTGTTTTGTAATTAAAATATGGGAGGGGTTTGGTTTAGCTATATTTTTTATCTTTTGAGAATGTTGAATATCCAAATATCTAATCTATTTAATTTATTCGAATATATGATTCACTAATAATTTAAACATTATTTATCTTTATATATTAAGTGTTTTTATCATAAAAATCAGGGATATTATTTTACCTCTCTCTATAATGAATTTTTAATGATCACAAACACTATGTCATGTATCTAAAAATTTCTTTTGAGTTAATTTTGTTCTAAAATTGTTGTATTTATTTTATTTATTTGAAATGAATGAAGATTTTATTAATAGATATTGAAAGGATTATTAGTGATCATTATTAATTTTAGACCAATCATAATTTTTTTGAGATCATGTAATGATGCCGGAAGATCTATAGATGATCAAGGATTGAATTTTTAGTGGTGCTAATGGAGTTAGATTCCAAAAAGAGGTACTAGATTGGAATCCAGTGATGAGGAATATATCCCATCAAGTTGTAGGAGTAATTTTTCTATCTTTTATTAGTAGGAAAATCTAGTGGATCCCTGTTGATTGTACAACTAGTCGATGGGGCTAATTTAGAAAGTCAATGATCATCAATTTTAGTTCATACATCTATTAATGTGGTGTTCAGTGTTCTTAATGATCATGGTGAATTCATCATCCTTCGTAGCTAATTTTTAGGCAACAATGTATGTCTTTAGTATTTTTAAGTAATTAAATAATTGTGACTTCTCTCTTCTGTGGAAGTGTAATGTTTTAAGGATTGGCCTTTAGTAATTCTACTACAGTCTCAGAAACCTATACTGTGACAATTCTTTTTTCCAATAAATAAATGATCAAACCTACCATTTTCTATATCTTTATCTCTACCATAATTTTCAATCATTTTAATGTTAGGAAACTATATTAATATAATATTAATTATAATAAAATATAACTTCTTCAATCCTGACTTCATCAATTGGTTGCATGATTCTTCTATAAAAAACAAAGGTAGGATTGGTTTCTTTCAAATTCCATCAAAAATAAATTGATGATTTTTTTCTTACTACATCCAAAAAATAGTGCAAAAAATTAGTTTATAGATCTATATTAAAATCATCTTAATATGACAATCCTCTTAACCTGAGGGGATGCTACATTTGGGCTCACGCCGAGCTATTACCAAAATCATTAATCAAACTATGTTTGTAATATATTTATATTAATTCATGTCATCATCAAATCTCAATACATATAACTTCATAATTTTTATTCTTATATTTTCCATTGTTCTTACTAAATTATTAAATTCTAATATTAGCATAATATATTTCTTTGAATTTATCAATTTATTTTTTCATCATATATTTTTTTTTAAAATTTTCCATTATATTTTTAATTAAATATTTTAATATTATTTTATGGAAATTTAAAACCCCCACTCTTGAAATTCTAATTTGACCAACATAATCATGGAAATAATAAAAAAAGAAGTGATTTTTAAATATATAATAACATCATAACAAACACTTCTATATAATATAATCCCATTATTAATCAATATATCATCATGAATGTTGAATGATTATTAAATCACTCTATATGCTCGATTTACCTTTCTTTGAATTTCTAAATCAAAAAATTCTATAAACTTCCATAACGACGTATTTTTAAAATAGTTCAATTTTAATTAAAGGGAAGGATTTAATATCTTCAATTAATATTATAGGGAAAATCCTTTCTTTATCATTCATGTATTTTTCATATCATTCAATACTTTCCAAATACATTATAACACTTTATGTGAATATATCAACATAATAATTATCCATGCATAAAAGTGAACAATTCATGATACAAATTAATAATTCCCTCAAGCCTATGGACAAATAAAAATTTTTAAAGACAATAATATCTAATGATATATAAAACATATGGGATTAAATCTATAGAGATTGTCATCATGTCCTCCCTTATTTGATATCACCATATATAAACTTCCTAAGAAGAGGAATAAATCCTTATGATTTCCTTGCACCTATTAGTCATATATCATTTTCATATCATTAGAAAAATGTATCCACATCATATGAAATAATGATTTCATATTATTATAATATAATCACTAGGTTCCAACATTAGTGAGAAACCATTATAACCCATTAATGAGGAAAATACCTAACATTAATGTGTAGTAGAAGAATAATCACTATGTGATTTGATTTATATTTTTGTTGATTGTATAACTTTAATAGATTTAAAGTGATAAATTGAGTAGAATTGTGATTATTTAACAAATTTATATATCAAATATTTTTTTATACTTTTATGATTTTAAGGAAATTTTCACATATATGAATATTTTAGATTATTTGAAATTTGTTGTAATATTTGTATAATTTTATGTTTAGAAGTTTTTAAATAATTTTGAGAATAAATTTAAAAGGGGTTTAAATATTAATTTTGGTTTGGAAATTCATCATGTAAAAAGAGTATTTGTTATAGAATGAAAGTGAAATGTAATATTTCAATTATTAAATAAAAATCCATGTATGAAAACTTGTTTATGGAGATTATATGTAAGAATAACCAGAGGGTATGTGTGATATTAACCCCTTTCATAGCTTCTCATGTGTGATTAAATGACAAGAGCCCCAAAATAATACATTACATTAGTATTTGAATAATTTCATTACATTGGTAAAGTATGATAGGCCAAGAACCATCATAGGATAATCACCCAGTAGAACACTTATAAGAGAGATAAAATGGATGTTATGGAAGATTAAATGGTTGGTCTCCCTTAAAAGTTTTCATGAGAAAGACTAACCATCACATGTAAAATTTATACATTATATTTTCAACATCTGGTAAGTTCTACTAAGTATCTACCTAAAATACTATCACATAATCTTAAATTCAAGGTCATAGATGGTCATTGGTATGACTCAGAGAATATGTAAAATAATATCAAATTGACCTATGTGTGTTGCCCACATTTAAGATATATTTTATATGTGCGGAGTGAATTAGGGTATGAAAATTTCCATAAATGTCCCACAATAATGATCTTATTCCACTTATAATGGGATGAATTCTCTCCCTAAAAATATATGTGATGAATAAATGAACCTAAAAGAGAAAAATAAGTAATATTACTTTCTTAACATTCAGTGGGATAACCTATGAAGTGCACAACATTAATATTCAGAAGTCCTCAAAGCCACAAAACACTTATATGAGTATAATGTTTAGCCCAGGCTCATTTTCCCTCCTGGTACACTACAAGTGAATTTTTATATCTTACTAGGTAGTAATGTTTTGATTTTGGGGTGTGGGAGATTTTGGTGGTAGTATTGAAGATAGATCGGTAGATTATGAGATACATTTTCTGTTGGGAACTTGTTCTACAACATAATGGTTCGGGGTAACCCATGAGAGGACAGTTAGAAGGACTTTATACAATTTACTATTACAGGTTATGACATAGGATCCTTGAGGTTTGATTTTGTGTCGTAATAATTTGAGTAACCCCTGTTGTGTGGCAATTTTGGTGTACCATGTTCATGGTCTATGGATTATTCAGATGAAGTGTTGATAATAAGATTACTTCATTGTCCTTATTATTGCAACATGGAAACAATATCATACAGTTTTCTTTGTTCTCCTAATTTTGACGATTTTTGAAATGGAGATTTGGTCACATCATATCATAGATCATACTCTATTTTTAATCATAGAGGTATCCCTTTAATCGTAGTCTTTCAATTGTGATTTCTTTTTAATGTACAGATATGTTATGTGATTTTTGAGGGGACTTGAAACAAGGACTGTTGGGACATTGAAATGAAGTTTATAGCAAGGTCATGTCTAAAAACGATTGTGTTGCTACAGGAATTATTACATGTACCCTATTTTTGATAAATACTTATTCATTGTGCCTTAGTCATCACCATTGAGATGTGATGTTATGTTTTGTATATTGGGTTTAAATTTGGATGCTCCTCCAAATTTCCTTCATTCACATATCATAGTCTCAAATAATTAGAGAATCTAAGGTGGTTTTAGTATAACATTAATCCCCTTTTCATTGGATTTGATACCTAAATTTGGGAGATCTATTATAGTATATCAAATTTGATTAATTTTTTATTTCATCATTTTTTCTCTTTTTTCATCATTTTAGGATATTTTTAGTTATAAGATAGGTTATTATATGTAATGGTGAAGTGTCAGGTTGATGATTGAAGTTATTTATTAGGTTGGTTAATTATTACCTCGTAAGATATTGATTATGGGATCATATCTTACTCACTACGTCATTCAATAAAGGATTTTGAAGATGTAATTGATTTAAGGGATTCAATAACTCTCACTTTCCTTGTTTAAATTGTGGTATTATCACACTTTTGAATTTATTTAGAGGAATATATACTTAAATAATGAAGATAATTGAACAAAATAAGGAAATTTAGTCAGTAATTTTGATTGACATGGGTTTACCTATATTCATGGTATTTCTCTCATACTTGGTGCTTGTTTATTAATATTGAAAAATATAATTACTGATATTTATACTTCTGTTACAATATTTTTTTTGTTAATAACCTACAGAACATTTTAATCACTGAAATATGGTAATAAACTAGTTTACTTTAGGAATAAAAGTAATATAAGATCATGTTTGAAAGTACAAGACTGTGTTTGTCACGACCCATCCTAGATTAGACCATGAAGTGACTACCCCATTCCCACATCTAATATGATAGGGGATGGTGACTACAACTGAGTTTGAATATCCCAAAACTGAGATCCATTAGCCTAAAGTACCTCAATTCATGCACATATATCCTTGCCACAAATTATGAAATGTAAATAAAATATGTAAGAAATGCATTCAAACAACTATATACCACCACCAGAGTACAATAGTGAATGTACTGGGAATTAAAATTGGACAAACACAAGCCCAAAAAAATGTTTCTATACCGCCATGTCCATCCTGAAAGAAAATAGGTACTGGGAATGCTGTATGAAAAGGTAAAAGAACAAACCTCAATGTATCATGTCTCCCAAAGAACCTTTGGTTATCATCTGTTGAGGACTCTGTTGAATGATCAAGCATCTACACAATACACATCATGTATGGGAAAGGACAGTTCATCAGTGATTATAACAATACATATTTGGATTCCCCAAAACAAAAATGGAATACCAAAAATAAATAACACAATGTAATACTACAAATAAATACAACAAAGAATGTACAATCAAATCTAAAAAGGTGTATTTCTACCGCACAAATAACGAGGACATCCAAATATATGAAATCCCGGACACAAAATTTAGACATAATCCAAAACCAATTACTAGATAAAGGATTTTTCTCAAAGCATTCTCATTCTAGGAGGACTCACTCTTTGAGCCATTATATCATCTAAGACATTAATGATGTGGACTTTCTCATTTGGGCCCCACTGAAAGAGAATGAATTGTCCAAGGAACACTATGATACACAAAGAGGGGAACCTACACATACACATTAGGGAATACTATATACCCAATCTAGATGGACCTGTAACATATAGGATCATACCCAAACACATTGGGGAATACCACTGACCCTACTGATGTGGCCCATAAGATGTAGGACCAACGCACTGCTCTCAATGGTGACATCAATTATGAAAAACTCCACTATGTGTGATAGAGGATTAAATTTTAGTCTCATTTAGGGACACCATACTCTATTTGGGAATCGACCTATATTGAGGATTATAATCTGGTGATATGGATGTAATTCCACACTAAACTCTCGTGGAAAGTACCAAGGGAACTCTCTCAACCTATACTAGTAAAAAATAAAAATTAATCACAAGTATCAAAAGGTTAATATCAATGTCATGTAATCAACTCTGTAGACGGCTCATCGATTGGACACTCTGTTTACAAGTTATGATCTTTTGAAGTTTTAAAGGGGTTCATTAGGCATGTGAACCGACCGCACAGTCAGTCCAATGACCATGGAGGTTGACTGCCCCACACACCGACTACTTTGGCCCAACTATTGAGTTCAGTCCCCCTATCATGGCTGACTGGCCATGGAGGTCGACCGTGCCTATGGACCATAGTGTGGCTCCACCCAATTCAACTCAGGTCCAGCATGGGTCCAGCCTGGCCCACCTAGGTCGAGACATCTCGACCCGGCCCATCAGGCATGACCCTCTTTCGCATAGGCCACTCAGCTTGCCGCATGAGGCTCTCGTTGAATTTTTCAACATGTCTTTCTGTATCAGCCCCAATTATGGGGCCTCCGACCTCACAGACACTATCCTCTGACCACACGGACGCTGGTCATGTCACATGAGACTCTACTGCCTATTGTATCGTCTTCTTCTACCAGCCATGCCAAGCCTCCATACACTACCTTGTCCATCACTTTCTCAAGTTTAAAATACTTCGTTGATTACTAGAAATCCAAATGGTTGTATATCTAGCATCCTCTGATCCCAATCTATTCTCATCCAGCATTGTTTGTTGATTTGCCTCTAATTTGGGGGTTTGATCACCATCAAAGTCAACTGGCATGGTCGACACATGGCTAAGGGGATCCAACGATGGAGAATGTGAAGAACATAAGGGGAAATTTAGAAAAACCAACCACTAGGAAGGAACTTAGGCCTTTGTTCATGTTTTTCTCAATATGTTTCTATTAGAATGATAATAGTAGATGAATAATGATCAATCTCATGATAACCCAATAGATAATATCCCATATGAAACAATGATCAATCTGTGGGCCATTATATTTGTTGATTAGTCCTCATTTATTTTAGAATTAATTAATGGAAAAAAACTCAAGACAACATGCCATGCCTTTTTTTGGATTGATCGTTTATGAAGAATGATGCGTCGTAGTCATCGTTTGCATGGTTCACCAAATATTAGGTGTGTTGTCTGATCGATTCGTTGTCATCCACCAATGGTTTCTCCAGAGGTTCTTTCATCACCTCAAGAGAAATTTTATTGTTATGATTTTATCCTTGAATTTTTGACAAAGACTAAATTAAATTAAACTTGTTGTGTCAAAATAATTTTTTATTAAATTATTTTATTTACTATTTTTTTCCTCCATGAAATTTTCATTAGAAGAGCCATGTTGACTAAATTTAAATCATTCCTAGGGTAAATACACAACTATAATCTTAGGGGTTCCCTCATATTTATGATCCGTGCAATCGTTTAATATTTATTCCACTTTTTTAGAAAAATGTTCAACTGTTCTATTAAAAAGATTAATATTTTTAAAACATCTATTCCAAGAACACCTCATTTTAGAATCATATTTTGTCACAATTCCTGGTCTAAATTTCAACAAATATAATATTTAAAAGTATAACATTGAAAATATGAGATGTTACATTCTCCCAATGATGGGGATTTGCTTCCTTGAAAGCCAAAACAATGGGTACTCAAACAGATGTAGCTACTAAGCACGAATCTTAGCATCCCTCTCCCATGTGCACACTTGGAGATTCTCATGCATCCACCAGACACACACTAAAGGAATTTTTCACCCATGAAGGATCATCTCTTTCAAATCTTCATTCTCCACTTGGTACTCACCAAAAGTTGAACTATCTTTGATTTCCAGCTCACCTCAATAGATGATGTTTGATGGGTCATGCACGTACCTCCTCAATTGTGATACATGAAAGACATCATGTACCCACACTAACTATGGAGGTAAATCTAATCGGTATGCGACATCACCAACTCTAAATAGTATCTAGAATGGGATGATGAACCTCAAGGATAGCATTCCACCCTGGACAATTCTCTGTAATCCCCATCGAGGTGAAACCCAGAGGAACACATAGTCTCCTCCCCTAAACTCTAAAGGCATATGTATCCTATTATCGTAACACTTATGATGGATATTTTTAGTCTTCATCCTCTCTAGTGTGATCAAAACCTTCTCTGTAGTATTTTTATCCAATTATGGGCCCAAGAGTGCTGACTCTCCTGGGTCCGTAGGGGTGACCTACATGGTCACCCATACAAGTCATCAAATTGTTCCATAATATTTATTGATTTATAGATGTTGTTTTATGAAAACTCCACCAGTCATATTTGATCCCCCCAAATATAGTCGAAGACTACCATGCAACCATGTAGAATGTCCTCCATAACCAAAATATTCCGCTCAGTATGGTCTTCTCTCTGTGGGTGAAATGCTATGCTCATGTATAACTAGGTCCCAAATGCCTCCTGCAATCCCTTGCACAAATAGGATGTAAATATAGAATCAAGATCTGAAAATATCATCAATGGTATTAAATAGAGATGAACTATCTCTTAAATGTAGTGGTGTCCCAAGATCTCTCCTGAACACTTCTCTCATATATCAAAGAAGTGGGCCGACTTCATGTTTTGGTTAATTATCACCCATCTGGAACCATGTCCCATTGAATTATGTGGTAAACCCATATCAAACTCTTTCGATATAAATCCTACTATGAATATGGAACCTTGAGGGGTTGAGACAACCCCACTAGAACCTAGTTTCCAACCTTCACTTGGTGACAAGTAAGTCATTGAGAGACAAACTCTGCAAATCCCTTTGTCATTATTGGCCACACAGACTAATTTTGAAGGTCCTAGTAAATAATTTCCACTCATTTATGTATTATGAAAGGGGATGTATGAAACTCACTTAGAAAATATTTATGTAACACCATGGGTACTATTGTACGTTCCCTGAAAAGAACAATATGCTCCCCACCTTTCAGTTGTACATCAAGAGCATTCCATGTTGATATCTGAGCTTGTGGGGGCTCACGGTCAGTATCCCCATGTTATTCCTCCATGAAAAACTATATTATTGGAGGTATGAAAACCATAGAGTGGAGGAAAGTTTATCCATATCCATCCATAATGGATAACTAAAAAGAGGTTAACTACTCTGACACCTTATTCAATAACTATGAACTAAATCTCTTGCTGAGAGCATCCCCCACTACATTCCCCTTCCCAAGATTATAGAAAATCTCAATGTCATAGTCCTAGAGGAAATATATCCATCACCTCTATGTACAGTTCAGATCCTTCTAGGAGAATATATACATGGGACTCTTGTTATCAGAATGGATAATAAACCACTTTCCCCTCAGGCAGTATCACCACATCTTCAATGTGATGACTACTGATGTTAACTCAAGATGATGGGGTGCGTAGTAATGCTTGTTTGGTCTAAAATGATTTGAACCATAGATAATAACTAATTTCCTAGGCATTAGGAGAAACTAATCCCGGTTCCTGATACATCGTAGAACACTACGTACTCGGAACCCTGCTATGGAAATCTCAATTTGGGAGTCCTCATCAATCTCTGCATCAACTAATGAAAACACTCTGAACACTTTTCCATCCAATCAATAGGAAATCCATTTCACTTAAAATAATTCAAGGATGATTTTACCCTAGAGGAGTCAGGTACAAAATTCTGATAGTACCATACAAAATCACGGAAACCCCACAACTCAGTAAGACTATTGGGTGGCTCCAAAGAAAGCAGCACCTCAATCTTCGTTGGATCTACAACGACTCCAGACACAAAAAATACATGTCCTAGAAGAAGGAACTCTTAAATTGATAACTGACACCTGGAAGATTCATATAATTCTAGTGCTCTCAGAGTGTTTTCGTTACTATCCTCAAGTGTCTTGCATGCTCCTCCTCGGATGACGAGTACACTAGGATGTCATCAATGAAGAACATCATGAACTAGTATATGTATATCTATAAATTCCTATTCATGATTACCATGAACATTTATGTGGTATTCCTCATTCTAAATGGCATCACAAAGTACTCATATTTTTTGTAACAACATCTAAAGGATGTCTTCGGTATATCCTCATCTCGTACTCATAGCTGGTGATATCCAGTTATGAAGGAAATATTTGAGAACCACATTACCGCTTTTCAACAGATTGAGGAAGTCATAAATCCTCAGTATTTGATAATTATTCTTAATAGTAACTTGGTTAAAATTCTAGTAATCATGAAATAACATCAGGCTCCCTCCCACCTTCTTGGAAAAGAAAAATGGTGTTGTCTAGGTTGAAACACTAGGTCTCACGATGCCCCTTCTCTGCAAGACATCCAACTGTACCATCTTCTCACGAATATCTGTAGTATCCATCTAATATGTAGGTGTAGATATCAGTTTCATCCAAGGGAAGAGATAAGTTCAAAATTATATCTCCCAACAAGGATTTAAACCTTTAACATTCTCAAGAAAGATGTGGTCACACTCTACCGCCACTGCAGGAAACTAAGAATGCATATCATACACTACCCTGAAGGACATACTAGTAAAATAATTAGTGATTGGATGCACCCTCCAATGCATGAGTTTTTTCTTTACTTCTAGTGGTTCATTTTCACTATCAATTGAAGCCCCATTTCCATCACTGTGAACACACCAAACTCTATGCCTAAAATAGTCTATCTACGCATGAGTTGTGGAAAAACAATTCATACTAATAATTACTTCGTAAGGCCTCAATACCACTACCAAGATATCCCAATTGAAACTCTCTCCTCTAAGAGTCATGTCACACAGTCATCACTAGTGTGTGATCATTGAATCTACTTCCGTAGGAGTATCCAAGCGTATCGGTTGAGTTAATGGTTCAACTAGAAACCTGGATTCTCGAACAGTATTAATGGAAAGAATGGAATGACTAGAACCTATGTCTATCATAACATCATATATGATGTAAAACACACGTATAATTAAAAAAATAATCCCTGAAGCCTTGGTTTCATAGGCCCTTGTTGCTTGAAATTATCCTTTCTGCCAGCTCCCTAATCCTGGTTTGGACCACCCAAGGGTGGTGGTGGTAATAGGTCGAACCTCTGCCCCCTTCTATTTCCCTTCCTACTCCTCTACTATATCTTCTTACCTATATATATTCATACTCATGTCTTTTGACTATACCTTGGAGTCCCTGGACAATATCTTAATCAGTTTTATGATGGGTAAAAAAATATCAGTCCCTATTTCCCCGACTGCCTCAAGAGTAACATCAAATGCCCTCGGGCAGATTTGATCCACCCTATGAGCCCTTCACCATGGGCCTTTAGTCCTGGGATCACCTCTTGATGTGTCTATACTATTTGGATCACTGTGAATAGAGAATACACCCTACTATCGAGGTCCCAGCTACCTGGTTTCCACATCGAGATCTAACTACCGCTGTCTACTCTTATATAAAGATCTCCACTAGTAGTGATCGCTCAAGTACCCATGAAAAGGTATGGATGGGAAGGGATACCACTAATTCCATGATATCCTAGTGTAATACATGCTCAAAGGTATGATCCAGGAAGAACCGGTTCATTCCATATCCATATAGTAGGACAATAGATTAATAAACATCGTTGAATACTCTTCCCTAGTCATACAACCCTGCTACAGTTGCAGAAGATCCTTTATGTCCAATGATAGTAACACGGCTTGATATAAATACTATCTGATGAGAACCTCAATGTATGTCCCTGATAGAGTTGTATCATCATGTCTCTGTGTCACTAAGCTCCACCATCTCCCATCAATAACCTGAATAAGACTCAAAACATGGACATTCATCTGATTAGAATGTGTCCTCTCAAGTTCGAAATCACAGGTGACTTCCTCTGTCCAATCCTCATCCATCCATGGGTCTGACTCACCACGAATCCCAGAAGGTCACTACCTCTAGAACTCAAGAAATGCACCAAGCCTGTGTTTTATCATTTTAGATAGTGCTAGTTGTATCTTCTTTTCAACAAGTGGTGGTATTGCTGTTAATCCACCCAGTGATGCTATATCCTATATAAGACACTATACGGATGCCTCATCACTAGGATAATCATTCTCTTGAACACATCGTGGAATCTTGGATGGTTGTCTATGTAGAGGCATCCTAAAATAAAACAAGATGTACCTAAGTCATAAGAGTTTATCTGGATAGATGACTTAGAAGTAAATGGAAAATACCACCATTCCTATAAGATGCATGCACCATTGTTTTTCTTTAAAAATAGTGATTCCATGTAACGAGTCAAAAAGTAGGTTTTCAATGTTCTGGTGTATGGTTACATCAACCTTGGCACCCACACATGATTCCCTATCCTAAAATATACACTCAAAACACTTAACACCTTTGCCCCAAATTATATCATATACTCCTCGTCCTAAAGTAGAAATGACCCCCTCTGATACCACTCTATCATAACTCATCCCAGAGTGGATAATGATATTACTAACCTAATCCCAACTTCAATAGTTCAGTTTATTGTTAATATAACCAAATAAGAATATCCAAATAAAAGGAGGTATTAGCCAAAATTATATGTACGCACAAACAAATCTCCAAGACATAGATGATGAAATGTAAATAAGTAACAATGAATGTAAACCACTATATCCCACAATAAGACTATAATAGTGAAAGTACTAGAAATTAAATAGGTCCAAATACATGCCCACCAAATGAGTCAGTAACCACAATTCCAACCAATATGAAAAGTGGTATTGCGACTACTTTTTGGAAAACTGCAAGAAAACACCTTAGTATGTCCGATATCACAAAGAAATTTCTGGTCCTGGTCTACCTAGGACTCCATTTAGAGTTTGTTCATCTACAAAAGACATTCCAAATGCAAGTAAAGCTTTTGTAGGGGTGAGTATAACAGTACTCAATAGAACACCCAAAAACAACAAAATAATTCCACAAATAAATACCATAATGGAAAAAATAGTCATCTCAACCTAGGTATATGTTTACATCACTTATAAAAATAATATACCAGTATACTCATTCAAATCCACAAAGTCTATTTATAAGCCACTACCAATTACCATCCATAGGATTCTGCTCAAATCATGCATGTTCTAGGAGAACTCACTCCTCAAGCCATAATATCATCGGAGATATCCACAAAGAGGTGTACCTCATTTGGACCATACCCAAAGTGAACACATTGGTCATGGAATATTATGATACATAGAAATGGTATCCTACCCAGAAAAACTGAATAATAACACATACCCAATCTAGATCAACCTGCAATTTAGAGGATAATTCACACACACACACTGGGGAATATATCTGACCATACTTATGAGGCCTAGTAGACATAGGAACAAAACCCTGCTCTTGGTGGTTATGTCAATTACATACAAATCCACTTGGGCTAATAGAGGTTCTCATTATTGTCCCATTAATGTATTCCATACTATATTTGGGACTGAGCCTCTATATGGGATTACAATCCAGTGATATGGATGTTATGAGTTAATGAACCTTTGAGAAAAGGACCGAGGGAATGCTCTCAACCAATACAATTCTAAAATAAAAACTCCCCACATATCTCAAAAGGATCTTATCAATGTAATGGTATCATAATTGTATAAATCTCATAGATTGGATTCTTGTTTTCAATGTTTTAGTTGTTTGATGTTTTAGAGGGGGGGTCACTAGGCCTATGGACCGACTGCGCAGTCGACCTCCCTATGGACTAACCGTTGTGGACCATATGTGGTGGTTATTCCACATGTCATGGTTGACCAGCCATGGCAGTTTAGCAAGATTTTCTTCCATCTCCAGTCTTGGTCGTCCGGCCATAGCACCCACTACAGTTGGAGCTGCAATGCTCACAGTTGATCATGGTGCGGCTCCACCTCGGATGTAGCCTAGGTCAGATCTGAGTCAGACCCACCCCTAGCCCGGTCCACTCGGCCTCGCCTGCTTTCAAGTGGGATTCCTAGGTTACCTCACATGTCCTTCCTAGAATCATTCCACATGTTCTCATGTCTTCTTTGTGGTTCTTTGTCTGTTATAGATCAACGACCTCCAACCACATGGTTGTCGGGCGTATCCCACATGGCTCTGCCACCCACGGCACCGGTTACCTCCGATGGTCATGCCACGCCACCATTCACCACTGCATCCACTTTTATAAGCCAAAAACTCTCCTCCAATTCCTAAATTTCAAAATAGTCATAGATCCGGGTTCCTCATGTCTAAATCTACACTGGTCCATCGACTGTTGACTATTTTCCTCTAATCCAAGGGAAAGATTTCATTCAGAGCCACCCAGCATGTTTGAGCGATGACCATGGGGATCCAATGGAGAATAATGCAATGAACATAGAGAGAAGATCACAATGAGAAACCCTAAATAAAAATCCTCGACCATTGTTTGTGTCGACCTCAATCAATTTCCACTAGAACAATAAACGAAGATGAATAATTATCAATCTCCCGGTAATCCTGCAGATAATATCCCATCCCGCAATAATAATTAGTCTGCAGGCCAATCTATTTTTTGATTATACACCATCATAATAGAATTAGATAACGAGGAAAAAAACTCAAAACAACATACCCTACAGTTAATTGGTTTGATTGATGATGAAGAATGAAGCATCATTGTTGTCGTTGGTAAGGTACGTGGAATCTGAGGTGCGTCATTCAATTGATATGTCGTCATCTGCCAAAAATTCCTCTAGAAGTTCTTTCTCTACGCCTACATAGGAATTCCATAGTTATGATGATATACATTAATTTATAAAAAAAATAATATAAATAATGATGTTTCATCAAAATAATATCATTATTAAATTATTTTATTTACGGTTTGGTCCTCCATGACGTTTTCAATAGAAGACCCATGATGACTAATGTTATGTAACACCTAGGGAAAATATGCCATTCTAAGCTCAAAAGTGCACATAGATTTCTGATTCATGAAATTGTTTAATAGTTATTCCAATTTTTTAGGAAAACTACATGTGTGTTCTATTAAAAAGGTTAATATTATTCAACCATTTTTTTGGGCACACTGGGTCTCAGAATCACATGTTGTCTCGGTGCCAAGTCTTTAAATAAATCTTTATAATATCTAAAAAATACATGGAAAATGTAAGATGTTATAGTGATAATTCCTTATGATAAATTTCTATGATGTATTTTGGTGAATATTACTATTGTTGATATGTCTATATGATTTTGGGGGTTGTGATATTTTAAAGTCGGTTTTATAGTAAATGACGTGGGTGGTATAGTGGGAAACAGTTCAGTTTGTGGATTGTATAGTGGGGTTGTGGCTACATATCCAATGGTTTTCAAGAGGGAAATAGTGGGATGTTTTTAGAAAAAAATTTGTTGTATACCAAGGAAACAAATGATTTCTTCCATGTGGTATAGAATATACCTGGTAATATTGATTTTAAAATGATTTTGGATAGAATTGATTATCATGATGGATAAAAAGGAAGCATTGATGCATGAAATTAATAATTGATGGTGGAAAATAAAAAATGTGATGGGTTATGTGGTTTTTCATTAAATATGGAATTAAATGGAGAATGAAACATGAATTATTTAGTAACTAGTGGATATAAAACTGTAATGGATGTATGATTAACTATAAATTGAACATGTTGGGTATGGTTGTTTCATGGGATTTGGGGCTCATTGTGATGATTTATTAGATGAATATTGTATTGTGAGGTAGTGGTGGAGTAATAAAGCGTGCTGGGATATCCTAGTTTTGGTTCGTGTGAGCTACATTTGGATAGGAATGCATGTGACATATATATATATATATATATAATTTATTTATTTATTTTTTTAATATGCATACATCCAGAATTAGATACTTTTACCAACACAAAACAATATTTTGGTCCTTAGTGTTTTCTCAGGATGGTGAGGGAATGGATACAAAACTTATCAATCTCCCCCACATTCTCTTCCAGGTGAATCATTGGATATGATGGCTCAAGGTAGGTAAAGTCATACTATTATTGTATATGGTGTATTGTAAGACACAATGCGGTAGTAGTTTAAGGAGAGGTACATGATGCACCAATAGACCCTACAGGACATGGAAGGTGAGTTATACATGCTTTAGAATACTTTGTAGGGTATTGAAATGATGATATGTGATATGTTTACTAGAAAAACCTATGGGTATAGATATGATGTGGGGTCGTGATGTGTTAATGATGATATATAGTGGGTGGTCATTCATCGAAAGATAAGGGCATGAGGTTGATGAACATCAGGTACATAATACCACAATATATAGGATAATATGAATGTGTTATGAGGTATGGTTGTGCTATAAGATATCGTTTGTTGTGACATGGTTGTAAAAGGGAATAGGATTATAGGATGTTTGACATTAGGTGATGTCAAAGCATAACAAGTGGGAAAATGGTTCTAGGGTGCATCCTTATTATCTTAATCAATACTATTTTACTATTCATAGATGTGAAATTTTGTTAATGAGGTTGGATGGTAGTAGACCTGATAGGTGCTTGTTGGTTTTACTATTTGTTCACTGATTCATTATTATATACATTACATATTTCCATGATATTAATTTGATTTGATCCTAGTGAGTAAAAATGTTATAATCCCCCATATATATATATATATAAATGGTTTTTTAGGTTTCCTAGGTATGATTGGGGATTGAGATGGATTGTTTTATCCTAGATCTTGGTTTTTTCCATAATGTTTCAACCTATGACATTATTTAGTAATATGTTGTTTTATATTTATTTATCTAACAATACTCAATCATTATTATATTATCCTTTTTTTATTTAATATAGTGGATAAGTGGTTATTTCTATAAACCTAGGTAATATAAGGGTAAAACCCCACATATATATTTTATACCCTTGATGCCAGTAAAAAATACATAACCTATTGGAGGTGGACCTCAACTTTCAATATTATCTATATTGTGGGCCCAATTTGGGTTCCAGTGGGGGTGAGCTGTGATAGAGTGGTGTTATATATACTAATTGAGAGCTAGAATGGAGATTAGTGTTATGCTCTAGAAAGTATAGAATTGTTTAGTAGGGTAATAATACAAACGAAGCATAGTTCATGACAAAGACTAAAGGTATTAGTCAAAAAATGGGATTTTAGGGGCCCAAATAATTTTATATAATGTCCATTGGTTTACTAAAACAACCATGTGATGTTTTGATGCTTTTAGGATAGAGACCAATCATAGGTTCATGCATCATACTTGTTTGTGCATGTGTTCAATTGGTTGATTTTGGAAAATTAAATTAATCTTATAAAATAAACATGATTAAATGAAATATTTCCTATTAACTTAGGTGCTTAGTTACCTGTTTAAATTGATATCATGTATTCATCATCTTTTCATGGAGTAGGATGGTGATGTTTATCAAGATGACATATATGATCATAGGGGGTTTGACACAGCTGAGGGGGATAATCTGTAGAGGAAGACATTGTGTGAATTCTAGTTCTAGGGTATCAATAACAAATTTAGAAGTGTATATAATTTGGAGATATAGAATTGGATGGAGTAGGATGAGGTCACTGTTAGCATGATCCGTTCCAGATATGATAATTTAATTCACTTATTTTGTTTTTCAGTGGTAGGTAGCAACATGGTAGTGGTGGGTTCTATATATCAAGTTGTGAAATGACATCATTGTTTCATAGGGTGATTTTCATTTAAAGTATCAAACAGATTATCTATAATTCAGGATGATGGAGGAGAATAGGAAAGATTTTTTTCTCCCATAAATAATGGATAATGAGTCTTTATAATCTTAGGATCATGTTTGAGGACATACTTTGCTTTAATATTAATTTATTTATGGATTAGTATAGTAGATATTGGAATCTAATCGTTTAACTTTCATGACTGATTTGATATTAAGTAACACCAATTACATTGAATATGTACATGGAGGTGGAAATGAAGGAATGAGAGATTGAGATGATACATGATAATCCTAGATGGTTTTGAGAGTGGATCCATTAAGAATCCTTAGGGAGAAAGGTTGTTTTGGTGGATCACATGTGTGAGGGAATCATGGTGTTGGCTGGTTCAGAGTTGACCTCAATATTTTTTCTTCTAACATTTATTTGGGGATAACAGTTCTTATGCACCTACGAAGGGATCTATATCAGTGTTCCTTTATTTTTATAGGTATTTACATCCATGATTTTAGTTCCCGATTATCTTTAGTGAACATTGTGATATGGGCGGTTTAGTTTTGTATCATCCCAAAAAATAGTGGCTATCATAGAGACCATATCATTTATAGGGGTATTATGTTTAGATTCTATTATGTGTAGATAGAAGTATAAGTGGATAGCATCATGATTTTCTCCACCTTCAAGGATTCAAGGCTAACCAAGGTTAGGAAGCTGGTTATTAGATGTGAATTAGAGAGACACTACATGGATATTTTCATGATATAGATGTGACATATCTTAAGGGAACAAATATTTTTGAGGTACCATTAACTTATTTTATACATTTTTTATACCTTATTGGATTATACAATATAATACTGATTTTTATAACACAGCTTGGTCAGTGCATTGGGACTCAAGGTTGAAAGAATTATAATCCTAATAGTGTTTACTATGAATATATGATGTCAAAATATTGTTACAGTTATTTTTAGGGTAATGCGATGATGATGGGGTAGCATTAGTAATCTGGTGATTTATTTTTTGGTTCAAATATCACTATATTATATCATTCCTAGCATGAGATTGTTGTTATAATTTTACATGGTTATTGATTTCTTTTAGATGGTTTTTTACGATAATGTGGGATAGTGAGTGATGTTCATTGGATTGAGAGACTATTGGATGGACCATTAATTTTTGACTTCTATTTATCTCACATTATATTTTTTTATGATTTTTCAGTAAAATTTCATGTGATATAGTTTCAAAGAGTTGTGGAGGTGTTACCCAATTTCTTTTGAGGAGGTTATCGTTTTACACCCTTAGTGTGATATCAATTTTATGATCTATTTGAAACCTAGTACCCATATTATCTATATGGATACCTATAATATGGAACATTTTAAGATATGGGAGTTGTGGATTCTTGATATTTCCATGATTTGGAAGGGTCTTATTTGGACTAATGTGCCCTTATGGGGTGCTCCTCTATCATTTTGTAAGAATCTAGAAGGGTCTCTATGGTCATGTGTATCATACATGGGTTTGAAATATGTAATAACCAATAATTGTTGTGGTATTTCATATATTGAGGATATATTCAAATCATTGAAATGATCTAATACCTTTTTAAAAATCAATCTGTTGTCTAGATATAAATAGATGATTTTTAGAGAGAAAGACACATGAAAGACCTCTTTTAAATGTCATCATGGGATCTTTGATTTTATGTTGAATTTTTTTGGTGTCATGAACACCCAAAATGTATTCATGGGACTCATGAACTCTATGCTAATGTATTCTTAGATAGGATTTGGGAATGTTCATCAATGAAATACTCGTATACCAGATATCACTGAATGAGAATGTTGAGTACCTTGAGGTTTTTCTCAGACCATTGACATCGTATTCTTAATGGAAAAATATATTGGTCTATCTTTTAGATTAATGATGTACCCCTAGTTGTACATGTGGTGTCTCAGAAGGGAGTGGAAATAAATTCATAATAAATTGTGGTTGTTGTACCTTATGAAGCAACTGATATTTTTTTAAATATCCAAAGTTTCATTTGTCGCTCAATATTAATACATGGTTCATGCCATACTTATCTCTGGTTGTGGACTCATTTATTTCTATTAATAAGAAGGACCAGTCCTTTCTGTAGAATAAACAGTTTCATGCTGATTTGTACTACCAGCAATATAGGTTAATTATTACTCTCATGATTCAATTTCATGGGGAGGGGATGATGATTAAGGTTTTATGTGATTCTTATCATCATGGATTTTGAGTTTTTTAGAAGCATATGAGAATAGTGATATCATAAAAGTATATTCTATTACATAAACACAGGAGTAACTAATCCAAATATAATCTCAAGTTATTAGTTTTGAGTTTCTCTCAACATTTGTGGCCATCGTACATCATTTGAGAAAACATAGTAGTGTTCATATGTCACAAGATCTATAGGTATGTTTTCTCTCTATAGGATCTGAATATTTAAAAATAGTTTTGGGTAGATTTTTGTTTAGAATATTATCATTGGGAACTCTTACACCCTACCCCTAGTAAACTCATTTTCACCTCAACCTCAAAAAAATATTTTTACTATTTTCACTATTAATTTTGACCAAACAATGGGTTTATATTAGTATATAATTTAAAAAATGTTGGTTTTAAATATGCAAAACATTTTACAAAATTAACATCATATAGTTGGAAGAATTTAGTTTAAAATTAATCCTACAGAATATATGAAAAGTATTTTTTTCAAAAATGTATTTTCCATGAATTAGATTCTTTTATATTAACTATATAACTAAGAATGTAAATTACCTGAATTTGATTTAATATTTAAAAATATATAATATTTATATTTAATTTAAATCATTCCTCATTAGGATATATTTTAATTAATTTAAATGTATAAGCCTTATTCACTTTAATTTTTTTTAGAAAAATGTGTTTTTAAATACGAAAATAATATTATACTAGAATCTAGTATAAATTTTACTCAAATGTAATAAATTGGATTAAAAATAACTAAATATTACTTATGATACTTCAAATTTAATTCAAATAATATTAGTAATTTTAAATTAGTAAGTTTAATGAAATGAAATGAATGTTTAATAAAAATATGTATTTTCACTATTCACTGAATAATTAATTTCATCTGAAAAATATGAAAAATTTTAAATAAATTAATTTTGATATTATTATTTAAAAATTAAAGTAATTTTTCTTTATTAACATTCAATAATTTAGAAATTTAATACTTTCATAAAACTGAATATGAAAAGAGTTTAATTAAAAAATTTAACCTTTTCGATTTTAAAAAATATTAACTTTTTTACAATAAATATAATTATCTATTTTATAAATATTAATAAAAATGTAAATTTTTAGGTCAAAAAGTGGTCTAGCTACCATGAGTTGGTGGGAAAATCATGGTATGAATATTGTTTTAAAACATATTTCTGCCTCATTTGATCTTGTCCTCCTTATTGCAAGTGTCACTTTGTATGCTCTTTACTGTTAATATTGACCATGTATTATCAAATTTTGTCAGATGATAATGCCCTAAATGTAATGAAATAAATAATTAAAAAAAGGAACAAATATGTTTAATTGTTTCACCCTTAATGGGATATATCTAAGGAGCATACAATGAAAATGTGCTGATTGTACCAAATTTGCTAAGGCTCACTGCCAAAAATGTTCAGGCTAGATCACTTTTATGCCAATGGTTATTGCCTTTAAAATGATTAGGGTCTTTTCACTGAATTCCCAAGGGTCACTCCCTTGGTCTCTTTCTCTGGATCACTTCCAGTGGAACGGATTGTCGTCTTCTACATACATTTATCACTACTTTTATAAGGGATACACTCATAGTTTATGGACCAATATGTCCCCTCATTATCTCTAATGAATTCATCCCCTAATGTATGTATATTATCTATTGAAGGCACAGATTCATCCACTAATTAATACTACTTTAGAACATATGTATAGGGAAACATCAATCTTCCACAAAATTCTTGGTTGTATTAAGCACTACATTAATTCCTTAGACACAATATGTGCCTTTTTCAGGGTAAAATATCTTTTGTTCAACTTTCTGCTTGCATGAAACTCTTACACACAACTCAATACATGAAAAAAACTGACTTCTTGCATGAAATATTCTACTTATACTCAAATTTAATCTTACCTGAAACTCCCTACTTCTGTTGAAAATCACTACATGCATGACACTCACAACTTGGGAGAAACTAACTACATGCACGATCCAGCACTCAAATTCTCTATAATTTTTTAGATTACTCAATTTAGGGGTGTATTTTTCAATTTATCATAATTTTCCTAAACCTGCATGAAAATCGGGTAGCTATTTCATAAGGGTGAAATTCCATTCGCACAAGTCACATTCACATAAACTGGCCTTGTGTGGAAAATCCATAACTTGTGTTCCCTTATTTAATTTTCCAAATTTTGATGCACTTATCATGATAAATCATTTTTGTGTAACTTTACAATTTTCCTTAACACTTGGTTTAAACATCCATTTACAAAAATACTATTCTCCATTCTACAAATTTTGGACCCAACTATTTGGAAAACACTAGGAAACAGAACCACATTGTATATGATCTTTTTATACCACCTCCAGTGTGTCCCATAATTTTTCATGTTTTATTATCAACATGGTTTATCAAAACAATATTTAGAACTACACAAAAAACCATGTAATACCCCATTGTGAATAAACACAATCAACCCAAAAATGTATCATTATTACCACAATATATATTTTCTTATTAACAAAAATAACAATTAATGAAAAGTGGGAAACCATTCGAGTACATGAAATATAATTACCCAACCTCATATGTAATAGTTGAATCTATGAATTGTAATTTAATCCATTTAAAGGGAATGCCTCAATGGAGACTCCATTGTAGAATAGTAGTTGTGTCACCCATATCATTTGTGAGTAATATTTCAATATTTTATTTCATCTTTTCTCAAGTTTGAATGATATCTTACGCAGTATTCTTCTTCCCATTGAATCTAGATCCCAATATGCCATGTTTTTTTCGATCCAGTCACCCTAATCCAGGGTAAATATGACATGAATATGCCTCTAAAGTATTCATCATTGTTACCTTTTTAGATTTTATCCCAAAAAATGTGGTTTATTATATAATTTCCTAGGTTGTTAAATTCCTACCCCTATTTGAAATTGCATCATTTCAATTTAATTCATTTATTAAATTAGTGGGGATATTTTTCCATGAAATCATTTTAAGATTCACATGTTACTTAATCAACCATATGTATTTTCCATAAAATCTTAATATTATTCTATAGTTTATTTGAAAACTCATTACATGTATAGTCAAGAATCTGAACTCTCTATTCCTTATAAAAAAATGTTATTCCAACTAGACTACCATAGGGATCAAAACGTGAGATGAATCTGCGAAATATTTCCATAACATTGAAACATGTAATATGTTGTATACCAAGGATAAAATTGGAGGACAAGCCACTTGATTGGACACTAATCCAAAATTCCCTAGAATTACATACATTCCATTGAACTGGGGAATTAATAAACCATATTGACCAAAACACATAATTCTTTTCCAAGAAGGTGATTTAACAAAAATATGATCACTTACCTATAAATAATGATCTTTACTTCGGTTATCTACATAACTTTTATACATAATCAGTGTTGTTCTCACATGTTTCTAAACTAACATACCCTTCTCCTTCATTTCCTTTACCAACTCGAGTCCTATAAACATCATATATACTACTTCATCTTAGAAAACTAGAATCTGAAACAACTTTCTATATAATTTTTCATGAGGTTCCATCTGTATAAAGAAATGAAAAATTATGATAAGAAAACTCATTAAAAACTATAATGATACCAACTTCCCAAGTAATCCAATAAATAAGAATTAATAAATTTTTTAAAGGTATGAATACTTCTCTCATATTGTCCATCCGATTGGGGATAAAAAGCTATACTAAACTTTATTTCAATACATAATTATTTCTAAAGTAATTTTCAAAAACTAGATGTGTACCAAGGATCATGATCAGATGTAATGGAGAGAGGAACTCCATTTAACCAGACTATCACTTCGAGATATAGTCTAGAAAGATGATCCAAATATATATTATCTGGAATGGGTAGTAAATGTTTAGATTTAGTTAATGGATCACCAATAACCCAAATTGCATTGTTACCTCTAGAAGTATTTTTTATTCTTTCCACTAAACCAATAGATATATTCTCCCATTTCAACTCTAGTATATAAAATATTTAATCATTCCCTTGGGTGATTTTCATTCGTTCTTAACCTATTGAAAAGTTAAAAATTTCATGGTAAATTAAATAAAATCTCTTTTTATTCATTCCCATCTGTAATAATCTTAAATTTCATATTACATATTTGTGTAATCAAGATTATTAAAAACAAGGAAATGCATGATTCACTCAATAATTCTCTCTCAACTAGGAATCATAAGGCAGAAATATTTTATTTCAAAATCATAAAACATATTATTTTTCAATATTAAAAACATGAAACATTACATTCCTTTCTAACACTAATTTTTTCTATAAAACATAATCCTCTTTTTGAGCTTACATAATAAATTTTGACAGGGATGATTTTAATGAAAACTAAAAAAATGTGGATGTTTTTACATCCAGAAAAGTTAGGACAAAATTCATCAAATCGTTAACCAAAGTGTTTTGTTCTAAATGTATCATGGAAAATATTGCAATATAATTATTATAGAAGGAGTAGTATACTTTGTTTTCATTTATAGGATGATAATAAATCATCAAATCAAAATCCATGATCAGATACATCCATATTCTCTATATATATTCAATTCTTTATGAGTGAATAAATAATTATAACTTTTCTGATCAGTATATATCTCACACTTTACTCCATTTAAATTATGGCTCCAAATATCTAATGAAAAAATAGCTGCAAATTCCATATCATTTGTAGGATAATTTAACTCATGGTAGTTGACTTCAGTTATAATTGATTACCAGATCATTCTACATTTGTATACAACTATACCCCTTCAATGAAGCATCATCGTAGATTTCGGATTCACTATTTTAATAATTAATGGAAAAAACTAGAGCATTAACCAATCTTATTTTTATTCTAGAAAAAATTCATCAAATTATTTTTTTCAGATGAATCTAACTCATTTTAAAGTAAACATTATAAATTGGCTATAAAATTAAACAAATTCTTGAACTACATGTTGGTAGTAACTCACTAATCCAAGAAAACTATGAATCTATATGATATTTTTTGGTCTTGGTCATTCATCAACAATTTTTTTCTTAGGTAAACTATTATTCTATCATTAGAAGAAATATATCCAAGGAATGAAATTTAATGTAACCAAAATTCACACTTATAAGATTTTCCATATAGTTTATATAATTTCAGGTTCTGAAAAACACCATTTTAGTATCATTCATGTTCCTCATAATTTATAGAATATATTAAAATAAAATCAATTAGAAAAGAAATAACTTTTCCAAGAACACATTGAAAAATCTATTATTATGGTACATAAAAACAACTTGTTTTATATAAAACTCAAGTGACATATCTAAAAACACATATTCCTTAAATATATTCAAATATAATTTCTTTAGAATATCTTCCTCTTTCACCTTCAGCTAATGGTACCCCTAAAAGTCATAAATCATTAAAATTTAATATTCTATTTCAAGATGATCAAATAGATCATTTATATGCTCAAATGGATAAGTGTTCTTAACAGTTTTGTTATTAAAATCACTATAATCAATTAAAACACTCTGGAATCATATTTTTTAAATATAAAATAGCATCACCCCAAGGTGAAGTTTTCGGTAAAATGAAAATTTTATCTAAAAACTCAATATATTTATTTTTAATTCTACAAGTTATATATAAGCTAACTGATAATTTGTTTTTGAAATATCACTAGCATCAAGAACACTATCAATTGTGACTTCAACTACCCATAATAGAATAACATTAAGAAAATCATCAAAAAATACATTCATAAATTAATTCACCTATGTGACATAACTAATCTAAAAAATTTCATTATTTTCAAAAACATGTGATAGGTAACATTTTTCGGCATCACTAGTTAATTTTTTATATTCATGATATGTAATAAAATGTTTTAAATTATGAAATAAAACATTATGCTCTCTGAAATATAACATAGCATGATCAAAAATCCATTATGTTCCCAATATAATAGAAAACACTAAAATAGGTTGTGCAACAAGATTCGCCAGAAATAACATCACACTAATAAAAACAAAAGGATTCCACTAATTCATGGAATCATAAATACATCCACATGGAGTATTCACCAAAATTTATATCTTCTTATATGGTGATTATATTCCTAGTTTACATTCAAATTTCTCATAAATAAAGTAATGAATGGATCCATAGTAAAGTTGGGTATTGAAATATATTTAATAAATAATAAAATTTAATATCACCACTTCATGTTATGGACTAGTATAAATTATAGAAATATAAAATAATTTGGCCACACCTTTTTGTGTTTAATTAGGATGAGTTCTTGTCTATGTAACTATACATGGACACAAAATATAATGATGACCCAACTTGTTGAAACTAAAACTTATCACCATTGGATGACTATTGGTTACCCAATTATTTTATTGATGAGTACTCTTTTCTTCATAGTCATAGACCCTATTAATAAAAACAGCATAATGGTAACACTTTACACATCTTGACAATGATTCCATAAATTTTTTTTTACCACACGATGAGCATGTTAGTTCTTTACCACCAGACCGATTATTTTCTTGAATCTCTATCGTCATCCACCATGAATACTTCTTAACTAATCATATCATGGAATATAAGTGTTTTTAATCCCCATCTTCACTTTATCATGACAAAAAAAATTATATCCTTAAAATTATCATGTTTCCAAATATCTTTATAAATTTAATTTCAAATAGATAAAATTATATTTATTTTACTATAAATATCCCAAAATAAAGTATACTATATACATGGCCATTCTTATAAACTTTATTCATATGAAACTATAGAATCTTTATCATTTCTCCTTAAATATGAGAATTTATTCTCCATTTGGATTCAAACAATATGTGGGAAATATTTTTATAGAAATATATTATTAAATTTTTCTC
This sequence comes from Viscum album, assembly GCA_963277665.1. NCBI lineage: Eukaryota > Viridiplantae > Streptophyta > Magnoliopsida > Santalales > Viscaceae > Viscum > Viscum album. The sequence continues at coordinate 917,308,339 of OY728130.1, read as the reverse complement.
ATTTAATGAAATTTATATCATATTTCTATTAGGTATTCCTAACAATATACCACAATTTAATAGCTTCACCGTCAAAATAATGAATAGAAATAGTTATCTTTTGATGCTCTAAATATACCATGACATCAAATATATTTTCTATTTCATTGATATACACAATAGATACCACTATATTCAACGATCCATTAAATTCTAGAGGATTTTGTACAATAAAATTATCTATTATCATCATGTTCTGTTATGTTATATCTACCTTTTCTCTAGCATGGACACCATAATCATTTATGGTCTATGTCAACTGATTTATAATAATAACAAACAATTTTATTCCATTTCTAACCATTCCAGGATGTGGATTTGGAACCATATTCTCCCCATAGTTTCATCCTATTATTAATTCCTTGTTTTCTCTATGGGAATAAATTCAGAATATACATTGTTTAGATAAATAAATGTGGTAATATTGAAATTTCATATCATCTCACCTAAAAATAAGGTCAAATCATGAAGGATAATTATATTAAAATTACACTACCACTAATATTATATAATCCTTTCCCTTAATGTTTAATATAAGGACTCACATTTAAACCATAAATAATTAGGAGTTATAATTTATGAAATAATTTTCTTATATTTTAGGATCATTTGGGAATAGATTTTTCGAAATTTTGGTCATAAATATTTAATAAAAACAAAAATATTAATAATTACACACTTTTGGTCTATATCCATTTTTCCCCAAATGTTTAAAATTTAAATTAAAATACTTTTCCATTTCATGAAAAATCTTCCTAACTTATAAGTTGACATATTATTTTCTTTTATTGATCCTTAAGACTTATGAAAAATATTCTAGAAATGTGGTATGACCACAAAAAACTTAGTAAGGGATATAAAAAATGGATCCATTAGTCTAATGAAAAACATAAAAACCCATGACATGTATACCATTATATCCATGTTCTTTAAGTTAATGAAACAAATCATTACCAAATGAAAAAACAAAAACTTTTTTCTCGAATTGTTTTTTCCATAATCTAAATATAAAAACCATTAATTAAAATTAGATAATAACATACATACCCCATTTAAAATCCATGATATAAATAACTAGAACCCAAATAAATCTATTAAATAAACCTTCTTATAACTCCAACCTTTCCAATTATGATATGTACGATTTCCAAATTCATTATAATGCTATTTTGGCACATGAATCATATAAGCTATAATCTTCTCACCCTATGATATCTAGGAACACCCATTTTTTAAGATGTAATTTTCTCATCTCTTTATTGTATATAATGATAAAATTTTAAATTATGAATAAAACATTTAGTTATTTAACCTTATAATCATAAAACCATAGAAAAATATTTTAATCCCTTATGAAAAACACTTTCTGGTAAAAAAAATATGCTTTTAATTTAAAAACCAATTTTCAATAACAAAATTCTTAGAAAAAGGTGAATATTATTTTTCTATGAATAAAAAAGGAAATTTTATAGTGTAATAAAAACATAAAATAAAATATATTATGTAAGAAAAGTTAATTTGTCACAGTATACATTAAAATTAAACATTCTTTTTTTATTATAAAAAAGAAAACCATTCTATAAAAAGATTCCTTTTTGAAGACCCTTCAAATAAATTAAAGGTAAAAAATAAAAATTACATTTATAAAACTTTCATTTAAATATAATTAAATTTATAAAATAATTTTAAAAACATTGACATGGAAGATTAATATGATCAAAATATTCATAAAAACATTCAAAATTTGGTTTCATGTTAAACTATCCCTTAATATGAGTCCAAATCAACTTTTTTGTTGTTAATATTCCTTAATAATAAACATCTTATAGTGATTTAAATTATTAGTAACAATTTTCATGTTTATTACTTATTTTTTCCCATGTTATAATAATTTAAAAAATCAATTATGTTCACAATGAGAGTTTTTTCTGAATTCTTCCCATATGCCCAAAATGTCTTCGGTTGGTTGACAATTGTAAAAGAGATATTTATTCCATAATCTATAGAGTATTATTAATGAAATATATATAATATGTATAAAAAATTATAGTTTTAATACAAATTAAGAAATATGGTTATCATAAATGAACTACCTTATAATCAAGTAAATGGTAGGTTGTACGTATGCTTGAGTAACATTTTCACATTTCAATTATAATTATTTAATTAATTTGGGTATTAATTTAGAATTTAAAAAATTATAATTATATCATAAAGAAAATATTATTTCATTTAATGTACTTATATATACCATCCATGTCATGTGGTAATTAAAAAGGAATCACTTCGCATTGTGGAGGCTATAGTCCACACATATGCAAGAATGAAATAATCATTTTTTCTAATACAAGTTAAAATTTAAATGACTTTTTACCTTTTCATAATTATAAATATTTAATTTTTATATTATATGATCATTTACTCCCTCTTTAAAAACATTGAGAATAGGATATGATAGAAATGGAATTTCATCATTTCATGAGGAGCTAGTGTGTCATAGAAAAGAATGATAGTTTTGTTCACTATTTGATGGAAGAGGATATGGATTTAGATTATTAAATTAGCATAATAAAATATTTTTATATGTTAGATATTTTGGATATTTTATCTCCTAGGATGAGATTATTTTAATTATGTGGAAGAAGAAACAAAGAAAAAAATGATCTCTTAAGAACGATTCATATTCTTCAGACCACCTTGTTAGTATTATACCTAATGCCTTCCTAGATTTTATTTCTAATCTGAACAAGTCCTCTAGTACATGGGTAGGTAAAAAATTAATTGATTTTTGTTGTTCTTATCTTATCCAAAATAATTTTAACGTTTCAAGATAGGAAGAGTGTGGTGGCCTTTTACAAGTAGGGGAGAGGATACACTTAAAGTATATGAAAAAAAAAGTAATACACACATTTCACACATAAAAAATGTTACAAAATGGACCATTATAGTTACATGAATAATATGAGGTCAAAATATAGACATAAAATATAATTTATATAATATTTTATTTTCATGTATCCATTATATTTTAGTTTAACCCCTAGTAAAAACATTTTCTCCTTAATTGTAGAAAAATATTTTTAATTATTTCGCCATTAATTATAACCAAAAAATATGTTTACCTTCTTATAAAATATAAATTACTCATATTATAAATATTTAATCAATTTTACCAAATTAAATTCAATTAATTGAAATAATTTAGTTTATAATGTATCCCAAAGATTCTACTAAAAATCATGTTATCAAGGAATGTATTATTCAAGCATTGGATGATTTTATATTATCTCTAGGACTAGTAATTAAAATTATATGAATTTAAAATAATATATATATATATATATACTATACATTTATTTTATTTCATACATAATTTTGTTTTATTTACATTTAATAATATTCAGAAACATTATTTACATTACAAAAGATTTATAAAAAATGTTTTTTTAAATCCCAAAAATAGAATTATACTAAATTATGGTACAAAAATGATTCAAATGTAATTACAAGAGTGAATATAAATAAATAATAAATATTTTACTTGAAATAAAATTATATTATTAATTTAGCTTTGAAATTTCTTAATTTACTTACAAGAAAGGATAGTTTTTTTAAAATGGTATTTTCACCATTCACTAAAACTTTAACATTTTTCAAAAAATCATAAAAATATCACCCAAAGTAAATATTTATATTCTGATTTAAAAAAAAGAAATTAATTTTCCTGATGTAAAATTCTTTAATTTAGACATTTCACTTTTAATTCAAAATTTAAAATAAATGTTTTTAATTAAAAAAATTTCCCTTTTAAATTGAAAATTTAATTAATATTTTTTAAAATAATATAGCTAACCAATTTGTGTATATTAATAAATATGAAATTTTTTGTTCTATCATTACCTAGTTATTTATATATCCTGTGAATTTATTGGATCTAATCATGCTTCAAGATCCCAATAGTGCCTTAACAATACCTTCCACCCCCTACAGATGGGAAAATAGAGTAGGACATCCCATCACTGATGGATATATTGTTGTATTGTTTAATAGATTTTGGTAAATCCTGGGGGATTCACTTACCCATGGTTAAATTTAAATATAATAAGAACATACACTCTTCCAATTTCGTGGCCCCATTTGAGGTGTTATTTGGGAGGCTGTATAGTCATTCATTGTACTAAAATAGGGTTGGGGACTCAACAACCCTTGGGCCAGATGTGGTATAGATAATGACTAAGAAGCTTTAGTTTTCCCTAGAGTAGATGAAATTTTAATATGACAATTAGATGTATTATTATAGTTGAAAAATTAGACATCTCTTGAACAATTTTGATTATTATATGTCATTATGAATTTCTCATCACTATGGGAAGTGCAAGATTAGCATGAGGTAAAATATCTCCTCCCATAATTGATCCTTTTGAGGTGTTACAGTGTGTTTGTGAGGTGGTATATCTATTTTCACTTAATTTTCTAGTTTTTTTACATAAAATATCATTCTTATGTCATATATATAACAATATCTTCATAATAATTCACGTGTGTCATATATTGGGAAGATTTGGATATCAATGATGTTGTGATGTTCATAGAATGGATTATTGAGATCTATGATCATCACGAGAAGGTGTTTCATGGGTGATCTGTTCGTTCTGTTTGAGTATTATAGATTAGTGATTATATTGATGATATTACATGGGAATTTTAATCACAAAATTTCAATTAGGATCTATTATTTTTTAGTATTTTTTTATTTTGATGACTGAGATGATTGTAGAGATATTTTATGGAGGTTTTTTATTCCTCAATGTTGATCAACTTAGAATTAATATTTTTTCTATCCTATTTCATCGATGGTTTCATATTATTAAAGAGGTATCTTTCTAGGATTACTTGGTTCATGGTGTCAATAGTTTTCCCTTTTGGGTTTGGTTTTGTTTTTTGAGGATGAGAATCATTTGATATGTATCTAATGTAATGGTTAAGGTCTTCTATAACAACCCTACTCTTTATTTCACACATAATAAGGATTTATTACATAAACTTTCACTGAAGAAAACCTTTACTATTGAGAGGTGTAGTGTATTGGGAAGTTAGGAACATTATATAACAACATAGAAAATAAAACATAATGTCTTTATTGAAAACTTCCTTTATATGACCACAACATTTCTGTAGGACCCCAGGACACCCTGAGAGGGGAGGGGTGAATCAGGGTGTCAACTTTTTCTTCTTAAAGTTGTGGATCTTGTTCCCAAGTTGGTAGGAACTACTTAAACTTGTTTGTTGGACATGATCAGTAATGAAACATTCACATGCACAGAGATAACACAACAATTTTACTTGGTTCACCACAAAGGGCTACGTCCAAGGAGCATACGCTGACAGGTTTTCGATCATACCAAAATCCACTATGCTTCACTAGCTGTAGATTACAATGGTTTGTGTACAGTCACTCTGTCCCAGGCTCACTGCCTTTACAAAAGAGCAGGGATAGCTCACTGTGTCCCTCGGATCACTCCCGTTGACTCCCCCTGGCTCACTGCCCTTGGTGAAGTCACACTCAGTTTGTAGACGTGAAGGTCTCTTCAATAGATTTGCATTGAAGTCTTTGTCTCCTGTTCAGCATGAGACTTTTCTTGCATCAGAGTCCTGAGTTGATGATCTTTTGTATTCAACCTTTTACTTTAGTGCAATAACTGAATGCACTATATCTTCTTCTTCTCTTAGTTTGATTCTCAATACTAACACCTGAGTGTATTGATATATTTCCCTATTTCTTTGTAGATATAATTTTAATTGCATGAACTGTTATTCTTCTCTTCGAAAATCACAATGAGGATGTTAAACACTAGTCATGTGTGTGTGGTACCACTTCACTTCAATGAACCAAATGGTTCACCGTTATTCCATCTTCGCAAAGTAGATTTGAGAGTGCTAAGCACCTTTCAAAGGCCTGTGGGACCCCAAAATTTTCGTGCACCCTTCTCGGTGCCTTGCACGTAAAATTTAAACCTTGCGCATAAAAATAACTTTTGGCGCGTAAAAGGCTTTTCGCGCAACTCTTCTTTTTCGTGCAAATCTTCCCTTTTTCGCGCAACACCTTCTTTTTCGCGAAACCATTATTATTTTAGTGCACCACTCTATACCTTAACATTTCCATGCATCAGAGCTTGAGATTTGTCTAAGTGTCGAGCCTCTCTAAATTAGAGGGGTTCACCTCATATTTATAGGCGTTTTTGATCCTGCGCGTAAAACCCCTTCTTACACATAAAACTGTCTCTCAGTTCTTTGAATTACACGCACCTTACTTTTATTCTCGTGCACCACCTTGGTTTTTTGCGCATATCATTACTTATACATTTTTCATCATTCTGAACATGAATCCTCTCTTGCGCATAAAACTTCAAACCCACATTTTGCGCACAACCGACTTTACGCGCACCAATTTGATTTTCCGCGGACATGGCGTGAACATCTCCGATTTTTCACATGCCTCTTGCCTTTTCCAATTTTCTGTATTTCTGATTTGATACACTGCTTGCGCGAAAAATTCACCCAACTATTCTGCGCACAACATTTTTAGCACACATTCCCATTTTTCCGCGCACAGCTCTGGTTTTTCGCGCAGCCCGTGCCTTCACCATTTTTCAACGTTCTGATTCTGAAACACTGTTTGGGCGAAAAACATCGCTCCACTTATTTCATGCACCACGCTGTTTTTCGCACCCAACTAAAGAATTTCGCACACACCCCTTATTTTCCGTGCACCACTTCCTTTTTGTGTGCACCTACCTTTGCAGACAATCTATGTCTTCATTTTCCGATTTTGAGGCCCAAAAATTTGGCACACTGGGAAATAGCGCCACCTTGTATATGCTCTTTTTGTACCACCTCCAGATCATCCATTCCTTTATCGACGTTCTCTGACCAAACATGGATCATTAACTAGAGCCCTTGAACTCGACATGCCACCATGGAATCTCCTTTGTCAACAAGCACAATTACATCAACAACACTTCTTCTTGGTGATATATATCCTTCAACAACTCTTCTGCTTTTATCACAAACTCCACTATTGTGATATGTATTCTTTGAAGGCGTAGCTTCAGCATCATCATCTTCTATGACAATGTGATTTTCATGGCTATCGCAAAATTCCAATCATTGCACGGCCTTCTTCATCAACTGTCATGATCTACTTAATGCAAAGCATATGAGTCAATTCTCCAAGAAGTCTCTTGCATGGTTCTCATGCAATCATGAGTAATTTGATGGTCTTCATCAAAAACCCATGGGTCTCATGAAATAATGAGAAATTGCATGGTCTTCATCAAAACCCATGGTTCTCATGCAATAAGGATGAATTTCATGGTCTTCAACCAAGAACCCCATTCTTCGTTAATCATCCTCAGATGGATTACACCTCAAATTCTTCATTGTTGTAAACAATGTATCACCTTTGACACATGTTCTTTGAACTTATGATCATTACAACAATCGTCTGAATCTCCATCCCTCCGTTTCATTGGATTACTTCTTGATCTCCTTCATTTTGATCTTCATTGACAACTATTGACAACAAATACAACCTTATACACAAAGTGGTTCCAACAATCTCCCCCTTTGTATTTTGTTGTCAATACCTTATACATCTTCTGAAATGAATTCGTCAATGTCAAAATGAGAATCTTCTCTTCAATCAACTTTTCTTTTCAAACATTCATTTCACTTTCTCTCCCCCTTATTGACAAGAAATACAAAGCACATGGTAGGGAGGGTATCAATACATACTTAAGCAATGTTTCATTAATCATTTCACTCTAAGTCCACTTGAGCAATGCCTGATGTATAAAAAAAGAGGATTTGATTAATTCAACAAGGCTATCCATTATTCACAGATCATGATATGAACATGAGATGAGAACTCATATATTTTGTATTCAAGGGATTACCAATTTAATTTCAGGTAGAAGAAAAATCAAATGTGATAGGGAATAATCAACCTGAAACTCCTACACTCACATTAGCAAACAGATCAAAAACATTCAAGTGCAATCGGTAGGATAAGTGGCCTTGGGGCACTTCCATTCTTTTTATGTCACTGATCAATTCAGTCACTCCCCCTTTGTAAAATGATTTGAGTAACCAAGATTAAGAGATTGAGAAATGACATACCTTCTCCTATGACATGTTCTTCAATAAATTTTCAAAGTAACTGCATTTGATACCAGCTGGAGTTGATATTGATTGAAATAGTGATTTTGGAAGCTTCTTCATTTTTCTCCCCCTCAAGGGAAACACTTCTCATCATCTTCATAAAGAGTGATCCTTCATCATCTTAATCAATGAATATCAATTGAAGAATCTACTAAGGATGGAAACTTCTTTAGCTTGGCTATCAAGAGTTGATAGCATTCACTACTTCTCAGGTTCTCCCCCTAAGAGCATGCTTCACCTTCACTTCCCTGCATTATTAGCACAAATACATGACACAAATGATTATGGGAATAAGTTGGTTCCTCCTTGATTCATCAACAAGACCTGCATGGTTGAGGTTTTTTTCTCAACCAAGTTCCTCTATTCACTCCAGTCTTCATGCCTGCACATTTGAACATATATTCTGACATCTGTTGGTGTGGCATGGCTCTGTGCACATTATCTTCTTCATTGTGTGAAGAATTGTTCTGCTTAACAGCTATCATGAATGATACATTCTTACTCCTCTTAAGGACTGCTTCTTACTCTAGTATTAAGGTTAGGAAACCTTTTGCAATGTGACCAGATTCCTTGCATCTCTCACACAGAACTTCTTTGACACGTGTGTTTTTCTTTGTTTGCAATCACTCATGCACTGTGTCTTCATCATGTGAAAGTTTTCCTTTTCCTTTGTCACCAGCCTTGGCCTTTTCATCTTCAAATTTCCTCATTCATTTCAAATCTTCTGGCCAGATGACCAGTATGTCATTTGGTACTGTTGTAGGTGGTTTGGGTCTTCCACATGGGTTCATCCAAGTTTCATCCCACTTAGTGTTTCTTTTGGATGAATGAACCTTCAATTTCATGGATCTAAAATCTTGGGTCTTCTCAGCTTCCCTACTTGATATCTTCTTGGAGAAATGTGTGCTCGCACCATTCTTCTAGTTTCTACTCAAGGTACTTTCTTCATACTTAGACAGCATCAGAGGTATTATTTTCTTATCAACAGTGAAATCGTGTTGATATGACATGTTCCTACCTTGTGACCACTGCCGTTGCATACATCCCAGATGTTATCAAGAATTCCAAATCTGTTTGTGGTAAACAGATGATTCTGAACCTGCAGACGTTGCTTCTTCTTCTCTGGTTTCCTTCCCTTTGATATAGGCTTTCTCTGTGTTTTTTCATGTAATGGATTATAAAAACAATCCAGTGCACAGTGCCCAAATCTTTTGCAGCACCAACATTGGCCCACAAATATTTTCTTCTTTGTTTCTTCTGTATGAGGTTGTTGGGCCATCTTCTTCATCTTTTGTGCTCTATTTAGGGAACCAACTTCTTCCTTCTTCTTCATATCCACCCTAGCCATGGTGGTAGGTTTTTTCTTCTCACCTTTCCTCATCCATACTTGTTTAGAACTTTTCTTCCAACCTGCACTGATTGTAGGAACATATTTAGAAACATGATTATAAGATGGTTTGAATGGTACCTTCACTTTCTCAGTTTCTTGTGATAGATCAATGAGTGAAGTCATGATCTTCTTATCACATGTTGGAGGTATTTCAACAATAGAATCTTCCAGTGAGCATTGAGTACCCGCAGAAACTGATTCTTGATGTGGATAATCAAGAGTTGTCATAATATTCTTGTCACTTATTGGAAGTATTTCATCTTTAAATTCCTCCAACGAACATTGAGTATAGGAATCACTCATTTCATTCTTTTGTGAAGTCTCAATATGTGTATTCTCAATCTTGGTCAATTGGGCTTCCAATTTTTGACCCTCAATATTGAGAATGATCTTCTAATCTTCAATCATGATTATTTTCTCTTCACAAGTCTTCTTCATTCTTCCAACCTCATCTTCATGCATCTTATCTTTGTTTTGTAACAAAGAGTCAAGTTCTCTAAATCTCTTGGAAGTTTCTTCCAAACAAAAACTCTTGACATCAGTGCTCTTATTCAGCTCAGGTTCAAGTGCATGGATCTTTTCTTTCAGAGTCTTAGTGACTACCTCTTTTTCTTCAAAGACTTTAACCTGTTTGTTGGCTTCATACTTTCCAGAACATTGTTTCTAACCCCTTTTCCATATTGTCAACTTCCCTTTCTAATAGAGTGATCTCAACATGCATAGATTGGAATAGGCTACAAATAATTACAACCCTTTCTTCAAGAATATCATGCAGATATGTTTTGAGTTTTTCCTGAAAGATTGAATTAAGGGTGTTATCCTTTCTTCTAGAAGAATCCTGAGCCACCTGCTTGATACTTTCCAAGCCTGATGTTTCTTCATTATTGGAATGGCATGGAGAACAAGACACTGAATCTTCTTTGGATATGAGGGAATTCTTCAGCTGCTTCTTCTCTTTCTTTTTCCTATTTATCATGGTCTTGCTATATGTAGACTTCTGCTCAGAAATGATTGTGTCATTATCAAGATTGCTCTTCATTGTTGATTTTAGGAAATAAACTCAAATCCTCTTCTCAATAGAATTACTGGAGAATATCCAACATACGTCAACCTTGCTCTGATACCACTTGTAAGACCTCGAGACACCCTGAGAGGGGAGGGGTGAATCAGGGTGTAGACTTTTTCTTCTTAAAGTTGTGGATCTTCTTCCCACGTTGTTAGGAACTACTTAACCCTGTATGTTGGACATGATCGGAAATGAAACATTCACATGCACAGAGATAACACATCAATTTTACTTGGTTCACCACAAAGGGCTACGTCCAAGGAGCATACACCGATAGGTTGTTGGTCGTACCAAAATCCACTATGCTTCATTAGCTGTAGATTACAATGGTTTGGGCACAGTCACTCTGTCCCAGGCTCACTGCCATTACAAAAGTTCAGGGATAGCTCACTGCGTCCCTCGGGTCACTCCCATTGACTCCCCCTAGCTCACTGCCCTTGGTGAAGTCCCACTCAGTTTATAGATGTGAAGGTCTCTTCAATAGATTTGCATTGAAGTCTTTGTCTCTTGTTCAGCATGAGACTTTGCTTGCATCAGAGTCCTGAGTTGATGCTCTTTTGTATTCAACCTTTTACTTTAGTGCAATAACTGAATGCACTATATCTTCTTCTTCTCTTACTTTGATTCTCAATACTAACACCTGAGTGTATTTATATATTTCCCTATTACTTTATAGATATGATTTTAATTTCATGAACTGTTATTCTTCTATTCGCAAATCACAATGAGGATGTTAACCACCAGTCATGTGTGTGCGGTACCACTTCTCTTCAAAGAACCAAATGGTTCACCGTTCTTCCGTCTTCGCAAAGAATATTTGAGAGTGCTAAGAACCTATCAAAGGCCTACAGGACCCCCAAATTTTTGTGCACCCTTCCCGGTGCCTTGCACGTAAAATTTAAACCTTGTGCGTAAAAATAACTTTTGGCGCGTAAAAGGCTTTTCACGCAACTCTTCTTTTTCGCGCAAATCTTCCCTTTTTCGCGCAACACTTCCTTTTTCGTGAAACCCTTATTCTTTTAGCACACCACTCTATACCTTAATTTTTCCACGCATCAGAGCTCGAGATTTGTCTAAGTGTTGAGCCTCTCTGAATGAGAGGGGTTCACCTCATATTTATAGGAATTTTTGATCCTGCGCGGAAAACCCCTTCTTGCACGTAAAACTGTCTCTCAGTTCTTTGAATTACGCGCACCTTCCTTTTATTCTCGTGCACCACCTTGGTTTTTCACGCATCTCATTACTTATAAATTTTTCATCATTCTGAACATGAATCCTCTCTTGCACGTAAAACTTCAAACCCATATTTTGCGCACAACCGACTTTACGCGCACCAGTTTGATTTTTCGTGCACATGGCGCGAACTTCCCCGATTTTTCGCGTGCCTCTTGCCTTTTCCAATTTTCTATATTTATGATTCGATACAATGCTTGTGCGAAAAATTCACCCAGCTATTCTACGCACAACATTTTTCTCGCACTTTCCCATTTTTCCGCGCACAGCTCTGGTTTTTCGCACAGCCCGTGCCTTCACCATTTTTCAACGTTCTAATTCTGAAACATTGTTTGCGCGAAAAACATCACTCCACTTATTCTCTCTCCACGCTGTTTTTCATGCCCAACTAAAGAATTTCATGCACACCCCTTATTTTCCATGCACCACTTCCTCTTTGTGTGCACCTACCTTTGCAGACAATCCATGTCTTCATTTTCCGATTTTGAGGCCCAAAAATTTGGCATACTGGGAAACAGCGCCACCTTGTATATGCTCTTTTTGTACCGCCTCCAAATCATCCATTCCTTTATCGACGTTCTCTGACCAAACATGGATCATTAACTAGATCCCTTGAACTCGACATTCCACCATGGAATGTCCTTTGTCAACAAGCACGATTACCTCAACAACACTTCTTCTTGGTGATATATATCGTTCATAAACTCTTCTACTTTTATCACAAACTCCACTATTGTGATATGTATTCTTTGAAGGCATATCTTCAGCATCATCATCTTCTATGAAAATGTGATGTGCATGGCTATCTCAGAATTCCAATCATTGCACGACCTTCTTCATCAACCGTCATGATCTACTTAATGCAAATAATATGAGTCAATTCTTCAAGAATTATCTTGCATGGTTCTCATGCAATCATGAGTAATTGCATGGTCTTCATCAAAAACCCATGGGTCTCATGCAATAATGAGTAATTTCATGGTCTTCATCAAAACCCATGGTTCTCATGCAATAAGGATGAATTGCATGGTCTTCATCCAAGAACCCCATTCTTCGTTAATCATCCTCAGATAGATTACACCTCACATTCTTCATTGTTGTAAACAATGTATCACCTTTGACACATGTTCTTTGAACTTACGATCAGTACAACAATCGTCTGAATCTCCATTCCTCCATTTCATTGGAGTAATTCTTGATCTCCTTCATTTTGATCTTCATTGACAACTATTGACAACAAATACAACCTTATACACAAAGTGGTTCCAACAATTCCCTCGTACATAGCATTTAATGGGATTACCTAAGGACACACGTGTTAAAAGGGAGAGCTATAAATCCCATTAAAGTAGTAAACAAGTCATCACATGAAGAATACAGTACATGTTAGGCAATAGGAATATCAATGGAGCATAAGAAAAAAAACATGAACAGAAAGGCAAGATATAACATGATTATCATAACATAAAAATGTGGCATTAAAATTTAACATGATATTAGAATGAGACAAGGATAATTCAACATGGATCATGAGTAAAACCTAATTTAACATGAATTATAAGGATTAAACCTTCATTTCAATTGACGTATCATGATACTAATCATTACCCAATACATTGGAGCACTATTAGGGTGCATCCTTCTTAACCATTTCATATCATGCATAAGATTCCAACATGGATCATACAACATGTAATCATTAAACATTATAATTTATTACATTATAAAGGAATGTTTAATTAATAAATTAAAATCAATAATAAATAAGTAAATTTTTATAAAGATGATTACCCTTGATAGAGAAATTATCATGGTATTCACTACACAATGACATTGTCTTGGAAAATTGCGGTACAATTTCGGTAGCAAAACAGTGTGACATAAGAATTTCTAGAAATGGTTAACAATAGAGAAAGGGGTATCTCATTATTTTTAAATGAAATGGTCAGTAAGGTAGTAATTTAGATACATGTCCCATCATATGTAATGGAATTAGATTCATAATAAAAAATAATTGCTTGAATGTAAATGTGAAGAGAGGAATTCCATACAGAATTTCGACATGGCAACCAGTTTACATGGGGGGAAATGAGGAGGGAGAAAGAGGTATCTCATCATTCAAAAATAAGGATGTCAGTATGGGGGAGGTTAAAAATCATACCCCAACATTTTTAATCTAAAAACAATAGTATGACAACATAATGAAATTTGGACAACACAATGACTTTTTCATTTGAATCTATAAACATCACATTCCCTTCATCGAAGAATCACTGAATACCACACATATTTCTCTACATGTGGGTTGTGTGAGAATGGGAATAGTGATAATCCTCTTTTTCAACTCCTTGAAGCAATATTCGCATTCATTACTCCATGAAAACATTACTCCCTTCTGAGTTAGCTTTGTAAGTGGGCTGGACAATCATGAAAAATTTCTCACAAATCAGTGATAATATCTAGGTAACCCCTAGAAGCTACGAATATCTGTTATCGATGTTGGATTCATTCATCCCTCAATTGATGCTGCCTTTGAGGGATCCACAGATATCCCATTGCTTATGATGATATGACCCAATAATGAGACCTCCTTCAACCAGAATTCACACCTTCTGTACTTTGCATAGATCTTATCCTTTTCCAAGGTCTCTAGTACAGAGCTTAGATGATCCTCATGATACTCCTTGGTTTTTGAGTATATTATAATATCATCTATAAAGACAACCAAAAAATTTCAAGGTAATGTGTATATACTATATTCATCAATTCCATTACGATTACTAGAGAATTAGTGAGTCCTAAAGGAATTACTATGGATTCATAGTGCCCATACCTTTTACGAAAAGCAGCCTTGGGGATATCCACCTTCCTCACCCTTACTTGGTAATATCCTGACAAAAAATCCACCTTGGAGAAGTATTGTGCTCTACATAGTATATCAAACAAGTCATCATTTTGGGTTAGTGGATACTTTTTCTTTATTGTGACTTTTTTAACCTTGCGATAATCAATGAAAAGGTGTAATGACCCATCCTTCTTCTTGATGAAGAGGACTGGTTTATCCCTTGGTGAAGCACTTGGGAGTATAAACCCTTTATTTAGATTCTCCGATAGTTATTTATTTAGCTTCCCAATCTCCACAACAGCCATTCTATATGGATTCATTGATATTGGTAATGCCCCAAAAATATGATCAACTGATAATTCAATATCTCTTCAAGGAGGAAGATCATGAAATTCCTCGGGAATCAATTAATAGAATTACCTCACAACAGGCATGTATTCAAGGATTGTTTCTTCTATGGAAACAATCATCTGAGCAAGAGATGTGTTCCCATAGGGCAGTAATATCAACATATGATAAAATGGTGCTAAATAAGATTCATCCTGCTCATTGAACATGAACAAAATCGGGTTTCGATTCTCTATATGGAGAGTGATTTCCCTATCACAGCAATTTATGTTGGCTCTATATAGGGAAAGCCAATCCATGCCATTAATTACATCAAATTCTAACAAAGGAATTATGAAGAGGTTCACTGGAAAGTTCAATCCACAAATTGTGATAGGGGAGGAGTTATATTCATGGGATGCAATGATTGCCCCATTTTTTGTTCTCACTGACATCTTTACTTCCATGATTTAGGGTGGTGTTGGGATTATTCTACTAAAAATTCAGGATATAAAATAATGCATAGAACTAGAATCAAAAAGTAGGTTTTCTATTCTTTAATGAATAACTAGTGTACTTGTCACCTCATCATTTTCAGGGTTCACTTCAGCAGTTGTGATGGAAAAAGGTCTCCCTTTCTACCTTGGAGGTTGTTGGTTACCTCTAAAACCCCATGGATGAGGTAACTAATTTGAAATGTGCCCTAGTTATTTGCAGTTGAAGAAATAAACATTTTGTTGAGGGTCAAATGGAGTGTTCCTCCCCTCTGTCGTTGTCGCAGGTTTTTCTTTTTAGGAGTTAATGGCCAGGTGCCCTTCTCTTCTATACCTAAATCATTTATTTATCCCCTTCAAGAAACTTTTGGGGTGCTTCTTTCCACTCCTTTGGCAAGTGGGGTGTTGTATTTTTTATCCCCATTAGATCTATCAATCAGACCGTCAGAATTAAATTCCACCTTATTCTTCTTACCCCCATGATACCCATGAGATTTTCTGATCTCTATTTTGACTTTGAGGGGACATCAGACAATTTCCTCATATCTCTTGAAGTCACAAATCACTAGGGATTTCTGAATGCTAGTTTTTAGCCCAACAAAAAATCAGTCAACCATGAATTCAGAGGTAACAACAAAGCTAGAGGCATAACATGCAAGTCTTGTGAATTTTTTATCTTATACTCTGATGGATTTTTCATCTTTTTTCATGAGGTAAATTAATTCCCTTTCCATCTTATGGAAGAGGGTGCGAGGAAAATATTTATTGAAAGAAATTATCTGGAAATCCTTCCATTTCAACCCCTTGATCTCATCCTCAAGCCTCGTATTTTTTATCAGTGTCCACCCTTGATTAGCTTTACCCTCCGTACATTATGCATCCATAAGAACCTTCTCTTATTCATAATATTGATGGATGGAGAATATTGTTTCAATGTAGATGATCCATTTTTTAGCGATTGAGGGATAAAATGATCCATTAAAAGTAAGAGGCCTTCGTCTCATTAAGCTCTCGATTGTGACGTGTTCATTCTGGGGGGGTGAACATTCATCTTGACCCATGTTTCTATTCAAAACATGAGTTAACTGGGAGATTATCCTGATAGTGTTCGTGATTCCCACTCCCATCGGATTGGGAATCTCATTAGAATAGTCATCACATTGATCTTCGCATCAGTTGTTAGCATGAGTCCTCCTATTACCAGTCATTGGCTAGAATAAAAGGAAATTTAGGGGCAACACATAAAGGGTAATCCAAAGACAAAAACCAATGACTTATAAATTACTTTTATTTCCTTAGATTATGAATTTATAGGCTTCAATCTATGTTATCCATGATTTACTTCCCAACATATATTCTTAATGGAATTTTTTCCATTAGTAATGGCTCGTACTAAGCTTTGGAATTTACCAAAGAATGTCTCATGGGAGTGTCATAACCAATATTGCAACAATTCCCGCTGTCATTCACCAGTTCTCATTCAATTCTATCTCAAAGTAGTGTTTTGGGGTTTTACCCCTAGATACATTTATGCCAGAGTTGCCTCTACATACTCAAATCTTGAAAGAGATGTATTTTCATGATAAACCAATTACTAAATACGCACCAAAATTTAGGTATTTTTTTATTATACTTTGTCTTATCCCTAAGTCATTCACTAGGGTTTTCTAATCCTAATCAAAAAATAACTAAACCTATCCTATGATACCAAATATGACAACACTACTCTTTATTTCACACTTAAACATGATTTTTTACATTAAATTTCACTTAATATAACTCTGAGGATCGAGAGGTGTAGTT
This sequence comes from Viscum album, assembly GCA_963277665.1. Classification (NCBI taxonomy): domain Eukaryota; kingdom Viridiplantae; phylum Streptophyta; class Magnoliopsida; order Santalales; family Viscaceae; genus Viscum; species Viscum album. The sequence goes on along the minus strand of OY728130.1, from coordinate 917,290,922 downwards.
TCTTGGGATGTTGGGAACATTACATAACAACTTAGAACATAAAACACAACGTCTTTATATAAAACTTCCTTTACCGGACCACAACATTCCCACATAGCAAGCATTGCCTGGGATAACCTGAGAAAATATATGTGAAAAGGGTGAGATATAATTCCCAGTAAGGGAGTAAACAAATCATAACCTGAAGAATATAGTACACATTATGAAATGGCCATATCAATGGAGCATAAGAAAAAAACATGAACATAAAGGTAAGATATAGCATGATTATCATAACATAGAAATGTGGCATCAACATTTAACGTGATATTAGCATGATCCAAGTCTCTTTGCAAATGGATCTTGAGTAAACTCACATTGCACATGAATTAGCATGATTAAACCCTCATTTTCACATGATGTATCATGATAATAATCTTTACCCAATACATTGGAGTGCTATCAGGGAACACTCTTCTTAATCATTTCATTTCATTCATAAATGTTCCACATAGATCATACAACATGGATTCATTAAACATTATAATTTATTCCAAGATAATGAATGTAAAATTCATACATTAAACTCTATAATAAATAATTAATTGTACATAATGGTGAATACCCTTGATAGGGAAATGGGTATGGTATTCACTACACAATGACTTTATCATGGAAAATTGTTGTGCTATTTTGAAAACATAATGGCGTGACATAAGAATTCATAAAAATGGTTGATGAGAGAGAAAGGGGTATATCATCATATGTAAATGAAATTGACAGTAATGGGGTCATATTGGTACATGTCCCAACATATGTAAAGGAATTATATTCATAATACAAAAGAATTGCATATATGTAAATGTGATGAGAGAAATTTGTTACAGAATTTCGGCATGGTTACGGGTGTACATGGGAGGAATTAATAAGAGCGAAAGAGGTCTATTATCACTCATACATAAAGAGGTAATTATGTGGGAGGTCTTAAATCATAACCCAACATTTTTAATTGAAAAAAATGGTATAACAACACAATTAAATTTGACAAAAATGAGAAAGGAAGAAATCTCAAACTTGGAAGTGTGATCCAAAGGCTTGGGAGAGGCTTGAGAGAGGAATCTTGGGATCATGTGGCATCATGGGAGGATTAAAAAGATACGAGGGTGAAGGTTGGTCGAGCTACAAATATTTCTATTGAATAGAAAGTGGGGGATTGGGTGGGTTTATATAGGAAAAGAGAAGGAATTCTTTATCATTTAGGTTTTGGACACATCACATTAAACTAATCAAAACCACAAACCATACCATGGTTTTTTCCATGGTTTTTTCTAAAGGGCATGGAAAACATTATTTCATAAGGCCAATGTCCTAAAATATTAAAATATTCAGCTTTCTTATGTGGAGCTGAGTATCACATTCAATAAAATCATTTTAAAAGTTAATTTTTTTATAAGTCTTTGAGGGTCTACTAAGACAGCTTAAAATTAATCAAAAAAATAAAAAATCGAAATATTTTTATTGTAAAACATTTATTAGCTAAAAATAATTTTTACAATATTTTATTACATCACTATTGGGTCATTATGATGTCATAAAACAAATTATATATTTAAATGGTATTTAATTTTTACCCAAAAAAATCGATTGTCTTAGAAAATTATGAAATATTCAGTGTTGGATAATTTTGACATCGTGATTACAAAAATAATATTCATTTTACCTAAATAATTTTATATATATAGAAATTATTACTTTTAAAATAAAAAACCAATTTTTTTTAAAAAATCTTGGGTTTTGAAAAAACAATAATCAAGCCTTAATAAAAATTACAATTATATTCATAAAATTATACAATCATTTGTATTTAATAAAAATTAATTTAGTAATAATATTTTATTAAAACATTATTTAATTCAAAAATTTATTAATTAATAAAATTATATTTCTTTATTGAATATCAACTAAAAATTCTAATTGTAATTTAAAAAATATTATTGAAGTAAAAATAATAAAATGAATGTATATTCATTATTCTATTCAAAAAAATAATGCACAAAATCATAGTTCTATGGTCTTGTTACATAACCCCTTAAAACATCCACATAAGACCTAAGGGTAAGGTGTGGGATGGTGACATACTCTTGGGGTGGCTCAGATAACATTGCTCGGTTGGTAATCATTATTAACTTCCACTTCTCCTATAGGTAATTCTGTTCATTCAAAACGTGTTGAAGATCGGCTTAGACTTGATCAAGAGTGAAGCCCAGTGATGCCACCTCATTTACAATCTTCAAAAAATGGTCTTTTTATGGAGAAATTCTACTTAATTAGGCCATTACATCCTTTTTCTGAGTAAATTGGATTTGTTAAAGACCAATATTTATACTAATCATGTGATCACAATTCAATGGCTTTATTAGAAATGGTAAAAATTCTTAACAGTGTTTAGAAATCCAGAAATATAAAAACAAGGATGTGCATATTTTAAATAACCATTTTATATAATAAGACATATAATTAGATCAATGGGAATATTTAGTAGTTGTGTTATAGGGTTTCAAGGGTCCGATTTGGGTTCTTTACCATTTTATATTCCCCTATTTCAGGTCCCTTTGGTTATACCATGGTCACAGTTGAGAGATGATTGGGATGGAACCCATTCTATAGGATTATGTTATCTTTTTTATGGTTATCGTGTGGACATCTATGAAGCCAGTTTTGGGGGTTCAATCAATTTGTGGGTTAATGAATCGGGGAGATCTTGTTGCATCATAGTGGGGTTTAGATTTTGCATTCTTTGTTATAGTTTTACCCATTATTTCATGGTCTATCAAAATTTTAAATAATCTAATAATAGATATGTGGGGGGATTTTTTAGTGGATTTAGACCAAGGCCTATTGTAGAATACAAAAATAGGATAACCTTGAGGAAAACCAATGTTTTGTGCATTGGCCTATGTATTTCATCTTGGATTTGAGGGAAAACATTTATTTATTTATAATACTAACCCTTAAACTATGATGTGATTTTTTTCATCATAGTTATAATTAAGAGGATGCCTCTAATTTAATTCATACACCATTGTTTCCCTTGACTCTCAGAAGAATCCATGGTGACTTTTGGAGAACATTCAACCCCTCTTCCTTGTTTGTGATCCATATCTTTAGGTGTTCACTTATATATGATCGATGGATAATACTTCTTCTTTTTGTCTTTGTTTTTTATATTTTTATTTCATTCATGTATTTTATGGTGTTATAATATAGTAATTTCTATAATTTAATTGATATTCATGCCAATTTTTAACTATTTTACCAATTTTTTAATCATTGGAATGGGACAACTATTAATTTGAAAAGGAAAAAAATAGGCGAATATGAATAGAAAATATAAAATTCCCACCACAGGGCAGCAACGAAAAATAGAAATCCTCCCACGATGTCAGATCATCATGGAAAACTTTTGGGGCATGAAACTAAAGAACTGGGATGAAAAATTTCTTTTATAGCTATATGATTAATTTACACATCATGTAATTAATACATGTTATGAAACATTATAGAAAGTAAATCAAATTGATGATAATAATTTGAGAAAAGTAATTCATTGTAATGACTGAGATTTTCAAATCATCAAAAGAAATACGCACCGTTAATGTTTCTTGACACACCCAATAATAAAATTTTTATTGGATTTTAAATGATATACTTTTTAGTTATGATCCCAAGACTCTCTATGGTGACTTTTTGATGCAATTATGGCACCACAAAATGTTTCATGTGCCCATTCATACTCTATAATTGGAAGGATGATCTACCAATTCAAATCATATTTGGAGACCAAAGAATAGTGTGAGAAATAGTACTATTGTAGTATCCTCCACAAATTTCTCTTTTGTTATCATTATGATTTATTTTACTTCATTCCTATAATATTAATCACTCACTACAAGGATGAGTGGGTAAAACCACCTTATTATTGGGATTTGTATCCAAAGGGGGAAGGTTTTATGAGTTTTTTTCTTTTTCTTTATTCATGTATTTTGTTTGTAGTAATTCATTATTGAAATTCTAATATCTTTCTTCCTGTTTTCATAACCATTAAATTCAACCATAAAGGAAAAATAAATATTACAGAACTGGTTCACCTTAATTGAGGAATGAACATTTTCACATTCAATGGAATCAGTTATAAATATGATATCAGGATAAATTTTATTATGAATAACCCTAAATTACAAAACTAAGTGAAATAAGGGATTTTCATATTGAAGAGGGGGTAACATGAACATTGGTTCCACATTTTCATGAATATGACACCAAACATGTATTAATAAATTTATTTTCTCAAATCAAATTTCACCCAAACCTTGAAACATGAAAACCCTAGTATGAATTGAAATTTGATTATTAAACAACCTATCTAATCTACTTTCATTTTTCTTATTCTTCAAATAAACATGGCCTATCTTTTCTTCACCTTCTTCTTTAATTTGTATAAATATATTATTTTCAAAACCTAATACATCTAATTCATCATTTTTTTGGGTTCAACATCAATATTTCTTAATAAAATATTTTATTTAATTTAGTATCATACTTTTAGTTTTTATAAATTTTTATATTGATTAGACTTAGAGAGAAAAAAAGGTTCCCTTTGGGACAATGAAATTCACATTATTGAAGGGGAGGCAAGATAATAAGTTTTTTTTCTAATATAAAATTTCATTTTGTCTATTTAACGTTTATATATTTAAATTGGTAATTTCAAGATGTAATTTTAACGTAAATATCATTAATGAGAATTTAAAACACTCGAGAAGAATCAAAATAGGTCATCTAAAGCAACCATGATTCTGAACCATTCCCAGAGAGAGAAGTCACTATGACCATAGAAGGTGTAGAAATAATTGAACTATTAGAGGATTTTTACGTAGAGATCCATTTGAGTATGCTCACTGACTATGGGTGGCAATCAAGTGAGTGATTGAAAATGAAAATCCTTACACCCCTTATTGGTATAAACCACATTCAGATCAAACTCCCTATCATCCATATGATTTTTAACAACGTAAAATTCATGGGAATAAAATATGAAGGTCAAAATGTGCATCTAGGAAGCTTTCTCAATCCCAATGACACATACCAACTCCCAAATGTTTCAATATATTCCATAAAAATCCATATTTTAAATTTTTCATTATGGGAGAGGGATCCAAAGTAGATTAAAATCAATCTAGAATATTCCATTATGACATGGGATGATTTAGCATAAATATTTCTCAACAGAGTATTCCCACCTTTCAAATAAATGTTAATCTAGATAAACATTCTATATTTTATGAATTTGAGGAAAACCATTGTACTCTTCCTAGGAATGTTACAATGATATAACTCATAAATTCATCTGTCATGGTATAAATCTATAACTAAGTATCCAATAATTTTATAAGTGTTTCTCATGGTAAAACATTTCATTTACTGATACTTCATCTAGAGGATCACTAATAGAAAAATATGTTAAATAGAGTTATATTTTGTTTGTTAAAATGGAGAGCAGTAGTTTCCCATGGCATCAAGAATGGATGAAATTGAAAGGCATTGACATAATCAATAATAATTACTATATGGAGGCATAAATGGAATCACTAACCATGAATATGGATAGGATGATGGTCCAGAAAAAATCCCCATGAAATGTATAATGAAACTGAAAATTATTCTGATTACAATCATGGTAAAACAATTTATGGTTATTGTCCATGATAAAAAAATGGAATGGATACAAAAAATAACCCTATGGACCCCCACAAACAATATATGTACATATATTGTAAGATACACTATCCATATTGATGACCACATATGGGCATCTAATCAATGAAATAATAGAGGAAACTCCAGGCCAGAATGATTCACTATAAAATTAAGAGTCTCATGTTGGTTGTGTCATAGTGCAACTCAAAGAGAGACCTATAGGTGTGCTTCTAAGATTTTTATGTGTATTACCACTTTAAGATTTTCATATTTTATTTTTTAGAAGTGGTAAAATAAACACTGAACTTCTATATAATTTATAGGATGTAATGAATAATAACCTATGATAGAAATTTTAAGTGATATCCAAATATGAAAAATATAAATGATTAAGAAGATGAAAAAGAATATAAACAAGAACCTACCCTTTACAAAGAAATAATCTAAATTCCATAACAACTACCACAAGAACAAAATGAAACATTAAAAGGTATGTTTAAGGAACACTTGAATCAAATGAAACATTAATATCCCTTTTTTAGAGTCTCTAAAAAACATTTCAACCTATGAAAATTTAATGAATGATTCGGCAACCAATAAGAAAAACATGGAGGAAATTGGAACAATTACACTCACATGAGAGTGTTAGAACATGGTATCAAGGGGTCATCTAAATATATAACGTGAACTAGGTGGATTTTTTATTCCCATAATTATCATGGATAATAAATTTATAAAATATTTTTTTGGCTTAGGTGTGACTGTCAATATCATGATGTACATGAAATTCAAGAGCTTTGTACTATAAGGCCTATGCCTCACAAGAGTTTCACATCAATTATATTATTGAACTTTGAAGTACCCCGCGAGGGGACACCATGGATATTTTGATAAATTTGGAAAAATATACTTCCTCATCAAATTCCTAGTTCTCGACATGAAATAGAAGTGAAATACACTAATTCTTGGGTGAACATTTTTAGAAACTAGTCATGTTTTGATGGAACTCCAAAGTGAGGAACTCTGTCTGAGAGTAGGTTATGAATAGGTATGTTTCATTATTCATCAAGCGGTGAAAAACTATGATGTAAGGAAATAAAATGAATTTGTTTATTATAAAATAATCTATGTTGATGGTATCAATCATGTTGAGAAATTTTATAATATAGATATAGTTATGGAAGAACATAGTCCAAAAAATCTAATAATAAGAAAGAGAATATGATGGCCAAGAGCACTAACACCGGAGGAGTGACTGAATCCCCTACATTTGAGAAAGGGAAATAGGAATGGATTGTACATGACCTTCTATTATGTTACATAGGAATAAAGAAGTGGTGGATTGGAATAATGGTTAACAAGGAATTATTTCCATCCAGGATAGTTAATCTATTTAGAGACAGTGGATACAGACCAACCTATGTGAATAGGACACATGTGAGTCTATTTATGGACCCTGATGAGGTAAAAAATTCAATCATCCATCTTGTGATCTGATACTAAAGAATGTAAGGTCGATCCAACGACATTAAACAAAAGTTATTCATGGAGTAAACCTGATATTTTTGTGTTTTTATTTATTTGTTTTCTACTTTTAGAGTAATTCATGTACTCACCACAAATTTATTAAATTTAATTGATTTTGTAGAGTGTGTTCAACTATTTATTTTTAATTTGTAGGACCATCAATACAAAGTCTAGAATAAAGTAGTAGGAAGCACATGATGAGGCTATAGGACTATTAAATGTTATGAATTAGGAGTAGGTATATCCTATTAAATCGACATTAAATAAATATGCCTAATGGGAGTATTCATTTCAATTAATAATTTTTCTACAGTATTCCCATAATTTAATTTATTTTGAGATTTTAACTACCAATTTCTTGCTTGCATTCCAATCTCACATTACTTAACTGAATAATTAAATATTAAATACCAATGATACCTAATATAAAATGATTATATATATTATTTACAAATATATTTGAACATGAAAAATGAGGGAAAATAATTTTAAGTGATAATAATGTGGATTAGGATTTAAAAATTCATTATTTTATAAGCATGTTAATCATTTTAAATGAATTTTTTTTTAAATATGTTCAGGGATTGAATTTCTTATATTAACGTTAATTAATTTAGTAATTTTTAGGCATTCTCATCTAGTAGTTTTCCTAGCTATTTATCTCATCTCTGATACATCCTTTGAGCCCAATATTTCCCATTATTTTTATATTGTATTTCCTAGGAAACTCAATCATGACCTCTTCTAGAACATTATTTTCATCTTATAAAAGTTATGAATGAACAGAGCCACATTTAAAACGATTGAAGAATAATTTTTATTAGACATTTAGATTTTGAACCACATAGGTTTAATCATTTATTAACCTTTTAGAATCCATAAACAACCTTCATCTGAAATGATTAGAGTTATAAATCCATCTTGTCTATTACTACCATACTATAAATGGTTTTCATGATATTAAAAATAATATTTATGGGGGAGATATTTTCCATGGTTGATTGGGATTTTCAAAAGTGATGTTATTTTATAATATATTTTCATTTATTTTTGGGGATATTCCCTAACAATAATCATTGTATTTTAATTTTCACCTCTCATGGTATATATATATATATATATTAAAAATTGGATTTTTTTTGGTGGACCATAAATCACCATTACCAAACCTAAAACCATTTGTTTGTATGCGTTTAGGTGGTGGATGTCATATATTTCTTAAACAAAATTTAAAAAAAATTAATAAAAATGAAATGAAAGAGAGATATAGGATGATTAATTTGTTGTTATTATATATATCATGGTCACACATTGATATTTTTTGTAGGATGTATGAAATAACTTATGTGAGGTAGATTTATATTAACATTATCATTGGATATCATCTATAAATCATTACATTCAAACCACCATATTGAGCCATATTTTTTCACATTATTTGTCTAGTTGACATAAATAGTTGATGATCTTTGAACCTTATGACAAAGAACCCATGATTACTTATGATTTATTCATAAGGCATTGAGGATTATAGAAGCAATCCCATCTTATGGTAAGTGACTTGTTCTCGAGGTATGTGCATCACTATACTCATTTGTAACATTATGATAACCATAGAAATTCATGTGAAATAAATTCCAAAATCTATGAATATTAATAATGAATTGAAAAATAAAATGTGATGATTGAAAATGTTTGGCTATTTTAGACTAGGAAGTGTAAAAAATATGGTTTATTTTTCTCATTGAAAACTGAAGCATTTATGATTTTTTCATATGAGGATCTTGAACATTTAATTTCCCATTTAATCATATCATTCTATTAACACTAGATTTTATGAATGGTATGGTGAGAATTCTTTGTATTATGTTGAGATTTTATCCTCAAAGACAAATCTAAATTCAACTTTGGGTGTATTGGATATGTGTATATCATTCATGTATTTTATGGGGTCTTAATATTGAAATTTAAATAGTTTAATTTATATTATTTCCATTTTTGGACTATTTTACTTGTTTTATGATTTGGGAAGGATACAAATAATAATTGGATATGGAAAAAATAGGTGAATATAAGATGAAAATGGAGCATTGGGATGTTGTGTGAAGTGTCATGGTGAGACAATAGAATATAAAAGCCCCCCCCCCCCCGATAATAGATGATCATGGATACTTCTGGGGCATAAAACTATAGAACCATGGAATAATAGAGTTTTGAAATCTATAAGATGATTTAACATGTCCTATACTGAATACACAACATGAATCATTATAGGATATAAATCAAAGATAGGTAATTAAGTGAGGGAAATCATTCAGATAATTTCCTAACACATTCTCATCATGAAATAAATAAACATCGTGGGTTTTTTCTAAAATCCATAGTGACAAACTTTTGATAGGGTTTTCAATGATATACTTTTTAGTTATAACCTCATGACACAATAGGGTGAATTTTTGAAACTATTATGAAACTATTTAATGATGAATGATCCCTTTAGGAGTCTATTAGTATAGGGATGTTCCACTATTGCTAGGGAGTTATGAAATCTAATGTCTATTGAAAGAAGATTCATTGATGAAGGGTCATCCACCACTATCTCTCTGATAATCATTATGATTTGTTTTACTTATTTTAGTCCCTCATACTCTATCATCAATAGGATGAGGGGGTAAAACTGTCTTTTTATCATGTTATATATCAAAATGTGTAAGTTTATATTGGATTTGATTATTTACCTCTATTAAATTATTTATTTTTTGTGATTAATTTGTAAAATTTCAACAGCGTTCCACTTATTATAACTAAATTTTAAATAAAATTTAAAAGAAACTTCTTTATTTTGAAAATGAATACCCAAAATTGAGGCATGTCCATTTTCACATTCATGGAATTATATCTAATAATTATATCTAGAGAAACATGATTAAACAAAACCCTAAACTACATAACCAAGGTAAACATGGTATTATACTATTAAATAGGGGATACATTGACCACTGGATCAACCTCTTCTAAACTCTGAAACAAAACATGGAATAATCACTTCATTTTCTCAAATCTAATTGCACCGGAACTTCAAAAATAAAAAACCCAAGAACACTTTAAAATTTACTGCAAAAACGAAAAAAAAATTCATATCTCACACTTTTTAAAGTAATTCTAACCTATGTTTTCTACAACTATTTCTTCAATTTATATATATGAATTCTTCTAGAAACCTAAGTAAACTAATTAGTCATCTCTATGGGTTCGACCTCCAGCATTCCTAATAATATAACTTAATTAATTATGTTTTATAGTTTTATTTTTTGTAATTTTTTTTTAATTAGACTCATAATTAAAAAATGATGCACTTTGGGCCCATCAGTTTCTCTTCATTCATCATCCAGATAAGGTTCAGGTTATATGGTTTTGTTAATATGTATCAGTTAAGTGAGTGAATTATTATTGTTATTGTTATTTAGGTTTATAAAGGACTCCCTGGTGTTATATTAATATTGGGATAATCTCTCCTCCACATTTTCTTTTTATACTATAATGTGAAGATCATGTTAAAGTATGAAATATTAGAGTTCTCCTTTATCTTGTCTAAATTGTAGGAAAACAATTATTTTTTCATCTTTGGGTTAGGATTATGGAAGGACATAATAAATATAATGACCCTAAAAAAATTAAGTAATGTTAAAAGGGTTCTTCACATGCCTAACTATTTCCATTATTTTAATCTTTCACTTCATTATGTATTCCACCTATTTTTAAAATTCATCTATTTTTTTAGAGTGATTTGAAACTTCTTTATTTATGTTTTAAATTGTCATCATAAAATTATAATAACTTAATGATGATAATGAACTGGCTTCATTAATTTATGAAACCAAAAAAACTTATTTTTGAATATGTAAGAGTGTTGATGTTCTATATTCTATGATTATTATTGCGTATTGTGGGGAAGCTTGTTTTTGTATCTATGATTATATAATTTTTTTAGGATATTGGTGAGATTTTTGTAGTAGTTGTTGTAGAAGATTACATGGTTGGAATAGTGGGATATATTTGATGTTGAGGATTGTGATGTGGGGTTGTGACAACCTTGAGAGTGGGTTTTGTGGGTGATTCCTTACTTGGTTGATGTGGTAACCTCTGGTAGTATTCTGGGGTTATAAAATAGAGTTAGTAACGATAAATTTGATATGTTTCTATATGTAATTAAATAATGTGATTTTGAAAAATGAAACATTGATGAAATAAATGAATTAATAATTGTTATAAATAATGTGTGTGACGGCTTGGGTTGTATTCTATTAAATATAAAATTGAATGTTTAAAAAAATATAAACTATTTTTAAATTGGTCTATCTAGACATGGAATAAAAATATAATAAATTTTAAATTTAACATCAATGGTTTGTTTTTTTCATGGTACATGGGTCTTGTTGTGTTGATATGGTAGGAGTTGATGGTAGTATAAGGTCGTGATATAATGAAGAAGCTTTGTGTTATATGGTAGTGTGGTTGTTATGAACATTTTTAGGTTTGGAATATTTATGCAATATATATATATATAATTTATTTTCTTTTTATTTATATATGCACCCAACCAAACTATTAAACCCATACGAATTCCTAACACAAATTGTGTCATATGTGTTTTCCACTAACATCCTTGTTTTGTGAGGGACAAGATAACTGACTTCTACCTCTCCCTTTCCCTTACTTCCAGGTTAATCATGATCTATGAAGGATCGAGGTATATGAAATAATATACCATAATATATATTGTACTAAAATATCATATGGTGTATTTGTGAGTCAAGATACACATGATATATTCGAAACCCCAATGGGATATGGATGACGTGGTATAGGTGTACTAGAAAACCCTATGGTGTATTAAGAGAAGGATATTGGAAGACTAAACTTGAAGGAATTATGAGTTATTGATATGATTTTTTGTGGTGATGATTATATAAGGTTATGTGGTTGAGTTCATTCATATGAGGTGGAGGGTAGAATGTTGATTTCTTTCATGTCTATGATTCCCTATTGTACAAGATAATAGGGTTATGGTTTCAGTTATAGAAGTGGTAGGGATGTGGTTTGTTATGACCTAGATGTAGAAGGTATTTATGGAACATACTATTTTACATTGGGGAACGAACGATACAAATTATTGGAGAAGATATTATGGAGTGTGTCATTATTATATTCTTTGATACTACTTTTCAATGTTTGGATGTGTTTGGTGAGTGGCCCTTTATGAAGTTAGGTAGAAATAGACCTAATAGGTTATTATTGGTTATTTTTTTTTGTTCACTGATGCATTAGTCTGATATTTACATGTTTTCATTGGGGTTATTGGGTGTGATTCCACTGAGCATAAATTTAACAGAAACTGATATATATATATATATATATATATATATATATCATTTTTAAGGATTATAGGATGAGTTCGGTGACTGAACTAGACAATTCTAAGATAGACAGTAAGTTTTTTGTTGGGTTTTAGTTTAAAATTTTATTATGATTTTTTTCTTTTTTATTTATATTTGTCATACATTAGTCAGGTAATGGGGGATTGTAATAGAGTTTTATTTATTTACATAATGGTGTTGATCAGTGAGATTTCAATATATTCTCGGGTCATGTATGTTTAATAGCATCGATATATATATTTTATAATCATGGATGTAGCTTCTAAAAAAAGATTTATTAAAGGCAGGCCTCAAGGATCACTCTCATCTTCATTACTAGTCCAAGAGAGCTTCATGTGGGTGTAGTTTTTATCGAGTTACTTTTTTTCCTTTTGGGGTTTGGACATTTGAAGAGGAGGATTTCTGAATTATTTTTGGATTTTTAGATAAATTTTCAACTTAGAATTGGTTCTGTGATATCGAGGTGTGTACTCCACCATTAGTGACTAGTATGATGTTCTAAATGTGGAATATTGTTCTTGGTTTCATTGAAGGATCCAGATGGTTAAAAAATCTATCATTTTAGGTACCCCTATGGCATAACACTTTAGTTTTTTATAGGCACGGTTAATGGATGATCATGGTGATATATAGTCCACTAGATTTTGGTGTGATCATTATAGTTGTAGCAAGGAGCATAGTGTGTCCAATTTTTGTTCCATTATTAATTCATCAATTTTTGTGGCACATATCTTGAGGTCCACTATAACTGGTTTTGAATTATATATTATACATAATGGGATACCACTGGTGATGTGATATTTATATGGATTTATAGGATCTAGGAAGTTATATGTTCTTTTATTTCTTTAGGGGAGTTTTGACTGAGTCTTGTTTCCACATAGAAAAGTGGGATGTGTCATGGTAATATGGAAAACACTTGGTTTTGGTGTGTTTCCATTGTATTATATCTTATTTTTGAGAAACAAATATCAATTTACCTATGATCCTCGCCCTTTAATTATGATATTATGTATACTAGACTGAGAATAAACTTAGAGGCACCCAAAAACATCATTCATTCACCTCTCTTTCCTTCGACTCTTTGGAGACTCTATGCTGATTTTAAGATAAATATCAATTCATCTTCATTGTATTTGATCCTCTCATTTTAGATATTGAGTATAGATGATCCTAGATGTATATATTCCACCTTTATTGTGGGTTTACTCTTCATTCGTCATCCATAGAAGGATTTAATTGTGAGGAGTAGCTAGAATATCTATGTTTTAAGATAGTATTTTATGATTGATGAATTTACATAGCTCATTGAAGGTTTACCATATGTGGTCTTGATCTTGGGATCATCTACATATCACCTGATCTTCACATAGTTTATTATAGATCTCCGATTGATGAAGGATAATCGATAGATCTCCCTTATCATGAATACATTATTATAATAGAAAAAATATATATTATTTAGGATATGATTAATGATTGACCATATAATTATAATAAACTAGACTAAATAAATTGATGGGTAAAGGGTGTTTCACATACGTTTACCTATTTTCAGGATATTGATCCTATACTCGGTTCTTATTTAGTACACTTTATAGAAACCACTTTTTTGGTTGCAAATTGGGTGGTACTGTTTTTCTTTTTCTGTGAACCACCTTTATGAATGGATAATAATTTAAAGAAATTAATTAAACCAATTTGTAGAAGAATGAAACTGATATGAAATCATGATTGAATATGGAATAGTGTGGTACAACATAGTGAAGATTTTTTTTATATTTTTGGGAATCGTGTTTTTTTATATGTCTTTCTAATTTTGTGTGTTTTTAGGGTGGTTGTGGAATGGATTCAGTGGTAGATTACATGGATTTCATATAGGGTTATTGTTTAGGTTTTGGATTGTGCAGTAGGGTTGTGGCATCCTTGACATGGTTGGAAAGAGATAAAGAACTGTTTATTATGGGTGGTGGATTGGTTGGTTGATGTGGGAATAGATGGTAGTTTCCTAATGGATTGGAATATTTTTGTAATGAATAACTATGTATGAGGTTGGTTGGAATTGAAAAACATGATGACTAAAATTTAAAAATGTATTATTGAAATGAACGATTGAAGGCTACAACTAATTTGTGTGATGTCTTGGGTGGTTTTTTATTGAATATAGAATTAAAGGTCTAAATAAATTTAATTTTTTGGAAATTTCAAAATATGGTAATGGAATGGTGGTATGATTAACTAAAAATTGAACTTGATTATTATGGTTGGTTCTTGGGATGGGGGGATAGATGTGGTTATATAGTAGGAATAAATGGTAGTGTCAGGTGGTGGTGATGTTTAAAAGTGTGGTGGAATATTATAGTGGTTCTTGGTTTGGATTCCATAAGGTAGGAATATCTATGTAATATATATATGATATATTTAATTGGAATTTTTATATGCACCCCTCCAGAGTCAGATACCCTTATCGATGCCCAACATTCTTTTAGTCCCTAATTGTTTTCCGCTAACATTCACTTTATTGAGGGAAAAAATAATTGAATTCCTCATCTCCCCTACTATCTTATCTAGGTGATGCATGGGTTATAACAGTTTGAGGCAGGTACAATCAGACAATTATAGTATGTGGGGTACTAGTAGGACCTATGGGGTATTTTTTTAACGAGAGGAACATGATGTTCAAAATAACCCATCTGGATATGTATGAGGAGATATATGTACACTATTAGACCCTAATGATAGTTGAGATAAGAAAATGGGATAGGTGTACTACTATTGCATTTGATGTTATTATGGGTTTTCTGTAGTGGTGTTGAGGAGATGATATATAGTGGGGTTTCGACCTGGTATGAGGATGGTATGAGGTTGATTTCTTTCATGTTCATGACTTCCTTCTATAATGTACCTGTGGTGGATAGAAAATATGAGATATGTGGTTGTGGTAAAGGGATAATGATGAATATATGGCTTTGATATGAGATATCATGTGTTGGGTTATTTGAATGGAGGAGATTGGGATTACATGATGTTTATTGTTGGGTGCACAAATAAAAATCCAATGGGGAAGTGGTTTTGGGTGATTCTTAATTATATTATTCAAAACTATTTTATAATCATGGATGTAATATTTTTGGATTACTCTTGGGTGTGGTAGTTTTCGCCACCCTTGAGGGGGTTTTGGCTCTAATGTTATGTTCCGTCCCAAATTTCAACAAAAATTTAATTTTTATTCAGTATTCCTTGGTGTGGTAGCGTGGTAGTTATCCTGATAATTTCTTTTTGGATATGTTTGTTGTTCACTAATTAATTGGTATTATTTTTTCATATTTTCAAGAGTGTTTTTGGAATAATTTTACTGGGTATATAATTTATATTCACTTCTTTATAAATAAACCATTTTTCAGGTTTCAAAGGTGAGCTTGGTGACCGATCTATAATAACCTATCATGGATTGTAGTTTTTTCTATTGAGTTGTTTCCAAGGAATTTATTTTTTTCATTATCATGGGTATGTTATTTATATTAAATTACTCTTTCATTATGTGATTATTATGTATTTTTTTAATTTATATCAAGGTATTAATTAGTGGGATATTTCTCTATTTGTCAGTTATAGGATGGTAACATATCCATTTTTTGTGAATAACTTCATTACTAGTTGGAAACATAAGCCCGGATGTAGGTGGGACTTAGGGGTATCCCTCATCATCATTATGGGACATGGAGGGGATCCAAAGGGGTGTGTCATGATAGAGTACTACAACAGAATTTTCTTTAGATATATGATAGAGGTTAGAGTAATGAAGTAGTAAATACTATATTTGGTTTTAGGGAAACATTCTAGCTGAGGTTGGTTAAAGACATAGACCAAGGATGCTGAATATAACATGGGATTATAGGGAACCAGTGATATAACAAAAGGATCCTTGTATTTTCAAAAGACCAACTGAAATGGTTCATTCTTTGTCCTGCTGATTTGTGTAGGCTGTTCTTCGAGTTGCACTGATCAGAAGTGATTCTCTTGAATTTCTTCATGTTCTGCATTGGCTGTTGGTTTTGCATGTTCTTCTGAAATATTTTTCTTCGTGGGTATTTTTTTCCCTTGTCGCATTTGGATGGTGCAACATTTTTCTGGTACCATTGGGTGGGAGACCTCGAATGAGGGATGGGTGTGCTGACACCCATCATCATCCATATGTCATATTTTCATGGACGGATGGGTCCTTTGTTGTGAATTTTTCTCACCATTTTCAGTATCTTATTGTGTTACATCAGGTTGACACTATCGAGATTCTTCTCATGCTTTGTCGGGTGGGCGGCTCAAAAGAGCGAAAGGCGTGATGGAACCTTTCATCCATCTCTGCTCAACATTTCTATGTTGGTTGGAGAGATTCTCTATCACATTGTGCTTCCAGCACGATATAACTTCTTGACAAAGGGGGTGACGCATTTTTTTTACTGATCTCACTGGTGCAGTGTCTGGTGAGGGGGTCGATGAGATTTTCAGGTGCATTCTTGGTTTTTTGTTTTTTTTAACTTTTTGGATCCACTTGGCCAATGTTTTAAGGATTTTTTTCCTTCTTGTAATGGGTTCCTCTTTCCCAGTGCCAAAAGAGGTATCTTTTTTTCATGATCTATAAAGGGGGCTTGACCCCAAACCATTTTAAAAATAAAAATTGTTTTTTAATGGGTTTAATTTAGGTAATTCAATGAATATAATTAAATAAGCATAATTAAAAGAAATTTTTTACTGTCCTTTTATGTTTATTTCATTTTCTATAGTTCTTTTGACTAATTTTTGTTGGTCTATCGATCAGGTCGGTGAGGACAGTTTTCTGACTGAATTATCCATATAAGGGTTGATCCTACTGAGGCAAATAATCTATAGAGGAAGTATATCTATGAATTCTATCATTGGGTATGGTTATGTTTGAGGAGAGTTCCCCTAATATATAGATCTAATATTTATTGGTGGTTCTTAAGATCACTTTTTTATTAATGCATGTTAGGTATGACGTTCAGGTTACATTGGTATTTAGTCAAATGTGTTTCAATTTGTGGCAATGGTGGATCATATATCTCAAGAAGCATAAGATTTCATATATTACAATAGATGATCTTGAGTGGAAGTTTCATACTGAGATTCAATTAGTGATGATGGTGGTGGTGAATTGGTAAAAATATACAGTCCCTTCTATTGGTTATACTAGGTGTATGGATGCTTGGAATTTGGTTTAAGGAACTAATCTTTTTCACCAACATGTTTCTTAATGAGTACTCTAAAGATAAGCGTCTGGAGGGGCACTATTGCTGATGATTTTATTTTTGATCATTATATTTATGTTTCCTATATAATATTATATGGAAAGATGTTTGAGGTCATGTATTGTGATTATTATCATCCAGGATCATCACACAAGGGGAGCCATTATGGATCCTTGAGGATCATGGGTGATGGTAGGGGATCACAGGTGTTGGGGAAGTCATCATTTTGATCAGATGGGAGTGGGGATCAGTAGTTTCTATAAACAACTATCTAGGTGTCCTATAATTCTTGTGTGACAAAAAATGGCTATAGATCAGAGTGGATTGATTTTTATAGAAATGTGCATCTCTGATTTCAATACCCAACCATCTTTATGAGATCATTGTGGTGTTGGTGGTTACGTTCTCTATTAAACCCTAAACATTTTCCTACCTCAATTTCCCCACAAAGTGAAAGGGATATTGGATTAAATTAATCCATGAGGAGAAAACCCTATAAGAGGATAATATAATATTTTTATTTATACTTATTGACACAGGGAAGAGTGTGGATATGGAGGCAGTCATCATATATGAGTAAGAGGATCCAGATATGGACTACCTCTTTCTATGGTTGTTTTAGTTTGATCGGGACTAGGTATATTCTGAGGTAATATTTAATTTTCTTATATAATTTCGTATACCTTATTGGATTATATAGAATCTCATTACATTATTACAACCTCCTTGGTTCATTCCTTAGGACATAAGTTGTAGAGGCTTCCAATGCCCCTTGTGTTGACTATACTAGTTTGAGTTTGGATTATTCAGATTTGAAGGGGTTGAGGTTTTGATTTGAGGATGGGGTATCATCAATCATTGCGATATTTCCTTCAACTTCGTATATATCTATACAATTTCATTTTTTTCATTGATGGGTTTCACTTTGTGTGTACAATTATTGGTTTCTTCCAGAGTATAGTTTTGTTTTGTGATTAAGATAAAAATTAGAGGTGTTTATTTGCGAGAAGGATCAATATATGGTTCAAATATTTTTAGATACAATAGTGACTCTTTTATTAACATTATCATGGGTTTAATTGAATGTATATATGGTGGAGTATTCAATATTCATGAATAAGTTATGTGATGTTTTAATTGATGGGGTTGTTGATTTACACACTCAGAATTATATCTAATTTATTATATTTTAAATTATTGTGAAAACCTGGTATTAATGGATCATTATAATATGATTACTCTTAACTTTTTTGAGTTTAGTATTCAAGTTGATAACCTAATAAAGAAAGGCATTGTCCATCCTAGTGTGTCCTCTTGGAAAGATCCAATGTTATTCTCCAAGAAGTAGGATGGTGGTACATTCTTGTGTATAGACTACTATTGATTGAATCATGTGATCTTCAAGAAACTTTTTTCTCTTTTGAGTATTGATGATCTATTAAACCAATTAAATTTGTCTATCTAGTTTTCAAAGATCAATCTGTGGTTTGGAAATCATTATATGAGAGTTAATATAGATGACATCCTATAAACTATTTTTAGGTGTTTCTATAAGATATTAATTTTTATATTTATCTATTTAACTCTTAGGAATTCTATAGTCATGTTTATAAGAAACATGAACCCTATGTTCCATGAGTCCAGGATCAATTTTTGGTCATATTCAATGACAACATAGTCATACACTCGAGTTCATATGAGGAGAAATTTGGGCACATTGGGGACATTTTGTAAGTCCCCTGACAACATCAAATATATTAAAAGATATAAAAGTGTTTTCTTTGGATATTATAGTTCAATTTACATGGAATATTACTGTCACAGTAGGGAGTTTCAGTATATCCGTTGAATATTGAGGATGTTTTTTTAGGTACAACCCAATTATTTTATAAGGGCACATTGTTTCCTCGGTCGCAGGGGATATTGAAAGTTGGATTGTCTTAGTTAAACATGGCCATATCCCCATTCATATCCTTAACTAAGATGTACCATAATATTCCATGGGATGAATAGTGTTTGAAAAATTTTCACTACCTGATGTAGGGGCTTATTAGCTCTCTCACTCTTTCTTATTCAGGGGATGGGTGATGTTTGTACTATTATGTGATGTATCTTTTCTCTTCTTGAGTTGTGTCTAGGTGTAATATATATCAATGATATCATAAGGGTTCATGAAGTTACATCCATGAAACTTTAACTATACCACCCACGATTTTGTGTTTGAGGAAGTGGTATTTTATCAAATTTTGTGGCCATATTACCACATAAGTGAGAGCATTGGGGTATTCGGGGATAAATAAAGCATTAGGATTGTTTTCTCTCAATTAGACATGTAAATGAATCAATGGAGGTTGATTGAGTTTACTTAGGATTAAGAAATTTAGATATAAAATACCCTACTAAAAAGGATTGTATTTAAAGATGTGTTGATTAGAAATTCATGAGGATATATTTTCTATGAGTAGGGAGATGTTTTGAGGGTGATGGAAGTACTTCTTTTAATTTTTTTTGCTTCAAATTAGGCTAGTGTTAGAGATTTATTAATTAATATAACAGTTATATTTTCCTTAAGGTAGTAAGTAGAGGAGTCTTAATTTGTAGATTCAGAGGTAGAGGAGATGAAGGATTATTTCATCCATGATGATACTTTAAAGGGATGAATAGAGGAAGGATGACATCATATGGTGGGTTTCAAAATGATTTTTATTCTATAAGTTGTTCATGAGGATGTTCCTTATAAGAATCACATCCCTAAACTGGGAGTTATTAATGGAATATCAATGATGTAAAAATATTTGAGGGATTAACATTTGTTAATTATGAAATAGTGGTTTGTAGTATAGTACATATCATGGTTCTTGGTCTTTCAAATTGTAATGGAAGTGCATTAGGTTCCAGGTAGTTTTTTGGATCTTAAAGGTGTCCCCTAGTGGAAATATGAGGGAAAATAAATGTATATTTTAACCTCTAAACCATAATCAAAACTAGAATGTTACATTATATGGTTGTTCATATATCAATTTTTGAAGTTAATTTATGTCATGGTGGTTAATCAGTAGGTCTCACTTGAGGTTCTAAGAGGTTTTAGGTGGATTAGATGGAGTAACATCATGATGTACCGAGGACCATCATCTGAAATCTAGATCACCTTTTTACATCACGAGTCTAGAGGTGAATTAAGAATTCTTTAAGAACTTACATGTATCTTATCACTAACTTCATTCCCCTGATTGATTGGAACATAATGTATACCATCTAAATATTTGAGGATTTATTATTCCTTTATATTAATGATTTATGGGAATCACATTTAAGGAAACACCCCTTGGATAAATTTTATTATCAAAATAACTTCCTCACAACCATTAGAATAATACCATTTATGTAATTTTATTGGTGTAAAAATCATTCTTTATTTTTTTGGAATAATATTGGGGAATCATATTTTCTTAGTCTGAATGTGGTGTGGAGAATGATAGAGAAGATACAAGTGATATAACAATGGATGAATGTGGCGTAGGACCATTAAAAATCATATGTGGATTAGAAAGGGATAACTATAGAGAATTTGGAAGGTTATTTAATTCTCTTTAGGGTTTCTCCTCACTGTGTATGTATCACCTTGTGGGTTTAGAAAAGGAAAAAAAATAATTTATTATGTATGTGATAGACCACACCAAACCTAAAAGAACCATAACTATATCTAATCGTTATAACATAGCCATTAATTTATATGGAATGAATAATATTTAATACTTTATTAAATATAAATAAATAATGAAATCAATATAAATTTAACAAAAGATTATAAAAAATATGAACTCAATTTTTAATAAAGTCTATTTACAGTTAAAAAAAATTATTTCCTTAAATTTGATTTTTATTTATATTTTTTTGAGAAAATATTATAAATATTTTATAGAATTTTTGGAAATATAATTTTATAAAATTTACATAATTTTTTAAATTATCATATAAAACTTAATTTAGGTTATTTATTTCAATTTTTCCTAAATATTTTATTTTTCACAGAATAGGGAAATTATTGATTTTTAAAATATGGTCTCTTATTTTTCATAAAATAAAATAAAATAAATTTTCCATTATATTTTTCTGTTTAAATTAATGTTAAAAGTTTGAAAATTTAAGAATTATATAATTAATTTCATGTGAATAATCAATTTTTAGTGATTTTGGTAAATGGATATTTCTATGCCTACAAACATTGTTCTTTACAAACTGTTTTTAATTAAATAAAGTATATCCATTTTAATTAAATAAAATAACCCCTATTAAGGACTTTTTAAATATACATTTATATAATCTATATCTTATTTATTTATTTGAACTTATATAATGATTATTACTAGTCATGTAGTTAACGTAAGATCATATAATGCCTGAAATGTACATTTCATAAAACACATTTGTTTCATGTTTTGTGGGTATAATTTTAAATTAAATATTTAAAAATATTTTATTTGTATTTTATATAAATTATTACATTTTTTAATCATTATAATTTATATTATATTATAATGAAAATATTGTTTTTTGTCAAAAGGAGTAAAAATTTGTTACCATGGTTAATGTTAAAACATATTTACCGAGGGGTTGAACTGAAGAGGTGAAGGGAGTACAATGCTTATTTATTAATTTTATAGGCTTGAATAATAAAAAAACCCTATAGTAAATTATTTATATATTTTTTGATTAACTTTTATTTATATTTACATCCCATTATTGAATAGTTTTGGGTATTTACAAAAATGTTATTCCATTTCACTTATAAAAGGTAACATCCACTATACTCCTTTATACAGTTCAAAATCCCTTTGGATCTGTAAATAATAACATGAATAAAACACTATATCTCTTTCTCAATTTATATATGGATCATTGGATCAAAAATATAATATATGGAGGCTTCAAGTATAATCCTAAAGGGGAAGTCTGAAGAAGAGGTATCATACTTAACCAAGCATCATTATTTTTTTAATTCTTCCTCCTCCTTAAAATATAACTCAATCATGAATATATAATAACATAAGTATATTAAATATATTAATATTTCAGTATGTTAATATTATAACCTATATCCATCACTACTTCTATCAAAAATGAAATGAACACCTCGTATGTGTGAATGGAGGACTACCACCACGCTAACCGATGTTATTAGTTTCCCATCATCACATCGCATCCTAATTAAAGAAAATTAATTTTAAATTTATATATTATATTCTTGAAATATTATTAATTATTTTGAATTAATATATCTTAAAACCTCTTACCTTTCCATCTATTAAAAATTTATATCATCATTCGTGTGTAAGGAGAACTTCCACTTTTTAAAGTAATGTAAATCATTTTTTAAAATCATGAATCTCATGAATAGTATATGTATGTATATTTAAATAAATGATATTATATTTATGATATAATTATAATTACATAACATTAAAATAATATATAACTTCTTCCAATCGTGATCATTTGAATAATGGAAACATTACTCATGTGTATATTCAACTTACCATCTACATGATTCTAATGTATTTTTTTTCATAACCATCATACATGATTGGTATAAAACTTATAATAAATGTATAAAACGATATTAATTTCAATATAATTCTTCTGGATATTATTAAATAGTTATATATTTGACCTTATTCAACTTTCCAAAGTAATTAAGTATATATGATCTAACATTTTCAAACTGTTCATCTCGAACCTAAATGACTATGTAATTGAATATCACATGTTAATAATTAAAAAATGGACTAATTGAAAGAACAGGATGAAGAAAAAGCACTACATTTAAGAGGGCCTGACATTTCTTTATACATAATCGATGACCAATCTGGGATCAATACGATGTTGAATTCTAGTATCCACAGATTAAAATAAAATATTTAGGGAATGATAAGAAAAGTGTTGGATCTAAGAAAAAGGATCGTGCACATCATGTTTATAAATAATTTTTTACATTATGAAAAAAATAAAAACCTCGATCATTGGTACTTTTTTTATTTAGTATTGTTGCTCATCCACAATGACCCTTATAGATTAACTTTGTTACACTCCTGAGGATCCAATGTATAATTCCTCTAGTAGTGATATACACATGCTCGAATGGTCTTCGATCAACACAACTTGTTCTCTGAGTGCTAGTACGGTGAAGTGAATATCTTATGCTAATAATTATTGATCACTTTTTTAGGAACTTCTCTTGTTCTATAGAGGGATATATGAGAGGATTTGAGAGAGAAAAATTTAGTTCAAAAATTCCCAATTCACCAGGGTTTGGAACAATAGACGTACCTGCCTATTAATCAGCATGGGTTTTCACCTACAAAAATTATTTCTAAAACAACAATTAAATGAAATTATAATTATTAGAGAACACCCATGCCACATAATAACAATAACAATGCCATTATTTATGGTGCACCAACATGTGCAAAAATAGATCCAAAAATGAAATCCCATGCCACATTGTGATAAAAATATTGTTATTATTTCCGGTACCAACTGGATAGAAATTATTTACATACTTGTAAATAAATAATTTATCAATATAAACATTCTTTTTCCATTAAAACTCCTCTTCCATTTATTCAACACAAAACAAATATTTAATCTATTAAATAAACATTTTTATTTACCAAATAGTATATAAAAATTTATTAA
This sequence comes from Viscum album, assembly GCA_963277665.1. Taxonomy (NCBI): domain Eukaryota; kingdom Viridiplantae; phylum Streptophyta; class Magnoliopsida; order Santalales; family Viscaceae; genus Viscum; species Viscum album. The sequence continues at coordinate 917,266,261 of OY728130.1, read as the reverse complement.
CTTTTAAATAAAATAAATATATATATATATATATTATTCGCAATATAATGAATAAATATTTGTTTAATTTATGAGATAATTTTATCATGATTAAAAATATTCCGTGGTATTGAGAATAACATCTATTACATTAATAAAATTAAAATATAATTAAATCCATACCCCGAAAACAATTAGAGTGTGACCCTCTAGTATTATTTCTCGCTGGAATTAGGTGATCTTGCCTAAAGTCAAATATTGTTGTCTAGAAATGGGTCAAGAAATCCAAGAGAAAAAACTTAATGTTGTATTGAAGACATCCACATATAAATACTCACTATGTATTATAATATTGTTTTCATAATATCTCATCAAGAAGGTTTCATGATAGTGTCATCAGCCTATATGTTTGATACACCATTATTTTACTACCTGAAATAAACATGTCATTAAAACATGGACATGGAATTTAGGATGAAGGTTCTATTTCAATCAATGGGGTGAGATACCAACTTCCATAATTGGTGGGGATAAATCTTTCTGCAATTATTCATTAATAACATGTCATTCCAGATGCACCAAAAGTACCCTACATCTCAAGAACATATGGCTTGATAGTTATCATACATAAATAAAATTTCATGAGTTGTGACATGTATTAATGATAATATTAAATTATAAAGACCATTTTACAACAAATAATCTAGGACATAATTACACTTAAGTCATACAGAACAATGAACAATACATATTTAAATATTCATGTAATCAATGAAAAACTGTTGTTTCTAGGACTGTATCTCTAACAAACTCCCACTTGAACTACAGCCAAGTACCTATGACTTTTAGTCCACTAGACCTCACATGATAATCATGTTTCTGCTGAGTCAAGTCTTTAGTCAGGGGGTCCTCCACATTGTCTTCTTTGGTAATGTTGCTCACTGTAAATTCACCTCTATGATAATAATATCTCGAGAGATGATACTTCTGATGTATGTGTTTCATCCGCTGATGTAACCTTCACTTTTTTGTGAGATCCTTTTATACAGTATTATCACAATAGAGTTTAATGGTATATTTACTACTAGAAACCATATCCACCTCTTGGATGTATCTCTATATCCAAACTACTTCTTTAGCTTCCTCAGAAGTTGTGATATACTCAAACTCTTTTCTGGAATCTGCAACCACACCTTTCTTTAATCTCCTCCAACTCACATCTCCTCTATTATATGTGAATATGTATCTCATTTGAGATTATATTTCATATTTATTTTTTTGGAAACTAGAAAAATTATATCCTCTGATGACTAGTTCCTCATCCCCTCCATATACCAAGAACATATCCTTAGTACACATCAGAAACTTAAGGATAGTCTTAATAGCCAGCCAATGGAGGTCACCTAGATCAGCTTTATATCTTTCTACCTCACTCAATGCATATGAGACATCTATTCTAGTATATAACATATAATACATGATTAACCCAATGTATGATGCTTATGGATTCCTTTCCATTCTCTTTATTTTTTCATGCATTTCAAGACACATTTATGGGGAAATATTAATTCCATGTGATGCTAGAAACAATCTCCTCTTGGATTGTTCCATACTGAATCACTTTAGTATGTTGTTAATGTATGTACATTGACATAGTACATTTAATCTCTTGGATCTATCATGATGGTTCTTGATCCCAATAATATATGCTACCTCACCCAAGTCCTTCATGGAGAAGAATTTATTCAACCATTATCTAATAGATTGTAACTCTAGTATTTCATATCTAATAATTAATATGTCATCAACATATTCTATTAGGAAACGAACCGTACTCCCACTAAACTGTATGTAGACACAAGGATCACATTCATTCTCTATAAAACCTAATTCTATTATGGCTTCATCAAAATGAATTTTCCATGACTTGGATGCTTACATTAATCCATAAATGGGTTTTAAAAACATTCATATCGTATTATCATTCTTTGGGGTCAAAATACCTATAGGTTGTGTCATATAAACATCTTCTTGAATTTTTTCCATTATGGATGGTTGTTTTGACATCCATTTTCCCAATATCATAGTTATTCTAAGAAGTAATTTCTAGTATACTAATGATGGATTTCAACATTTCAATTGGTGAAAAGGTTTCGTCGTAATCAATGCATTGATGCTCTTTAAACCCTTTTTCAACCAGCCATTCTTCATTGGTACTCACTTTTACTACCATAACTAGTTTCTTCTTAAATAACCATTTGCAGGCAACATGCTTTACATCAACTAGAGGATCTACCAAAATCAATATTTGGTTCTGGTACATGAAATCTATTTTGGAATTGATGGATTCTTGCACATGGAAATGTTTGTACCACATACTTCAGTCTTGTAGGTTAGAAGATCATTATTATAAACTAATAATGAGTCACTATAACTAGAAAATTGTACCGTTCTAGTTCTCTAAACTCTCTTTTACTCGTACACTATACTTGTTTCTCTAGATCATATATTTATTCAATGGGGACTTACGGAATCTTCTCCTGTAAAAAGTCTTTTGTTCCATGAACCTGGGCTTCATTAAAGTTTATCTCACTAACACTATATGTTTTCGAGATGTGTTCCCTATGAAGGAATATGGCATGTATTTCCACTATAACCTTTTTTTGAGGGGTCCTATAAGTAATATTCACTTGTTTCCTTGGGGTATCTAATAAAGGTACACTTTTTTCCTTAGGGTGAGAGTTTTTTACAAGAATATGACATAACAAATGCTTCCCTTTCCCACACATGTAAATTCGATAGCATGGTTTTTGATCCACTTAAAAGCTTGTATTGAATACCATTTATTGATTTAGTTGTTACATGGTTTAGTGTGTGTGCCACCATTTTTAATACATATCCCCAAAAGGATAATGGAATAATTGTGTGACACATCATTGATCTCATCATGTCCTTCAAGGTGTGGTTCCTGCTTTCTCTTAAACCATTCCACTTGGGAGTGTAAGGAGGAGTTAGTTGGGATTGGATCCAAAGCTCCTATAAGTAATCAATGAATTATTGATTAAGATATTCTACACCATAGTCTAAGAGGAGTATCTTAATATTCTTAATAATTTGGTTCTCAACTTCATTTTTATATTCCTTGAACAAATCAAAATAATCCGACTTATACCTCACTATATAGATATATCAATATTTACTAAAATAATAATTAAATTAATGAAGAATGACTACCCGCCCCTTAAATAGATTGGAAATGGTCTGCACACATCAGTATAAACCAATTCAATGTGATCTTTGGCCCATTAACCTTTCCAATGAAATGGGGCTTCAGTCATTTTTTCTTGTAAACATCTGTGAAATACACCAAGTGGTTTTTGTTTGAATGAATCTAAATATCCACTTATATGTAACATTGTAAATAGTTTCTCATTTACATGACATAGCCGATGATTCCAATGATGGGTGTGGTATGAGTCATTTTAAGTAGCTTTGTTATCGATTTCCATTACTTGGATTGTGTAATCCAATAGATAAAGACCATTATATAAATGTGCCTTACCAAAAAAATTATGTCTTTATAAAAGAACCAACATTTATTTCCAAACATGAAAAAATAATACATTTTTATTTAGTCTGGATATATAAGAAATGTTTTTGGTTATAGAAGGAACATAATAACAACCTTTTAATACCAAGACCATATCAGTCGGTAATTTGAGGTGGTAGTTCCCGACAACTATAGTAGTAAGTCTAGATCAATTGGATGCCCATAGATCTAATTCCCCTCAATCAATTTTCTTGAATATAATTGTTTTTTGTATTATATATATATATGAGCACCATAGGATATATCTAATACCTAATTTCTGGAAACATATAAATTTCATTTGATAAAAAATGCACTTGAAGCTTCCCCTTTCCTCTTTATCTTGGTGAAATTCTTCTTCTAGTGGCCATTCATTCTAAATGAGAAACTAATAGCTTCGTGTTCCCTTCCTTCCCCCTTGATCTTACTTTTCTTGGAAGGGCATAAAGAATCTTTGGGATTAATTATCATCTCCTCCCCTTTCCTCTTATTTATCATAAGGACATAAGGCTTTTCATGCATCATGTCTTTCTCCGCTTAGCAAATGAGGATAGGAAGATATCTTAGAGACTTATTAATGTTGTTTATATTGAAATTACAAACCAAACAAGAGAAGATATGTGGGTGTGATTCAAGAATGAGATCAATAACTAGTTATTCATGGAGTTTAAACTCTTGAACCTTCTAGTGCTCAATGTAGCCAATGAGCATGACTACCTGAGGCCCAGTTGGGGAACACCCTCCAATATTTCTCTATAATAGTGCCATGCAGATCTCAAATTATTCCTTTTATGCTCTCTCATAGTAAAGACCAGGAAGGTTCTCAACGATGCTATATGAATCCATGTTTTCATGAGACATCCAGAGTTCACTGGACATTGATGATAACAAAAAAATGTTGAATTTCAAACACATCATTTATATATTTCTCATAGACTATGAAATCTTCATCACCCGCCTCATGGGAAAGTGGATCAGGTAATTAGGAATCCATCATGTAAGATTTCATTTCATGGAATAGAATGACCTAAAGGCTTATAAAACATTCCTAGAAGTTACTTTTAGTGAGGATGTTTTCTTCATGAATTATTGATCTCATGGATAGTGTGGTTGATGAGCTTGTAATTTTCATTCTACAACTAAAAGAGTAGATAATTTTTACTCTCCTGATTACATTTTATGAGAAATAAAAAATAATTATTTTATTAAGTCTCCCACTATTTTATCAATTCCTAATATCCCTCACCATTTAACTCATAATGTATAGTTTCTAGGAAATTGTAGAACAAGGATCAATATTCCCCTTCGCATAATCCCAACAAGGGTTGCGAAAGAAATTTGGAGGTACATAAGTATGTAGGTATTTTCCAACTATAGGCTTGAAGTTCCATTATCCATTTAATAGAATTTCCAATCCTAAAATCCTAACTTGGATTTCCCCAAAATGTCCATTGAAATTTATATCGATTCTAGAAAGGGCTGCATATCTTGAGGTAAAATGGTTAAGTCAACTTGAATCTTTCATAAGAGAATCCTGTATAAAATTAAGTGAACCAAAAAGGGGTATGGTCAAACATATAGTTTTATTGAGTCTTTCCCTTAATCAAGTTATGGAATGATTATTCTGCCTTAATATTTTATTGAGGGTCTTTAATCTCTTTTGTAAATCGCCATATTGTATTTACCATGCCAACAAGCCCGTACCCGAGTGGCAACGGATCATACTTGGCATCCAAGAGACCCGAGTTCAAAACCGGGTGGAGGCGAATTTCCAAGTATTGTAGTAGTATTGTAGCAGTCATTGTAGCAGTACTATTCGATACTATTTGGTACTATAGCAGCCAGAACTATTCACCTGATTTGGGTCTTTGGGCCACCGGTTTGGGCCTACGGGTCTCCAGGGCCTTCGGGTCATCAAAGGCATTCGGGCCACAGGGCCTTTGGGTCACATAGACCATGGAGTATCCCAGTTCAAACAGAATAGGCCCCATAATAGGATCAAAGAAATAGGAGTAGCAGCCACCAGATGCAGAGCTAACCAGATTGAAAGAATGAGAGGGTATGACAGCCGCCATCAGGACCAGGCACCATGCAGCTTTGTACGTGGCAATGCTAGCCTATCAGCAATGCAAGGTGGGGAGCTAGGTGATCAATGACACTGAAACCTGGGGATGGTTAGCTCAAGTGGGATGGGCCTACGGGTCATGTATTGGGCATGGTATGCCTCTGGGCCTACGGGTCATGTATTGCGGGTTTGTCCGGCCATGTTCCTTGGGCTTACGGGTCATGTACGGGTTCCCCTTCAACCCATAAAAGGGGTATTATCCATAATAAAAAAAAGTCCTTCAGGCCATTCAGGCATATTGTATTTACCATATGCTTGTTAATATGAAATGGATCTTACATAATTGATTAACCAAGTCTTGATAATATTTACGCATATGCCTAGTTTATTTTAGTTCCATCTTACATTCTTGTTAATTAAATAATTATATAGTTTCAAAAATCCATACATAATTAAAATCCATGAAACTGATAGAAATAATGTAATGTAGGGGTCATTATCATGAGCTCATATAATAGTCATTTTATCTAGAAATTGATAAACTAGCAGCTGACCTTTGGGAGAAACTCCTTGAAACATTTATGGATCACGTCAATAGCTTTCCACTTGTCCACCTTTATATCTCCTTTGATTGGTTTCACCTAGGATCCTTACTTGAACCGCCTCCACATGCATGGTATCTCTATGTGTTACATATTCTTTTTAACTAACATGAATGTGATGGGTAAAAAGGGGGTTTTCAATAAAGAAACAATGGGCACGCAAGACTTACATATTAATTAGGAGAGATAGAACGTAGGTCAACAATTTAATTTAAAATAAATTAAAACTAAACCAATCACATACAAAGGTCTGGTGCAGCTAATGATCATCCATATACATGCAACGAATTATGAATTTAATTAAACTAGCATTAAATTATTTAATCATTCTTATTATTATAAATCACAATCGAATTGATTAATTAATAACTTTAATTAATCAATCCTTTTCTATTAATTCTTTTTATGAAATTCTTTGATATTATCATCCATTACCTTAGAGGTAACACAGTGAAAACCCCTCCGAGTATACATGTTATGTAATTATGAACATTAAATGAAAATTAACGTTTTAATTCAGAATACTTTGGTAAAGTACACGACATGTTGTTCTGACTACACAACGTGTACTTCCATCACCAAATTATCCAAAGTACACACCTAGGGACTCAATATTTGAGGTGTACTACAGAAATCTTATAGTATATGGGGTGTCCAGTGGGCCACATGTTGTGTTGTCTCTAGGTTACATGTTTTCTGATCCGCATTTCCATTAATGGGATACATGGTTTGTCCCTTGACCTAAGGGAAAACACGTTATGTCTAGTGGGCCACACAGCTTGTAATCTGGCTGATCGTATGCCAGTCAATCCAGGTCAACATGGGGTGTAAGAATTAACTACACCTTCTATCATTGACACACATGTCTTGAGTAATTTCATAATTACTTCTGATACACTAAACACAACTACACATTGTGTAATCTGGATTACATGATGTGTGTGTAAGATTAGATGACGTGTAACTCCATATACTAGGTGTGCACTATTATATTACCTATAAAGAATTTTCAGCACATCCTCATGAGATCTTCGATTTAATTTTAATTAAAAAAATATTTGTTTCATTTAGATCTGTGAGAAACAAAACGAGGAAGAACAAATATAGAAAATCATATTACTAGAAAAATTAAACATGAATTAATAAACAAAATTATTAAAGTGAAAATCATAAATGAATTACTTAAATAATTATAAATGATTATGATCCCTACTTTGATTCCAGTTGAATGATCTAGACACAGTGGAATCAGGGAGATTGGAAGGTCCTAAATTTTCTTTTGTCATTATCTATAACCAATTATGGATTAATACGACAATGGAATATAGTGTTGCAAAATTAAAATCAAGGATTCAGAAAAATATAGTAAAAGTGCCAGATCTGAGAAATAGGATACTGCGCATCATGTTTATAATTAATTTATTAATTTTTGAAGAAAATAAATATGTGATAATTTGGTACATTCTTATTTTATGATCATTGATCATCTAGAATGACCCTTCCAGATTTCCATCATTGCACTCATTAGGATGCAAGGAGAATCCCTCTAGCAGTGATCCACGCTAGCTCTAATGGTCTTAGAACGATGCCACTCATTCTCTAGGTGCTAGTGCGGAGAAGCGAATGTATGGCATCGATCATCCCTAATCACTCATTTAAAAAGATATATCGTTCATGAGGGGGAGAGATGATAGGAGATGAGAGAGAAAATTTTTGGCTCAATAATTCCCAATTCCCTTGGGTTTGGCACAATAGACGTACTTGCATATCAATCAACATGGGGTTTTAATTACAAAATTAAATTATGAAATAACCATTAAATTCAATTATATATTTTATAGAAAATACATGCCACATAATAACAATAACCACCCAATTATTTGTTGTGTGCCAACATGTGAAAAATGGGACCATAAATGAAATCCTATGCCACATAATGATAAAATTATTATTATTATTTCTTAGGCCAACTGAATAAGTATTATTTATGGACTTATAAATAATTAATTTTCCAATGGAAACAGTCATGGCCTATTATAAATCCTGTTCCATTTAATGAACACTCGAATAAATTACTTTATTCACCTACAGAAATATTTTTATTTAGAAACTAGTAAATAAATATTTATTAAATGGTCAATATAATAAATTAATATATTTTATACACAATCTAGTGAATAAATATTTATTTAATTTATGAGATCATTTAAACAAGAATAAAATTATTCCCCTATCTTGAGAATAATATTTATTCTATTAATTAAATTCCAATTTATTTTAATAGAAACCATGAGAATTACCTAGTGTGTGACCCTCTAGGATTCTCTGTAATTGGAATTATATGGGCCTGCGTAAATTCCATGATTACTATCTATTAATGGGTCAAGGAACTCAATATAAATAACATAAAGTCTCAATGAAGACATCCACTATAAAGACCCGGAAATTTCAAGGAAATTTTTTTCTTAATTTCTTTGGAATATTATGAGTCTTTGGTTTCTAACGGTACATGATTCCGAGGCCCGGTGTGCCCGAAATCAATTTCTGAATTTTAGCTCGGGTACGTTCACTGAACAAACGAGCGGGTTTTTCTATCTTTTGAACCGGTGCTTGGAATTGAAATATGAGGGCACCGATGAACTCGCGGCGCCGTTAATTTCTTAAGAAGGTCTTATTTAGAGTTGCATTTACTCGGGAAGAGTTGTTAAAAAAATTTGTGGATTAAGATTTAAGTGAAATAAGTTGTGTTACAATTTATTTCACTTATAAGAGGTTAAACCCCATGTGTGGGAGTTGGGGTGGGACCTACTAAAATCCTAACCCTTGTTAGGATATTAGTTAGGTGGGTACCACACGAGCCCCACCCCTTCAAATTCCCTTAACTCCTCTTCCACATTAATGATGCCAACTTATCCTTCCATTTAATTTTGAAAACTTAAGATTAATTAAATGAGGTGATTTCAATTTTGAACCTTTGAAGATTTGAATTGTTGCCAAAGTAAATAAAATAAGGCAAGGGCATTATTTTATTTTTGGTTGTTTTGTTGTGTGGAGACTTGGGAGAGAATACTCAAAGTCTTTAAGATCTTTATCTTCTACACTAAAGAACGTGAAGAACGCTGGTGCCAATCTCAACTTCCTTCTTCTCGACGCTTGATGAAGCGGCGCCGTTAATCCACGGCAACGTCTATGGAACAACGGGCCTTTCCCTTTCTTCGTCAAGTGATACTTCATGAATCGAGGTAGGGAATTAATTTGTGAATGTTAATAAACCCATGTGTGTTTCCTTCTAAAACAAAGAACGCAGATCAACTCAAATTTAAGTTTATCCGTGAAAGAATATGTTTACGGGTTGGAAATATTTGATTACAGGAAAAAACGTAGGAAAATTTTATTTATTACTCTTTCGAGTGATTTAATATCACATGCTGAAGAGTTTATTAGTATGATGTTAGTATAATTTATACTTGAATAAATTATACCCAAGTAGATATTAAAAGCATGTGTTTTAATGACTTCCATTTGATAACTCCTAATGCGGAGGGCGCAGGCCGAACAAACACGGCCTGACAACCCTCCGCACACTGTTTCTTGATGTGCGGATCGACGGGCGATGACGAAATGGGCCGCAATGGAAATTTGAAGACTCTGCAGTGAAACTTGGGTCCCGTAATGACCTTAGGTGAAGACGGCGGCCGAAACGGACCACCGGTGCGCGTCCGGTGGTCCGCGGAGAGCGGCGGTGGTGCAATGCCGGAGAAGACCGCCGCCGTTGAGTCGGGGCAGACTGGAACGGAAAAGTCTTTCCGGATTTAGGGGGTGCGGCATTAAATTCGCGAAGTTTCATGGTCAACTAGGGGGAAACACCCCCCCCCCCTTCGCGTCCAGCTCGGCCATGAGCCGATCCGCGGCCCGCGCTGGGTCGGGCCGCCCGCGCCGGGCCGGGCCGCCCCCGCCGGGCCGGGCAGGGCCGCCCGCGCCGGCTGGGCTGGACTGCGCCAGCAGGGTTGGGCCACACCCTAATAGGCGAGACCCCGAACCGGGTCGGGTCAACCCGTTTCGGGCCGACCCAGGGGGTACTGGGTCGGGTCGGACCGGGCCTAGACCCCCTATTTTCAGGCAGTTTTGTTCAAACACCCATAACATGGGTTATGGACCTTTGATCGATGCACCGTCAGTTGCGATGGGATCCTTCGATCGAGACGGTCGTTTTAGTATATTACACTCAAGGTTTCGGAGAACTTTGAATATAGTCGGGTTGGTTCGAACCCGAAACCAACCAGGCCCTCAGAGCGGAAACGCTTATCGCTTGAGTTCCAGACGTTCGAATGACGTGTCGTCGACTTTGTTGGATTCCTTTCAGTGAGACGGATCATTTGGTATACTTAACCTATGGTTTGGACGCAGTTGGAATAAGGCTGTGTTGGATTGTAACTGAAATCCAACCGGGGCCCTGGAATGGAAAAGTTGATAACTTTCAGACCGGACGTCCGTTTGAAAAACCGTCAGCGGCATTGGTGATCACGTTGAGAAACTGTCCCTATGAGTTTACCCTATGAGTGTTCGGGGTATAGTTGAGATACGGTCGGGTTGGTTCGTACACGAAACCAACTGGGCCCCTGGGACGAAATGGCTAATAACTCACATACCGGGCGTCCGATTGACGCGTCGTCTGTTGCATTGAGACCCCTATGAAGAGGCGGTTCTTTTGAGATACTTCTTCGTGGGACTTTATGATACTTGGAGTATCAACCTATAGCTCGTGGAGCAGACCCTCCTGGAGACAACCGTACGGAGTACGGAGACTGTGTAGTTGGCTGAGACCTGAAGACTGCTTATCCGATTCGAGTTGGAGTGCCTTGTATAGCTCAGTGGGGAGCACTACTGTGTTTGGGTGGCAGACCCACGGTGGGGAGGACTACTGTGTTTGGGTGGCAGACCCGCAGTACTCGACAGGAGGAGTACCTCTGCAGGCTATTAGGGGGGTGCACTACTGTGTTTGGGTGGCAGACCCCGACGGGATCACTACTGTGTTTGGGTGGCTAACCCGTGGTACTCGACGGGAGGAGTACCTCAGTAGTCTTAGGTTAGTGAGCAGTACCTCGGAGTCATGACAGGATCATTGTACTCGTCAGAGATGGAGCTCTTTAGTAGTTACGGTTTCGATAATGAAAATACTGGTTTGAGCTGAGTCATTGACCTTTGTGTTTTCCTCATGATTGAGATGTGTTACTTGATAACTTAGGTATATGTATGGGATATACCTAAGTAGTGGTTATCCGTTGATTTCATATCTGTGTGATACCTCATGTTTGAGATGAGTGACTTGATAACTTAGGTATATGTATGGGATTATACCTAAGTATGGTTTATCTGTTGAGAACTTTCTTTGTGTTTGTCCTTGTTGGATTTAGTGATAACTTGAGGGTCTCGGGGTCCCTACTGAGTATCGTATACTCACCCCTTCATGGGTTATGCCCGCACCTCATTGTGTTGGTTGCAGACGATGGACACCACTGATCGTGAATGAGGCTTGTAGAGCTAGACGGTACCCAGAGGTGGATCCCATGACGAGTTGGTACCCGGAGGCGGATCCCACGATGATTCGATACCCGGAGGAGATGGACGGACGTGGAGTGCTGATGAGGACATATGTACCTACCCTTCATGTAGGAACCCGGAAGACAATCCAGGAGCTGCTTGTCACCTTTCAGCTGTTGTCCTTTGAGTTGTACTTTACTTTCAGTTGTAGTTGTACTTTTCTTTTGGGCTTGTATTTCCGTCCCTTTGTACTTTCAACACATTTGTTATACTGATTTACTTAGCGTAGCTTCTACTTGTACTCTGTTTGTGTGTTCTTTCGTTTCATAAAGGGAATTCCTTCCCTTTTTATTGGGATTTACGCCTTTGGTGCTAGTCTCTAGCCCTTGGCCTATGGAAGGCAGGCTTGGGGTAGTCACGGCATGGGCCCCGAGGACAGGTCGTGACATCCACATATGAACGCTCACTATGAAATATAATCCATTTATCACAATATCTCATCAAGTAGGTTTTATGATAATGTCATTAACCGATATTCTTGATACGTTACTCATTGACTAATTGAAATAAAATCCTCATTACACCATGAAAATTGAATTTAGGGAGAATATTATATTTCAATCAAAGGGTCAAGATATCAACTTCCATAAATGTAAGTGACAATTCCTTCCTCAACTTATCCATTAATAACATGTCATTCATGATGCACCCAACATACCCTACTTCCTACCTAGATATGGTGTGGTTGTTTTTGTCAGTAAATCAAACTGTGTGAGTCATGACATATATTACTAATAATATTAAATTCTAGGTAATATAACACATGTTGATTGATAGGAATATACGATGACCCAAAAACTTGAGAAATTCATAATGGTGGGTCTTTTCTCATAATATTCCATCTTGAAGATTACAAAGTGTGATCTTTATGGGAAGAAATATCATATGCTTACGAGTACTCGCACTTGATGGTCTGTATACTATGTGTAACATCATATTATATAATCCAACTACCTACTTATATTTATGAATACCGTCATAGAATATCAAAGTTCACATCATAGTGTGGAACAAAAATGACTTTATCAATGCAACAAATAATCTAGGACCTAATTATATCATAGTCATGTAGAATAAAGAATAATATGTAAGTAAATATTCATCCAATCAATGTAAAAATAGTTGGTTATAGGAAAAAAACACTAAGAATAATAAGTTAAAAAAATTAATAAGAAATTAAATAATTTAAAAATACTTATTATTTAAGAATATAAATAACACATGTGATGATTCGAGCTTGTAACAAGGGATATCTCTAAACCACCATTTTTTAGGTTATGAAAATTCTCTCTCTAACTTACATTATCTCTATCATTAATGTTATGGAATTCTTCTAAATTCAGTATGAATGTATCTCACAACATTAGCTATATAATGCTATGTTCATCTTATAGGGTAACACATACCATTTGTTCTTTTTTCAATTACCTTGATTAGAAAAATTCCTTGGATTATTAAACGAGGAAATATTATTCTAACCATTTTAATACCATTTGAAATTTTTATATTATGACTTATGATTGATTTTTTTTGCAGACATAAATAATGGATATATTTTTATCGGTACACCCAAATAATGCTCCAAGGCATTGGATAATGATTTGGTATCATGATGTATCATGTATGGGATTTGGGAGTAAACCTAATCTATTATCGGACTTTTCCCACCATTTTATATTATCTAGGACGATATCCTTGACTCATGTTGTTTTCATGTTATATATTATTATTTCCTTTTTTATACTACCATGATATTATGATATTTTTCTCTTTGTGTTATTCTTCCATGTGATTAATCATGATTTTCCATTTTATGATGTCATTTTTTAAATTTGACTAGCAATTTATGTTTCATAATCATATTTAATCCCTTAATGGTATCTTTATCTCACCCATTTCATTGATATATTCCCCTGGTTATCCAATGTAGTTTTAGAAGCTCAAATGGACTTTGGATTTCATTATGGAGATTAAAATAATGATCCCATGTGTTAGTTTTATTTTGATGTGTTATGATCATAGTATTTCAAATAGTCTATCCCAATGATCATTGTGATATAATTAATGGATTTTGAAGCTTAAAATAAGGTGATAATATTTATAAAAGACATGGGTAAATATAATCGGTATAATAGAAAAGTTTTTGTAAACCATTTTAAACTATAATGAAACAAAATTAGTAAGAATCATAGGAATAATTATATGGATATTTTTAATCATATGGAAATATCATATAATATTGGGGGATGATAGAGAGTGTGGTTTGAGATTAATTAAATCATTGTCTAGATAATACAATTGGATGTGGCTCTCAAACAGTTGTACCTAGGGGTAATAACTCCATGAAAAGATATTTTGAGTTGGACTCAATCATCACGATGTTCACAAATATTGGCCTTACAACACACTTGGTTTCACACTTTTATGTATATGATTTGAAAATTCACAAAATCTTTACTTACCATAATGAAGGACTGAACCAAATTATCATGATAGAAAACCTTATCGGATGAATTACCATAGGTAGCCTTGAATAAAACCTAGAAACTCATATGTTAGAATATCATTATCATTTATATGTTATAACTTATCTTTTTATATGTTTCCATTTTATATGTTAATATATTATATTCTTTTTTTTCATTTCTAGTTAATGGCTAGAAATTGGATAAATTCTTCCAATAACCACAATGATAGTAAATGGGATGACTTCCCCAATGATATTCCTATCCTTATGAGAGGGGGAGATTAAAAATACAGGGTATTAGTAGATGAAATGTATCAATTTATGAATAATAATAGTAATTTTTTGTAGCTAGCTAGTCCTCATACGAAAGAGACCATTTAAGTTGAGTACCTTATGAGACAAATTCCTCATACCATTAGTGGATCTTATAAACCCCAAAATGATGAACAATATATTAACTCCATTAATATGATATTCTCAATCCTAGAATTCTCTAAGAAATAAGAAGATGTGTTGTATGTTTATTTTATTAAGGGGAATATAATATGTGGTGGATACATACCCAGAACAAAACAACCAAAGAGGATATTGATTCCATTGTATGGGTAGACTTTAAGAAAATTATTCAAAAATAATTTTTCCCGAACTCTTAATCATCACTTGGATACAATTTTACTCAATCTGAATAAAATGGAAGAAGAGTATACTAGAACATATAGGTAAAACATCACAAGGATTACATGGTATGTCTATGGTTTTTTCATCAACACCGGAACCATGTTAGACCATTTCATTAGTTTGTTAAAGCTAAGCCTATGAAAATAAATAAAAATTCTGGACATTGAAATATATGAATTGATTGTTCATTTTTCACTTACTAGGGAGATGGAGATCAGTGACTCCCAATGGTATCATGGTAGTAGAGACAAAATATATAAAATTGAGTTTTTTTCAATAAAATCAAAAGATTAATCTAAAGGAGGACAAAAAACATAAAATTACACATATTAATAATGTGGGAGGAGGAATCAAGGAAACTATCTAATGTGAATTGGTTGATCCTTCAAATGTGGAATAAAGGGGAATTGGGCTTATTAGTATATATGGGAAATGATGAAACCCAAAAATGTATAAGAATAAAATAATTTTCAAATCAAAACATAGCATATGATTTAATGTTTTCAACTATAAGGAATGCGATCATTATGCAATCCAATTCCCTGACATAGTTGTTTTTAGAGACAATCAATGGAAATAACTTCAAAATACTAGAGGTTATAGAAGGGAATATTTTATCACTACTGCTACGGTGGATCAAGATAATGATGTCGTGATAGGTATGCTTCTTATTCATTCAAGACTACAAAATATAATATTTTGATTATTGTTCTATACATTCATTAATATATTTAAACATTATTTGAACTGTTAAAACCCCTTAAAACATCGGGGTTAAACTATTTATGAGTACAGATAAATGGGGAGATACTTCCATCCTAAGTTTATAACTCCCACCATTCAATTTTTGTGGAATAAATATTAAATAAAATACATCATACATACTTTATTGATTTTTTATGACATATTGGAATTGGGTTGGATATCATTATAAAAATCCAACATAATCTTTCCACATGGGGTGATCAATATTCATGTCCCAACTCATCATATGCTTTTATATAGGTGTAAGGATGATGAATCCCCCAATAAATATCTTTTTAAGGAATGGATATTATTTATTAATGAGAAATATTATATATCTCAAATGATTGAGACAAATGGAAGAATCAAGATTGGTAACTTACCCATTGTGAGGGATAATAGTAAAATATTCCTTAAAGAATTTCATTATTTCCTTTTGATAAAAGGGTTGAGTTCTCAATATAAATTATTTTGGGATATCTTCCCATGTACAAGACTCCATGGAGTTTGAAAACCATTGTGTTAGAATATTTTAGGAATCTATTACAAGAGAATCTATAAAAAATTTCTATATTCCTAGGTGATTCACTATGGGGGGTTCTAAACATGTTCATCAAGAATTAAGATTTGTAAATCCACCACTGCATTTATTGTCAATACCAAAACAAAATCATGATGAATAATAAGTATTCCCTCTAAAATATAAAATAAATTTTCTATCAACAAGGTGGAGTAAAATATTTCTCTAAGGTGTACCATCAATTGGGATATCACTAGTTAAAGGATAAAAAAGAAGATATAAAAATAATTTTTTTTTCAAACAAGGTATGGAAACTATGATATTATTGATATTCCTTTCAGACTGGCTGTTTCTACATAAATATTTATATACTTGATAGATTATTTAGAGATTAACTTGATTTTTTTTTGTAGAATTTATAGATGATAGTATATGTTACCCAAAAATTATGTTGTAGCCTGAGGAGAATTTTAATACTATGTTGAAGCCTTTGATGAAGGATAAAAATGGAAAATATAATAAATGTGAGTTTAGGATAAAGTATGTATCACAATTCAGTAATATAATTATAATTAAGGTATATTAGTGAACCATTTATGACAATGTCAATTGAGGGATGGCCTAGACCTTCATCTCTAATAGAAATTTGTATTTTCCTTTAGGAATATATGTATTAATAAGGATTTTTTAGAAACTTTTCATGATTTTAAAACCTACTAACCATGATAAAATGGAAGGGGTAAATATATTATGGCCCAGTGAATGTTATTAGAAATTTAATGAGTTAAAAAAGTGAATTATTACAACACTAGTCTACACAGTTACCTCAAGTGGGGGTCTTCATGGTAAACATCAATTCATCAATGAATGTATTATGATTTGTACTAGTGTAAAATGATAATGTGATACCATATTTCTCAGGAAAATGAATTTAATTTGAGAATAATTATCCCAAACTTTATCTTGATTTGATTATAGTGATCATTAAATTAAGAATTGTGTGACATTATCTCTCTAGGGTGATGTGTGAAATATGTGCCTCCAATAATAGATTTAAATATTTATTGACAAAGTGTAAAATAATATAGAATAGATAATATAGTTATATATGATCATGTAATTTGATTATTCAATCCATTACCATCATGTGAATGAAAATAATGTTTTAGATTCTCAATGTAGAAATGATTTGGAAAACATGTCGTTAATGATACTGTAGAAGGTTATAAAATTCATAGGCTTTCAAAGGATATACATGGGGATCATGAAGGGGATACCATTTTCATTCCTTTCTAAAATCACTTATCAATATTCCCTTCTACAGTAGATAATGTTTTATCAATGTGATGATTTGTAAATCCTTAAAAAGGTGGAAGCTTTAAGAAAAGGGAAATTATCAAAGGTAAAAATTATTAACGAAGGTGTTGTATGATTTTTTTTATGAATATTTTTACACTAAAATATAGAGATAATGAATGAACTATTAAATGATGCACACAACTCAAACTTCTCCATCCACATAGGTAACAAGAAGATGTATTGAGATCTTTGAGTGAAATACTGGTGGTACAACATGAATAAAAATGTCATCTGACATACAAAATTTTCCTAGTATATGATAATGATAATGATAAAAGGAAAAAATATAAGGGGATTATGAAAACATTACCCATACCTACAAGTAAATAAAAAAATATCACTAATAAATTTTTCACTGGTATTCTAAACATATTAAGGGGAAGTAATTATATATGAGTTGTGCTGAATAATATCATGAAGACAAATAAAATCATTACAATTCAAGATGACTTATGACATGATCAAACTGCAAGGATAGCTCATAGACTTAGTGAGTATATATAAAATACCACTATAGATTGTACCTGAATGATATATGATATTTTCCTTCACGTTCTAGAAGTTCCTCATAAATGCTCTAAATACTGAGTTCAACTTCATTATGGATTATCTCCCCCAAAATATTTTCCAATATGTGTGGTCAACTGAGACACTAAAATACATGATGAAATCATGATCTATGGATGTTGAAGGATTTTGGGATCAATATATTCTTATATTTTATTTCTTATAAAAACAATTTTGTACTAAAATATACAAATGGATTCATATAAAATGCTTTATGGGAGGATATGTAAAACACATTCATGTTGGGATAAAGATGGTGAATGAATATTTTTGGGACTTAAATGGTTAAGGAGATGATGGAAAAGGTTAAGACTGTTTAACACCCCAACATGACTACTCAGAGTTGATAGAAGAGCTACACTGATAATCATTAATTTGACTTGGAGTTCAAGGTTAGTGATATTGTGTTTCTCCCTGAAAATGGAAAGATAATCCCAAGGTACCTCAACACTTTGAGATTCTTGATCACATCAGACATGTGACTTATCAACTAGTACTCCCCCGACCCATTCTCAAGTACACAATATATTTTATGGATCCATATTGAGTATTTACATACTATATCCCCCATATAATAATTTAGATGTTCTAAATTTGTAAAATGGTCTCTCTTTTGAGGATCTTAGGGTGAAGATCTCGGACTGTGGAGATAAATTTCTACACAACCTCACAACTCACCTAGTCAAAGGGTAATGGTTAAACCATAATTATGAAATGGAAACCTAGGAACTAGAGGAATCAATGAATTAAAAGTACAAGAAAATGTTTTTACCAAAGTATATATTAATAAATTTTGATGGTGAAACATTTTAGGTTGGAAGAATGTAAAACTGTGAGTTTTTAATAATGAAAACCATTATTTATAGTGTGTGAAACACGCAACACTAAGCCTAAACGTACTACATTTTTTTATGACTGCTATAAAATAGACATTAAATTTTATCATGTTAATAGTATTAAATAATTTATTATATATATATAATGTTCCTGATTAATATAAATTTAATGATTAATTCTTAGGAAATAAGGACAAAATTTTTAACAAAGTAATATTATTCATCAAATAATTTGTTTTCTTCAAAGATGTTTTTTCTTTCATTTTATGAGAAAATATTTAATTATTTAGGGTAACTTTTAGAATTTTTATCCTATAAAATTAATGTAAATTTTTTAATAATTGTATAAAAAATAGTAGAGGTTTCAATTTTGATGATTGTCTAAAATGACTATTTTTGCAATGAAAAGTGAAAATTTATTATTTTCGAATGCGTTCATTTAATTTCTTTAAATAAAGTAATTTAAAAGTTCTATTATATTTTTAATTCAATATTAAAGTGAAATATTAACCATTTAATTTATAATAATCCAATTAATTTCAATTGAATCATAAATTTTCATGACGTTTAGTAAAATATTTTTTTAAGCCTAATAACGTTGTATTTTACAAAATATTTTTAAGCTTTTAAGGTACATTTTTTTAATTATCCAAAATAACCCAAATTAGAGAAATATATAATTTATATACATATATTATATATCTATTTATATGAATATAAACTCATATCATGATTATTACTAGTCATATATTTATTATAAGATCATCTTATGTGGGAGAAATACTTTTCATGAAATACTATTTTTGGACACGTTATGCGGGATTAATATTAAATTAAAAATTGGCACTTATATGAATTGAATATGATAGACTGATTAAATATTTTTAATTAGAATAATTTATTTCATGTAATATTTTTAGCATAATTTTTTTTCATAATGAATAGTAAAATAGTAAAAAACGTTTTCCATAGT
This sequence comes from Viscum album, assembly GCA_963277665.1. Classification (NCBI taxonomy): domain Eukaryota; kingdom Viridiplantae; phylum Streptophyta; class Magnoliopsida; order Santalales; family Viscaceae; genus Viscum; species Viscum album. The sequence goes on along the minus strand of OY728130.1, from coordinate 917,246,281 downwards.
TAATATTAAAACTCATTTTAATGGGTGTTAAACTAGAGACATAATGGGTGTAACATGTTTCAAAAGTTATTATCATGAAATTATGTGTTTAATTTGGTTATATAACCCCTAAAAACCATTATTTATTAATTTTGGATTCACATTTATTGACAGTGACTTCACATTATTGAATATTTTTGGGTATATACAAAAATGCCACTCCCTCTCTCTTTTAAAAGGGGACCACCTATCCTCTCCTACACAGAAATAAAAATAAATTTATTTAGAAAATAACTACCCTAATAGATTACTTATTACCATAAAAATTCCATATAGATCTTGTTTTGATCATAAAACTAATCTAGGAAGGCTCTATGTATAATCTGATAGGGGTTTTCTTAAGAAGAGTTATCATTTTTAATTGAGAATATTGAATTTATTTTTTCTTCGACCTCCTTAAAATATTTCGTAGTCTTGATGAAATTAAAAAATATTTTCTTATAATATTTTAATATGTTTTTATTTTAATTTAATAACCTAAATCCATCTCCACTTATAGAAAATGGGAAATAATATCATTATTCTTGTATATGATGGACTACTACCTCACTATCCTATGTAAATTGTTTTATGTAATCACCTATCATAGTTCTCAATAATGAGGTATTTAATTTTTTTATTCATTATATATAAATTTTTTGGGAAAATTAATTTATCATACACCTTCTTACCTTAAAATTCATGGAAAAATAATAATATTGTTTGTGTGTAGGGTATACTACCACCTCACGAAACAATATGAGTCATTTTTTATTTCCTCATTACTTGGATGGTATAGGTAAATAAATTGAAAAAAATATATATTTATAATAATATTATTATGTTATTATAAAATATAACTTATCATTTTTACATCATGATTATTATAAAATGGAAATGTTACTCTTGAGTATGTACGACCTACCATCGCCATGATTGTAACATAATTCATTATTAATAACCATCCTTCATAATTTACTTTAATAATATAAATGCTATATAAAAATGATAATTATTAATTATTTTTATTCTATATATTATGAAATAATAATCACTTTTACCTTAGACACCAATCCAATGTGAATATGGACATATGAACTGAACATAGTCAAAATGGATGACTTGATCTTAATAATTAAGTAATTTAATATATCATGAAAACAAATATAAAATAGAATAAAAAGAAAAAAACAATTCTTAATAAATCAAACTATTAACATAATTTTATTATTAAGGAATATAAAGAACACACGTGATAAATCAGGATGAAGGTAAGAGATCTCACTAAACCACCAATTATTTTTGTTATGACTATTCTCTCTATCTAACTTAATTTATCACTCTCATTAATGTTTTAGAATACATATAAATTATATATATATATGTATATGTATATATATCTCATATATATAACTAGGTAATTATATCATCATTATATGGGGTAATACATTCCTTTTTTTCTTTTATCAAATTCCTTCATTATGAATGTTTCATTGATTATGATATGAGGTGTGATTATGCAGCCCATTTTCTTTCCATGGAAAATTCTTATGTTATGCCTTATTATTGACTTACGTTTTTATGAAAATTAAAATCATGAATATGTTTATATGGGTTCACTTATATAGTTCTCAAATTCATCAGGTAAATCTTTAGTCTCAAGAGGCATCATGTATGAGATTATGGAGTAAACCCAATCCAATATTGGACTTTGTACACCATATCATATTGTCTACGTAGATAGACATGACCCATGTTTATTTCATGTTATATGTTGATTCACATTTATTATGATACCATTTTTATACCATGTTATTTATGTTATTATTCAATGTGATTAATCATGGCCCTTCACTTTTACGGTATCATTTCAAACCTTTGACTCCCACATTATGTTTTCTAATAATGATTTTTCCCGCCATTTTCTTTTTTTCTTACCCCATTCATTTGTGAATTCCCCCGGTTATCTTATTTATTGTTATAAAATAAAATGGGCTTAGAAACTCATTAAATGTAATTAAATTTGTATATCATGTTATTGTTTTATTTTTGATTTATTATAAATCCAATATTCTGAATAAAATTTTCCTCATGATAATTTGGTTATAAGTAATGATTTTTTAAAAAAATAATGTGATAATATTTTTAAACGGATGTGATTTATAAAATTGTAAATGGAGGTTTATCTAAAGGATTTAACATTCTAATTGTTTTATATGTCATTCTAGGGTATTTATATGTGTAAAAAGGTGTATGGTTAGTTGGTGATTCCTCCATGGATAAATGATATCTACAACATCTTATATGTGTTTCTTCTCTTTTAATTTCTTTATGATGATTCTCAGGTTATGACTTGTGGATAATAGGGTAGCGAGGATAAAATATCCATTTATAGATTTATTATTTGAGATATATGAGTAACTATAGATAGTGATTCTTCATTGAACTATTCATACAGTTATAATTTTTAGTAGGCATGGATGTAAAAAGGAAATTAGATGTTAACATGAGTCATAGATGTATTCTATGTATCCGTATTTTTTGTAGCTTTGTTTTTGTGTTATGTTTGAGATTATTCCTTATATGATTTATTAAATTTTTTTGTACATTAGTGATTCTCAAGATAGTTTCCATTTTTCTTTTGAACGTCAATATGGTTTAGGTAGTGATCTCAATTAAGAGTTATCTTATGATGAGTTATATACTATTGTTTTAAGGGGTTTTCCTTTCTGAATATGTTTTTATTATCAAAGATGATAATCATATTATTGGTAAAAAATGAAACATTATATACCATCCTAACCCACTAAATTACATGTTTCAGGTATTTAAGATATTGTGTGGAGGATTAAGGAATGATCATAGGAGTTTGATTGGATTTTGGAGTTGGAAACTGGTTCTATGGGGTGGAGATCTATGTTGTTCCATGAGAAACTCATTTAAAGTTATAGTTATACCTTTTTTTTATTTGTTATATATTATTCATTGTAAAATTTAGTGTCTCATCCATTTCTAGTAATTCGAAAATGTATTAAATTTCCTACACATTGGTTATGTCCATGGAATTATCATAATGCAATGCAGGACATGGGATTGTGACATTGTCATTATGAGTGTAACATGGATCTCGAAGTGGCCCATTTTGGTAGTTTTTTCTATTTGGGGTTCATTTCAACTTGTATCTTGAGTTTCCTTATAGTAGGGTTTAAAGTATATATTTTACATTTTAGAGTTACCCATTTTGTAATGGTTTATCGATTTTAACACCCATGATTTTTTTAAAAGGAAAACCATTTCTGATATCACATGTGTCGCACAACACTAATCCAAATTGAAACATGAAAATTTGTGACTGTTATATAATATCAGTTAAATTACAAGTTATGAATAGTATAAAGTATATTTTGAAATATATATAATATTCCTCATGAATATTATTTGGTTGATAAATTCTCAGGAAATAAGAAATATATTATTAATAAAGATATTTAATTATTCATAAATTATATTTCCTTTAAAAAAAATATTTATTGATTTTTGAGTGAAAATAATACAATGAATTTATGGAAAATATTGAAAATTCATTTTATAAAAAATAAAATCTTTTAGTAAATCCTAATATCAAAATTAAATATGCTTTAAATTTTGGTACTTTTCTAAAATGTTTTATTTTTCAGTGAATTGTGAGAATTATCAATTTTTCAAATACACTAATTTCCTTTCATTAGGTGAAGTAATTTAAATGTTAATCTATATTATGTATTTTTTATTAAAATGAAAAATTAACCATTTTACATATAATAATGTACTTTATTTCATTTTAATCTTCAATTTTCATGATTTTTTGAAAGATTATTTTTATGATTAAAACATAATTTTCTAAAAATGTGGTCTAAGTGCATAAAGTATATAAATTTAAATTATTTAATATAAAACCTAGAAAATAGAATATTTAAATAAAATTTATATATTATATACGGATTTATATTAATATATAACCTTATAGTGGTTATAACTAGTCATACGGTTAATGAAAGATCATTTTCTTCTTGAAAAATACATTTCTTGAAAAATTGTTTTTCAAAAAATTTTATTTGTTCAATTTAAAATTAAATTATTAAATTGGTGTGAAATAAATTTTATAACATGGATTGAATATTTACATATTTTTAATTAATAATATATAATAATTATATCTTAATTTTTGTTCAATAAGGATAGTAAAAAAATACAAAATATGATATTATATTTAATGTTATAACTGGTTTACAAGGGGTTAGACTATAGAGGTAAATTGAGTAACATGTTTAAAACATGTTTATTTTTGAATGGTTAATGTTTTTACCAAACATATCACCCCACCAATAAAAAATTTATCATGTTTTTTAGTCACTTTTATTGAGAGTGAATTCCCATTATTGAAAAGATTTGGGTATTTATAAAAAATTCCATTCCCTCTCACTTATAAAATAGAAACTCTTCTACCCTCTCTTCAACACATTTAATGCCATTTGATTTAGAAAATATCTAAATATATATTATTCTAACATCTATCCCAACTTTCTAAAATTCATGTTTTGATTATAAATTCAATCTGGGGAGGCATTATGTATAATCCTAATGAGGTGGTATTTAGAAGGGGGATTATTCTTAATGGAGAACCCATATTTAATTTATTCTTACACCTAATTCCAATCATACTCAATCATCCTAATATAATAACATAAGTATATACCATATACTAATATTTTTTTCTTAATTTCATAACCAAAATCCATATCCACTTCCATCAAATGGGAAATGAAACCACAATTCATTTTATGGTTGACCACCGCATCATTAATGGTTATAATTCTTTTTCCATCATCACCTCTCATGGATCATCATGATAATGGATTATATATAATATTCATTACAATTTAATAAGTCTATTAAATTAAGAAATCATTCACCTTCTTACCTTAACATCCGTTGACAAAGGATTACGTAGTTCGTGTGCACGACTATAATGCCCCGACCCCAGAAACCCAAAGTTGGTGTATTATTATCATACATTGGCATGATTACAAGGAATCAGGTCCTAAAGGAACAATAAATTTATCATTCTTGGAAATAAAAGATAAAAACATATGTTTTACATTAAAACATGGAATGAAAAACAAAATATTACCCCCTTTTAAATATCTTATTTCCCTTATACTATCATTGCATGTCAATCATAATGTACATCTTCACATCCTAAGAAAAAATGAAACATAACAAAGGGGTGAGATCATATGGTCAGTGAGGATAAAGAATATAGAGTAAGTTTTCATTAATAAGCATTAAACATTTAAGTAAAGGTATAAAACTAAAACACAAGCCTTTTAGAAATAATATTCCACACAATTTGGATAGAATAAATCAAATAATTCCATTTAAAATTTACATAGATATTCTACTAGTCGAAAAATAAAATGAAATATCAATAAATAATCTCGTAATAAGGGAATGTATAATTCCGGATATCTGAAACATATTATCGAGGCCTCAACCAAGAAATCTAAAAATAAATAGTTATGGCCTCTGTGAAATCTATATATGAAATTAAATGTAAAGGCCTCGACCAAGTCCATATCTAGTTAATCTCATGATAACTACGGATGCATCGAAGGGCTATAGTGGGTCCTTCCTGTCACTTAATAAGTCTAATACATTCCTCATATGGAATGGTTGAAACATAACATAAACATTCATATTAAAACTAACATATGAAATTCTAATACTTAAACAATAATCCATGAATGGTAAAAAAATAAAACATCCACATTCAAATATATCATAAACCATTCAATATAATAAGGATTATTGTATCATAATAAATCAATCACAATCAAGAATAAATCCATTAAAGGATGTTGACATTCATGAAAATAATCTTACAAAATAATTAAAACTATTTGAGAGAAATATCCTTTTATACATTGAAATCTTATAAAATACACACTATTATAAAAGAAAACATTACTTTTGCAAATTCCCACATAATCTTGTAAGGGAAGCTTCAAAATTATGAGGTTTCATCACGATGGAAAACTCAACTTGCACCGTATAAGATAAAAAATCATTCTTTCCATATATTTTTTCCAAAAGTTAATAAATTACCTCGTTCAGAAAACGTTAGAAATATTCCTTTCAATACATTTTATAAAAAGTCAAACATGTGTAAAAATTACTTTAATCAATTTTCAAAAACATTTTAAAATAAATTTTTAGGAAAAATTGACATGGATAATAAATATTTCATAGTAGATACTAATATATAACCAATATCGGAGAATAAAAAGATTGTGAAATTAACCCTTACCTTGTACTTTCCATTATTTGAGTGCGAGTTAACCTCATCTTTCCCAGTTATCTCTGTTTGTTTTTCAAAAAAGGAAACTTTATGTTGGTTCTAATACCAATGGGGGTCCTCTAGGATGCATTTATTGAAGTTTAGAGGGGATTTTTATTGGGTTTGGCTGAGCCCAAGGGCTTTAGATGTGTGAATAAAAGAGAATGAGAAGTGCCATTTTATAAGAGAAGTGGGGGGAACTTTAGGAAAGTATTGAAATATTATTTTATTATAAATTTATTTTCGGTTTCTAATGGTTCCAAATTTATTTATTTCTAGGATAAGATGATTATGGTTTAAAATTGTCTCAAAAATACATTTTAGGGAAGTTTTGGTCATGAATTTAACCTAATATTTAGACTTAAACCCTTAGATAAATAAGTTAACTCTGACAATGTCTTCTTGAATTTTTATACTATATTTTTAATATAGTTACTATAAAATTCCAATAAAACCTCATGTGGATCATTAATGAAATTTTTAAAACTACCTATTTCATTTTTTCTGATTCTTATATTTTTATTATTATTATATCATTTAATAAATTTGTGTTTGTTTTAAAAATTCATTTCTGTCAATTTTGATACTATTTTGTTAAATTCATAACAAATAAATTACTACTAAAATAAGTTTTAAATCAACCATAACATTTTAATTTTATTCCAAAAGAAATTATTACATCAAAATGTTAATATTACATTTATTTTAAAATTTATATTATCAATTATTTCAATAATTCATCAATATGTTAGTATCTGCGTCATCATTGTGTCATAAATAAATTGATTTATATAATTTCAAAAAATAATAAATAATATGCCATGATGTAGGAAATATTTTTATCTTTCTAATGACTTTTTACAATCAAATATATCAATTATATAACCCCCCATGAAAGTTTGTTTAGTAAAACATACATTTTTGAATTATATTTCACATTACTTTAAATTAATTATTATAACATGTAATTATCATGCCCACATAGCTCCATGGGGTCCTAAAATCTACCCAAGGATTCTCATGGTCGGACATATCTCATAAAATAGGACTTTGACACATGTTAGGGTAGTTTTATATTGTTATAATATTATTTTTTAACCTTATTAACCTGATTTACCCATTAACGATGGTAAATAAAAATAATAACTAAAATTACTATTCATAATGTCCAAAAATAAAATTCATTTATTTAATATTTATAGAAATTATGATTCCAAATCTGTTATCTATCTTTCCAAATTTAAAACATAGAAGTTTCAGTAATTAATTTAAAATTAATCCCCATTGTCAAAATGAGAAAATAAGTTTTTTAAAGTAAAAATCGTCGAATGATTGATATGTGTTTATATAAATTTTCGATGTGAAATTACATCCAATGTATTCAGTTATATTAAATGATAAAAAATTTATCTAATTATAAATTAAAATAAACAAAAATTATTAGATAATAATATAAATAAATTAAATGAAAAGGAAGTTTTGAATTCAAGTGTTGTAATTTTCACTTTTAAATAAAATATGAATTTTATCAGAAAAACATAAAAAAATTATCCAAACTAAAAAATTTTTGTCCCTATTCTAAAAAAAAATTCCATTTTTTCAAATTTAAAAATAAAAGTTTCAAATATTAGATTAAGAAAGGGTTCTCCATTAAAATCCAAAAAACTGCATTTTTTGAAAACAAAAATTACTTATTTTATGTTATAAATTTAATTTTTCATTATAAATTGACTGAGAAACACATAGTATGGATGATAAAATTATATAGGATATATATATAATTCAAAATGTGTATAATAATATTAAGAATCTCTTTTTAAACTGGTAATTTGATAGGTCATGGTGCGCTGGAACTCAGTGTTGCGTGTATCACAAGCTACTGAATTATTAAGAAGAAGTGTACCATAGAAGCTTAGGGTACTACATTATCTTCTCCTTCAATAAATTTCATCCTCAAAATTTATACTCAGAAATAAAAACTATTGGTTTGACTTTTTAAAATATATTTATTGAAAACCCACATCAAAAACTGATTAATGAGACCTCCATTTTAAAATAAAGGGAAGTATGTAGGTCACTAAAGATAACATATACTTGGATTCTAGGTAGGAAAATAGGGATATGGATGAAAAAACTAATGATAATGTTCTCATAGAGTGTGATAGGTAACATGATGAGGATAATGTTAACTATACTAATGTTAGAAATATGCCATGATCCAAGGGATCATTTGATTCATTGGAAAACATACTATGATAACATTTTTGGTTTCAAGATCCTTTCCCTATACTGAATTATTATGGTAGAATTTAATTTATTTCTTTCTATTTCATATGCATGTTCTCATCCTTTGGTTGTGCTTCAATCTATTTTCACTTCGTCCCTTACACATGGAAATTAATGTTCAAAATTATTTTTTTACACCTGAAGAAATTTTGATAAATCATAAGGCCCATAAGTATTTTCTTTATCACATAAATGTTTACTAAAACCAAGAATTTTATCCATACAAATCATACTAAAAAATAATATCCAATGTTCAACCTACTCTATTCCAACTATAATAATTTTCCAAAATACTCTTGTCCAAATTCCTAGTCCAGAAAGTTATCTAAATTTCCAAAAGTAATCGTAATGTCAAATTCCCCAAACAACTTAAGGCATCTCTAATTGGAAAACATATTTATAACCTCAAAATAATTAATGAAATAATTCATCATTCCAAATCTGTAATGAAGAATTATTTTAATTGAATACTTATATATCTCATTAATTTTATGACCAAAATACAAAAACACAATTCTCTATTCCAAAAACATAAATACATTAATTATTCCACTTCGACTGTAGTAACATCATAAGCTTGACCTTGATCCATTTCTTATTCTGAGCCATATTTCTGTGATGCTCTTGACAATAATTTTAACAATTTACTATTTCATTTAAATTATATCATTTCAAATTTATAGCTTCTTTATTTCCCTTACAATCACGATAATGATTTCATTTCTCACCACACATGAAGAAAACTCGTTTTCCTTTTAAGGAGGCACCTGGGAGTTTCCTTCCACAATTTTCACATGTGGGAAAATCCTACTTTCCCTTCATCCAATTATTTTTCTTTGGATCAACCATTCTCTTCTCTCTTTATTTACCTTCAAGTCATAATACATAAGAAATTATTTCACTATCTTGACAGAATATAATAATATATCTTTATATGATAAGAATGTTTGGGAGATCGGTGACCATCGGAGGAACAGTTTTAACCCATAAAAGAATCGATCAATCTTACTTCTTACCTTATTCATGTAGTATGTAACATTCCTTCCTAAACTTGTGAAGTTAGCTTTATACATTGCAACAATCTCATCCTCCTTCTGCCTGAAACATAGAAATTTCCTCTCTATATCAGCTCATTGTTCATAATGAAAGTATTTTTCAAAGAAAAGTTATTTAGAATCTCTCCAGTCCAAAGTTGTTAATTCATTACCCTCCTTCATGTTTTTAATTAATAACAACCATTGATCTGCATCTCCTGATAGAGAATAAATATCCTTGACACCTTTTTCATTTTCATTACATACCAAAGAAATAAATATATTCTCTAAGGAACATATCTATTTCTGAACTAAAAATGGATTTGTAGTCCCATTGAATGTTGGAGGTTTTTTTATTTTGATGCAGTCTAACACTAATCCTCCATATTGTCAATTAGGGTTCCATGTATGGGTAAGTTTATTATTCATAACATGAGTCAGTTGTCCCATTATGTTTATAATTTGTTCATAACTAGTTGTATCTCTAGATCCACTATAATTATCTTGCATAGGTTGGAAATCCTTACATGGATTATGTGCATTGACACAGTTTCCTTTCCTTCCCCAGGGTTCCATTTCTAAATAATAGCATATACTAGATTAGGTTATGGATCATAATGTATAACTCCAAAATTGTAAAATACTTAACATAAATTGAAAATTTTATTAATAACAAATCAATAATTATAAAAATGTATTTTTTGGATACATATTTACTCATAAATCCATTATAATGGTTTTTAAATAAAATATGAATTATCCTAAGAATATCCACTGGGAGTGTCAAACCAAGTGCACAGTAAGGCCTGTTATCGTGTACCAGGTTACCCCAAGTCAAGCTCGTAACGCCTTGTCAGAGTTTTCACCCCCCAGGTATGTCTTTTATAGAACCACACCCACTAATAGTATCCATACAAGGATGTATTTTATAGTAACACGCAAATAATCTCTATATAACCAAAATTCTAGAATGATATTCTATACTTATTCGTAATGTCTATCTTAGTTTCTTTATCCCTAATCTATGGCTTCTAAATCTAATTTCCATGTCTTTTTTTAAACATCATTTGATACCAACTGTAATTCCACAACCCTAGAAACCTAGATTCATTGAATTATTTTAATATATTTTCATGATTACAAGGAATCAAGTCCTAAAGGACCGATTAGTTTAACATTCTTTTAAATAGTAGATACAAACACAAGTTTTACAGTACAACATGAAATATAAAACACCATATTATCCCCCATTTAGATCCCTCATATCAAATAGACTATCATTTCTTGTCAATCAATATGTACTTCTTCAACTCCTTGGGAAAATTAAACTTGTGAAAGGGGCGACCATAGATTCTTTTTAAGGATAAATAATATAACAGAATCTATCATAAATAAGCATAAACATTTAATTCATGTTATAAAACTGAAATAAATGGCTTTTAAACATAATCCTCAGCACTATATAGCAATAATAAATCAAATAATTCCATATAAAATTTCACATGGATATTTTACTAGTCGAATAATCACACGTAATATCTGTAAATAATATCATAATATGGGAATGCATAATGAAATACATCTAAAAGATACCAATGAGGCCTCATCCACTATATCTAAAAATAAATGTTTATGAAATCATCCAAATCCATATCTATAAATAAATGGGCAATACCTCAAGAAAGTCCATATCTAGATTGTCTCATGTGACATACTAATGTATCGATGGGCTATAGTGGGCTATGCTCGTCACTTACTATGTCCAATACATTCCTCATATGAAAAGGGTGAAACATAACATAAACATTAGTATTAAAACTAGAATATGAAATTTTAATACAGAAATAATAAGCCATGAATGGTATTAAATTAGTATATCTATAGTCAAATATATCATAAACCATTCAATATAATAAGGATTATTGTTTCATAATAAATCAACCTCAATTAAGCATAAATCCAATCAAAGAAGTTGACATCAATGAAAATACTCTTAAAATATATAATTAATACTCTTTGATAAAATATCCTTTTTTACATTGAAATATTTTTAATTCCACAAAATTATAAATGAAAACATTTATTTTGAAAATATCCTTATAATCTTGCAATGTAAGATTCAAATTGTTTAGGTGTCATAATGATAGAAACATCTGATCGCATCGTATAATTTAAAAAGCATCATTTATTTATTTCTTTTAAAAGGTAATAAATTACCTCATTTGGAAAACAATGGAATTATTCCATTCAAAACATTTTATAAAAAGTCAATCATAGGTAAAAATGACTTTAAACAATTTTCGATAATATTTTGAAATACATTTTTAAGAAATATAGAAATTGATGATAATTGTATCCCAATAGATAGTTGTATAAAAACAATATCGAATAATAAAGAGATTGTGAAATTAACCCTTACATTGTACCTTTTGTTAGGAGATAGTTTCTTAACCTCCTATTCTTTGAGTGTCTCCTTTTGATTTGAGAAAATGGACTCTTTGAGTTGATTTTCTATCCAAAGGGTGGACTCTTGAAAGAATTGAGGTATTTTGGGATGAGATTTGGGTAGGGGTTGGCTGAGACAAAGGGGTTTGGATGTGTGAATAAATGAGAAGAATAAGTTCCCTTTTATAAGAGAGGTGAAGGTCATTTTAATAAAGTCTTTAAATATTAATTTATTATAAATTTATTTTCTATTTCTAGTGGTTCCAAAGTGGTTTCTTTTGAGAATAAGATGAGTATGGGGCGAAATCCACTAAATGAATAGGTTTTAGAAAATTCAATTTCAGTTTCCCTAATCATAGATTTTTATTACCATTATGTTATTTAATAAATTAGTGTTTGTTTTAAAAATTCATTTATGTCAATTTTGACACTATTTAGTAATTGATTTTTGTTAAAGTCATAAAAACTTGATTACATTAAAACAAATCATTAACTCATCCCTAATAAGTTAATATAAAACAAAAATACATTTAGGGCATTAAAAGGTTATAATAACATTTATTTTAAGAATTATAATATCATTTATTTCAATAATTCATTAAAAACATAATCAATGTGTCATCATTGTGTCATCAATAAATTCATTCATTTAATGTATAAATTTTATAAATAAAATATCATTATGTAGGAAATATTTTCATATTTATAATGACTATTTGTAGTTAAAGACACCAAATATATAACCCCATATTTAATTTTTTTTAATAAATGATACATGTTTGTGTTATATTTCTCTTTAATTTAAATTAATTATTATAATATGTCATTATCACACCCAAGTGGCACCATGGGGACCTAAAATCGACTGATGGATTCTCATGGTCATACATATCCCATACAATAGTATTGGGACATGTGTTAGGGTATTTTTATATTATTATAATATTATTTTTAACCCTTATTTTCCTAATTTACCCTTAAACCATGGTAAATAAAAATAATTAATGATATTACTATTCATAATGTCCAAAAATAACATTTAATTATTTAAAAAATATAGACCTTCTAATTCCAAATATTTATTCCATTTTTCTAAATACAAAACACACAAGTTGTAGTAATTAATTTAAAATTAATCCCAATTGTCAAAAAGAGAAAACATGTTTTCTAAAAGTAAAAACCATCAAAATATTAATACATATTTATATCAAACATCATTTTGAAATTACATCTAATTAATTAAATTATATTAAATTATAAATACTTCATCTAATTATACATCAAAACCAACTAAAAGGATAATCTAAAAATATAAATAAATTAGATGAAAAACTGTTTTGAATTAAAATGTAGTATTATTAACTATTCATAAAAATATAAAAGTTGTAAGAGAAACAGCAAAATTTTATTCAAACATAATTTTTATTTCCCAATTCTAAATTATAATTTCATTATTTCAAATTTAATAAATAAAATCATCAAATATTGGATTTAAAATGGGTTTTCTATTAAAAGAAGGAAGGATAATATTTTTTTAAAAAAATACTTCTTTTATATGAAAAATTAAATTTTTCCTTATATTATCTCTAATATACACATAATATTAATGTTAAAATTATATATGATATATATATAGATATATTTAAAAATGTGGTTCATATTTTTCATAACCTCTTTTAAATGGCTAGTTTGATAGGTCATGGTGCCCTCAAACTCGGTATTGCGTGTAGCACTAGCTATTGAATTATTAAGAAGAAGCGTACTGTAGAATCCTGGGGTGTTGCATTAAACCCGTATTCAATAAATTTCATCCTAACAATTTATTCTTGAAATCTATAACTATTATTTTGTCATTTGAAAATATATTTATTGAATCCCACATTGAAAATTGATTAACGAGACCTCCATTTTAAAATAATGAAAGGGAAGTATGATGGTCACTAGAGATAACATATACATGGATTCCATGTATGAAAATAGGGATATGGAATAAAAAACTAATGATCATGTTCTAATAGAGAGTGTCAATGAACATGATCAGGAGAAATTTAACAATCACAAAGCAAGAAATATGTAATGATCTAAGGGAACATTTTGATTCATCAGATGAATTACTAGGATAACATTTGTGGTTTCAAGATCCATTCCCTATTAAGAATTACTAGGACAAAATTTAATTTATTTTCGTCCATTTCATAACAATATTTTCATCCTTTGGTTTTTCATCAATCTATTTTTACTTCATCCCTTACACCTAGAAATTAATGTTCAAAATGATTTTTTTTACACCTGAATCACTTTTGATAAAATAGAAGGCCCATAAGTATTTCCTTAATCCTCTAAATTTTTACTAAAACCAAGAAGGTTATCCTAAAAAATAAAACTTCAATCTCAAAAAATAATATACAATGTTTTGTTTACTCCATTCCAACCTTAAGACTTTTCCAAAATATTCTTGTCCAAATTCATGGTCTAAAAAGGCCTTTAAATTTCTAAAATCGATCATAAAATCAAATTCCCAAAACAACGTAATGTATCTCATATTGGAATAAATTTTATAATCTAAAAATCATTAATTTTAGAACCAAAATATAGTAACATAATTCATGAATCCAAAAACATAAATACATTAATTATTCCACTTCGACTGTAGTAATATCATAAGATTTACCTTGATAAATATTATTCTTCTGATTTATATTTCCTTGATTCTCTAGAAAATATTTTTTTAAATTTACCATTTCTTTACAATTGTATCATTTCATATTTTCAGTTTCTTTCTTTTCGTTACAATCACAAGCATGATTTCCTTTCCCACCACACTTAAAGAAAACTCTATTTTCTTATAGGCAAGAACCATGGTGTTTACTTCCAAAATTATTACATGTGGGGAATCCTTCTTTCCCTTCATCCATTCATCTGCCTCTGGTTCCACGATTCTATTCCACTCTTTCTTTCCCTTCATGTCATAACACTTAGAAAAATCATTCTCTATCTTGATAGCTCCTGAGACTTTATCTTCATATGATGAGAATGTTTGGTAGATGAGTGCTCGTTGGAGTAATGGTTTTAACACATCAAATAATTGACCAATATTACTTATTTCCACATGTATGTAGTCTATATCATGCCTTGTTATCCTTGTAAAGTTAGCTTCATACTTTGCAACATTCTCATCCTCCTTCTACCATAATCTTAGAAATGGTCTCTCTATATCAACTCGTTGTTCCCATGGAATGTATTTTTCTATGAAAATTTATTTAAACTCTTTCCATTCCATATTTTATAATTGTTCACCCTCTTTATTGTTTTGAAATAATTTCTAAAAATGATCTTCATCTCATGAGATATGATAAAATGCCTTGAAAATGATTTCATTTTCATTAATTCCCAATGAAATAAATATTTTTTCTAGGGATATTATCCATTTATTAGCTAAAAATGGATTTTTATTACCATTTAAAGTTGGGGGGTTGTTTCTCATGAAGCGTTCTAACACTAATCATCTGCATTGTAGATCAGTGTGCTCCATATGGGTAAGGTTATTATTCATAACCTGAGTCAGTTGTCCTAGTACTGTTATAAGCTATTCAGCACTAGTTGTATCTCTAACTCCACTATAATTATCTTGAATAGGAGGGAAAATACTATATATATTATGTGTATTGATACAGTTTCCATTATGTCCGCTATGTTCCCTTTCAAAATAATAATATATGTTATATTATGTTATTTATCATAATTCATAATTCCAAACTAGTAATATCCGTAACATAAAATGAAAATTTTATTTATATCAAATCCATAAATATAAATATGGTTTATTTTGGGGACATATTTACTCATAAATCCTCCATAATGTCTTGTAAAGATAATATGAATTATCCTAATAATATCTCATGGGAGTGTCAAACCAGGTGCGCAGTAAGGCTCGTTGTCTTGTACCAGGTTACCTAGAGTTAAACTCGGAACACCTTTTCATAGTTTTCACCCCCTATGTACATTAATAATAGAACCACATACACTTTTTTTATCAATACAAGTTTGTATTTTCTAGGAATACCCACATAATCTCTATATAAACAAAATTCTAAGATGTTCTCCTATACTTTTTATAAAAGTCTATATTAGGGTTATGATCCCTAATCTAGGTCTTCTAAATATAATTTTCATGGATGTGGCTAAATATCCTCTGATACCAATTTTAACGCCCCAACCCTAGTTAACTAAAGTCGGTACATTATTTTAATACATTACCATGATTACAAGGAATACAGTCCCGAAAAACTGATCAGTTTAGCAGTCTTAGAAAAACTACTTACAAACATATGATTAACATTACAAAATGAAATGAAAAACAACATATTATCCCCTTTGAAAACTCTTATATCCCATAGACTATCATTGCATGTGAATCATTATGTAATTCTTCACATCCTAGGGGGAATGAATTATAGGAAAGGGGTGATCTCAGATGCTCAGTAAGGATAAACAATATAGAGGAAGCTATCAAAAATATGTATTAACATTTAAGTAATGGTATAAAACCAAATCAAAATCCTTTTAAATATAATCATCAGCACAATATAGAAAGAATAAATCAAGTAATTCCATTTAAAATTTCATATAGATATTCACTAGTTGAATGATCACATGAAATATTAATAACTAATCTCACAATGAGGGAATGAATAATGAAAGACATCTGAAACATACCATCAAGGCCACAGCCAAGAAATCTAAAAATAAATTATTATGGCCTTGGCCAAACCCTTATCTGAATGTTGTTGACACTCCTTTTCATCACAAAGTCTAAACGACTAAAAAAAGGGAAATAACATAGTCTAAAGTGATTCATCCTTCGAAGAAACATCAAAAATCGACAAAGTTATGGAAAAGTATTTCTTCCCACTTAGGTCATGCAAGTTTCATCATGGTTGTGCAAGTATACATGCGCGCCACCTAGTAGTCACGCAGGTGACTTTCACGCCCTCTTTGATTCTCACTCGGGGTCTTCAGCAACCTATAAATACCCCAGGTGGGCCCCCCATTTTAGGAATGGAAAATTCCAGAAACTTAGATTTGAGCTCCTGGCACCCTAGTCTCTTCTCGAAGCTTCCGAACTATTTTGAGGTAATTTCTTACCTAGAACGGAAGATCTAAATATGGGGGGCAAGGCCTAAGTGTTGAAATTCATCAACACCTGCACGCCTAAGTATCTAACCATTAAGGGAAATGAAGACACTTGTGCGCCACCATACCCCTTCAACAGAACTTGTGTGCCACTCTTCTGGAAGCCTCTATGGATAATACTAAGGGCTTGAGTCAAATCTCACCCAAGTATTACTCCATGAGTTGACTGTCGCGCAAGTACTCATGTGTCACGCAGGTATACATGTGCGC
The DNA here is from genome assembly GCA_963277665.1 of Viscum album. NCBI lineage: Eukaryota > Viridiplantae > Streptophyta > Magnoliopsida > Santalales > Viscaceae > Viscum > Viscum album. The sequence continues at coordinate 917,228,719 of OY728130.1, read as the reverse complement.
CCACTTAGGACCTACACGCCCCCTTCTTTTTGGGTGCCCCTCCTACCTATTCACCACTCTTATGCCTATCCACCTATCCTATTCAATATTCAGCCTTCAAAACCCTCTTTAAATCCATTTCCTTCGACATGGTTCCTTTTTTTCCTTCCTTATCTGAAAGGAATTATGTGGAACATCTCTCAAAACCTATTGATTTACATATCTTTATGTCACTAAGGTTGGAGATTTCATTTATTCAACCTCATCCTTTAATATGAGAGAATCCTTAACCTAGGCCTTCTTTTCAGGAGTAATCCTCAGTCCAAGTTCTCTTAATTTGGGAATCTTCCTTAGGAGTAAGCCCCAAGTCCCCTATTCATGGGCCTCCTCCTTAGGCTTAAGTCTCAATCACAAATTTCAAAATCTGGGCATCCTCCTTAGGAGTAAGCCCCAAGTTTCCAAATTCTAAATTCCCTTAACCTGGGCCTCCTCATTAGAAGTAAGCCCTAATTTTTAAATCTCTTTAACATGGGCCTCCTTATTAGGAATAAGCCCCAGTTCTCAAGGTCTACAAATCTGGGAATTCTCTTTAGGAGTAAGCCCCAATCATAATTTTTCTTATCATGGGCCTCCTTTTTAGGAATATGCCCCAGTCATAATTTCTCTTAACCAGTCTTAATTTCTTTTGATCTGCGCTTCCTTCTCAGGAATAAAATCCAATCATAAATTCTCCTCTAATTTGGGAATCCTTATCCAGAGTGAACCCTAAGTTAAGTATTCAAATATCCATAAAGAACATATACCTTTATAGACCTTGTTATTGGGTTTCTTCCCTGAAGTAAATCCCTATATTCATCTATATGGGCACTCATATATACATAATCCCCACATCACATCTTATGATTTCATCTTTCATGGCACAATTGTCTGGTTTTACCAATACCTCTTGTTTCTCACACCGAGCATGAATCACATGAGCTTAGAGCATAAAAGTAATTATGAAATCTTTCTTTGATCCATCAATCATGCATAAACATCATACTCTGTTACTCAAACTATGTGGGTTCTGATTCCTTTTAAGGATACGTAGGTAGCCCATCTGCGGGTACGATCCCAACTCTGAAATAATCTATTTCCTTCTAAATGACAATAAACTTCAAGTGCCCCACTGAGTTGCTTTAAAACAAGCATGGTTATCATAATAACCAAGAGATTTCTATATAATGTGTCAAAGGATATAATTGACTACAAATCTCTAAACAAATATAGATGATTCTCTGTCGATGAAGAACCTTGAATACATATAAAAATATTCTCTAAATTTCCTACATATCAATCATTGATTGCAAGTTCTAAAGGAAATATCATTCTTATACTTGGTAATTTAATAAGGATTCACGAACATAACTCAAATCTATAAAGTGAGTCCTGGAGTAGAAAATAATTTCACCCAAAAAGGTGTAATTAGTCAGACCTCCCATCCTCTCGACAAATGAAAATTCTTAAGCCTCATCGGTCCACAACTAATGAGCACCTACCATTGGAAAGTAGGTCCAAATGGATATAGAATCATTGGATGATTTCGGTTCTACAAACAAACCCGTTAGAAACATATTGGAATGTTTGAACCTTAAATCAATGACGTCATCCCTATTTCCATAGGAAACAAAAAATGGTGAACCTGACGTGAATTCTTAACCAAGTTAAAATGATGTTTTACATATTTGTTAGGCCCATATTTAAACTCAATGAGATGGCCAACAAAACAATCAATAACATATGTGCTTATCCAAAATATGTAGTAGCCAAATTTATCTTGATTATGTATGTTATATCAAACAGGCACTCTTTTCCAAGATCTTCTAGATTACAGAAATGGATTCTCTTAAGTTCACACCTGTGAATACTTCTGTTGTGTTACTCCTGCTAGATCGGCGTCCGCTCTGAGGATGACATCACCTACTCAGCGTCTTCAACGCTGGGTATCAAATGTGCTGGTTAAGGAATACTGTCAAAATAGTACTATTTCAACTCTGGAGGCCGCTCGATAAGCCCTCTAAGTCAATAATTCACCCTGGTCGTCCGGACAACGACGACCAGCGATCTAAAAGCATGTGGTTCCAACCACCATCTCCAACCGTTTGGGGTCATTATACCTGGAATGCAATCACCAGTCCCTCCCACATTCTGGGGAGGGGAATGAGAAGTCCATTGAAGGCCTTAATTCAAGGAGACAGGAGTCCTTCCTAAGGACTCCCATAAAAAATCACCGCCAGACTCATGTGGCAGTGTGCCCTCAACATGATGAGGGTATCGTCTCCAAGTGTTCGGCTCAGGTTCCTCGAACTCGAGCAGGAAAGATGAACCGCTAGAGGCTAAATCTGGTCAATAGTGAGAAGGTCCTTATCTTTTCCATCTCCGAAGAAGTCCACCAACCTTACTTGGTGGCAAGAAACGAGCGGGTTCACACACCCATCCGTTTTAATTCTGATGTCCAGCAGAATCGTCTGGCAGCAGCATGCCAATCCTGCCAGGAAATTCCGACGGAGTACTATAGACAGGAACATAAACCTGTTTATAAATCATCAGCTAGTCAGCAGGCTCATCTGACTACATATGATTAAGCCCACAAACCCAATGTGTTGACAACTGGTAAACAAGCACATACACTTGTTTACACTCATCAATCCCGCCAGCAGCCTCGTCTGTCAGTATTGAAGGAATATTGTCAACCACGTTCGGTGGACTGCAATCAGTAGGCACATACACCTGCTAGTATTGATCAATCCTACCAACAGTATCGTTTGGTAGCACTCGGAGAAGTCAGTCGGAAACCTCTGGTGACAAATAGGTGGTAGACTCAACTCTCTGCCCCCACACTTGAGTACTGTCATAATTCACTGACAGTAAAAGGAGGATAGGAGAAGGAATACACACCTACTCCAAGCACAGAATGGACATATATCCCCATTCTGAAAGCTAAAGTCACGAAGCACATTCTGTCAATGGTGAAAGATCAGAAGAAAATCCATACTCATATTCTGGATGCTTGCCAGGATATTATAACAGCTTCAGCAGTATCTCAGGGAAAGACACATAAATCTATCCCTACCAGTGGAGTGACACATCAACATTTCACTTCGGAACAGACACACACCTTTTTTCCAGTCCAAGAGGGTTGTGGGGCATACTCCCCCATATCATACGGACAAGCAAGTCAGGCATATACACCTGATTTGAGTGGAGATAATCAGCCTAATCTGATCATTTCTCCTGAGCAGGCACATACACATGCCCATAATGACCACTTTCATCAACAAGTGGTTCCTGAATTGAGTAAGAAGGCGTCTAAGAAGAAGACCTTCCCAACATAGTCAAGAAATCAAGAGCCAATTTGTAATAAGGACTTGCTCGATGATGGAGTTCTTGAATCCCTCAAACAATTATCTGTTGAAATTCAAGATTCTACTCCCTCATTTCCCAATATTGGGAACTTTAATTCCAAAGGTCTTCATCAGAAACTTCCTCATGAAGGATTACTTCATGTCAATTTGGTCGATCTCATAGTTTAATCTTCAGATGAGATCCATAAGAACCCTCTGTGTGGCCAGAAGACCAAGGAGCAAAATTTTTCATCTTTTTTTGTAACCCACAATGGTGGTCCTTTCTATGATGATGAATTTATCTGCGAAAGTCCTCTCCATAGTAGTAATTCACATTGCCTGGAAAATGGTCCAATGGACAATGTAGTGACGAGAAATCCCTCTTATCTTGAGGCACTTTCAAATGTGAGGCCACTCATGTCTGAAGCTTTACCACTAGCAGGTGAAATAATTTCTCAATTAGAAGATATCCTAGGGTGTAGGTCATTCTCCGAACCACCCTTGGGTCGTTCATCTTCTAGTTTGATCAGTGAATTCTCTACCGATCTTGTTGAATCCGATGAAGAAAAAAAGAAGAACCAACTCTGGTCTAATCAGGTAGAAGAATCTTCATCAAATGATAGAGAGAAAGTACTGAATATGAGAAAATAGTTGGTGAAAGGTGAAGTGCCAGTCATGTTTTGGCCTCTAGCTGACTCTCAATATGACATTCCTGAGATGTTGACGGAAGATGGAATTCATGATATTCATCTCAACATATGGAAAACTATTTGTCAGTTTAAAAATAAAATATTATCTTATGATGAATATGAAAATCATGTCAAGATAATAGAAGGGTTATAGTGCCAAATTGACTTATAATCCCTCCATGTTTCTCGATATCCGAAGGCTAAAAAGCAGCAGAGATCCCTTCATCATTCATGCCTTGGTGCACTAAGAAGATTGCGCTAGTTAATTTCCAATGCCCCATCTGGTATTCATATCAGGGGATGGGGTGTTCATGGAGCGCTACATTTCACTGTACTCTCCAGTCATCAAAGACCGCCAAAAATGGTCTCATGCAATTTTATTACACATGGCTGGCCACAGTCAATTGGATTTGTTTGTAATCAAAGGCTTGCCCAAGAACAGACCTCAACTAGTTCTTCTCAAAATCAAGCATACAGAGAACAAGTTATTGAATTAATCCTGCATCAAGAAAACGAGAATATTTAATAGGCCTCTCGTTTGTACCAAGCACGTCATCAAGTAACATAAGTGTCTGAAATCATCCAATGGTCTTTTGAGATAGGTGATAAAAGTGGATGTAGGTTGATTCATCCAGCTAATTTCCAGACTAAAGTCCGTAAGATCAAGATAGATTTTAAGAATGTCTCGGATATAGCATGTCAAGAACCACCCCATCTTTCCATACTGGGGACTCTTTTAACCCATCCCTCGGAATCAACAAATAGGATTCGGAGAGTTGATTAGGAATAGCAGGAACATCCCTAGTCCACCGGACTGGGGACTTTTTCAAATCTTCAATCTATTCCTCAGAGAAATTCAGTCTTCTCTCGATTGGGGAAGAAGTCCCAATAGGAACGAAGAGGAAAATTATCAGGAGATTCCCTCCAAATTATAGTTCATTAAGAAGTTCTTGAGGGATCAAATCGACAAAAGGAAATGTCTCATCAAAGACACGAAAGAAGACAATATCGCAGAAATTTTGATAGAAAGGATGCAATGCATTGTGCATCAATTAATGTCATCAATGTCGTTGTTGCTGATCCACCAGATGAGGCTCACTCAGAGGGATCAGATGAAGAGGTTCTTGTTCAATAAGTTGTGTGCACAGACACAAATGAAGAAGGTGTGCATACACGAAATCAAAGGCTTACCCAGAATCTGGGCATTCCTTCAAGTAACACACTTCCCCCTCTCAAAAAGGGATCCAACAAGGGGAAAGGAAAGAATCAGGTTACATACCCTTCCTCTGTAGAAGGTCAATTGATCTCATTAGAGAAAAGATTTGCACAACAAGAGGAAGAAATGAAGGAATTGAGGAGGATGAATATAGAACTACCTCCATGTAGTATTCCTCCTAAGCATGCTGGAGTCAGTCAGCCAAGGGAATTTGTTTTGGCTATTGAGATGGATCATGAATATCCTCCTCTACCAGTACACCCTCACAGGTCTAATCCTACGGGTCAGGTTCAAAAACAATTGGTTGTGCTACCATCAGTTGTAGTACCAGCCACCACATCTATCCAAGCTCCAGTCAGTGCACCTGTTCAGGTCCAAGCTCAACCGGATGTTTCTCAAAAGTTAATAACTACTATTGAGTCATTAACAGCTCGTCTGGAATCTATGGAGGGAAAGCGTTCTAAAATTCAACTAGAAAAGTGATCTTACCCTGAATGGGTTGATGTGATTACTCCCCCATCAAATTTTTCAAGTACCACATTCTCAATATTTAATGGTTCGGGAGATCCAGAGCAACACTTAACACATTTTGTTTCTCATTGTGATCCCATGATAGGAACCCCTTAGTAACATGAAGCAGTTAAGCTCAGTTGTTTTGTACAGTCATTACTAGGACCTACTTTTGTTTGGTACACAAGCTTGCAATCCCTATCAATTACCAGATGGTAAGACCTCCGTCAACGATTTCTTCTTCAATTCAGCTCAACTTTTCCAAAGAAAATAGTTTTTGATCTTACAAATTGTAATAAAATGGAGAATGAAAGGGTTTCAGATTTCATTTCTCACTGGAAGGGATTAACATATTCCCTAAGCTTAGCACTCCCTCAAGAAGAATTGTTGCCAATCTGTGTGGAAAATTTGTGTGATGAGTTACACACATCGTTGATCCCTGTGAAATACATAGGAGGGTTTCGAGACCTTACTTCAATCACTCAATAGATTGAAGATTCTCTTATGAAGACTAAGGATAAAACTTGTGTAATTCCATCAGCTCCAGGAAGGAGAATGGGTAGATTAGAGACTGCAACAATTATGCTTAAACAAGAACTTGTACCTGCTTTTACTTCAAAACATTCATCTTCCCTAAGGGCTCCACCTCTTGAGCATCAACAAAAGAGGCCATTTCATCAAGATTATCAAAGAGATCAAAGATGAAAACAATTTGAGGATATGAAGAGCAAAGTTTACTCTTTCCGAAATTAACAAATTCTTGGTTACTTTATTTCGGCTCTAGAAAATAATTTGGTTCAATTGCCAAGGCCCAAGAGTCCGAACAAGGAAGGAGATGAAGACCGTCCCAATTAATGCCCATTTCATTAGATATTGGGGCATCCCATTCAGGAGTTTTTTTTCTTCAAGGACCTCCTTCAACAAATGGTTGACTCAGGACAAGTCAAATTGAAAGGTTCTTCAGCTTAGGTAGCATGTGCTACTACTACAAATCCAGAGGAAAAAGGCGAGTGGCAGGAAGTCAAAAGAAAAAATGCACAGAAATATGATGATTGGATGGTCAGAAAAATGATCAACCGAACTCATTCCATTTTGCGAACAAAATTGAATAAACTAATTGTGTCTTCTGCTATGAATGCCACAGAAAAACCCTCTTCATCAGAGGGAAAATCCTCAAAGAAATGGCATGATTCAAAAAAATAGGAACAATCCGAAGAAGATGAGATAGTGTCAAAGCCCAAGTTGTCTTTCACTCTGGAATATTTTATGCCATCTACTTTGAAGACACGGGCATCGCCCCACTAAAGGGCATATTCTAAACTGGCTAATTAGGAAGAGTCTTCATCAGATGAATAATTAATATTTGGTTCTGTTAACATGATTCACTTAACATATCCTTATGTCAGTCGCAGTTTTGATTTTGATGAGCCTGAGTTCCCTGTATCAAACAGAGGAATCGGAGGGAGTTCCAGAGGTCTAGGATATAGAGGAAGACGTGGATATCCCAGAATCCACTATTCAAATTCTACCCCTGCCAGAATTGTGTATGCATCAGAAACTCGTGGCAGATCCCTTCAATGAGCTCAACAAGAACAAGCAAATTCTTCTTATAATAGTAGATTCAGTATTGGCACGGTTATTCTAGAAGATCGGTTGGAGGTTCCATCTTCTTCCTCTCAGCAAGTAAATAGACCTAATCGGTTTAATCTTCCAAATCCATGAGTAATTCCAACTCCTATCCCGATACCGGAAGCATCTACATCCAAAGCATCAACTTCAAAGGCACCTGCTAAACCACATGTTCCTGTTGGGAAACGTAGACCTTTGGATCAAAAATATGATGCATTGAAACACCTAGCCCAAGTATTGGCCAAGTTATCAATTCTGGATGCCATGAATTTATCGAAGGATCTTCAGGAGGCACTCATTGAGGCTTTGTCAAGTCCTCATGAATTTGAAACTGAAATTGTTGTGGCTGAAGTCTACCACGTAGAGAATAATCTTGCAGAATGTCGTGCAGTGATATCTTTCATAGATGAAGATGAAGATTATGTCATGCATGGACATATTATACCTTTTTACTTATCTGGAAAGGTCAACAGTGTAGACATCTGAAGAGATTTCATTGATAATGGTTCAGGAGTCAACCTCATCCCCATTCGTACACTTCATTGATTGGGCCTCATGGAATATGATTTATCTCCTTCTACTTTGATGTTGCAAGGGTATGATAAAAATGAACAAGAACCATTGGGTGAGATTACACTCAGAACTCAGTTTAGAGACCTTGTATCCAATTCAGATTTTATGGTTTTTGATCACGATACAGCCTCCAACATCATTCTTGGAAGACCTTGGATACATCAACATGTGGCTATCCTTTCATCATACCATCAATGTCTCAAATACTGTTTTGATGGTCAAATTGGGACATTGTATGGTGTTAAATCCCCATTCAAGACATGTGAATCTCAATAAATTGAGGTGGAATTATATCACATAAAGGGTTAGGATAAATCCACTGCAAGGGAGGTTACCAAGGTTAATGCTCCATTTGGTTTGGAAAAGATTCTAGTAAATCCATTTACACATGTGAGTACAGATTATGTGTTGCCTATCAGTGAAATTGACAAGAAAGACCCATATAAAAATACTCTTATGGAAACTTCCATAATTTCAATTATGTAAATCAATCCAGACAGCATGGGAAAAGTTGGTGACTCACCAAGAAATGATTAAAGCTCAATTGGAGATGTCTTCATTTCATACGCTGAAATACAGAAAGTATATACTTTTCCAACCAGGCCAGAAAAAGTTATAGCAATGTCAGAGGTGAATGATGATGTCGATTCTCAATACATCATCTCCTCTTTATTAACCAAGGAAGACCCTTCATCATCAATCGGGTTAGAAATGGAAGCTTCCTCTTCAAGATGTTCAAATTTTAACATCTCTTCTGATCATGGAAATTCTGCTTCATCAGTTACTATGAAAGTTGAAACAGAAGAAATAACACATATTGAAGAAGGAGAGGAAGATCTCAGAGATGCTCCTCCAGCTTTTGAAGATGGTATCTCTACCACTGTGGACGGACTCATAGAAATAAATCTGGGTACAAAATAATATCCACGCCCCACTTTAATTAGTGCGGCCATGAATCTTGGAGACCAAGAAATGTATATTTCATTTTTGAAGAAAAATTGAGATATATTTTCTTGGAACTATACAGAAATGCCAGGCCTTGATCCTGATGCTGCTACTCATTGTTTGGGTTTTCCAAAAGAAAATTGAGGATTCAAGCAAGCCGCAAGAAGAACACACCCAACTTATGATTCCAAAATTGACATTGAAGTGGATAAGATTATCAAAGCTAACTTCATCAGAGAAGTTCAATATCCCAAATGGTTGGCTAAGATTTTCCCTGTGAAAAAGAAGAATATAAAAATTAGAGTTTTCATTTATTTTAGAGATCTTAATCGGCATTGTCCTAAGTATGATTTTCCAGTTCCGATCACAAAACTCTTAATTGATGCAACAGCTGGCTATGAAGCACTTTCCTTCATGGATGGATATTCTGGGTATAATAAAATCTGAATGGCTCTAGAAGATAAATAATCTACAGCCATCAGATCCCCTCAGGGTGTGTTCTGCTATCGAGTAATGATCTTTGTCATAAATAATGCAGGTGAAACATATCATCGTGTTATGCATCATATCTTCAAACCCTTTTTGGGATGTTTTTTGAATGTTATGTGGACAATTTGGTGGTTAAATCCAGGCAAATTTTTAATCACTTGACTGATTTGGAATTCATATTCCACAAACTTCAACAACACATTTTGAATATGAACCCCTTAAAATGTGATTTTGGGGTAACCTCAGGAAAATTTCTCGGCTTTGTTGTATGCCATCGTGGTATCGAAGTTGATCCTGAGAAGACAAATTCAATCCTTGGTATGTCACCTCCTCGAAATTTGAAATAATTGAGAGGACTTCAAGGACACTTATCCTATATTTGACGTTTCATCGCCAATTTGGAAGGCAAAAGTTTACCCTTCACCAAATTGATGAAGAAGGGAGTCAATTACCAGTAGACCAAAGATTGCCAAGAGTCATTTGATATCCTTAAGAAATATCTCTTGAGTCCACCTATATTAATACCACTTGTTGAAGGAAGACCAATTTTCCTTTATGTGATAGCTTTAGAGTGATCATTGGGTGCCTTTCTTGTTTAGAAGAATGATGTTGAGAATGAAAACATCCTCTACTATCTCAGTCGGACTATGTTTGAAGAAGAAACCCGATATTCAAGTATTGAGAAGTGCTGCCTAGCATTAATATTTGAAATTTAGAAGTTGAGACACTACCTACAAAATCACGAGGTCCAATTGGTATCTCGTAATAACCCGCTAAAATTTATCCTTAGTCATCCAATGCTTACAGGACGTCTGGCAAGGTGGGTAGTTATTTTGCAGCAATTTGATATCCAGTATGTGTCTCAAAAGGCAATAAAGGGCCAACCTCTGGCTGATTTCTTTGCTGAACATCCATCAGTAGAAGATAAATCTTCAGATGTTGAACTTCCTGATGAAGAAGTCTTTTTTATTCAAGATGATCTTCAAACATGGTAAATTTACTTTGATGGTGCTTCCAGAAGTCCAACAGGGAGGAAAATGGAGTGTTTTAAATTCAACAAAGTTGGGTTAGGAATTGTGCTCATTTCTCCGGAAAAGGCAGTGTTACCTTATTCCTTCTCATTGTTGGGAGGCGGGACAAAATAAAGCTGCATAATACTAAGATCTCATTGCAGGATTAGAGTTGGCGCTTCAGGCACAAATGAATCCCTTAAAGGTGAAAGGTGATTCAGACCTGGTAATCAAACAAGTCAATGGGGATTATGACATCAAAAAAGAAGAACTAATCCCTTTGTATGATTACGTCAGAGAGTTAATGGAGGAATTTCTAATGGAACCGACATTTTCTTATGTCCCACATTCACAAAATGCTCAAGCTGATGCACTGGCTAATATAGCCACAGCTCTGGCAGATCCAAATCGGGATGAGACAACCATCAGTATTTCCCACCATCGTACAATTTCACCTTATGTTAAAACCATAACAGATGAAATCAATGAAATTAGTCCCATATATGAACCATATGGTTATACTACAGAATGGATGACACCTATCAAGGAATACCTTCAAAATGGAACACTTCCACCTGATAGATTCGGGAAAGAACAAGTCCAGAGACGTGTGGTCAATTTTACTCTTTATGAAAGCCCAGATCACCTAGAGAAAATTCTCTACAAGTGTGGTTTTGATTGATTTATCTTCAGATGCATTGATGGTGAAGATAAAATGGCTGTTATGAAAGAGGTACATGCAGGAGTATGTGGTGCCCACCAGTCTGGACATAGACTATCTGATCAAATTCAACGGCTTGGGTACTTTTGGCCTTCAATGATACAAGATTTTGTTGATTTCACAAAGAAGTGTCATTCATGCCAAGTACATGCCAAATTCATTCATCATCCCCCATAGTTGCTTCATACAGCTAAATACTCATGGCCATTTGCCACATGGGGAATGGATGTGGTGGGACCTTACCCTTCAACTACAGCCAAGCAGTTTAGTATATTCTTACTGCTACTAATTTCTTTTACAAATGGGCAGAGGCAATACCTCTCAAAGAAGTTAGTTCTAAAATAATTGTTATCTTAATCAAGTCTAACATCATTACCAGATTTGGTTTCCATCATACCATATTGATGGAAAATGGCACGAATTTTTGTTCATCCTATGTGAGGAAGTTGTATCAAGAATACAACATCAAATCCAACCATTCATCTCGGTATCATGCAGCAGCCAATGGCCAGATAGAAGCCTTCAACAAGACTCTTTCAAACATACTGCAAAACATGGTGTATAAAGATAAGAATTCATGGCCTGATAAAATCTTTCATGCTTTATGGGCTAATCGGACCACCACCCGCACTGCAAAACAGTCAACTCCATGTTCATTGGTATATGGAATGGAAGCAGTCATACCCATTGAAGTTCAATTACATTCTCTCAGAGTATCCTTTTGTGATCAGTCATCTACAGATTAACAATCTCAAAATCGATTGGATGAATTAGAATGGTTAGATGAGAAAATATTGTTCACCTTGCATCACTTGGAAGTCTATCAGAATCGAATAGCACGAGATTTCAACAAAAAAGTTCGTCTTCGTTCATTCATTCAGGGAGAATTGGTATTGGTTCTCAGAACTCCAATGATACTAGGAAAGAAACCTCTCAAGCTTGATCCAAAATGTGAAGGACCTTATTCAATACATAAGGTCTACTCCAATGGAGCATAATCTTTAATCTCAATGGATGGAGAACTCATCACTACTCCAACCAATGCCAGATTTCTAAAGAAGTATTTTGTATAAACAAAAAATACATCAGTTAATGTCCATGCATACAACCTTAAAATATTTGTGTTTCCATCATCCAACAAGACATTAAACTATGTTGTCCTTATAGCAAGACTTTAAACTGCACAGTCCCCCTTTCGTCTAACATGACGTTAAACTGTATTGTCCCCATAGTCCTAGCTACATGACATTAAACTGTACAGAAATACCTTAATACATCATACATGATGTTAAACTGTACTTTTTCCCTGCTACATGACATTAAACTGTTCAGCACCAATAATCCTCACTGTAAGACTTTAAACTGCATATTCCCTAAATATGTCTTACATGACGTTAAACTATGCATCGTTAAGGTTGTTTCTACCTCTTGTTTCTCAAACCAAGTATGACTTATGTGAGATTAGAGTAAACTTCAACCATAAAACCTTCTCTGGGCCGCTAATCATGCATAAGTCCCAACACCATTTTTGAAGGTCGTTTTCCCCAAGAATAACTTGATCGCTAATTCATTCTTCAATTGAACTATGTGGACTTTGATCCTTTCCTTCTAGGATGGGTATGTAGGAAACCTCCCAAGGTTCAATACCAAAACCAATGTCTTCACATCGGTTCACCTCCATTTCATACGATGTTGATTCGTGAAGCCACCCCCAGAATCAATATCTTTATATTGGTTCACTTTTTTCCTTGCTATACGATGTTAAACTGTACAGCACTTTTGTCCTGTATGACAATAAACTACATCATTATTTGATACCTTCACCTAAGAGGGAATCATTATTTACATTGATCTCCAATCATGTTATATTCCAAAGACTACTTGCATACATGGCAATGCTTGAACCTTTTATCTTGGGTCAAACCATCATTGCACTAAAGTCCACTTTCACCCTTCACATGTACGAACCAAATATGTATAGAGGGTATTTCTAGAACTACGTGGGATTAATTCCCATCCTTATGGGATATGTAGGAATGTTCAAGCATCCCTTGAATCCAGCCCCAAATCTTTGGGCCTAACCCCAAATTCCATTTTCATCCCCCTGGCTGAAAAGTCCCCCTATGAAAACACACACTATGTACTCTTTATAATGGTATGAGCTCTATCACCCTAAACTAAGATCTCCTATACTCTTGTCCCACGTGACGTTAAACTGCATTTCAATAACTACATATGGATTGATTCCCATCCTTATGGGATATGTAGTGAATTCCAGCATCTCAATTCAGGACCCAGCCACAACATGATTATGGTTAGCATTGGTCTGTGTATCTCTACATGAATTGAACAAATGCCCATTTTTATGTGTCGTAATCCTAACCTTAAATATTTACAGATATCCATAACCCTTTTCTTGACTTCTGGTCACAAAATTTCCAATTTCTGAGAGTTCTTTTTCCTGACTATGAAGCACATGCCCTTAGGCGGCCTTGCATAAGTAGTCTACATAATGGACCTGTCAGCCAAAAGATGCTATTATTTGACTATGAAGTCAATTCCGTTAGGTGGCCCTGCATAATTCAACCCCCTAATGGGTTTGTTAAATGATGCTAACTTCATTCTTGGGAATAAAATCGCTTTTGTCCTTAGTTGTCTCAACGACGCTATGTAGGGATCCACAAAAATATTCATCCTTAACATATTTGTCCCATACTCTTTTTCATGATCTGAAAGTATTCAAGTATGGGGTTTATATTTTCCTTCCCTACGTTTGGTTCATACCTTCATAGGAGTGACATTCATCCAGTTCTTATACAATCTTGATTGGAAATATCTTCTCCATATTCAAGTAACTCTCTCCATACAGCAAACTCTATGCTTTGGAAAATTTGAATCTCCATAAACTTCCACTGGATTTTTAGCAGTAGAAAAGTAAATTTCTGAGAGTTCTTTTGCCTGACTATGCATCATGTCCCCTTAGGCAGCCTTTCATAAGTAGTGTACATAACAGACCTATCAGCCAAAAGATGTTATTATTTGACTATTCATCTAATGCCCTTAGGTGGACCTGCATAATTCAACCCCATAATAGTTTTGTTAAATAATGGTAACTTCATTCTTGGTAACTACTTCTTATAATACCTTTTAGCCCTTTTTAATTTCATCCCTTAGATTCAAATTTCTTAAGTCATAGTGTACATATTTTCCCTCATACATGAGTGTGGTAATATGTTTTCAGATAAATTGTCAAGGAATTGAGTCAATTTTAATCCATTCAGTCAAAGCTATTTCGACCTTAAACATTAGCCTTTTCATGTCCGACGTGGATGACTTTAAACTAACCACAAAAGACAAGGTAACTCTGAATGAAAGTCAATTCCCAGCTCACTAAACATACATTTTGTATGATTTTAGGTAATGTTGTGCAATAAAAAGTCTCAAAGTTTGTATGGTTATTTATAATAATCCTAGGAAAAATCAAACTATGCTTACTAGGCCCATTGAATTGGGTAAAAATTTAAAGCAGGTAGAAAAAGAAGGCATGCACAGATGTTTGAAGATGAAAGTGTTTTTCATTTGATGCACAAAAGTTAGAAGGACATCCACAGACTTGAGTCTCTTCTCGTTTTCAAGAATTACAAAAGGCTGTCAACATAAATCTTTATTTGATTTACAGCATCCCGAGCTTCATCAGCAGCCACTTGAAGCTCATGCACTCGATCAACTTCACTCTTTTCAGCTTGATGGAGTGTTTTCTTGGCATCTGTAATGGATTTCACACCATTTTTTTGAACTCCTTCCATTGAATTATTGAGCTGGTCAAGTTCCCCAGTAACAGCATCTAACTGTTGTTGAAGGTGCATCTGTTGGATGAATTTATCCTTGATCTTATGCTTCAGCTCCTTAAACTTGGCAGCATAATCTGCCTCATCTTGGGATACCACAACCTCAAATTCGCTGATATTGGCTGACAGCCTTACTCTGGTGAAATCTTGATGGTACTTCTACTCCTTCTCCCTTCTTAAGATGACTTGTTTTACCACGGCATGGATCTTTTGATATCAAAAACCACCAAGTCTCAACATGATGAACAGGGATGACAGTCGTGGAATCTTTGATGACATCTCTTCTAAAGGCACTTCAGATATGATCTTCCATATGTTCTGTCATGCCTTGCATCGTGAAAATTGGAGCACCTTTTTTACTTCTGGGTCTGATTCAGCATCACTGTCACAGGGGGGGAATATAATCCAGGATTAATGCACTTAGGGAAGTGCCCTATTCTACTCCTTCCCCCTGACCCGTGTTACTTCACTTTCTATTCCTGTTGGGGTGAAGGCTAAAGCTTCACCTCCAGATCTAGCCACTAAAATTGATGGCCCTGCATAATCAATTGAAAGCTTTGGTTAGTTTCAAAGTATAACAAAAGTTAATTGGTTGTCTTGAAAATTAAGTACAGTCGCAAATATTGTTATCCCTTACCCAATGGTATATCAGAAACTTGAGAAGGCTCCTCCTCGTCTTTCCTAGCTTCAACAGGATTTTCAGGATGAGTTTCAGGAAGCTCTACCAGGTTAAGATCCACTTGAGATAATGTCTCTACAGTAGTATGGTTTTCTGTACCCCCTTCAGGCATTGGCAATTCAGCAGCTTTCTCAGATAAAACTGCACATTTCAACCGATCATGATCATATATGTAATAAGAAGTTATTTTTTATAGGACGAAGGATAACACTCACATCCATAATCTTCTAAATTGCATGGTAATTTAACATGATCTAAAAAATCTTCAAAAGATTTTCCATGTTCCATCATGTCATCCAATGTTATCTTAGAATCCTGGTTAATCTCACCAGTGGGAGCATTCGATATGTCTTCTTGGCGACCTTCATTTTGCGGTCTCTGACCCTAGACAGCTTCTTCAGATAGAGTAGTGGCGTCAGTTGCAATGGCCGCCAAAAGATCTAGTTCAGGGGTTGAACCTAAAGTATTACAGAATAGAAGTCAGTTAATGTTTCATTCAACATTTTATGAAGCATTGTTAACTTACCAGAAGTAGGATCTTCTCTTCTTGAAACAGCAGCAGGAGGGATATTAGGAACAGACGTTGGCTCTTCTCCAGGAGCAGCCAAGTCAGCCTGAACTTGTGATTGTTCACCAGTACCCTATGTGGTCCTCAAGGGAGGGTCAGTCCTCTCCCTTAGAGGGGAAATTGAAGAATCCCCTGCAATCCAAAAAAAGTATGAGTAATCTTTTCATGGGTTAAGACTCATGATTATCTGAAGGACTTACCACTACTGATGAAGTGTTTAGTTGTGGACTTCTTCCTTCAATGCCTTTGTCTCTTTGGTTTTTTGGGAGTGTCGATAGTCTCTTTTATAGGTAAATGAATTGGAGAATGTAAAGCCATGTCCAAATCCTCATCCATGGATTTCTAGCCTAGAGATATCTCGCCCGACTCACGAGAAGATTCATTATCCCCAATGGCAGTACCATCAGGGATATAATATGGTGATGGAACCTCAGCAGTTCCTTTCTTTGCAAGCTGCAAGATGAAGAAAATAATTTCCTTGAGTAACAAAGTTTTGACTGAAATCAAGTTGCAAACAAAATAAGGAAAGAGACTTACATCTTCAGGAGCCACATAATCGTGTCACTCCTCATCTCTGGAACCACCAGTCCCCTTAGTGGTGCCACGATCTATCATTTCCTTTACCCTCTTGGTGACGGGAATGGAATCATTGGTGGCATATATGATTATTTCCAGCTCTATGATGTAATCCCACACTTCATCGGGGTTATCATTGTAACAGATATCTGTAGAATCCAAAAGATTCCCTATTCCCGGGAGGTGTATCCCCTCACACAAATCCATCCAGGCAGTTTCAGCACCATAGTATAAACTCTGCCATGTCTGGATAGCCTCTGGTCGTAGATATTCAGTATGTGTACCAGAAGGCTGTGAGGAGGGTCCTAAAACCTTAGACTTCAGCTTCTTCCCAGCTCCTGCAACTACAGATAAAGAATAAGAAAATAAGACTTATTGCTCTATAAAGTAATGGTGATTAAATTTCCCCAATGAATGAACTCACTAAGAGTTGATGGAGTGGGTCTTTTGATTCTGACATGAGGATTATATCGGTAATGAGGCCACTTTTCCGCATGTTCTGCCTCATCATCCCCATCCTAGGAATCCGGCGAATCAGCTCCGAGTGGTGTAAGAGAATCACCTTCCAGATGTAGGGTTTATTTCTCTATAGTTCTTTTCCTTTTCCCCACCTGATAAACTGGGTGATTCAACACCCCTCTAGGGTATGATGCAATCCAGTTCTCAGCTTATCATGTAGTCAAGTTACTTGTCGCTTTATCAATTGGTAGATCAAATGCTTCCCCGGTCCTCTCCATAGATGTCAGCAACCATAGTTGTCGGGCAACCATCAGATGATGCTCTGACCTGACATGCACAGGGGGAGATACAACAGTCTACTGTAAACACATGAATTGACGTGCAAATCTGTATGGAGCATAGGCCTCACATATAATCTCTCTGTCAATCCTGGTGGCCAGTACACCATCTCTGCAGGCCAGCATGTATGCCCTCAATTCCAGGCTGGTTGTTCCATCAACAACAAACCACCCATTTGGCAGATTTCCATAAGGAAAGAAATTTAATTCCTTATACATGCTCAGTCTCACCTTTATATCATAGGGTTTAAGGGCTAATGGAGCAATTTCAGAAAATTCCTACACTGATGGCCTAAAGGAACTTCCAGGAACCTATACTTCATTCTGTACATTATATGTCCTGAAGTGAGTGGCGATCCATCCCCACAAAACTTGGAATGGTCCCACTATTCTCAATGGATACTTACCCATAAAAACATGGAGTAAGCTCCTATGAATCTTCTCCAAAATGATTTTGGCCAACCAAACCATTTTCTTCTCAGCCAACTTGGCTACTACAATGAAGGTTCCTGGCATGACGCCTCCCTTTGAATCCCTAACTAGAAAAAGAAAAAAGCTGAGCCACAAGGATAAGAATCTTTCCAAATGGGTATTTTTGGGATTCTCTAATTTAATTCATATCCCCACTTCTCAAATTCTCATGCTTCCATGGTCGGCCAAAAGGTGCCAAGAACACCCCTCTTCTCTGTTCTGGGCATTTAGTAGGACGAGTACAGGTGGGCCACTTCTCCTTTGGATACTTTTCCTTTGGCCCCTTCTCCTTCGTCTCCTTCTCCTTCTTCTTGGTAAGAAACATATTCATCCACTCCTCTGGATGAATATTCATTCTAGAATGAGTTAAGTAGGTCTCTGAACTCTTGTGCTTATGAAAGATTTTCAATAATTCCCGATCCAAAGTCGAGGTCTTCTCTGAATCATTCCAAGTCGCCTTAGGGGGGATGAATTCATCATACATGTCGCCTAGAATTGCAGCCCCTTAGATATTGTGGACATTCAACATACTGATGCCTACTTATCCATTATTCAGCTGGAAAGAATTGGTTTCTGGGCTCTAGTGGCTGATTATCTCTTGCTCAAACTCATAATTTATGTAGACATATGTCTGCCCAGCCCAGACAGCTTCATATATCGCAGATCCTTTCAAATACTCGACAAAATTTACACAGGTTTGTCACACCAAGTATGCCCACATCCAAGTTGGCTTTACACCTCCTCCAGAACGGAAGTCCCAACTCTTCTTCCAGCCTTTGGATTGATCCATCTGAGAATTTCAGAAGATTGAAGGATAACAATGTGGTTGCAGCTCGGGCTTGTGAGGTTTCAGATCTGGTGCACAAGGACTATGATGCATTATAGAGGCCTTCTCCACTATTCCATTATTTACAAAAACTCCTCCACTAGAGATATTTGCTGAGGAAATATTGGTGTAATTCTGAAACCAATACTTTGGGAGATAATTCTTTGCCTCTGGAATGTTGTTGTCTTGTAGATGACCATGGCCATACAGAGTTAAGTAGGTGATCTCTAGAATGTTATGATGATACTTCTTCAAATACATAGCCAAATCTAGGAGAGTGATAGCACAGACAGTATAATAATCATTGCCAACAACATTCATCAGGTCATCAATTCGTTTTCTAGCTATTTCATCAGTAGTTTTGATTCTTCTAGGATCTATTGAATCTGCACAAAGGTTGAATAATTAACTCTTATGTAAGTTGATTTTTCATAAAATTTGTGAATAAAAGTGAAAAATTGGCTAAGGCATTAAGGCGCGCAAGTCCCAAATTGACGCGCAAGTATAAGTATGTCATGCAAGTTTTGGCATGTAGGTATCACCGCGCAAGTCCAAATACCTCTACAGCAGCGCAACACAAAAGGAAGTAGCAGAAAACAGAGTAACTTGTGCAGCGAAGGCAACTTGTGCGATGAGAGCTCAAAAGCATTCAGATCAGGTGCTTTGCATGAGTAATGACCTCATATATATAGGTAAGGCCGCACCTCTGTGCGCCGAAGCATGCACGGCTCACCCTTGCGCGCCGTTATTTGCGCGCTCAACACTGGCGCGCTGCCCTTCCTTTGGTTTTCTTCCTTTCCTCAGAGTCCCATCCTCATTTCTTTCGGATCCAACTCTGAGGGGGGACTTTTTTTGACACTCCTTTTCATCACAAAGTCTAAATGATTGAAAAAAGGGATATACCTTTGTCCAAAGTGATTCATCCTTTTAAGGAACATCAAAAATCGATAAAGGCATGGAAAAGGATTTCTTCCCACTCAGGTCGCGCAAGTTTCATAATGGTCACGCAAGTATACTTGTGTGCCGCCTAGTGGTCGCACTGGTGACTTGCGCGCCCTCTTTGATTCTCGCTCGGGGTCTTCAGTAGCCTATAAATACCCCCAGTGGGCCCCCCATTTCAGGAATGGAAAATTCCAGAAACTCAGATTTGAGCTCCCGGTGCCCAAGTCTCTTCTCGAAGCTTACGAACACTTCTGAGGTAATTTCTTACCTAGAACGGATGATCTAAAGGGGGGTCAAGGCCTATTTGTTGAAATTCATCAACACATTCAAGCCTAGGTGTCTAACCCTTAAGGGAAATTAAGACACTTGCGCGCCGCCTTATCCCTTCAACAGAACTTGCGCGCCACTCTTCTGGAAGCCTCTAAGGATATTACTAAGGGCTTGAGTCAAGTCTCTCCCAAGTATTACTCCATGAGTTGATCGTTGCGCAAGTACTCATGTGTCGCGCAGGTTTACCTACGTGACCAGTACCTGTGCGCCCACGCAGGACCTGCGCGCCCCCTTCTTTTTGGGTGCCCCTCCTGCCTATTCACCTCTCTTATGCCTATCCACCTCTCCTATTCAAGATTTATCCTTCAAAACCATCTTTAAAGACATTTCCTTCGGTATGGTTCCCTTATTGGCTTCCTTATCTGAAAGTAATTCTGTGGAACATCTCTCAAATCCTATTGATTTACATATCTTTATGTCACTAAGGTTAGAGATTTCATTCATTCAACCTCATCCTTTAAGATGAGAGAATCCTTAACCTGGGCCTCCTTTTCATGAGTAAGCCCTAGTCCAAGTTCTATTAATTTGGTAATCTTCATTAGGAGTAGGCCCCAAGTCCCCTATTCATGGGCCTCCTCCTTAGGAGTAAGTCCCAATCACAAATTTCCAAATCTGGGAATCCTCCTTAGGAGTAAGCCCCAAGTTCCAAAATTCTAAATTCCTATAACTTGGGCCTCCACTTTAGGAGTAAACCCCCGTTTTCAAATCCGTTTAACCTGGGCCTCCTTCTCAAGAATAAGCCCTAGTTCTCAAGCTCTACAAATCTAGGCATTCTCTTTAGGAGTAAGCCCCAATCATAATTTTTCTTAACCTGGGCCTCCTTTTCAGGAATATGCCCCAGTCGTAATTTCTCTTAACTAGTCTTAATTTCTTTTGATCTGGGATTCCTTCTCTAGAATAAAACCCAATCATGAATTCTCCTCTAATTTGGGAATCCTTCTTCGGAGTAAGCCCTAAGTTAAGTATTCAAATCTCCAAAAATCACATATACCATTATGGACCTTGCTCTCAGGTTTCTTCCCTGAAGTAAATCCCAATATTCATCTATCTGGGCAGTCATACATACATAAACCCCACATCACATCTTATGATTTCATCTTTCATGGAACAATTGTCTGGTTTTACCAATACCTCTTGTTTCTCACACCGATCATGACTCACGTGAGCTTAGAGAGTAAAAGTAATTTCGACATCTTTCTTTCAGTCATCAATCATGCATAAACATCATACTCCCTTACTCAAACTACGTGGGTTCTGATTCCTTTTAAGGATACGTATGTATCCCATCTACGGGTATGATCCCAAATCTGAAATAATCTATGTCCTTCTGAATGACAATAAACTTCAAGTGCCCCGCTAAGTGTCTTTAAAACCAGCATGGTTATCATAATAACCAAGAGATTTCTATATAATGTGTTGAAGGATACCATTGACTAAGAATCTCTAAACAAATACAGATGATTCTCTATCGATGAAGAACCTCGAATACATATAAAAATATTCTCTAAATTTCATACATATCAATCATTGATTGCAAGTTCTAAAGGAAAGCTCATTCTTATACTTGGTAATTTAATAAGGATTCACAAACATAACTCAAATCTATAAAGGGAGTCTCAGAGTAGACAATAATTCCCCCAAAAAAGGTGTAATGAGTCTGACCTTCCATCCTCTCGACCAATAAAAATTCTTAAGCCGCATTGATCCACAACTAATGAGCACCTGCCTTTGGAAAGTAGGTCTAAATGGATATATAATCATTAGATGTTTCCGTTTCTACGAACAAACCTGTTAGAAACCTAGTGGAATGTTTTAACCATAAATCAATGAGGTCATCCACATTTCCAGAGGAAACAAATTTATATGGGCTAGGTATCAGGAAAATCCATATCTAGTTTGACTCATGAGACCTACTGATGCATCAAGGGGGTATAGTGGGCCCCACCCATCTCTTACTAAGTCCAAAAAATTCCTCATATGAATATGGTGAAACATAACATAAACATTCATATTAAAAATAGCATACAAAATTTTAATACATAAACTATAAGCCATGAATTATATAATAATAGCACATCCATAGTTAGACATATGATAAATCATTCCATATAACAAGGATCATTGTATCATAATAAATCATCCTCAATCAAGCATAAATCCAACAAAGTATTTGGACATGGATGAAAATAATCTTTCAAAATAATTATAAATCTTTGATATAAATATAATTTTTTTACTTAGAAATATTTTAAATTATGTGAAATTTTATAAAAACTTTTCTTTTCAAAATATCCTTATAATCTTTTATGGGGTGCTTCAAAAAATTTAGGCGTCATAATAGAGAAAAAAGCTGATCACACTGTATAAGTTAAAAAAAATATTCTTTCCTTTTTTTCAAAAAGGTTTTAAATTACATCATTTGGAAAACGATGGAAATATTCCTTGAAAAACATTTTATAAAAAGTCTAATATAGGTAATAATGGCTTTAAATAATATTCTGTAATATTTTGATATAAATTTTTAATAAATATGGAAATTGATGATAAAGATATCTCAGTAGATAATTATATATAAACAATCTCAGATTTTAAAAAGATTGTGAAATTAACCCTTACCTTGTACTTTTCGTTAGTCGAGGGTGTGTTAAACTCTTCTTCTTCGGGTATCTCCTTTTAATTTGCATAAAAGGACTCGTTAAATTGGTTTTATGCCAAATGAGTAGCCTCTAGGATGAATTTATGGAAGTTGGGAGGAGATTTGGGAATAGTTTGTCTAATCCAAAGGGATTTTGAGGTGTGAATAAAATAAAAAGGAGAAGTACCCTTTTATAGGAGAGGTGTGAGGCACTTTAGGAAAGTCTTGAAATATTAATTTATTATAAATTTATTTAATATTTATAATGATTTCAAAGTGGGTATTTCGAGGATAGGATTAGGATGGGTAGAAATCCTCTAAACCAATAAGTATGAGACATGTTTAGGTTATGAATTAAACATTGTCATTTTACTTAAACTTTTAGTTGCATAAGTTAACTCTTACCATATCATCTTGTATTTTTAAACTATATGGTTAATATAGTTACTATAAAATATTAATGGAACCTCAAGTGGATAATTAATGACACTTTTAACATAATCTATTTCATTTTTATGATTATTAGATTTTTAGGACTATTATATCATTTAATAAAATATTCTTTGTTTTAAAAATTCATTTATGTCAATAATGACGCAATTTAGTTATTCATTTTCTTAAAGTCATAACAACGTGATTCCTTTGAAAAAAATGATAAAATCATACCAAAACATGTAATTGTTAACCAAATTTTTTAATTCAATAAAAATATCTAAATTACATTTATTTGAATAATTATAATATAACTTATTTCAATCATTCATTAATAATGTAATCACTGCATCATCATTATGTCATAAATAATTTTATTTATTTAATGTCTAAAAATTATAAATAAAATACCATTATTTAGGAAATATGTTTCTTTTTATAGTTATTATTTATAGTCAAGAAGGTAAATTATATAACCCCACCATAAATTTTTTTAGTAAAAGATACATTTTTGTGTTATATTTCTCTTTACATTAAATTAATTATTATAACATGTCATTATCACACCCAAGTTTCTCCATGGTTTCCTAAAATCAAAAGAATGATTATAATGTTGATAAATATCTCATAAAATATGAATAGGACACAATTTAGGGTATTTAATATTATTACAATACTATTTGATACCCTTATTTACCCGATTCACTCTTTAACCATGGTAAATAAAAATAATTACTAAAGTTACTATTCATAAAGTCCAAAAATAAAAGGTACATATTTACACAATTTGGACCTTATGATTTCAAATATTTAATCCATTTTCCAAATTTACAACACATAAGTTTCATTGATTAATTTAAAATTAATCCCCATTGTCAGAACGAGAAAACATGTTTTTTAAAAGTAAAAATCATCAAATGATAGATACGTGTTGATAAAAAATTTCAATGTGAAATTACATCCAGTATATTAAATTATATTTAATTATAAAAACATAATTTATTTTATAATTTAAAACCAACTAAAATTATAATCTAACAATATAAATAAATTAGATGAAAAATATTTTTTGAATTAAAATATTGTATTTGTCCCTATTCATTAAAATATGAAAGCTATCAGAAAAACACCAAACATTTAACCAACCAAATTTTTTCTCTATATTTTAAATAAGAATTTAATTTTTTTTTCAAATTTAATAATTAATATTATCACATATTGGATTCAAAAAGGATTCTCCATTAAATGGTGGGAAAATTATGTTTTTTTAAAAATAATTCTTTTATCTGGATAATTGAATTTTTTCCTTATATTATGTATAATAAACACATAAGATAATTATTTAAATTAAATGGGATGTATATATATATATAATTCAAATTTTAGTTAATAATATTTATAAGACCTTTTTAAATGTCTAGTGTGATAGGTCATGGTGTGCTTGAACTCGTTGTTGCATGTAGTGCAAGCTATTGAATTATTAATAAAAAGCATATCCTGGTAACTTGGGGTGTTAAAACGAGGGATAATCACCTCACGACTAAAATGTTAGTAATTGTTTATCACAATGTCACAAGGATGTTATATATAAGTATATTAAAAAATAATTTGATACTGATGAAATAATGATCATTATTTTAAAGTAAAATAACACTTTCTTTTTTTCTATCATAATCATTCAATAAAATAGACATTACTCTTGAAAACATATACCCAACCATCTTCATGATTGTAATGAAGTTTGTTTTTCATAACCATACATAATTATTGGTTTTAAAAATATAATTTAGGTATAAAAATTATAATTATTCTCTGATTATTATTTTGGATATGGTGAAATAATAATATCTTTAACCATAGTAAAATTTCTAAAGAGATTATTGGCATAAGATCCAAACATCATCAAAACATCCTAAATGAACCAAAATAATTTAGTAATTGAATCAAATAGGATAAAAAATAAAATGAATTTAATAAAAAAATAATAAAATTTAATAAAGGAAATAATTAACATATAAGTATTATTCAAGATGATAAAGAACACACATGGTTAATCAGCCTCGAGGTGGGGATCTATCTAAAACACCATTTTCCTTTAATTATGATCATTCTATCTCTAATTAAATATCTATATCTATTTAATATTTTGGAGTTATTATAAATTTTTAATCATTATCTCTCGAAATTATATCTAACTTTTTCTCCTTTCCTTTGATGGGTTAATACATGCCTTATGTTTATTTCTGAAATTCCTTTTTTAATAAATTTATATTTATTATGATATGAGTAAAGATTATGCAACAAATTTTTTAATGGGTAATTATTTTGTTATATGTTATTATTTAGGACCATGATTCACATATAAATATTGAACATGTTATAACTGCTGCATCTTGATAGTGCTTAAATACATTAGTTATCGGTTTAATCTAATGAGGTTTTAGGTTTGTGATTTGGGGGTAAACCTATTCCATTATTTTTGTTTTTAAAGTATTTGATATTATCTTTGAATTTATCCTTAACTCATGTTATATATTTCTATCATAATTCTTATGTTACCATTATATTATGATACTATGTTTATTTTGTTATTTGTTTGTTTGATTACCGAGGAGCCATAATACTTTTGATATCATGTGGTACCTTTGACTCACAGATTATATTTCATTATCAAATTTATTACCTTATAATGATTTTTAGCTCAAACATATCTTTGATGTATTCTCGGGGTTATACTATCATGTTTTAGATTCTAAAATAGATATAAGAGTTCATTAAGGAGAATTAAATGATGATTTCATGTTGCCATTTTTTTCGATTAATTATGAACCAATTATTCCAAATGAACTAGGCCCCCTGGTCATTGGGATATAATTCATGAATGTTTATCTAAAAAATCATGTAAAAATATTTGTAAAATTCTTGGCTTTCTATATAAATGGTTTCATAGGATATATGAAGAGGTGGAATGCATGACTTCTGGGAGAATTTGGATTATGGATTGATTAGTAATAAAAAAGTGTACTACTCAAATGTCTTGCATTAAAATAATGGTGTTCTAGTTTGGGTTATTCCTTGCACCATTGTTTTTTTGAAAACATATTCATTGCACTATAGTCCACACCCTTGCACCATGATTTCAACTTTTTCAGTCCATGTATAGCTTCTAATCCTTTCATAAATATCATTCATTAACCTCTCTTTCATGTGATTCCTTGAAAACTCTAAAGACATTTTAGAGCACCTTTCAACCCCTATTAATTGGATTTGATCATTAACTTTGAGCTATCATGTATAGGTGATCCATGGTGATCCCATCCATATTCAATTTGTTTCTTATCTCCTTTTATCATCCAAATAAGATTCTGGTTCTAGGATGTAGTTATAATAGTTAAATGTGAAGTGAGTTTTTGCTGATAGATGTTGTGCTTTATGTTGTTAAATATTTACCTTGATTTGACTCGATCATAGGATCATGTCTTCCTCCCCACATCATTCCATAATGTCCTATGAAGTTCAGGCTGATGTATGGGATTCGAGAACTCTCCCTTGATTTTTTAAAAAAAAAAATTACTATCATTATTTTTTATTTAATTGGATTGGAGTATGTGTTGATGATGTCGATATATTCAAATATCTTTTTCCACATTGTTATAATTAATTTTCAAAAAATAGTTGCAAAATATTTATTAATTGATAGATTTTTGGATCATTAACTTTTATTAAATAGAAGTTGTAATTCATTAAATAAACAATTTGATTTCTGTTAATTTGTTTTTTAAAAGTTTATTGGTTATATTAATTAATTTTTATATAACATGAAAATATAATTTTTAGATTATTTTCTGAAATTTGTATTGAATTATATTTTCAGTTATGTTTTCATGTTTTCAATTTTGAATTTTTATCTCTCATGTCTCAAGTTTTATTTATAAAATCTCTTTTCAGATTTTGTTTCCTTATAATGCGATAAATGAAATTAGTTTAAATTGGATGAGGTATTTTTATGAGCTTGGATCTTTATTTAATAATATTTTAATTTTATTTTATAGAAAAAATTATTAATTCTAGTTGAGTTTATAAATTTAATGTTTTTATTATAAAATTTTAATTTAATTATGAATTCAATTTATTCATCATGGTGAATTTAGAATATAACTACCTCACCCTAGTTTCCAATAGTTAGTGCATTATTTTATTACATTGGCATGATCACATGAAAATCAGATCTCGATGGACTGATCAATTTAGTATCCTTGGAAATAGATGATATAAAAGTATGTTTTACATTACAACTTGAAAAGAAAAATAAAATATTGTCCCTATTGAAAATTCTCATATCCCATATAAATCTCTGTAGGTCAATCATAATATAATTCTTCACATCCTAAGAAAAAAATAAACATAAGAAATGGGTGATCTCAGATGCTCGGTAAGGATAAACAATTTAGCAGAAGCTGTCATAAATAAGCACAAACATCTATGGAAAGGTATAAAACTGAAACAAAAGATTTTTAAACAAAATTTCAAGAAAATATGGAATGAAATAAACAAATAATTCTAATTAAACATTCATATGGAAATTATAATAGTTTAATAATCAAATATAATATCAATAACTATTCTCATAACGATGGAATTTATAATGTCAGACATCATAACCATATCGTCAAGGCCTCGTGTCATGTCTATAATTAATCGTACCTTTAAGGTGTTATGCCAAGACACTATATTTTCTCATGCGATCTACTGATGCATCATGGGGATAAAGTGGTCCCCTCTGGTCACTTACTAAGTCTAATTCATTCCTCTTAGGAAAATGGTGAAGCATAATAGAAACATTTGTATGAAAACTTGCATATGAAAGGTAAATAATTTATCCTTAAAAAATGAATGATCCAAAAAATATCACATCCATAGTAAAAAAATAGCATAAAACCCTCAATAGAATATAGAATATTCTATCATAATAAATCAACATCAATTAATCATAAAAATAAAACAATGGATATTGACATATATGAAAATAATCTAATAAGTTCATTAAAACACTTTTAGAGAAATATGCCTTTTTTACTTTGAAATCATTTAAAATGCACATAATTATATAAGAAACCATTTCTTCTGGAAAAAACCCTGTAGTATTATTAGGGATGATTTAAAATTTTAAGGCATCATAATGGCAAAAAAATAGCCTCTATCTCTGTATAAATTATAAATCATTCCTTCTTTATTTTTTCAAAATGATCATAAATTACCTCATTTGGAAAACGATAGAAATATTAATTTAAAAATATTTTATAAATATTAAAACATTGGTAAAAATGTATTTAAAAAATTGTAGATAATATTTTAAAATTCATTTTAAAAAACATAGACATGGATGATAATGATGTCCTAGTAGATACTTATGTATAAACAACCTCGAATAATAATGAGATTGTGAAATTAACCCTTACCTTGTAGTTTCTTTTAGACGAGGGTGTGTTAACCTCATGTATAATGGTTAATGAATATTATTAAATTATGATAGGTCCATATCCATATTTATGATATCATATATGATCCTCTTATATCCTTTTGGTAACAATATTTCAAGTATTACCATTGTTTCAGATGTTACTTACTTCATTTTCCCATTCTTATTTTGTCAGGTAAGTAATGTTTTTCATGAAAAAGATGTATTTTATTTATATAAACAATGAAATTAAGTTCATAATTATTATTTTTTACTCATCATATAAATTTTTTAAACATTATTTAATGGTTAACGTGGATAATGAACCACACCGCATCATGGAGATAGTAGGCCGTACATACGCACGAGCGATGGTATCATTCCATTGATTGTTAAATTGTATGAAATTGGATGGTATATTAATTAAAAATTATAATTATAAATTCATATTAATTATTAATATCATTTATACTCATGATTATAACCATCCAAAACAATTAGTGTTGAATGAAAAATTACACCACAACTTGGAGACTGTAAGTCGTATGTATGCATGCTTGGTGATATTTTTAGTAGTATAATGAATAAAATGAGTGAATATGGTTGTCTAATGATTATAATAACATATAAGTATATGTATTATATAGTACATTATATTTTTATAAGAAAAAAACATAAATAGGATGTAGAAAATAAAAAAAAACAATGAAAGTTGTAATAAAACAATTACCTCTTTTTCAGGTGTCTTCTTTTGATTTTCACAAAAGGACACCATAGGTTGTCTTTATGACCAAATTGTGACCTCTATGATGAATTAAAGGAAGATTTTAGGAGAATTTGGTATGGTTTTTCTGTGAAAAAATGTCTTTAGAGGTCTGAATTAAGGATTAGTATAAGTTCTCTTTTATACGAGAGGTGAGGGGAACTTTTGGAAGATTTTAAAATATTAATTTTTTATAAACCCATTGTCTGTTTCAAATATCTCTAAAAGGATTTATTTAAATAATCAGATGAGGATTGGGATATATCCTCCCAGAAAATGATTTTAAGATATGTTTAGGCAACAAAATACCCTTATCTTATAGGTTTGACCCTTAGCTAAGCATTTTAACTCTTATCGTGTCTTCTTGTATTTTTACACTATAGGGATAATATAGTTACAATAACATTCCAAAAGAACCCAAATTGGATCATTTATGAAATATTATACACAATACTAGTTTTTTGGATGAACATGAGATTTTTTTTTATTTTTATGATATTTAATTAGATATTATTTATTTTAAAGTTTCATTTATGACAATTTTGATACTATTCAATATTTTAATTTTGGAAAATCTAAAACAAACATGATAACTTCGAACCAATATATCCAATATTTCACTAAAATTTCTATGTTATATATAAAATTCTGTTATATCATTATTTAAGTCAAATTATATTTATTTTAATATTTTTAATATTATTTCATTGATTCCTCCATTAATAATTCAATTATAAAATCATCATTGTGTCCCCATTAAATTTAATAATTTATTTCCAATAATTGTAAATAAATTCAATTACAAAGATAAAAAATTTTATTTCTAAATAATATTTATATTCAACCATATCACATATATATCCACATATTAAAAATGATATATTTATTAAAATTTAAATATGGAATTTTCAGCTCTTCTATAAATAAAATATTATAAATTTTTTAATTTGAATCATGTTTCTTAGAAATGATCATATTTTTTAAATAAAGTTGATTTTGATCAAAAAAAACTTGCCCAATGACATTAAGACAAGTGTGAGGGTAATATTATATTATTATAATATTAATTTTATATTTAATTACCCTTTTTACTTTTATCTGTGGTAAATAAAATCCAAATGTTACTATACAGAAAAAATTATTTTCTTCGAATTAGACAAAAAATTTCATACTTATTACAACCGTGTTATTTGTTTTTTAGAATTTAAATTCATAGAAGCAGTAAAATTATATTTAATGCAAATCTCATAGATGGGACTAGAAGATAGGTAAATGAGACGTTCAAAAGATTAATAAATCTTTATATCTAATTATATTATAAAATGATTATGATGAACTATATTGGATTAATTTTTATATTATTTATCTATTGTGACACTAAAATAAATTTGCAATAAAATAACACTTAAATGAAAAATTTGGTTTTAACAACAATGCAATATTTGTCACTATTCATCAAAAAATTATAACTTTTCTGAAAAATACCAAAAAATCACCATAATCCAATTTTGATATTATGAATTCAATAATAAAGTATATTTTGAAAAAAATTATTAATTCCATAGTTTGTATAATATTATTCATAAAAACTATTTATACAGCTAGATTGATATGTCATGGTGAGCTTAACTCGATGTTGCGTGTAGCATAATCTATTGAATTACATAAAAGGAAACATGTTGTGGTAGTTTGGGTTGGTATAATATTCCCTCCATAAAACAATTTCATCCTCACAATTTCTATAATTCCACTTCATAAAAAATTTTGGGTGGTTCTTCATCATATTTTCTTTAGGTTCCCACATTGCCTCTCCCATTTTATGGTTTCTCTAAAAAAACCCTTACTACACGATTCATCAGATTTTTTGATAAATGTTCTATGGTATTAGGAATTTGATAGGCTCTTCACAATGAGACATTCTAGGTTCTAGTTTTTTTCTTCTTGGGTGAGTTCATGGGTTGGTTATTGTATGTATTTTCTTAATATTGAGATGTGGAACACATCTTAAACTTTGGAAAGACTTGGAAACATTATCAAATGGAAGCTACAAATTTAATTCATTCCAGAATATCAAAAGGTCTAATGTACCTGGGACATAATTTACCCTTCTTACCAAATCGTATAACACCCTTCCATTGAGAAACCTTCAAGAAGGTATGATCTCCCAAATTAAATTCTAAATCCTACCATGGATTATTATCAAAGCTCTTTTGCCTACATTGATCTATTTTGATATTGGTCTGAATAGTATTTATCTTTTCTGTTGTTTCTCAACTTGTTCGAGGCCTATGAGTTCTCTTTCACCAAAATCATCCAAACAAGTTTGTTTACGACATCTTTTTCTATATAACACTAATATCATGCCATATGAATACTTTAATGGAAGCTATTATTGTTAGAAAATTATACTAGAGGAAAATATTGATCCCACATACCTTTAATGTTAAGTGATAATAATATCAAAAAGTCTTCTATTCTTTGAATATTTTTCTCTAATAGTCCATTAGTTTGAGGGAGGTAGGTAGTGCTCAAATGAAGCTTAGTATCTTGGGCCTTATAAAGACTTTTTGTGAATTGTGATGTAAAATATAGATCAGAATCATAAACAATCGATAAGGGTACACCATGAAGTCTTTAATCTTAATTTATATATAGTATTGCTAAATTTTCAAGTGGTAAATCATCACTTGTAGCATGAAAATGTGATGGTTTGGTAAGATGATTTACAATAATCCATATCACATCATTTCTTCTAGCAGTTTTTTGTAGCATCATGTCAAAGTCCTTTGTAGTATCATCCCCTTTCTACACAGGTATAGAAAGAGGTTTCATGACTCCTCTAGGATGTTTCCTTCTATCCTTCACCTATTGAAAAAACAAATTTCTCGACACATAATCATAAATCTCCCTCTTCATGTTGTCCAACAAAAAATGTTCCTTAAAATCTTTATACATCTTAGTGCCACCAGGGTGTGTAGAGAAATTAGATCTATGACCATCATCCAACAATTCAATTTTTATGTCAGGTATAGCTAGAACACAAATCCTCTTCCAAAATATCAAAATACAATATTCAAAGATGAATTCTATTAGTCTCCCATTATTCATATATTTAATTTTCTTTCTAAACTCCTCAACATTAGACTGAATACATTTTTATTCATCATGGTGAAGATAGTTCGAAAACAATTTGATAAAGTAGTGATATTTCACTTTCCATGATTATTCCCAAATCCAAATTGACTAGATCGATGAACATAGGATCCCATATAACTCTCATTTTTTTCAAACACCATGGTCCTTTCTACTCAAATAATCCCCCAACTTATTTTCTTTCCCTGTATGGTAGTGTATTGTGCAATAATAATCATTGAGTATCCAAAGCCATCTTTATTGTCTCATGTTGAGTAATTTTTGTAACAAAATATATTTCAAACTCCTGTGATAATTATATATGACACATATTTTACCATATAGATAGTGTCTCCATATATTTAGAGAAAATGTTACCTTTAATAACTCAAAATCAGGAGTCGGGTAGCTTTGTTCATGAATTTTTAATTGCCTTAATACATAAGAAATAACCCTTTCATTATTCATAAGGATAGAACTAATCCCTTTCCTTGATTAATCACTAAATATCTCAAAACCATAATTCCCATATGGTAGTGTCATGATAAGGGAATTGATTAATATTTTCTTCCAATATTCAAAACATTATTCACACTCTATTGTCCAAAAGAATTTAACCCCTTTACGTGTGTGCTTGGATAATGGGTTTGACAATCGGAAAAAATTCTGGCCGAAACACTGATTGTATCCTGCTTAAAAAATAAAATTGCATACCTCAATTATACTCATTTGTGCTATTCATTCTTGGATTTCCTTGGTTTATACAAGATCAACAGAGATTCCAACCTTGGAGAAAATTTGTCCAGGAAATGAAATTTCATAATTCCAGAATTCAAACGTGTTGAACATCCCATATAGTTCATTTATTTTAAGATTCTTTAGAACAATACTCATTTTGTTCTCATGGTCTTCGTATGTTTTTTAGTATAAAATGATATCATCAATAAATACTACAAAAAAATATAAATATATTCCTTTAACACTTTGTTAATTAGATCCATTAAAACATAGGGTGGATTAGTCAATCCAAATGGCATTACTATAAATTTGTAATGACCATATCTCATTTTAAATGTTGTCTATTTAATGTCCTCCTTTTTAAGACACAATTTATGATCCCTAGAAAAAAGGCCAATCCTAAATAAATTTTGAGATCCATGAAGTTGATTAAATTAATCATCAGTGTGAGGCAGTGGATATTTGTTCTTCATTATAATAGAATTTATTTGTCGAATGTCAATGCACACCCACATTGATCCATCTTTCTTCATAATAAAAATAACAAGGGATACCCATGGAGAAACAATATGGCTAATAAATCCATTATTACTCAAGTCCACTAGTTGTTTTTTCTACTCTAGTAATTCCATAGTGTCCATTCAATAGGGAGTTTTTGATATTGGCCTTGCATCAGGGAATAAATCAACAGTAAACTCAAAATCCATCTTTGGAGGATGTCTAGGAAAATCCTCTAAAACAACATCAATATATTCCCATACAATCTGTACATCTTCAATATGAATATTTCTTTCTCCATCCCAAGATTCTATTTTCTATTCCTCCCTAATAATCTCATTAAGTAAAACTACTGGGGTTGGATTTTGATAATAAAGATGTAATGATGTTTGGCTATAAAGATAATATATTCTATATCTCCTCACAAATAACAACTTCCATCTTCTTTCAATAAATTTATTATCATATTTTTATATCCTATTCGTACTGAGGATTATATCAAATTCAACCATAGGTATGATTATAAATTCTATAGATAAAGCATATTAATATTCCATAATGGGAGCATCCTAACACATATCTATTCCAATGAGACTTCCCTTAGGGGTTTTGAATGGAAACTCCATTGTTAATATTAATTGAAAATATCTAATATTTATAGAAAATTGGTAAGTTATAATGGAATTTGAGGATATATAATTAAATAAATAAAGGCTAAATTTGAGGAAAGGATTAAAGTACCTACCACCACATCATTAGGAACTTCTACCTCATAAGTTCAGATTGTAAAAGATTGGCCTTTCTCCATTGGACTTTTCTGTGGAAAGATCCTTGAAGTTTAGGAAAATCATTTTCTTAATGTCCCATATCTTTACAATTATAGCACTGAACATTGATATCTTTTTTCTTCCACTTGCAATCATGATCTTGGTGGCCTTTTTCTCCACACTTGTAACTAACTCACATACATTTTATGCAAGTACCGAGGTGTTTCTTCAAACAATTACAATAGGGTAGAATTTCAATGTTTCCCTTCTTCCCCTTATTTCCATTTCTAGAGTTTCTAGTGGCTCTCTTATTCTATTTCATTACATTAAAATCGTAAGATTTAAAGAATTCCTATTTTGTCTTGATCACACACGTGAATATATCATTATAAGATGAGAACAACTTTAAGACCAATGCCCATCAGAGGAATGGTTTTATCCCATCAAATAATCGATCAATCATGCTTCTTAGGTTATGTTTGTAATTTTCATCATGCCTTGCAAACCTTGTGAATTTATTTTCAAACTTTTCAAAATTATCATCCTCTTTATTCCTTAGACATAGAAACTACCTCCCCATATCAGCTCTCATATCAAAAGGAATGTATTTTTTTGACCTCTTCACCCTTATTAATGTTTTTAATTAATGACTACCATTGATCTATATCTCCTGAGAGACAATAGTATTTTATCTAAACTTTTCCCTTTCATTAATCTCTAAAGCATGAAATATTTTCACTAAGGAACTTATCCACTTCTCAACTAAGAAAGGATTTGTAGTCACATTTAATGTTGGGTTTACTGGCTCATGATGTTGTCTAATGTTGATCCTTCACATTTTGGATCAGTATCCTCCATATGTGTAAGAATATTATTCATAAAATTAGTCAGTTGTCCCGGTATGGTTGTAATCTATTCAGCACCAATCGTATCACCTGCTCCATTATCCTTATCTTGAATAGGAGGGAAATACCTACATGGATTATTTTTGTTGATATGATTTCCATGCCTTCCACTATGATCCATTTATAAATAATAAAATACTATATATTAGGATATGAATCATAATTCATTAATCCAAACTAGAAAAACACATAATATAAATTGAAAATTTTATGCATATCTAATCCATAATAAAAAATGGTTTATTGGGGAATATTTACTCATTTATCATTCATAATGGTTTGTAAAGAATATTTTAATTATCCAAAGCATATCCCTCAAGATTTTTAAACCTGGTGCATAGTAAGGCCATTTGTCGTGTACTTGGTTACCCCAAGTAACGATCGGAACACCTTGTTAGAGTTATTACTCCATGGAACATTGGTACCAAAACTACATCCACTTATAGTATTAATAGAGATATGTATTTTCTAGGAATAACCACATAATATATACATTACCAAAATTAATGGATGTTCTTCTATATATATCCTCAAAGTATATCTTATGGTAATGTTCCCAAATAAAGGTTTTTCTAAATCTAGTTTGAAATGTTTGTACAAAACATCCTATTAAAAAAAATTAACCACCCGACCTTATTTGGATAGAGTTGGTTCATTATTTTATTACATTGGCATGATTATAAGAAAATTAAATCCATAAGGACCAATTAGTTTTGTAGCCATGCAAATACTAGATATAAAAGTAATTTTTACATTACATCTTAAAATGAAAAACAACACATTATCCAATTTGAAAACACTCATATCACTTAGAATATACCTGTAGGTGAATCATATTATAATTCTTCGCATCCTAGGGAAAATGAAACATAATAAAGGGTTGAGCTCATATACTCATTAATGATAAACAATATAGTGGAAACTGTCATAAATAAAAATTATCTTTTAAGGGAAGGTATAAAACTGAAACACAATCATTTTAAACAAAATTTTCAGTATAATATGGGAATAATTAAGTAAATTAATTACATTTAATCATTCACATGAATATTATACTTGTTTAATAATCACATGTAATATTAATAACAAATCACGTAGTGATTGAATGCATAATTTCAGACATCATAACCATACCATCAAGGCCTTGTTCCAAGAGCATAAATAATCATACCATAAAGGTCGTATGTCAAGAAAGTAGTTTTTTTTATGAGACCAACTGAGGAATATAGGGGATATAGTTGGCCCCACCCATCACTTACTGATTCCAATGCATTCCACTTATGAAAATGTAGAAACATAACATAAATATTCATGTTAAAAATAGCATATGAAATGTCAATACTATAACATTTAACCATGAATGGTGTAAAAATAGAACATCCATAGTCAAACACATAATAAACCCTTTAGTAAAATATATAATATTTTATCATAATAAAACAAACTCAATTAAGCATAAAAATACTACAATGGTTTTTGACATAGATGAAATTACTCTAATAAGTTCATTAAAACACATTGAGAGTAATATCCATTTTTTACATTGAAATAATTTAAAAACCACCCAAATATAAAATAAAACATTTATTTTTAAAATAATCTTTTAAGGTTGTAAGGGAAGATTAGAAATTTTAAGGCGTCATAACAGCGGAAAATATCTTCTAACACCGTATAAGTTAAAAAAACATTCCTTCCTTAACTTATCAAAAAGTTCATAAACTACGTCATCTGTAAAATGAAAGAATGATTCCTTCAAATATGTTTTATAAAAATTATAACACAAGTAAAAATTTATTTAAAAAATTTTCAATAATATTTTGAAATAGATATTAAGCAATATGTACATGGATGATAAATATTTCCTACTACATACACATGTATAGACAACCTCGAATAATAATGAGTTTGTGAAATTAACCATAACCATGTACCTTTCTTTAGTCAAGGGTGAGTTAACCTCTTATAAAATGGTAAAATACTGTTATTAAATTATACATGTACCATAACAATATTTATGATATCATATATGATCCTCTTATATACTTTTTATAATAATTTTTTATTATTTTTGTGGTTTCGAGTGTTAATTACTTTTTTTCCCATTCTATTTTGTCATGTAAGTCATATTTTTTATTCATACGATTAACTTTAATCAAACACATTATTATATTAAGTTAATAATTGTTATTTTTAATAATCATATAAATTTTATAATCATTCTTGAATGGTTAACATGGATAATTAATCTCGTTTCATCGTGGAGATGATATGTCGTATGTACGAAGGGGCAACAGTATCAGTCCCTTGATGGTTAAATGGTATTAAATGTTATGGTATATTTATTATATATAATTATTATAATATTATATTAATTATTCATATCTATTATAATAATTATTATACCCATCCAAATAATTTAGTTTTGAATAACAATTTACAACACAGTGTGGAGACGATGAGCTGTACGTATGCACACATAGTGATATTATTATTCGTATGATGGATAAAATGAAGAATATGGTTATAACATGATTATAATTACATCTCAATATATGGATGATTTTATAATTATTATTTTTATATAGAAACAATATAGAAAGTGTAATTATAGAAATAAAATAACATTCAAAGAGAGGATAAAACAATTACCGCTTTTTGGGTGTCTCCCTTGCATTTTCAAAAAAGGACTCCATAGGTTGGATTTTTGCCCAAATTGTGGGATCTAGGATAAATTAAGGGATGTTAGGAGGATATTTAGGTGGGTTTATTTGTGATAAAAATTTATTAATAGGAATTAATTAAATATACGGAGAAGTTCCCTTTCATAAGAGATGTGAGGGGCACATTTGGAGGATTTTAAAATATTAATTTAATAAAAATTCATTTTAAGTTTGAAATAGATCCAATGAAATATATTTAGAGGATAAGATGAGTATGGGTAAAACTCCACTCATAAAATGATTTTTATACTAGTTTAGGTCACAAAGGTAACATTATATTTTAGGTTGAACCTTTAGTTAAATAGTTTAACTCTTACCATGCATTCTTGTATTTTTACACAATAAGGTTAATATAGTTACTATAAGATGCCAAAACAACACCAATTTTATCATTTACGACTTATTTAACACTATAATAGTAATTTGGATAAACCTTATATTTTTATGAATTTTATAATATTTAATTTAATATTATTTATTTTAAAGTATAATTTATGTAAATTTTGATACTACTCAATATTTTAATTTTTAAAAATATAAAACTGACATGTTAACATATTAAAAATAATTCCAATATTTAAATAAAATGTCCCTATTATATATAAAATTATTTTTTGTAATTAATTATGTCATATTATATTTAATTTAATATTTATAATCTCATTTAATTGATTCTTCCTTCCATAATTCAATTACTACCTCATTATTGTGTCAGCATTTAATTTATTTATTTATTTCATAAAATTGTAAATAAATTACCATTATTTATATAATTATATTACCTTTCTAAATGAAATTTATCTTCCACCATATCACTTATGTACCTCATATTAAAAATGATATGGTTATTAAAATTTGAATATTGCATTTTTAGTTCTTCTTGAAATAAAATATAATAAATGTAATAATCTAACACAAGTGTCTTAAAAAGTAACATATTTTTTTCCTAAGGTTGATAATTTTTCGAAAAAAACTTATCCAATGAAATTAAGACAAGTATTAGGGTAATATTATATTATTATAATATTAATTTTATCTTTAATTTCCCTATTTATATTTAACCATGGTAAATAAAATCCCAAATTTATTATTCACTAAAAATTATTTTGATCATATTAGACCAAATTTTTCATTATATTAAAACCATTAATATATTTTTTTAAAATTTGATTCAAAAATTGGGTAAAATTATGTTTGATGCAAATCCCGTAGATGTGGCTCTAAGGGGGGTAAAACAGATGTTCAAAAGCTTAATATATTTTTATATATCATTCTATTATAAAATGAATAAAATGAACTATATTGGATTAATCTATGTAACATTAATCTATTTATTACATTAAAATAAATTTATATTTAAATAATTATTTAATTGAGAAATTCTTTTTTAACAACAATGGAGTATTTTTCACTAATCATCAAAAATTGAAACTTTTCAAAAAAATTGAAAAAATTCACCATAAACTAATTTTGATATTACAAATTAAAAAATGAAGTCTATTTTGATAAATTAAATTTATAAATTTTAGAATTTTGTTAATACTCTTTATAAACACTTTTTAAATGGCTGGTTTCATAGGTCATGGTGCGCTTGAACTCGATGTTGTGTGCAGCGCAAGCTATTAAATTATTTAAAAGAAAACGTATCTTGGAACATTGGTGTGTTAAATAAAATTTCCATTTTTATGGACAGTATTGATTTTTTGGTGGTTTTTAATAATCCTAGGGATTATTTGATTCAAATTAATATGAAAAAAATAATTGGTGGTACGTAAGATACTTTTCCCTTTTCCATGTCAGAGAAAGTGCAGAAGAATTTTTATTAAAACAATTTCACATCATGATTTCTATAGTAAAAATAATTATCTTCTGGTAGAGGATAAATTTTATTTGGGACATAAAATAATTTTAGATTTTCAATCTCGTATGTTAATTTTAGTTTTTTCTAAGGATAATTCCCCATAAATGATAATTTTACTAGGACATAATATAATATTTTTTCCATTTCCTAGAGCTTCAGTTTCAAATGTTATTAAAATTGCAACTGTTAAAACATAATCCTTGTAAGATGACTTTATTGAGCTCCACTAGAAAATATAGTGTGGAGAGAATTTACTCTAGGAAAAACCTCATCCAAATTGTTAGATTAACCCATTCAAATTATGATTCGAAGACAAGTAAATATTTAAGGAGGATATTTCATGGAAAACAATATAAAGAAATGATGAGGAACTGTAGTGTTGTCACAATTTTATGAAGAATATTTATGTTATAAGATAGTGTTATGATGGTTGAACTATTTTTTGATCAATGACAAGGTTGGATAATAAAATAGTCTTTGTAATATCAAATGGTTTTGGCAAAGATGGCCCATGTTTAACGGAATAGAATTATATATGAACACAATGTTCTCAAATGTGGATCTTTGTATATTCAATAAGTGTCACCTTTAGTGAATATTATATCCACATTCGATACTACATGATGTATATTGGTAGATTTTGAATCCATTGAAAGATCATCTGAGCTACTCATTCAGAGAAGAAAACCCACAAAAACCGGCCACAACATATTGATATTTTTTACAGTTAAAATAAATCAATAAATTTTTTAATACAACTGTTTGTGCTCACTAATTTTATTTTTATGATTTTAGGGTACCATTTATCACTCGATAACACTATTTGTGGGGTGGTAGAACCATGCACATTATTTTTTAGAAATAATGCTACAATGAAGATGATCAAGGTTTTAAACCCAGGTATCAATCAAATTGAGATAATAGAGTGCTTTCTAGAAGAGATGATCATATATTCCACTATTAATTTTTGATGAAAACAATGTAGATGAATGGAGTTGTTAATGGTTATGACTTGATTCATTGATCTTGTTATATGTGATATTGAATAGTTTATTTCAATGCTCATTCGATAAATAATTTTATGATATTTTATCACTTCTAAGTGACTTATATGAATTCAATATGAAAGGTTTACCAAGAATTATTTTTATCCTTTTTTATCCTGTATTCCACTAAATCTGGTAGAATATGTATTTGTTATGTTTTTTAAGGGTCACATTGTTAAAATGTGGAGGTGACAGTGGTCAGTGACAAGCTTCACATTGTTTATGTAGAATTAAACACTAGAATAAATTAGTTGAATCAATTTATGAAAAAAGTATAAAAACAAAAATATATTCAACAATTATACATAAATAAATTGGAGATGCATTTGGAGAAACCATGTGGATAAAATTATCTTGTACAAGAACTTTGAAACACTTTTCATTTAAAAATATTGGGATTTATTTAATAGTTGTATAATGAAGTAGGGACATATCTTAGACTTCCAATTTTTGAACAATATCATAGGGGGAATTTCTCTTTCCCTTAAATATTGTTTCATTTATTCCTACTATAGTTGATTTTTAATTTTCATGTCATTATTAAAATAAAGTGATTTCTAGAAAAAAAATTATTATTGTAGAAAATCTATATGTGATGGATCATATTTTTTTCTTCTTTTGTTGAATATTTTATTATTTATTTCATCGATTTCAATCACAATTTTTAGTAATTCCTCAAGGAGAAGTTTTACAATACTTTTATTGAAAGTA
The DNA here is from genome assembly GCA_963277665.1 of Viscum album. Lineage (NCBI taxonomy): Eukaryota > Viridiplantae > Streptophyta > Magnoliopsida > Santalales > Viscaceae > Viscum > Viscum album. The sequence goes on along the minus strand of OY728130.1, from coordinate 917,186,872 downwards.
TGGTGTACCAAAATCTCTCATAAAATTATTTTTACTACTAAATCACACTTACCATTTCAATTCTTTGATTTATTGGTTAAGGAACTAATAAATTAATCTTATTACTTTTATATCCCAATAGAGTTAATTAGTGTATATATGTATAACTTACGATGTTCAAAATAAATATTTTAGTGAATGGATAATTATATTTATCTAGTCAATAAAATTTCTCCCTAACCCTTCAATGTGTTTGCTTCTTGTTGTACTATTGGTATCCATTATCTATATTTTGTAATTATCTATATGTCTAGTTATTTTGTTCTTGTTTCATTGAAATTATTTTTATTTTATTATTTTAATTTATTATTTTTTAATCCATTAGTCTTCACAAAAGTTTTTAACCATTCCTTGTGGGTTAGACACCCTAATAACAATAATAAAAATAGTTTTTTGGGAATATATATAAGAAATATGATCTTTCCAATGATGAAGCATCATGTTTTTTGAAATCACTTTTTGGAAAGGAATTTTTGTGATTAATTTTGGAAAATATGAAAAATAAAAAATATAAATATATTAAAAAATAAGAAAATAAGAAAAATTCCTTAAAAGATTCTTTAAAATTTCTATGTTTCTTATTCAGAAAATGTGCCTCTTTAATCCTTTATTTCATTCTTGTTATATATTAACTAAATCATATTTTGATAATTTTGTACCATTTATCCTTGAAATATATATAAATATATGAATAATTTAAATAAAAACAAGGAAACAATGGAAGATAATAAGGATGTTTTAGGAACTATATAAAATCTTATTCTTCCACCACATAGAGAACATAAGGGTGAGAGACATAGCTTTAGAGAATTCAATTTACCAACTTTCTCTAGAAACCCTTCATGCATTATGCTATCACCCCAATCAATAAATCATGAGAAAAAAAATCAATGTTGTCCATCATACAATATTTTAATGTTATTCTTAAAATAGATTGTTAGTACATTATTAGAGACTTTTATATTTTGGTTTATTAAATTTCACTAATAGGGTTGCACGAGTAAAAATTAAGGCTGAGGGTATTTCGATTTTTCATCCATCCAATGGCCCAAAGGCCTTCATTTTTTATGGATTTTGGATAATCCACCTTTCAAGGGCTGAATTGTAACCCTTACAAGACCCATAGGCATAAGTATTACATGGTCTGTAGGCCTTAGAGGAATTCATTGCCCGTAGGCTTCAAACATTACATACATCCCAGACTAACTACTTGGGATTTCCCCTCCCCATCATCTTTATAGTGAAATCAGCTCTCCACCTCTATATGGTTGTTGGGCTAAGAATTCTTGTGCATGCACAGGCTTGTCCCGATAGAAGGTGTCATACCCTCTCATTCTTGTAATCCGTTTAGCTTTTGCTGTGGTGAAAACTCTTTGTTTGTCCTCCTTGTAGAGCTTGTTACTTATAGGTTGTCTGGTTTTCATCTACACTTTAAGGTGGCCCAAAGTCCTTGAGGTGGCTCAAAGGCCTTACTGACCCGAAGGCCTGGGTGGACCGAAGGCCTTAAAGGACTCGGGGACCAAATTGGTGGACCGAAGGCCCAAACGGGGGCATATTCCCGGATGCTACAGTGTCAAACAGTACCTACTACAGTTCCTGCAACATTATGTGCTACAGTGCTGCGCAGTTCCCACTACAGTACTGCTACAGTAGCCCGGAAAATTGTGCCTCCGCCTAGATTTGATCCCAAGTATTGTGCCTCCGCCTGGATTAATTCTAGAGCATGGTATCAATAGATATAAAAGGAAATTATTGATACGTGGGATCAAGAATTTAATTTTTTCATCATGAAATTTTTTCCTATGATAATAACTGTAGAGATTAATCATTAAATAATTAGTTTTGTTTAAGAAGAGATTTATCATTTCTGTGAAACTAGGGACCAATTTTGTGAGTCCTTGTTCAAACATTCCAAATAATTAATTATATTCACATTTTTAATTTAAAATTTGTATAATAAATTGATCCCTTATAATGAAACACCATTTTATCATTATTATGTTGTAGATTCAATAGATAAAACTATTTAATAAATTAAAAAACATTTTAATAAATATTCATAAAATTTTCAAAAAATTGATATTGAAATAGGATCATATTTAGCAATGAAAAAACTGTATACAAAATTTTCATGTTCATGCTATTGGAATCTATAATAAAAATCATGAAAACTCACTTATGTATAAATTCCAATATTATTTCAGGTCTAGAAATTATTTGTCTTACATTCCCAACATATATTTTCATTCCCAACCTACTAAAATTGTATATCTTTAAGTTATGGTCCAATGATTCTATAAATAGGTAATCCTTTTTAAATTAAGTACAATAATGGTCATTGGAATCACCCAAAACATTCTTGGAGGTATAAATGTGTGTTTATACCAACTATTTCAATATATTTTTCATAAAACCCAAGACCATTTTATCAAAACCAATAAACAGGAAAATTATTTAATTACTGAGGGAATATTGAGGGTTGATACACCATGTGACTTATAAGATAGATTCTCAAAATTTTAGTCATAAATATGATATTGAATCCCAAAAATATGTTTTAATAAATGATATGAATATTCTTTAAAATCAAATGTTATAAATGGATAGGGATAAAGGTGTTATTGAAAGAGAGAAACTAAAAATAACAATTATTGTTAATCCTCATACAACCTAATTTTTTCACAATAATATGTGGTTTAAAAGCTCAATGCAAAGATAAAAAGTTTTCTAAGATAGTACAAAATTGAAATCTAGAATATTATTTAAATCATAAAATCAACAACACTTTTTTTAGAAATGAGAAGAGAAACATTCAAAATGAATGAAAAAAAATTGTACCTCAAAATAAAAGAATAAAATTTTACTATAATGAAAAATAATAAGGCGAAGGAGAAAATTGTTGAGTTATAGGGCATTGAAACTACTTTAAAATAAATTCCCCATTCATTCCATTACCTCAAGGGCTGAAAGAAAATGATAAAAATACAAATCTTCTTAAATTCCATGAATTTTCAACCAGATCAAACTAAACATTTCACTCATCCAATATATAATTAAAATTCATGGATATCGCAAATATCATAAGAAAAATATTTCAAACAATAAAACACTTGATGTGTTAAAAAAATCATCAAGGGTTTAAATGTTACAAAAAATGGAATCATTAGTTCTTCAAGGTGAGTTAGATAAACCATACTAAACTCCAACAATTTGGCAATAATTTTTGAAAGATTGATGACTATTTTCAAAATTATAATCTTAAAAATGATTAATATTTTGTAAACAATTAGTTTCCTGATATGATGTGTCATGTAGAGGATAAGATTTATATTCATAAACATAAATAATTTTTAGGAAATCAGGATTCTATTTTACAAACTACATAAAATTTTTTAAAAAAAAGTGTTTAGGGATATTGTTTTCAAATATATACATATATTTACATTAAAAATATTTTGTAATATAATCTAGAAAATAATTTTATTGGGATTTCCACATTATATAGTAATGAAAAAAAATTAAAATCTAGTTTTGAATATGGAAATCATTCCAATTTTCAAAATAATTTTAAGATAAATATTGAATATCTTATACCTATTCAAACCATGAGACTTACTTCTAGGGAGTAATCGCCAAATTTTAAACTTAATCCACATACATCATAACTAAAATACTCATTTTTAGTGTCAAAATTTAGTAATTCATTTTTAATCTCTAATAAAATTATTGAAAATCAATATGAAAAATCATTTGGTGTTATAAAAATGATCAAAACTAAAATAGGTTAGTCCACAGTTGACATCAAATAGATTATCCTATCATATTTAATGAATAGTATTCTTATGGAACAAGATCAAAAATAGGGATTTGAGGGTGTTTGAAGAATAAATGAAAACATAAAAGTGGTTGTGAGGGAATATGTAGCATCCTAAGTTTAATATCCCGACCTGGGTACCAAGCACTAGTGCCCCAAACCGGACTGCCAGATAACCATCGTTGTGCCTACATGTATGCTAGTGGATACCGACTAGCATTAAGGGTCTCATAAGTGGATAATAGTGAGAGTATACCCCCTTTTATCAGTGAAAAACACAATAAGAAATAAATAAACAATTGTGGAAGTATATACACCAAGAACAATATCAATGTCAGAAGATAAAAAAACAAGAAATAAAATATTTAACTTAAAGGGGAAATCATGTCATGCTAAAGTACATTCCAAGTGTCAAATAAAACTATATATAAAGACACTGATGTCTCCCATACGGATCCTGAACCATATCAGGTTCCCTCCCTATGCCCCATCCATAAATAACCAACCCAACATTTGGTCTTTTCCCTAAACTTGTCTAGAAACACAAAGTCTATTCATATATCGATTAGCAGCCTGAGTAGGATGTGAGTACAACACAGTAGGCCACCACAAACTTTGTCTAAAACAAACCCAATCAAAAATAGTGTATTACATTATATAAATAATTTAATATAATGCATAAATAAACTATTTATCACATTATTAAATAATCTCTATTTAACCACATAATTGAAAGTGCATGTTACTTTATTTATTTTCACCCATTTGAATGACCATGTTACCATTCTAAAGCTCACACATTTGAATATACATGTTACCATTCATTAACTCACACATTTGAATGACTATATTACCATTCCATAACTCACCCATTTAAATACCATATTACCATTCTGTAACTCGTGCATTTAAATAACCATGTTACCATTCTATATCCCGCGTATTTGAATGACCATGTTACTATTCCATAATAAAAAATTAGAATTACCATGTTACAATTCTATAAAATTCGTATTTGAATGACTGTGTCACCATTCCATAACACATAAATTTGAATGTCCATGTCACCTTTCCATAACACACACATTTGAATGACCATGTTACTTTTCCATAACTCACACATTTGAATGATCATGTTATGATTCCCTAACACTCACATTTTGATGACCGTGTTAACATTCCATAACACACCCATTCATGAATTATTTTTCACATTAACACACATAATTAATTCCAAAATAAATTAATTACATAAATCTAATTCATTAATTTTTCAATTAATTAATTAATATCCACAAACTCAATATCCCATAATTAATTCCACAATTATTTATTTCATTCACAATCTCAATAATTTATAATGAATTCCAGAATAAATAATATCAATTCTCAAATCTCAATTTCTCATAATAAATTCATCAATTAATTATCCAATTCTATCAATTAAATATCTCAGTGGCTTGCATCAATTTATTTAGGAATTAAATAATCCAAATAAATTCCATTATTTAATTCCAGAAATAATTAATCTAACTCAATCCCTTCAATTAATTGACCAATTAATTATTTACATCAACTAGATTAATTAATTCTAAAATTAATTAATCTAACTCAATCCATTTAATTAATTCTACGATTAATTTTTCATATTGATGCCATTAATTAATTCTACAATTAATAATTCTAACTCAATCCCTTCAATTAATTTACAAATTAATTATTACATCATAATCAATTCAATGACACTAATTAATTCCATAATTAATTGTTCTTTCTAAATAAATTTCATATCCACAAATTAATTGTTCCAACTCACTAAATTCAATAATCCCATAATTAATTCATCAATTAATTATTCCAAATCACTTAATTCAATTACCACATAATGAATTCATCAATTAATTAATCGCATTATTTAATTCAAAATACAAATAATCTCTTTACACACATTAATTAATTTTGAAATTATTTTATTTAATTATTTAATTTAACAATTAAATAATCATACCCATGATTTCCATATCTCAAAATTAATTCATAAATTAAATATCTGAAATAATTTTAATAATAGTATCAAATAATTAATTTCACAATTAATTATATCTATTCATATTATTAATATCACAAAATTAATCTACCATTAATTATCTCAATCCATGAACTTAATATCTCATAATTCATCTATAATTAATAATCTCAAGGAAATAACCTCAATATAACAATAATCAACTTTTCAAATAAATATTTTATTTCAACTATCTCTAAATTGCCATAATTTATTCAACAATTAATTTTAACAAAACAAAATTTTATAATCCTAACCATTCTTATTAATAAAGTCTACAGTTAATTAATTATATTCAACAATCTCAAAAAATCAGTATTTAATTTCAATAATTAATTATACAAATCACAATTTCATAGTCTCATAATCAATTCACTAATTAATTATTCAAATCAAAATTAAAATATCCCATAATTAATTTTAATATTAAATATCTCAAATAAACAATCTCTATATCTCATAATTAAATTAACACTTGATTAAACATGGTCTAAAATCCCAATACCCAAATTTACCATATATTTTAATTAATTAATTCACTAAATTAATTAATTTAATTCATAATGAAATTTCTAAACATCTAATAGAAATTACATATTTATAGACCCATAATTTTAATCAAGACTATAGGATTTTAATTTTAGACCACCTACCTCATGATGGGTGATGAATGCTCACTAACTAAAATCCTCAATTTAGAGTGGATCCATCAAGAACGCAATGAAGAACATAGACTATATCTAAAACCTAAATATGCGATTCAACAACAAAATTATGTGAATATTAGATCTAGATCCAATGAACCTAGTTCTATATTTCTCAAATATTAATCTATATCCAACATTAGATAATCATATTTCATTTCTTAGGGTAGAGGAGTAGAAGAAAAATAGATCTTAAATGAGAAGAACACCCATGCCCAGGAGGTTCATGGATGGTCTTAGATCGATAATGGCGTTGTGCTGAGGAGAATCGTTACAAGGTGGATGTGTGTGGGGTAATTCCATTCCATGGTGGCGGCTCCGCGGATTAGAATTAGTCCATTGAGGAGGTGTGAGGAGCGTCCGTGGAAAAGAAAAGACGGTGTAGAGTGTTATGCGACACTGGATAGGGGTTTTCAAAAACATGTTACATGACACAATTACTCCTTTCACTTCATGTAATGACATTTAACAGATTCTCCATTTTTTCTGGAAAAATCCCATCAAAAATTTTAAAAACATTAATTATATAATACATGTGGTGAAATTAAATTACACATAGTGAAATCTTACATGTAGTGAAATCTAATTTCACATGGAGAAATCTTACATGTGGTAAAATCTAATTAAATGTAGTGAAATCTTATTACATGTGGTGAAATCATATTTTGTGGCATGCCGACATGCGGTGAATACTACTTATAGGTGGTGTAATTTTTCTAGGTTTTTAATTAATTTAAGCTATAAATTAAATTCAAAACAACCCATCATAACCAAAAATTTCAATATATTCACACCTAGAAAAAGAAGGGATCTTTCAATCTCCCCCCTTATAGGAGCTCATCCTCGAGCTCCACTCCCAAGTATCTCTATGAAAATTTCGGTTCTTACAATCTCACCACCTTATAATAGATATTCCTCAATCCTTGTACCCATGCATCCATAAGATTGGGAGTTTAAGAATGTCAGGACACTATGCATGCTTATCCTCTTCTCTCTCATAAGTTTCATAATTAACTCATCCTTGTTTCCACAATACACAAAATATCAACAAACTCTTTCCACGTAAAACCTTTTCACTGTGATACACCACACATATAAGATACTGCTAAAAGAATATATTGGTCTCAAGATCAAATTCCACAATGTACTCAACAGCTTTTCCCAACTCACTATTCCCAACAACCATAAGAACACCATCTAACATTGGTACTCATCCATGGCATCAATATATCATGGAAACAAAATACATCCACCACTACAAAGGCCTAACTAGCCTTTCTCCAAGGAATATAAACAAGGACCTTACCAATTCCTCATTACCATTCTGATTCCCCCACTTCTGACCCATTTTCATTCTCCTTACACCTACTATAGACATATCTCTCCCCAACTTACGAGCATCATTAAAATCACTTTTTCAAGAAACTCAACCCCCATGTCCTATACCACATGATATATATCGACCTTTGGTCCGTCTTGAGAACAAAATCCCTAAATTATCGATGGTGTAGCCTGTACCATCCAACATGACATATATAACACTTCACATGCACAACATATAAGGGGCCCCATATATAACCACAATACATTTAGATATCTAGGATTAAGCTAGATCTTTCTCAGTGTACCCAGGATAATGTCACAGTAGGGGACATGATCTTCACTAATTAAAAGTACACTAAGAATTTGTTGATGAATACCACCATCAATCCATCATTTATGATGTTTCCTCCTACTATGGAAACATCTTAACCCGTTCAATGTCTTGATCTTCCCTTCCAACCAATCATCTCACCACATTGATCCAAAACTGGATAGTCGTTCACACAACCCAAAACCGAGTTCTCAAACTAGGGTATTCTAACTACCCAAACCATAATCATCAAGGGTCAAATAATAAAATATATGTATTTTTATTTCACAAAATTTATAATTTATAATAATAGTGATTTACAAAAAACCATTTCAAGTATTTCCCACTTTATCCTACCATATAGTCAAAACTGAGGAACTATCACAACCATTAATCATCCAACACCTTAGTCCTGGTTAACAAGGGTAAACACATTATCATTATTAAATTTTATCATTTATAAACACACTTTTTTTCATCATGAGTCTTTTTAAAATCATTCCAATTTCATGCAATGAACTATTTTTAGTACAATTTCACCAGAAAGGAAAAACAATTCATATTCAACAAATTACCTATAACCTATTTTCTTATGTGTTCCTAAAATGATGCATGTCACAAAATAATATTGTGTTCCTAGAATGATTCATGCAGACTCAAATATCATTCCATTCAATTACATAAGTTATTCTCAATAAATATTAGAATCAATAAGCACACCACATAATAAGTGTGTCACCTAAGGTGAAATACCATTCAATTCTAACAGCAAACAACAATAACAATAATACCACCCTGAGTAATTGGGTTCTCCCTTGTATATGGGATAGATAATCGCATAAAAAAGCTCATGACCAAGACCTGAATCTTCTTTTTCTATTATCTTCCTTTCTCATAAAGTAAGACAAAAGAAGGAGAAAAGAAAACGAGACCCCTGATTCAACTTTGTAGCATCCCAACATGGGTTCTAGACACCAGTGCCTCGAACCAGACTTCCACATGACATCATGCACGCCTCCCTGTATTCCATAGGATATCGACTAGAATGGTTGGTTAGATAAGTCGATCATAGAGAGAAGATACCCTATTTTATCAGAGTAAAATACCAGTGGAAATAAATAAATAATTGTGGATCAAAATATACACAAAACAATACCAATATCACAGGACAAACAAACAAGAAACACTATATTTAACTGAAAGGAAAAAACATGACATGATAAAGTACATTCCAAGTATCAAATGTAGCTATAAATAAAGACATCAACATCTCTAAGGCGGATCCCAAACCACATCTGGTTCCCTCACCAAGTTCCATCCCCAAATAAGCTCTCTAACATGGTTTCATTTCACTAAACATGTATAGAAACACAAAGTCTATTTAGGTACCAATCATGCATCCCAAGTTGGGTGTGAGTACAACTCATTATGCCACCACATACAGTGTCTAAAACAATTCTAGACAACAATAGTGTATGAATTTATATAAGGAACTAAATATAATTCATAAATAAAAAGTTTATCACATTATTAAATAATCTCTATTTAAACACATAATTGAATGAGAATGTTTCCGTATTTACTTTCACCAATTTTAATGACCATGTTACCATTTTTTAACACATGCATTTGATTTTCCATGTTATAATCCCATAACTCACACATTTTAATGACCATGTTACCATTTCATAGCACACACAGTTGAATGACCCTTTTTCCATTCCACAACCCACACATTTGAATGACCATGTTTCGATTCCATAACCCACGCATTTGAATGACCATGTTAACCTTCCATAAAATGCACATTTGAATGACACTATTATCATTCCATAACACACAAACATTTGAATGAACATGTCACCATTCCATAACACAAACATTTGAATGAACATGTCACCAATTCATAATACACACATTTGAATGACCATATTACCATTCCATAACTCACAAATTTGAATGTACATTTTACTATTGCATGACAAACAAAAATAAATGACCATATTGAAATTTCATAACACAGACTTTGGAATAACCATGTTAACATTCCACAACACACCAATTCAACAATTAGTTTTCACATGAATAAACTTAATTAATTCAGAAATTAATTAATTACATCCATCCCATTCATTAATTCATCATTTAATTAATCAATATCCACAAACACAAAATCCCATAATTAATTCTATAATTAATTATCTCATTCACCATATCAATATGTCATAATTAATTCCACACATAATTACATAAATTCTCAAATCCCAATTTTTGAAAATTAATTCATCAACTAATGATCAAATCCTATCAATTCAGCATCTCAAAATCCCCCATAAATATATTTACCAATTAATTAATCCAAATCATTTTGATTAATTAATTCTACAATTATTTAATCTTATTCAAATCCTTCAATTAATTCACCAATTAATTTTTCATGTCATATCATGTTAATTAATTCACAATTTCACATTCAATCGGTTCAATTAATTATTCACATAAAATAAAATAATTAATTCAATATTTAATTTATCTTTCTCATTAAATTAAATTAATTCTTTAATTAATTCTTCACATAGAAAACATTAATTAATGATACAATTAATTAATCTAAATCAATCCCCTAAACTAATTCATAAATTAATTGTTCAATCATAATCAATTTAGTGACACTAATTAATTCATCAATTAGTTGTTCTATTTTAATCTATTAAATATCCCCCAATTAATTTCACAATTAATCATTAAAAATCAATTAATTAAATAGCCCCATAATAAATTCATTATTTAATTATTTCAAAACATGTAATTCAACAACCGCACAATTAATTCAGCAATTAACTAATCAGATAATTTTTTTCAACAATTTAATCATATCTTTATCCAAAATAATTAATTCATCTATTTATTAATAGAATTATTTAACTTAATAATTAAATAATCATACCCAAAATTTCCATATCTCATAATTAATTCATCAATTAATTATCTCAAATAATAATAATATCCCATAATTAATTTCATAATTAATTATCTCTCTTAAATTGGTTAATATCACATAATTAATCTACCATTATATATCTCAGTCCATGAAATTAATACCACATATTTTATCTAGAATTAATTATCTCAAGGAAATAACATAAATATAACAATAATTGTCTGGTTAAATAATTATTTAATATCAAAAATGTCTAAATCACCACAATTACATGAATAGTTAATTATACCAATACAGAATTTAATAATCCTAACCATTCATATTAATTAATTCTATAATTAATTAATAATGTCCAATAATCTCAATATGTCGGTAAATAATTTTAATAATTAAATATACAAATCACAGTTTTAAGGTATCATAATTAATTCACCAATTAATTATTCAATTCATAATGTCAATATCCCAAAATTAATTCTATAATTAGATATCCAAAATCAACAATATTGATATCTCATAATTAATTATATAATTAATTATACGTGATCTAAAATTCCAATTTCCCAATTTCACATATCTTTTAATTAATTAATTCTGCAAATTAATTAAATTAATCATGAATTCAATTCCTAAACATATATATGAAATTTGACAATAACATACACATATTTTTGTTCGGAAGTATGGGATTTAATTTTAAACAATTTACCTCAAGAATGATGACAAATGCTCGCTCATATAAATCCTCAATTTGAAGTGGACACATCAAGAATCCAGTTAAGAACATGATGTACATCTGAAACCTAATTCCATGAATGAAAGAAATATGGTCTCTCTAACTTTAGATCTAGATCCAATAAACCTTAATCTATATTCAAAAAATCATGATCTATATCTATGATGCCTATATTTAGATTCAACAAATATAGATCTAGATAAAAAATTAGATAAAAACCTTTATTGTATCCTAGAAGATGAGCAGAAGAGAAGTAGATCCAAAATGAGAATAACACTCATACATAGTAGGTGTGCGGATGGTCTTTGGTTGACGAAAGTGGTTCTCAAAGGAGATTTGATCCAATTTCGATCTGTGCGGGGGAGTTTCGGACCATGGCTAAGGCTCTGCGGAGGAGATCTGGTTTGTGGAGGAGGTGCGCTGAGCGTATACGGAAAAAAAATTGGATAAATAGGGTTATGAAACACTATAGATGAGTTTTTAAAAAACTGCATATGATAATTCCATGATGTGAATCTTCCTTCCATGTTTTTTAATGACTTTTAATTGACTTACCAGTTATCCTAAGGAAATCCTATCAAATCATTTAAAAACATTAATTAAAGATTACACATGGAGAAATCCAGTTACACGTGGTTAAATCATACATGTGGTGAAATCTAATTTCACGTTGTTAAATATTACATTTTTTTAAATGAAATTACACGTGGTCAAATCTTACATGTGGTGAAATCTTATAACTCATGTTGCAATCATATTTCATAACATGTTGAATCATGGTGATAAATACATACAGGTGGTGTAATATTTCATGGTTGTGAATTAATTTTATCCATAAAATAAATTTAGAACAACCTAGCATTACCATAAATTTAAAAATATTCATACTTGAAAAAAATATGGGATCTTACGATCTCCCCACCTTATAACAGCTCGTCCTCTAGCTGAACACCCAAGAATATCTAAGAAAACTTGGGTTCATACACTATGATTTTATGAAATATTTTTTTGATATTAATTTATATTTTTCTATATCGTGTGTTATATGTAGCACCATGTTTATCTTGAATTAAATTCAAATTTGTGCTTCTTCGATGGAAAGTATGGAACATAACACTAAGCTTCAACAACCCATTAATTTTTCTTTTTTAAAGGTTAGGGCTGAAACATCATTTTTATTATTTAATGCAATGACCTCTTTAGACTAGGTAGAGGGAGACCCATTACATAGCCCGAAGGCCCAAGGCCAAGTGGCCTGAATACTAGGCTTGAAAGCCCATTTTTTTGCCCAAAGGGCCCCTCTATGAATAGTGCTATTGCAGCACCCAGGCTACTATAGTACCTACTAGAGTACCATCGCTGCTACAGTTCCTGCTACAGTGCCTCCATCACTACAGTACCACTGCCACTATAGTTCGGTTGCTACTATAGTACTGTTATAGTTCCCTGCTACATTTCTACTATAGTAGCCCCGAAATTAGTCCCTATCCGGATGTGATCCTGGGTCTTTTGAAAATATAGATTTTTCAATAAATAGAAAAAAATACCATTTTTGTAGAACTTTTAATTATTTTCTATAAATCAAGTAATTTAAAATTTATATTATGTTTTAATGTAAAATTAATTTCATTTATTATATTTATTTCACATAATTATTGTAAATTCATATTTATATTAGATTTTATAATATTTTTATTCTTAGGATTAAAACATGTTTTTCTCAAAATTGTATTGAGGTTCATAATGTTTTTCATATTTAATTAAAAAAAATTAATGGGGATTTTTTTAACTAAAATTTAAATATTATCTATCATTAAATTATAATTTATATTCATAAAAATATTATTCTTATACATAGAATTAATATATAATTATCTTTTTCGTGAAAAATACACTTCTCGAAAACATGATTTTTCATCACAAATGTGGGTTTTTTTTAATTTAATTTTTCAAATTATAAATATTTAATTTGGTAAAATGGATTTAATATATGTAACAAAAATAATTTTTATTATCTAATTAGTTAAACTTAAATTTTTGTCCACAGTTACAAATGAAAATGGTAAAAATTATTTACTCTCGTTAACGGAAAAATCTATTTTCCAAGGGATAATCTATGAAGATAACGGTTACAATGAATATTAAAATTGTCAAATTCATATAGGATGGATATATTTAAATATTATCCCTAAAATTGTTTAATTTATATCGATTTCTATGATTTTCTCATTGGAGTGACATCATTATATTTTTGAATTTTTTACAAATTTCCATGTGGTTTCCATGTGGGTTCATTTCGCCAATATATAAAATTTCATCACCACCATTCATTTATTCTCACCTATAAAGCCATTTATTTCTTCCCAGACCTAAAAAAATCCATTCCAATTCTACTTATCCATTTAATATAGCCGCTTCTCCTCCCAAAATACCAACATTATGTCCTTAATAAGTGATCCAAAGAAGGTATTTCTAATAGAAGGTAATTTTCTTTACTATGCTCGAACTTTTCTTTATTATTTTCAAAGATTAAATTGTTTCATAAAACATGAAATATAACAAAAAAATATCTTATTTAATTATATGATATTATAATAATTTAATATCATATATTCCTCTCCGCTTCAACTAAATGGAATACAAAACCGTTGATGGGGTGTACGGGTGACTACTACCTAATGAACCGATATAGTTGGTTCTATATCACCGCCTTTCATGAATGGATATAATGATGGATTTAAAATAATTCCAATATATTGAGAAATTAGAATAATTCTGTAATTATGATAGCATATATACCTTTTTATATTCTAATTTTGGGGGGATATGATAGCGTCGATCATATGTATAATGAACTACCGCCTTGCAAAAGGATGTGATTCATTTTTTCTTACAAATTACCTGGAATGTAGTGAGTGAATGTTTAAGGAATATAAATTATATATATGAAACAATTATTATTAATTAATTTTAATATATTATCTACCTATCCTTGGTTCAATCCTTCACGAAAATGGAATCATCCTTCATGTATACTTACATCCTACCAACTCCATGAGTGACATATTTAATTTTCAACATCTAGCTTAATGGATTTCATCAAATAAACATGTATTATATTTATTTCATGGATAAAATTATAGATATTACATAACCATTATCATTTTTATATTACCAAAAAAATAAATCATTACATACATAAAAAACAAATTAGTTATAGCCTAAAACGTGACACTATCATGGGATTGTTAATAAACGGGTAATAGATAGTCATAAGTAAATAAAAATATTCATATGATATATGTAATTATGGTTCATTGATATACTTATTAAAAACATATATTTATTATATAGTATATTTTAATGTTCAATAAGGATGTTGATACATTAGGTAATGGATTCTCGTCTCATTTTTTACTTCTATGAGACACATTCCATATTCATTGCATATTTCATTTATGTGTTGTACATAATAGCCATGAATGAATTTTATAAATCTTCAAAAAAAATATTGATTTTTATATATTCTTTTAATGATATCCATTTCATTGGTTTTATGGTTCAAAAATTACTAAATAAGTAAGGGATTTTTGTTTCTCAATATTCCTTCTTGGAGACATATGTTATGTTACGCACCTATAATCATTTATGAGGTGCTTATACACCCCCATTGACATTTAATATAGTTAATTTATTAATTATCATGATATTTTATTTTTCATTTAATGATAGTTTTTCATGGGGATTATGATTCGATTTTTCCAAAGTGGTAAGGTTTTTATGATACAATCTCCTCGTTTATCGAGACAGTTTATAATTATGCTTCTATTGATAAAATAATATATTATATATCTAATTTCCTTACTTTTAATATCCTATATTTATTTAAAGAGAATAAATATTTTACCTTAATTTTTACACTCTTTATGTACTAAAAAGTTCAAATGAATATTTTTAATAAAAATTGCCTTCATTTCTCTCTTACACTGAACACACATTTGTGTCTAAAACCATGTGTTTTTAAAAAAAATTGAATTTTTTTTTAAATTATTTCGATGATTTATTAAATTAAAAATTTAAAAATATTTATGTTTTTATAAAATAAATAACATCATCATTTTTTGTTCCTTACAATTCCCATTTGGATTTTATCGAAAATATAGTTGGAATCTTCATTTTAATGTGTATAGAATGAACATAATTCATAGACATCACAAAAAATAAATTTATTAATGATTCTGTTATAATTTACCAACGATATTTTCAAATAAAAGGACTTTTAAAATGTTTTTTGTTTTAAA
This sequence comes from Viscum album, assembly GCA_963277665.1. Lineage (NCBI taxonomy): Eukaryota > Viridiplantae > Streptophyta > Magnoliopsida > Santalales > Viscaceae > Viscum > Viscum album. Next base: position 917,170,639 of record OY728130.1, on the reverse strand, counting down.
ATTTTTTTTTCTATAATAAAAAAAATAAGTTCTTCCTGAAATGTTTAAAATGATTTTTGAATCATCAATTATATGGTTTGATGTTTATATTCAAAGAAAACGCTTTCAAAAAATATTTTATGATTTTTTTCTTTGAAAAATTGATATTCAAACAAAATTTATTTTCCCAAAAAAAAAGTTTTAAGTGCCATTCAGGATCATTTTATATCTATGATGACAAGATCTGGTGATTCTTATGATTTAATGGGGATATGATTAGGGGATACGATATTTATTCTTTCCCAAAATGGTTTATATTTATGATAAAAATATTATTAATACCCCCGTGTCTTTTTTATGGGTTATGTTATGATGAAATGATGAAATGGTTATGAAACCTGTTTCATTTACATGGGTTATAATATAATGAGAAGTTTCATGGAACCAATTTATTTTTTGGGGTTCTTATATGATGCATGTTTTATGATCATGGGGAAAATGTATAGATTATGTTATGGGTGGGACCTAAATATCCAACTAATTTTTTGGGTGATGATTAATTTTATATGAGATCAACTAGTATATGGGAGGTTATCCAAATCCCAAAATAAGAGGGTACACAGGAAGTTACCCTATTTCATAAATAAAAAGGTAAATGGGAGGTAATCTCAAGACCAGAACAAAATGGTCCATGGGAGGTTATCATAAGCCTAAAATAAGAGGTTACATAGAAGTTTCTCCCCATACCAAAAAAAGAGGGTATGGATGAGGTTATCCCAATCCCAAAAGGGGTACATTTGTGATTAGCATTAACTTAAAAAGTTATGCATTTATTGGTATATTTCCTTGACATAAGGTCTTATATGATTCTGTGTATCCCATGCTTTTATTACTTATGCCAATTTTATGATCTTAGGGAATATTTTATTTTATTTTATTACTATATATGTCTTATAAACTTCCAATATTTATTCAAAAACTCAATATTTTGATTATTTATATACAGTGTATGGGTTTAAAATGTTATTATAATTTTATAACATCCTTATGATAATTTCATGTTTAAGTGACCATTGATATATCACTTTCTTACCATTATAATTCTTTTTATATCACTCATTCTTAAGTTTCCTTTCCCGAGGTTATGAATAATAATTTTATGTAGGTTGTGTTTTTTAAGAGTACAATTATTCTCAGACACGAAAATATTACATTTATTTGGTGTGTGTGTGTATAAGTTTTTAAATATTTATCTAAAAATATGTAATATCAATGTTTTAAAATCTTGGGATGCATTAGTTTGAATAAAATTAAATTTTTAGTTAACCATTGGAAACTATGATGAATAATATTTAGTGATATGTATAAGGATATGTCTAACGATAATTCTAAGGATGAGTCTAAGTATAATAAAATGTCCTAAAATTTTGATAATGGATAGAGTATGTGGTTTCCAAGAAATTACATTCCATTCTAGATATAATAAGAAGATGTAACTTTAGTAATGAGGTACCTAGGGGTAATAGCTCTAAAATGATTTCATTGAGATAGACCCAATCTTCACATGGTTCATGACAACATTCCTTACTGCACACATGGTTTGATAATCCCAAAGGCCATACTTTGGAAATTCACAAACTATTTATTAACCATCATGGAGGCTTTAAATAGATGATTAATATTAATAAACAAGGATAAACCTAAGGTTTCATTGAATAAAAATAATTTTCATGATTTCAACATTCTATAATTAATTTTTCACGATTATCTGGTTCCCCAATAGGATTATTATCTCTCAAAATATGAGTTTTTGATTTAGATAAGTGAAGGAATCATAAGGAAATACATTAATATTTATTCTGATAGACAATGTATTGATAAGAAACCAAATGGGTTGATGACTTGAGTGAATGATGTTTTTATTATAACAATTGAGTTATCATATTGAATAATTATCAACATATATCTCAACCAACTCTCAGAATCACCAAAGAAGAGAAGGGTAGATTTCATTAAGAGTATGGGTGGTGAAAACCATAGATTAAAGAATATTCTATTTTATATACGTTGAAAATATTGAATGATTCTGTCAATATAATTCCAAAAAGGATTGATAAGATGTTTTTTGTGGATATGAATGGAATAGAGAATGTAATTATTAAGGAAAAATGAAAATTCCAATTAACGCAACGAATGCGAATATTGCTCTCACTATAGTATTATCAATAGATTAATGTTTTAGCTATGTTTGGGAAATTACGGAGAGATTGCCTCTGTTAAATGGAGAGATTCTATCTCTAGGTTATTTTCATGGATATTTCTATATTGTGTAGGAGGTTGATCATGAAATTGTTTTCCACATCGAGTTGTTCTCAGCTTGTGGTGCTAAATGATCAGGAGGGAAATCTTATGGTGCGTTACCCAAATGGATTTAAATGGGTATTTTGTTAGTTTTTTGGAGGGTGTGGATCTTTCACTAAAGGTGGAGATTAATACTACTAAGAGGAAGTTGGATGTAGGGAATCCTTCCTAGAGTAATAATCAGGTGGAGATGTGGGTTGCTAATGGTAAGGATTCTAGTGATAAGAATAAGAAGATGAGGATGGATAGAATGGAGGCCTTGCATTGTAATTCTTCCTGATGGGAGGATGGATGGAGCCATTCACGTCTGTTTGGATATGGCTTCGAAGGTGGCATGCCACTCAGTGGGGCCTTCCTTCAAAGGTGGCCGGTGCGCAAGCTAAAGTCAGTGTATTGGAGCTACGACACCTCTGATTCGGTGAGTTGTGTCTGTTTAGATATGTACAGATACATTGAAATTTACGGTGATGTGACAGTTCATGGGGCTAGAGACCGATGGATCATGGAGTCTGGAAGGAATTTCTAGTCCCATTGGAGTTTTTTTCATAGAATCATGGTGGGAGGGCACATTTGTGGCTTGTCCGACGACACAGGTGGAGATGCGGTGGGTCTGGGATCCAGGCGGTGGGAGTTACTTGGTTTATCTTGGTCGGTTCCTGATAGGTTCGACTATCATAGAGGTATATTCTCTATCAGGCGGATGATATTTGTTTGTGGTGGCATGTAGATATGAAAATGATATGGGATACATAAACATGATTGCTTCGCTGACCTAGATTCCCTCGGGATGCAGGAAAGACAATGGATATGCTATATATAATAAGTCATACATGCTATAATGATAGGTTTGGCTGTAAATAGAATGATGCATGGGTTGATCTCATGATCTAGTGAATCTATCTATTTTAACTCTATGGTTTTGGTACAAATACGTTGGATGGTGGAATTCCCCTACATTTTTGGGTCTCTTGGTCAAGTAACATTGTTATGGTCTTGTAGTTTCTGGAGTCTTTTTGGACGTAATTTTTATCATTGGGGAACTTCACCCCATGTTTTTACGTTTTTATATAACCTTTAATTTTTTCAATAAATTTATAGGGATATGGTTTTGTGTTACCAAAACTGTGATAAGAACCATTTTAGTAGCTATGGAAAGTATGGCCATTATGGAAATCTATGCCCGAGGGAGAATGATTAATAAGATGTTTTGAAAGGTTGTACAAGAAATGGATTTGTTCTTGCTGATGAAGAGACACCAAATTAAATATGAATGGAATATGGTATTAAGAAATAAGATGATGAAACATTGTTAATGGTTAATGAATGAAGTATAATGATTACGGTTTTTATGTATTTTAATTCAATAATTATAGAATATATGTGTATTGTGATTGTGGATTTTCTGGAAAATATTTAATGGTTAATATTACCTAGAAATGATATTTAATAGAAGGGCGGTACTTTATAAAAATTTATTCATTAAGGAAATGATGACCATTAATATATTCATGATGTTGGTATAATTGTTTTAGGATAAAAAATTGATAGATATAGATAAATAAAATTGTATTGTACTGATTTTCTTGGAACTAGTTAATTATTTTTCGATAACGAAGTTTATGATATCATTGATGGATTTTACAGAATTTTTTGGATTTATGGAATATTTCCAATATTATATGGTTTATTTAAGGAATAATGAATAATGAATGTTTTCAATAATGGTTTAAAATTAATAAGGTTATTAACATGTAATAATATAATACATAAAAAGGGTATTCAAAAGTTTGGTATGTGGCAATTTATAGGTTATTAATATTGTTTAGGGGATTAATGTTATGTTTTTTTGGAAATTTTTTGACCTTATTTACAATTTTTTGGATATTTATATTTGGGAAGGATAATAATGTAACCATTTATAAAATGGTTTATGGTGAACTTTGGAATAATATTTAGAGATTAATTCCTTAATTCACCATATGAAGATTAATGTATATTAGATAACCTATGCTAAGAATTTTGTTGTGATGATAACGTGTGATAGAAGGAATGAATAGTAATTTAATTATGGATCTCAGGATCTATTAGTTCTATAGGATTAAAAAAATATACTTCAGTTCCAAGAGTAATAGATGAAGCAGAAATTCCTCAAGGCACAACCAAAGGCTGAGATTGTGATTATGAATGGAAATGACATCATTTATTATATCTTCACAAAAAATTAGTAAACATCAGTGTAACGAACCGTTTTTTTTTAGCAAATAAAATGCGAAGGTTTTTGAACTTTTTCTTTTATCAGCGGGTCGGTTTTAAAACCGAGCTTCGGAACGAGGTCCCAAGTTCTAGAGCCGTTTTAAGCGGTGATATCGGACTACACGCAGTAGGTTTAACCGTGCGGGTCAGCCGTGCGGGGTACCCCGGGTATCCGGTAGCAGGCGCGCGGGATGCACACGGTTTCTCAAGCGATGCGGGTAAAACCGTGCGGGTTCGGTGTGTTTTAGTTTTTGTTTAAAATTAAAATAAAATAAAATAAATAAATTAAAATTAAAACCTATCTAACTCTCCTCACCCTCACTTGGCAGAACCCCCACGCGACGCACCCCCTCCCTTCTCTCCCGTGAGCCACGCGCAACCCCCCCCCCCCCCCTCCACGGCGCCGCCTCCTTCTCCCGTCTTCTCCCGATTTTTTGGCGATTTCATCCTCCAAATCTCCATGGTGTGTCCTTCTCTCCCTTCTCCTCCCTGTTTCCGGCTTCATTTCGACCTAATCGGTGCCCGGTGAGGTGCGGCCGAACCCTAGGGCTTAGAGGTGATCTGGTTTTTCGGTTTCTTCTTGTTTTAGGTCGGTGAGAAGGTTCTATTGGGGTCCCTTGAGGTGCGTTCCGGCAACCACCGCCGAAGGCAAAGAGGTTCGGGTAGTTTCGGACCATCAGTATGCTTTTAGGGTAAGGATTTCACCTCTTGCCTTGTTTCGCACTTGTTAAATTTGGGGCTTTTGATGTTTATGAGTCCCTAGTTTGTCGTTGGCAGTGCGTTGAGCTTTGCGGTGTGTTTCGCCTTCGTTTTGGCCTGTCGCCAGCACCAGAGGTAATGGTTTATTTTTTATGGTTGGTTTTGCCTTTCCTAAATTGGTTTATCTTTGTGTCTTAAGGTTCGTAGTGGTTGTCTTATAGTGCGTTGGAGGTTTCGGTATGGTTTCGGGTTGCCGGAGCTTAGGAGACTCACCTACGCTAGCATAGGTACGTATTTATATGTACGTGGGTTCCCCCGGCGTGCGTATATTTGTCCATGGTAGCAAATATACACGTACGGGGCTAGTTTTTCCCATTACATATATAAAAAGTGCATGTCCAGGTGAGCGGAGACAGGTGTATGTGTGTAAGAATATGTGTAAGGATCCTCTTGTGCATGATCATGGACATGCGGAGCGTGTGCATAGAGGCTAGGTGTCCTTATACGTATGTGAAATCACATATGCCTCATAGGGGAGCAGCTGCGACAACTTTAGTTAAAAAGCGCCAAGAGCCTGAGTGGACTGATGGATCCACCTGGAGGTAGGGTCCCTCTCCTTGCCCTTTAAATTTAAGTAAAGTAATAGTGAGTTTAATATTGCACTTAGCATTTTAATTATGCAAGTTTAGTACCGATTAAATGCTTCTGTTCAAATTGTGTGAATTGCAGGAATAAGATAAAAGAGGTTTCTTGGTCACTAAACTAGCGATTTAATAATAAAACCCCTCTTTCGAGGTGCGTTGCCTTCAATCTAAAAATGTAGCAATAGAATTTCATGATTTCCTTTTTTATTGTTTGGATTCTTAACTTTTTTAAGTGTTTAATGAGTTTTAAATTAAATTCTAAATATCACTAAACGAATTGTTTGATAAAGTAATGACATGTTTTCTAATAAAACTCCTCCAATGGAGGTGAGATGCCTTCAAAATAAACGTGTAGTAGTAGATTTCTTTTTTTTTGTAATTTCTTGCTTAAATGTCTTATGACTCTTTATGCTTGACATTATACTTGATAAATGACATGCTTGTACTTGTACCTTACTGGTTACCTCAAATGACGTTGCTTCTTGAAAAATAATAAATGAGCCATGACACCTACTAAGTTCATGGATTAACATGTAATTAGAACTTTTAGGGTAGGGTGTTTACCCACTTCCCTTTACTTCAGCGCTTATGTCGTGCCACATCTTGTGCCGCTTGTCGCAACCTTCCGGCGATGCCTCATTATTTATTATTGAAATTCTTGGGTGGTTATATCTTTCCCATTATGGCCTTCGTTTATGGTGAAGCTCATCCTAGGTGCTCGCCTTCCCTCTTGGACACCCCTTTGGGTGTGCCCCGCCTAAATTCCCCTTTTTCCTTGTTCTTTAAGTTATAAATTTAATGTGATAGATTGAACTAAATGCCTTGCTTGAACAAGTTTGTTAGCTTGTACCATTTAATGTCATTAATCACCTACCATAGAGGCATGTTGATGCCATACTATTTTTTTACCTTCTATTGCTCGTGAAAGTTACAGAATGTTGAACAAGGATAATTAATTATGAGAATTCATTATAAAAAGTGAGATCTGATTTGGATAATTAAATGTGAAGAATTAATTATGAAATGAGAATTGTGTCAACTGATTAATTAATTGATAAATGGTAATAAATAAATGAGATTCTGGGTCATATACAAGGCTTCTAGACCGATTTAAACGTTGGGTTTGGACATGGCGTTCCTTCCCAATGGTTATCCAAGCTTGTGATATAAGGTGTTAGACATTGTGATCCACACCAAATGTGATATGGGGTGTTAGACATGGCGATCTACACCGAATAATTATCTAGGTGTTAGACATGGCGATCTACACCAAATGTGATTCGAGGTGTTAGACATAGCGATCTACACCAAATGAGAATTGGGGTGCTTGACATGGCGTTCAACACCAAACAAATGATAATAATGATTTATGAAAAGAATGATAGATGTGGGTAAAACCCGAGTGAATTGTGATCAAATAAAGAGGTAAGAATGAATGCATTTCTAGTATGAGTTGAAATGATAAGTGAATAAATAGAGTAAGTGAGAAAAATGATAAAAAGTGTTTTTATGCTTGAACCAAATTTACTTGTGTTGTTTTAAACAGGTTCTTATCCTTGCTATGGGCCGAAGCAGGTATTGTCGTCAGACGTCCTTTTTAGAACCTGGACAGGTGTTTATTGTTTGTATTATGTCGTTATTGTTCGAAAATACCATCACTTTGTTTAATTATATTTCATGGTCTAGAGTGGGCTAGACTCGGTGGTTCCGGCCTACTGAGATATATATCTCACACCCTACTCGGGCCGCCATTGCACTGGGGTACCCGAGTAGATTCCATTTGGTGGCAGGACCTTGTTGTTGTTGTTTCTTGTACTTGGAGTTTGGAGCAAAGGACCGAGTTGGGGCTCGGGATGCTCATGGAGATCGCCCTCGGGGCTTAAGACTATTGTTCATTTACTTCTTCATTGATGTGTAAGTATGTCGCATGATTTAATGCTTCCATTTTATCATTAGCATGTCATGCATTCATCTCTTATATAAACTATCGTTCGCCAATTTTATTCAAACCTTATAAATGAAAAAAAAATCCGCTGCTTTCTTATTATTATTTACACTACTTCTGTTGCTGTATTTTTGGTCCCTTTTTTCCACTTTGATAAGAGGGTATAGTCTCCCCCCCCCTGACTTACCTTACACCCTCGCCACTAGTCGGCAACCTCTGGCGTAAGGGGAGACGCGCTTGAGGCCATGTCATGGGCCGACTCAGGTGACCCGGGTTCCCGGTTTAGGGTCGACCTGGGTTGGTTCGTGACAAAATGGTTTCAAAAGCAAGGTTTCTTTTCCTTTATCTTACTATTTTGGGCTGGTAGACAGGAGGCTAAGAATGTGTCAGTGCTTGGGTAATAGTCGTGTCTGGGACTGATCACCCCACGTACGGTAAATGACCAAGTGGCCAGGGCTGGGAATTGATGTTCATGCTGTTTTCTATTACAGTTGATGTGATTTCACCTTGGGTGAATGTTGTAATTTCCATTGCTTATTTGTTTATGAATAGGTTTTGAGAATTTTCCTTGGCCCGATATGGCCAGGAAATTGCATTGCATGCATCATATTAGGCACTTAAAGATTCACATGTCATGCATATGTGTCATGCCATGTAGTTGCATTAGTAGGATGCCTGCTGATTTTGATTGTGTGCCTTGAAAATATTTCATGCATGGATTTATTTAGCACGCCTCTTTAGAAAGCATGTTTCGGTAATAGTTAACATGTTTGGGTGATAATATATCATGTTTTCTATCTTTCTTGTGTGCCATAGTCTGTGTTATAGCATGTTTTAGTGATTTCAGCTTGTTGCTTTGTGTTATATGTTTGTAGTGGCTTGTTATCTTACTGGTAAGTGCTTGGTTTCTTTGGCTGAAATTGTTGGTTACGATTATGACGGAGCCAATTTTCCATTATAAGGTGTATGGGCGCCTTATAATAGGGAAAAGGGTAAATCAAGTTTTAGATCTTTTTAAATGATGGCTGCTAAAGTTCAAATGTTAAATGTTGAAGAGGAAGTTTGTTATAACATGCCTGTTTTTTCCGTGGGGCGTTGTTTGAAAACCAAGTACTTTGTTGCGAAATAATACTTGTGGGTCTGTTAAAATCTTCTTTCAAATGATTAATGGTTGAAATTAATTAATTAAATGGATAAAATGGAAAGGGGTTTTTGAGCCTAGTAATCCTTGTTTTGTGTGACCAAGAGTTAGGGTCGACGCGCGTGCTTCGTAAGGGACTAGCCCATTCTAGGTAGTACCCTTAGAGATTGAGTTGCCTTGTTTTCGGTTTGATCTTATGATGTGGTGATCGTAGTTCGAGGAACGTCACCCGTGCATTAAAGTGTTTCAAAAATAGTGCGCCGGTGAGCAGCTAGTTCTTGCGACAACATGGACACTCCTAAGGTGGGTAGTGTCACATGAGTTTCGGTTTTCATGTCGGTGATTGCTTGGTAGCACGACTTTGATAAGGTTGGAAGTGTGCGCAATGCTTTAGAAACTCCGTTAAGGCGGGAAGAGTTTCAGTGGTTAAGCTTCGACGAATACGAATGGCTCAGGTGGTATAGGCATCAGAGTTTGGTCCGATTGATCTTATCAGCGACCTTGGTTTAATCTTAGTGTACTCTTATGGATGAGATGAGTATGTCCCCCATCTTGATGTCGTCTTGGATACACTAAGATAGTGTCAGTTATACGCCGTGCTAAAGTTTAAAAGTTGTGGGTTTGTTTCGTAATCTCTCTCTGGTTGTGCGTGGGATGCATGGTTTCTTGGAGTTACGCTTCGTGCTGAGGCACGATAGTTTTATAATAGTCTTGTGATGGCTTGACTTGATCATATCACTAAAGGTTGTGTAAGTACTTCGGTGTACGTGTAGTTGATAACGGAATAGTTTTAAAAGCATGTCGTCGGTTTAAGGGAGAGTGAGTTTTTCGGGTTGGAGATGTCTTTCGATGAAATATTGCGTGACCAATTTTAGTTGGTCGATCGTTATTCGACCGTTTTCTTTGGTTGAGGTCCCTATAATGTCCTCGAATGTAAGATTTTCTTTGATGTTTCAGTTGTAACTTGAGCGTTGGCTCGAGTTGTAAAGGCTTAAGTGCAGTCTTCTTAGAAAATTCTTAAAGGTGCTTTGGGCGTTGGAAAAACAATACAACCGGTTGAATGCAACTTCACGACCCTTGTGTGTTGGGTGATGTTTTCGTTATTTTTCGAAGGCTTCTCGGGGACGAGAAGTTTTTTTAGGTGGGTAGTTTGTAATGAACCATTTTTTTTTTTGAGTGGATAAAATGTGAAGGTTTTTGAACTTTTTATTTTATCAGCAGGTCGGTTTTAAAACCGGGCTTCGGAACGAGGTCCCGAGTTCTGGAACCGTTTTAAACGGTGATATCGGACTGCGCACGGTAGTTTTAACTGTGTGGGGTACCTCGGGTATCCGGTAGCAGGCACGCGGGCTGCACATGGTTTCTCAGGCGGTGCGGGTAAAACCGTGCGGGTTGGGTGTGTTTTAGTTTTTGTTTAAAATTAAAATAAAAGAAAATAAATAAACTAAAATTAAAACCTATCTAACTCTCCCTCACCCTCACTTGGCAGAACCCCCATGCGACGCACCCCCCTCCCTTCTCTCCCGTGAGCAGCGCGTGACCCCCCTTCACGGAGCCGCCTCCTTCCCCCGTCTTCTCCCGGTTTTTTTGGCAATTTTATCCTCCAAATATCCATGGTGAGTCCTTCTCTCCCTTCTCCTCCCTGTTTCCGGCTTCATTTCGACCTAATCGGCTCCCGATGAGGTGCGGCCGAACCCTAGGGCTTAGAGGTGATCCGGTTTTTCAGTTTATTGTTGTTTTAGGTCGGTGCGAAGGTTCTCTTGGGGTCCCTTGAGGTGTGTTCCAGCAACCGCCGCTAAAGGCAAAGCAGTTCGGGTAGTTTCGGACCGTCGGTATGGTTTCGGGGTAAGGATTTCACCTCTTGCCTTGTTTCTCACTTGTTAAATTTGGGGATTTTGATGTTTATGAGTCCCTGGTTTGTCGTTGGAAGTGCGTTGAGCTTCGCGGTGTGGTTCGCCTTCGTTTTGGTCTGTCGCCAGCACCCGAGGTAACGGTTTATTTTTTCCGTTTGGTTTTGCCTTGCCTAAATTGGTTTATCATTGTGTCTTAAGGTTCATAGTGGTTGTATTATAGTGTGTTGGAGGTTTCAAGTTTCCGGAGCTTAGGCGACTCACCTGCGCAGGCATAGGTATGTATTTATATGTACGTGGGTTCCCCCGGCGTGTGTATATTTGTCCATGGCAGAAAATATACACGTACAGGGCTAGTTGTCCCCATTACATATATAAAAAGTGCCTATGCAGGTGAGCGAAGACAGGTTTATGTGTGTAAGCATATGTGTAAGGATCCTCTTGCGCATGCTCATGGCCATGCGGAGCGTGTTCATAGAGGCTAGGTGTCCTTATACGTATGTGAAACCACATATGCCTCGTGGGGGAGCAGCTTCGACAGCTTTAGTTAGAAAGAGCCAAGAGCCTGAGTGGACGGATGGATCCACCTGGAGGTAGGGTCCCTCTCCTTGCCCTTTAAATTTATGTAAAGTAATAGTGAGTTTAATATTGCACTTAGAATTTTAATTATGCAAGTTTAGTTCTGATTAAATGCTTCTGTGCAAATCATGTGAATTGCAGGAATAAGATAAAAGAGGTTTCTTGGTCACTAAACTAACTATTTAAAAATAAAACCTCTCTTTCGAGGTGCGTTGCCTTCAATCTAAAAATGTAGCAATATAATTTCATGATTTCCTTCCTTATTGTTTGGCTTCTTAACATTGTTAAGTGTTGAATGAGTTTTAAATTAAATGCTAAATATCACTAAATGAATTGTTTGATAAAGTAATGACATGTTTTCTAATAAAACTCCCCCAATGGAGGTGAGATGCCTTCAAAATAAACGTGTAGTAGTAGATTTCTTTTTTTTTTGTGATTGCTTGCTTAAATGTCTTATGACTCTTTATGCTTGACATTATACTTGATAAATGACATGCTTGTACTTGTACGTTACTGGTTACCTCAAATGACTTTGCTTCTTGAAAAATAATAAATGAGCCATGAAACCTCCTAAGTTCATGGCTTAACATGTAATTAGAACTTTTAGGGTAGGGTGTTTACCCTCTTCCCTTTACTTCGACGCTTATGTCATGTCACATCTTGTGCCGCTTATCACAACCTTCTGGCGATGACTCATTATTTCTTATTGAAATTCTTGGGTGGTTCACTCTTTCCCATTGTGGCCTTCATTTATGGTGAATCCCATCCTAGGTGCTCGCCTTGCCTCTTGGCCACCCCTTTGGGTGTGCCCCGCCTAAATGCCCCTTTTTCCTTGTTCTTTAAGTTATAAATTTAATGTGATAGATTGAACTAAATGCCTTTCTTGAACAAGTTTGTTAGCTTGTACCATTTAATGTCATTAATCACCTACCATAGAGGCATGTTGATGCCATACTCTTTTGTTTACCTTCTATTGCTCGTGCAAGTTCCAGAATGTTGAACAAGGATAATTAATTATGAGAATTTATTATAAAAAGAGAGATCTGATTTGGATAATTAAATGTGAAGAATTAATTATGAAATGAGAATTATGTCGACTAATTAATTAATTGATAAACGGTATTAAATAAATGAGATTATGGGTCCTAGACATGGCGTTGTAGACCGATTTAAACATTGGGTTTGGACATGGAGTTCCTTCCAAATGGTTATCCAAACTTGTGATATAAGGTGTTAGACATGGCGATCTACACCAAATGTGATACAGGGTGTTAGACATGGCGATCTACAGCGAATAATTATCTAGGTGTTAGACATGGAGATCTACACCCAATGTGATTTGAGGTGTTAGACATGGCGATCTACACCAAATGAGAATTGGGGTGCTTGACATGGCATTCAACACCAAACGAATGATAATAATGATTTATGAAAAAAATGAGAGATGTGGGTAAAACCCGAGTGAATTGTGATCAAATAAAGAAAGGTAAGAATGAATGGATTTCCAGTCTGAGTTGAAATGATAAGTGAATAAATAGAGTAAGTGAGAAAAATGATAAAAAGTGTTTTTATGATTGAACCAAATTTACTTGTGTTGTTTTAAACCGGTTCCTATCCCGGCTATGGGCCGAAGCAGGTATTGCCATCAGGCGTCCTTTTTGGAACCTGGACGGGTGTTTATTGTTTGTATTGTGTCGTTATTGTTTGAAAATACCAGCACTTTGTTTAATTATATTTCATGTTCTAGAGTGGGCTAGACCCCGGTGGTTCCGGCCTACTGAGATATATATCTCACACCCTACTCAGGCCGCCATTGCACTGGGGTACCCGGGTAGATTCCATTTGGTTGCAGCACCTTGTTTTTGTTGTTTCTTGTACTTGGAGTTAGGAGCAAAGGACCGAGTTGGGGCTCGGGATTCTCATGGAGATCGCCCTCGGGGCTTGAGACTTTTGTTCATTTACTTCTGCATTGATTTATAAGTATGTCGCGTGATTTAATGCTTCCATTGTATCATTAGCATGTCATGCATGCATCTCATATATAAACTGTCGTTCGCCAATTTTATTCAAACCTTATAAATGAAAAAAAAAAATCTGCTGCTTTCTTATTATTATTTACACTACTTCTGTTGCTGTATTTTTGGTCCCTTTGTTCCACTTTGATAAGAGGGTATAGTCTCCCACCTGACTTACCTTACACCCTCACCACTAGTTGGAAACCTCTGGCGTAAGGGGAGACGCGCTTGAGGCCATGTCGTGGGCCGTCTCAGGTGACCCAGGTTCCCGGTTTAGGGTCGACCTAGGTTGGTTCGTGACAAAATGGTATCAAAGGCAAGGTTTCTTTTCCTTTGTCTTACTGTTTTGGGTTGGTAGACAGGAGACTAGGAATGTGTCGGCGCTTGGGTAATAGCCGTTTCTGGGACTGATCACCCCACGTATGGTAAATGACCAAGTGTCCAGGGCTGGGAATTGATTTTCATGCTGTTTGCTGTTACAGTTGATGTGATTTCACCTTGGGTGAATGTTTTACTTTCCACTGCTTATTTGTTTATGAAGAGGTTTTGAAAATTTTCCTTGGCCCGATATGGCCAGGAAATTGCATTGCATGCATCATATTAGGCACTTAGAGATTCACATGTCATGCATATGTGCCATGCCATGTAGTTTCATTAGTAGGATGCCTGCTGATTTTGATTGTGTGCCTTGAAAATATTTCATGCCTGGATTTATTTACCACGCCTCTTTAGAAATCATGTTTCGGTAATAGTTAACATGTTTGGGTGATAATATATCATGTTTTCTATCTTTCTTGTGTGTCATGGTCTATGTTATAGCATGTTTTAGTGATTTCAGCTTGTTGCTTTGTGTTACATGTTTGTAGTGGCTTGTTAGCTTGTTGGTAAGCACTTGGTTGCATTTCCTGAAATTGTTGGTTACGATTACGAAGGAGCCAATTTTCCATTATAAGGTGTATGGGCGCCTTATAATTGGGAAAAGGGTAAATCATGTTTTCTATCTTTTTAAAAGATGGTTGTTAAAGTTTAAATGTTAAATGTTGAAGAGGAAGTTTGTTATAACTTTCCTGTTTTTCCGGTGGGGCGTTGTTTGAAAACCAAGTGCTTTGTTGAGAAATATTACTTGTGGGTCTGTTAAAATCTTCTTTCAAATGATTAAAGGTTGAAATTAATTACTGAAATGGATAAAATGGAAAGGGGTTTTTGAGCCTAGTAATCCTTGTTTTGTGTGGCCAAGAGTTAGGGTTGACGCGTGTGCTTCGTAAGGGACTATCCCGTGCTAGGTAGTACCCTTAGAGCTTGAGTTGCCTTGTTTTTAGTGTGATCTTATGATGTGGTGATCATAGTTCGAGAAACGTCACCCGTGCGTTAAAGTGTTTCAAAAATAGTGCATCGGTGAGCAGCTAGTTCTTGCGACAAAATGGACACTCCTAAGGTGGGTAGTGTCACATGAGTTTCGGTTTTCATGTCGGTGCTTTCTTGGTAGCACGACTTTGATAAGGTTGGAAGTGTGCGCAACGCTTTAGAAACTCCATTAAGGCGGGAAGAGTTTCAGTGGTTAAGCTTCGATGAATACGAATGCCTCAGGTGGTATAGGCATCCGAGTTTGGTTCGATTGATCTTCTCAGCGACCTTGGTTTAATCTTAGTGTACTCTGCTGGATGAGATGAGTATGTCCCCCATCTTGATGTCATCTTGGATACACTAAGATAGTGTCAGTTATACGTCGCGCTAAAGTTTAAAAGTTGTGGGTTTGTTTCGTAATCTCTCTCCGGTTGTGCGTGGGATGCATGGTTTATTGGAGTTACGCTTCGTGTTGAGGCACGATAGTTTTTTAATAGTCTTGTGATGGCTTGACTTGAGCATATCACTGAAGGTCGTGTAAGTACTTCGGTGTACGCGTAGTTGATAACGGAACAGTTTTAAAAGCATGTCATCGGTTTAAGGGCGAGTGTGTTTTTCGGGTTGGCGATGTCTTTCGAGGAAATCTTGCGTGACCAATTTTAGTTGGTCGATCATGATTCGACTGTTTTCTTTGGTTGAGGTCCCTATAATGGCCTCGAATGTAAGCTTTGCTTTGATGTTTCAGTTGTAACTTGAGCGTTGGCTCGAGTTGTAAAGGCTGAAGTGCAGTCTTCTTAGAAAATTCTTAAAGGTGCTTTGGGCGTTGGAAACACAATACAATCGGTTGAATGTAACTTCATGACCCTTGTGAGTCGGGTGATGTTTTCATTGTTTTCCGAAGGCTTCTCGGGGACGAGAAGTTTTTTTAGGTGGGTAGTTTGTAACGAACCGTTTTTTTTTTGAGCGGATAAAATGCGAAGGTTTTTGAACTTTTTCTTTTATCAGTGGGTCGGTTTTAAAACCGAGCTTCGGAACAAGGTCTCGAGTTCTGCAGCCGTTTTAAGCGGTGATATCAGACTGTGCGCGGTAGGTTTAATAGTGCGGGTCAGACGTGCGGGGTACCCCGGGTATCCGGTAGTAGGGGCACGGGCTGCACACTCTTTCTCAGGCGGTGCGGGTAAAACCGTGCGGGTTGGGTGTGTTTTAGTTTTTTTTTAAATTAAAATAAAAGAAAATAAATAAATTAAAATTAAAACCTATCTAACTCTCCCTCACCCTCACTTGGCAGAACCCCCATGCGACGCACCCCCCTCCCTTCTCTCCAGCGAGCCGCGCGCGACCCCCCCCCCCCCCCTTCACGGCGCCGCCTCCTTCCCCCGTCTTCTCCTGGTTTTTTTGGCAATTTCATCCTCCAAATCTCCATGGTGAGTCCTTATCTCACTTCTCCTCCCTGTTTCCGGCTTCATTTCGACCTAATCGGCGCCCGGTGAGGTGCGGCCGAACCCTAGGGCTTAGTGGTGATCCGGTTTTTCGGTTTATTCTTGTTTTAGGTCAGTGCGCAGGTTCTCTTGGGGTCCCTCGAGGTGCGTTACGGCAACCGCCGCCGAAGGCGAAGCGGTTCGGGTAGTTTCGGACCGTCGGTATGGTTTTGGGGTAAGGATTTCACCTCTTTCCTTGTTTCGCACTTGTTAAATTTGGGGCTTTTGATGTTTATGAGTCACTGGTTTGTCGTTGGCAGTGCGTTGAGCTCCGCGGTGTGGATCGCCTTCGTTTTGGTCTGTCGCCAGCACCCAAGGTAATGGTTTATTTTTTCTGGTTGGTATTACCTTGCCTAAATTGGTATATCTTTGTGTCTTAAGGTTCGTAGTGGTTGTCTTATAGTGCATTGGAGGTTTCGGTATGGTTTCGGGTTGCCGGAGCTTAGGTGACTCACCTGCGCAGGCATAGGTACGTATTTATATGTACGTGGGTTCCCCCGGCGTGCGTATATTTGTCCATTTCCGCAAATATACACGTACGGGGCTAGTTGTCCCCATTACATATATAAAAAGTGTCTGTGCAGGTGAGCGGAGACAGGTGTATGTGTGTAAGAATATGTGTAAGGATCCTCTTGCGCATGCTCATGGCCATGCGGAGCGTGTGCATAGAGGCTAGGTGTCCTTATACGTATGTGAAATCACATATGCCTCGTGGGGGAGCAGCTGCGACAGCTTTAGTTAGAAAGCGCCAAGAGCTTGAGTGGACGGATGGATCCACCTGGAGGTAGGGTCCCTCTCCTTGCCCGTTAAATTTAAGTAAAGTAATAGTGAGTTTAATATTGAACTTAGCATTTTAATTATGCAAGTTTAGTTCCGATTAAATGCTTTTGTGCAAATCGTGTGAATTGCAGGAATAAGATAAAAGAGGTTGCTTGGTCACTAAACTAACGATTTAATAATAAAACCCCTCTTTCGAGGTGCGCTGCCTTCAATCTAAAAATGTAGCAATAAAATTTCTTGATTTCCTTCCTTATTGTTTGACTTCTTAACTTTGTTAAGTGTTGAATGAGTTTTAAAGTAAATGCTAAATATCACTAAATGAATTTTTTGATAAAGTAATGACATGTTTTCTAATAAAACTCCTCCAATGGAGGTGAGATGCCTTCAAAATAAACGTGTAGTAGTAGATTTCTTTTTTTGTGATTGCTTGCTTAAATGTCTTATGACTCTTTATTCTTGACATTATACTTGATAAATGACATGCTTGTACTTGTACCTTACTGGTTACCTCAAATGACGTTGCTTCTTGAAAAATAATAAATGAGCCATGACACCTCCTAAGTTCATGGCTTAACATGTAATTAGAACTTTTAGGGTAGGGTGTTTACCCTCTTCCCTTTACTTCGGTGCTTATGTCGTGCCACATCTTGTGCCGCTTGTCGCAACCTTCTGGCGATGCCTCATTATTTCTTATTGAAATTATTGGGTGGTTCACTCTTTCCCATTGTGGCCTTGGTTTATGGTGAAGCCCATCCTATGTGCTCGCCTTGCCTCTTGGCCACCCCTTTGGGTGTGCCCCGCCTAAATGCCCCTTTTTCCTTGTTCTTTAAGTTATAAATTTAATGTGATAGATTGAACTAAATGCCTTGCTTGAACAAGTTTGTTAGCTTGTACCATTTAATGTCATTAATCACCAACCATAGAAGCATGTTGATGCCATACTCTTTTGTTTACCTTCTATTTCTCGTGCAAGTTCCAGATTGTTGAACAAGGATAATTAATTATGAGAATTGATTATAAAAAGTGAGATCTGATTTGGATAATTAAATGTGAAGAATTAATTATGAAATGAGAATTGTGTCGACTAATTAATTAATTAATAAATGGTAATAAATAAATGAGATTATGGGTCCTAGACATGGCGTTCTAGACCGATTTAAACGTTGGGTTTGGGCATGGCGTTCCTTCCCAATGGTTATCCAAGCTTGTGATATAATGTGTTAGACATGGATATCTACACCAAATGTGATATGGGGTGTTAGACATGGTGATCTACATCGAATAATTATCTAGGTGTTAGACATCGAGATCTACACCAAATGTGATTCGAGGTGTTAGACATGGAGATCTACACCAAATGAGAATTCGGGTGCATGACATGGCATTCAACACCAAACGAATGATAATAATGATTTATGAGAAAAAAAGAGAGATGTGGGTAAAACCCGAGTGAATTGTGATCAAATAAGGAAAGGTAAGAATGAATGGATTTCCAGTCTGAGTTGAAATGATAAGTGAATAAATAGAGTAAGTGAGCAAAATGATAAAAAGTGTTTTTATGCTTGAACCAAATTTACTTGTGTTGTTTTAAACAGGTTCTTATCCCAGCTATGGGCCGAAGCAGGTATTACCGTCAGGCGTCCTTTTTGGAACATGGACGGGCGTTTATTGTTTGTATTGTGTCGTTATTATTCAAAAATACCATCACTTTGTTTAATTATATTTCATGGTCTAGAGTGGGCTAGACCCCGGTGGTTCCGGCCTACTGAGATATATATCTCACACCCTACTCAGGCAGCCATTGCACTGGGGTACCCGAGTAGATTCCATTTGGTTGCAGGACCTTGTTGTTGCTGTTTCTTGTACTTGGAGTTAGGAGCAATGGACCGAGTTGGGGATCGGGATGCTCATGGAGATCGCCCTCGGGGATTGAGACTTTTGTTCATTTACTTCTGCATTGATGTGTAAGTATGTCATGTGATTTAATGCTTATATTTTATCATTAGCATGTCCTGCATGCATCTCTTATATAAACTGTTGTTCGCCAATTTTATTCAAACCTTATAAATGAAAAATGTTTTCCGCTTCTTTCTTATTATTATTTACACTACTTCTGTTGCTGTATTGTTGGTCCCTTTGTTCCACTTTGATAAGAGGGTATAGTCTCCCCCTGACTTACCTTACACCCTCGCCACTAGTCGGCAACCTCTGGCGTAAGGGGAGACGCGCTTGAGGCCATATCGTGGGCCGGCTCAGGTGACCCGGGTGCCCGGTTTAGGGTCGACCTGGGTTGGTTCTTGAAAATCAGTAAATGGTTTTGGAAATAAAATTTTATCTTATTACCATCACTTTTTATGACATAAATGATGCTTTTTACACAAATTTTGGCCTATGGTTTATGTTTTTTGATATTCATGAGATCATTAACATTCTTGTTATCAATGATCTCTATCACTCCCCATCACTATTGGGACATTATGTTTTTCATCCATGTCAAAATTTTCACTTACCACCAATGTTCTCTTTTTTGGAAACCTAGTTATGAGGTACTTTAGGTAAGATTTAAGTTTTCAACTTTCACTTTTTATGGGAAGTGTAATTATTTATTTTTATCATATGGGTTTCTATGAAGGAATTTTAAAAAGATAAAATTTTAATGATCGTGAAAAAATTTGAGGGAAAAATAATTTACGATGATATAATTTAACATCTAGTGATTTTATAATTTTTTCAAATTAATTTATTATTTATGGTAGATTTTTTTATATGAAAAACCGAGATTAACTTACTTTACACACAATAGTTAGTTTCTTTGATAGATTTCATGACACGCAATACCAGGATTTTGAGAATCGTGAAATAATTTAATTTTAATTATGATCATTATAATATATTCATCTAATTTCTATGTATGAATAATATTAAATACATTTTAGATAAATATTTGGAATTTTGTAACATATTTCTTTTTCCGTGAATATTGATAAAAATCATTTTTTGTAAAACTTTCATTTATTTTCAATAAACAACATTATTTAAATTCCCTATTTTTATGAAACATAATTATTATTTAGTTATATTTAATTAAAATAATTATTTTTGAATTAAGATTATATTTTTTTGTATAATTTTAATTTTGATTTAAAAAAATTGTACTTCTGAATACTATTTTAAAATGCATAATGTTTCTATGTTTTAATTAATTAAAATAATCCTTGATGGGTAATGTTTTAAATAAAATTTATAGATTAAAAATCAATGTATTCCAATTTATATTATTACAATATTTTTATGTATCATAGATCCAGTATCAAATTATATATTTATTGACTAAAAATCCTCTCAAAAACATGCTTTTGTGTCACATATATGGATTTTGTTTTGAATTTAATATTAAAAAAAAATTGAGTTGATTTTGGTCAATTGAATTCCATATTTGGAGTAAAAATATATATTTTATCTAATAATTTCATCTAAATTATTAACAATAATGAATAGTGAAATTTTAAATATTACTCACTGTGGTTAAAGTAAAAAATGGGTTTACCATGGGGGTTAAACTAAGTTGATAAGGGTTATAATTACTATTAAACTTGTATGATTCATATTGGATGGACATATTACAATATAATTATTCAAAAATTGGACTCAATTGTTATTTTCAATATTTTTTATTGGGAATGACTTTATTATTTTAGATTATTTTCTGAAATTTCCAAGTACTTTCCATGTGGGTTCCTTTACCCCACTTATAAATAGACACTACCACACATCACTTCTTCACACCACTTATCCCTTCTATATTATAAAGTAAATGAAAAACAATCCCACCCAAAAATATGTATCCATGTTCTATAGCCTCTTAACCTTCAAAAAAACCAACAATAGTGTCTTTAATGAGATATAAAAATGAGGTTCTTCTAAGAGAATGTAATTTTCTTCACAAAGATCCTTATTTTTATTTATTATATTTAAACAATTAATTGTGTCTTAGAATTTACAATATAATTCACAAGAATATCCTATATGATCAGTTGTTCATAAATTTATATAATAAACTATATAGACATCCACATTAATCAAAGGTAAAATGAAAACGTCGATCATGTGTAGAGAGAATTATCACCTCAAGAACTGATGTAGTTTAATTTCCATAACCACCATTAAAGGATGAAAATAATGATGGATTTAACATATTTATATGATATTTATGAAATTATTATAATTTTATAATTATGGTATCATAGTGAACATCTTACTATCCATTCCATAGGTGATATGATAATGTCGCTCATGTGTACAACGGACTACTACGTCGTGAAGCCATGTGATTTGATTCCTCTTAAACTTTACATTGAATGAATTAAGGGTATATTTAATGAATATAAATTCTAAATATGACATCATAATTATTTTAAATGGTAATATTTTTTTCATTCTGTCCTAAAATATAATGGGAACAACATTCATGTGTATGTATGACCTACCTTCTCAATTAACAGTGTATTTCACTTTCTATCTCTATATTTTATGAATTTATCTAAATAAATATATAATAAATATGTATGATACTTATATCATTGTTATAATTATTGATAATATTAAATTGTTATCAATTTAAGAGGACTGAAAAAATAAGAAATCAAAACATAAATGAAAACAATGATGTTATTGCCTAAATGTTGACTTTACTATGAAATTAGTAATAAACATTTAATAAAATTTCATTTTTAAATCTTATATAGTAATATATATATATAATTATGGTCCTTTTATATATTTAAAATAAACTAATATTTAATATATATATATATATATATAATATTTTAACATGAATGAAGGATGTCGAGACTTATGGAATATGATTCCCATCTCACTTTTTAAGTATGTATGACAATTTACAAATTCCCCACCTATTTCATTTATGTGGTGCAAATAGTACCTATGAACTTACATTATAATGCTTCACCTAATAATTATTCAGATTTAAAAATTCATTTTAGGATCCTTATTTCATGTAATTTATAATTAAAAACTTACCAAAGTGGTAATGGTTGTTTGTCTTAATTTTCCTTCTTTGATTCATATGTTATTTCATCTACATATATTTTTTTTTTGATGTATATATACAACCCCTATGAAATTTATTTTGATGAATTTATTTATTATCATTGTATTCTATGTTTAATTTAAGTTATTCCTTCATTAGTCTTCATATTCAATGTTACAAAATTTATAAATTTTTTTTATAAAATATCATCGTTTATCATGATTATATATAATTATGCACACAATTTTTAAATATAATAATCTATATCTCAATAAACTCAAACATTTATTCTCCTCTAGCTGTTTTAGGAGAATATAATATTTCTATTCAATTTTGATATATTTTTTTACATAATATTTTAAAAGAATGTTTTTATGAAAAATAGTGTTTATTTCTCTCTTTGATAGAAAAAACTTTTTAATCCAAAACCATGTTATTTTATAAAAATATTTTGAAAATTCATCAAATAATTTATTATTTTAATTTTTCATAAATGTTTTACTTTTTAAAAAATTCTATTAAAGTAATCATTAAGACATTTTCCAAACAATTCCCATTTATCTTTTACTAAAATTGTGGAAGGAATATTAATTTCAGTGTGTACAACATGAATATAATTCATTGCCTTCATGACTAATCCTTCCATCATATATTACATTATAATTTTCCATTTTATTGTCAAAAAAATATTTTGAAACTTTTTAATTTTTTAAAATTTATTTTCTCAAAGTAGAAGGTATATTTTCCTTAATAAATATTTTAAATTATTTTCCAATATTCCATTATAATATATTGAGGTTATTTTCAAGGAAATGTATTTCTAAAATATTTTATTATATTATAGTTTGAAAATGAGTTTCAATGAAAAGTTATTAACCTCGTCAAATATTCCAAGTGATGTTTCAAAATCATTTTCCTTATAAGATGGAATCCTTATATGATACTTGCAATTTACCCATAATGGGATCCTAGGATACAATTCATATTCTTTCTCTGAATGGTTAACGTTTTTTAGGAAAACATTTTTATGAAACCTATATCTTTTTCGTGGGTTATTTTATGGTGTAATTATGTAGTGATTCTGAAACCTATTCTTTCATAGGTTATGTTATGATGAAATGTTTTAGGAAACCAATTTATTTTCATGGTATTTTATGTGATGAATGTTCTAGGATCTTTTGGAAAAAAAATTTATAGATTATGTAATAATTTAGAACTATAAAACCCACCAATGCATTGGGTATTTATTAATGATATATGAGCTCAAATGGTATTGGGGAGATTATCCTATGCCTTAAATAAGAGGTATTTGGAGTTCATAATAGGGATAAAATAAGAGGGTACATGGAAGGTTATTCTAAGACCAAAACAGGGGGGTACATAGGAAGTTGTCCCCTGTTCGAAACATGATGGTATAAGAGAGCTTATCCCAAGTCCAAAACTAGAGGGTACAAAACAGGTAATCCCATGGAAAAAATAGGTACACATGTGATTATCCCAGTCATAAGATTATATGAATGACCTCATAGATATCCATGAAATAAGATTCTATATACCTATGTATATTCAAATATTCAATGTCTTATTACAATGTAATTTTATCATGGCTCGTGTACATTGATTTCATTACGATTAATGTCATTTAAACTACCAGTATTTATTTCATGACTCAAAATTTTGATCTTTGATATGAATTTTATAGGTTTACAATATTTTTCTCAGGTTCTTATATCATGCTTATATAATCATTAATATCTCAATTTTATACCCTTACTGAGAATATGAGGTCACCATTTCTTATTTATCCTTTCCCCAGGAAATGAATAAAAGTTTTAGGGAGGATTTTTTCTATATAGTACTAAATAGTAATATCATTATGGGATATTTTGAACATCTTTCACCTAATTAGAAAATTAAGTAACAAGTCTACAATGAACCTAATTTTTATAGTCCTCAACTATGTGTTTGTGTAGTTTTTTTTGTGTTTATCTAAAAATATGTAATATCCAATATGAAAACCATAGATTATTATAGAATTGATTATTATGTTTTAGATACTAGTATCATATATCTGAATTTAGATAGTTTGTGGATATTCATGTCCACATAGTTCCTAATAAAATAAGATTCACTATTTTTAACAATGAGAAGAATGGGATAATCCATGCTATGAAGGAAACCAAATTCTGGAGTCTTTAACGATTATATAAATTTTAATTCATCCAAAATGAAAGATCGTTTTTTTCAAATCAAATATTATATAAAATTCTTTAGCGTCTTGTTAGGAGTGAGATATTTGGTTTTATAGATGGTTAATTTGGTTACAATAATATTCCAATTACTCTCGAAGACCAGAAAACAACTAATTTTATATTCCAATTTAGAAAAGTTTCTTAAAAAAATCTATTTGACTTGTGTGGTTCCCCACCCACCATTCAAAGGTTCATGATGGAAATGTTTTCTAATGTGACCAAGAGGATCATTGAGTTGTTAATGAATTATTTATACATTTTTAGATGCACTTTTGAGAGTTTGAAAATTTAGGAATTGATTTTAAAGATGATGATAAGTGACCAATCTTGTTATTAATTTGGATAAATGTAATTTTATAGTCACTGAAAGAAGTTTCTATTTCATATAGTTTTTAATATGGTAAGTTAAGTTGGTAATTAATAAATTTAAATGATTAAAAAATTATCCCATGTAGTAATTTCAACTGTGTTATGATCTTGTTAGGATATCTGGTTTTTAATAGGGGACTGTTAAATAAATTTAAAGGATTAAAATCCATTGAGTTCCATAACGGTGAAATAAACACCTTATCTGTTTGATAATATTTTTTTATTCTTTTAATTGTATTAAATAATAACTCACCTCTTCACTCATCATCACTACACGTGATTGGAAATTTCATTTTGAATTTTTTTTGTGATGTTACTGAAGTGTATATTGGAGACTTTTTGGGAGGAGGAAGGATAATAGGTTACATATTGTGTATTTTATTATATAATTGATATATTATTATAAAATAAACTACACAACAACTAATATGTATTTGATAGTTTTCATTTTTTTCTCTAGAAAAATTTAGGATTTTACTAATAGGTTCTAGGCTCATTGTTTTTATAAACCAAACAACCTTGAAATATATTTTATCCAAAAAAACTATTCATAGACTTGTTGAGTAGATAATTTTTTTTTGATTTGGATATTACTGGTAAATAGGGTGTTGATAATTTTGTTATTAATCAAATTTCTATTTTTTTATTACATTGTGTAAAGATCCAATGCTGATTAATTTTTTAGTTGTGGATGAAATGTTACTCACTTTTTTAGTTCGGTAATTTTCTTGGTATGTTTATGTTACTAATTTCATATTAATAAGATATATTCCCAAATATATCTCACATATTCAATGTAAGAAGTTCACTTATGAGATTATATATTATCTATGAAATGATAATTTACTCTTTATAAGATATGATAATTTGATTTTAAGGTTGTGTGTTCCTGAGAAAGAGGTGTTTTATATTATAGATATTTTTAAATCCTAACTTTGGGGAGGTCATCATGGATGAGAAAGGAATGACCAGAAATCCTATAAAGATGGATATTATTATCCTACTATGATTAAGGATTCTAGGAGTTTAGTTGTTGGATAATATAAGTGTCAAAGGATATAAAATGTTTATAGGAAGTAATATCTACCTTAGAAATGCTTTTATGATGTTACGATTTTTTATTTTTGGGGTTTGGATTTTATAGGACCATTTCCAAATTCTTATTGAAATGAGTATATGTATTTGTTAATTTCTTATGTTTCTGTGTGGGTTCAAGTAGTGTCACATCTAAAAAATCAAGTTAGTGGTGTAAATAAATTCATTAAAATAGAACATTTAATCAAGTGTTCGGATTCAAAAATATTTCATTAGTGATAATGGAGCAGGGAATAACCATTCTAAATTTAAACCACTGATGGATAATTATGATTACACTAATAGGATTTGAATTTTAGGTCATCCATAATATAGTGGATATGTAGTAATTTAACATAGGAATCCTAAGGATACCCAATTGAGAGTTGCCTCTGACTCTAGGAAATATTTTCATTGAATCCTAATGAATCATTATGGGCCTAAAAAACTAATTTAAAAATCCCAATAGAAATATATCATTTCATGGTATTGTATGGAATGAAATTTCATTTACCTGTGGGCTTACAACATAATCTATAATGGGCTTTATTGACTCTTAACATTTATTTTAAAACTGATTTAGAATTAAGTCTTCTGTAGATGAGTGAGTTGGATGATATGAGGATAGATCAATATGATAATTCAGGGTATTTTAATGATATCCCTAAATATATTTAGGATTCTATCATCTAGAATATAGATTATAAGGCTTCATAAATGGTCTTACTTTTCAATTTTAGGCATAGGATGTTTCCTACAAATCATAAAAATATGGGGTATAGACTATTTAAAATACATAGAGTCCTTGTCAAGGGTGTCGTTAAACTTATAGAAGTTAAAAAACCATTTATAGTTAATATTTAAAGTATTAAACACTTAATTGAATGGATATTATCATTTTGGGATTCCATTTTTTAATAGAGTATCATGTTTTCTAAAATATTCTAACATAGGAAAATAAATTCATTAGGTCATCAGATTCAACCCATAATAACTATTTTTTATAGTTTGTTTCTATGATGAATAAAGTAATACTATATGCAGTATTTTAATCTCTATTTCTTACATGGATTTAATTCATATCCTCTTCCTTTTTAAAAAAATTAGGTTGTTTGTGCGTTGAAAAATGAAGTGTAGAGTACCATTTATTTTCAAGATAAAGGGAAGTTTCATGTTGGATCATTAATTGATAAACAGAGTTAAACTATATATCTAGTCACCTTCATAATAAGTCTTTAATTATATAAATCTAATACATATCTTATTAAATTTTAGCAACTAAAAGTTAAATAACTAGGGGTTTTAATTAATTAAATTGGTAATATTTTTGGGTTTCACCATCATGAAAATGATTCTAAAAATAATGTTATTTTTATTTTTCATTTTTAAATGAAATAGATGTTTTTGAATTCTCCTATATACATCTATGAAAATGTTTAGTTTTGGTTAAATCATCCCATGGTAAAAAATTAATTGATGGGGAATATTTCTAGAGGTTATTGAAAATTCTATTTAATCAAACTTTAAAACATTTTGGAACCATCTAAAATGTATTGGATTTAGGTTTTTGTGTGTATTCTATGATTTTAATGCTACTATATTGGGAACTAATGGATATCTTTGTTTCATTCTTTAGTGATAATCTATGTACCCTTCTTAATTAATTTATGAAATAATATATTTTTTAAAACCTCTTGTTTGAACTATATTGGAACCCTTAAACATGATTCGATATATGCTGAATTGAAAATAATTATGATCTTTAGCTTCTTCAATTTTTTATTCCACATTAAGGTTCAATAATGTGGACAATGTTGGATTTTATGTATGGAGAATAATTCACAATTTATGATAAATCAAACATAAATGTATTATAGATAAAAATTATTATTAGAATTCATTAAGTAATTAATTTTAAAGATTTAACTAAAATATTAGTAGATCTGAAATTTCTAAAAAAAATTAAGATTTGAAATTTAAATTTGAGGAGGTTATTATTTTCAGATAACTCATGGATTTAATAGAATAATCAATTTATTTCTCTCAATAGATTTTTATGTTAATATTTTGGACTTTTACATACATGCATCTTTGGTTTTGAACCGTTTTCTTGGGTTTTAAACTTTTAAGATTTTATTTTAAATTAGCTATATAAAAAATAATAACAATCAAGTTTTAACCCTTTTTTATCATTCATTCAGTATTTTATTATTTTATTTATTGAGTTGGTTATTTATGGTTCCTTCTAATTATTAAATTCTATCATCCAAAAAAGTGTATCATTATTATATATTCTAATTAAGAGTGTTTTTTCTTTTATATATCAAGAGAATTTTGGTGGTTTTAGTTACATTTAAAGTGTTGTTTGTTCAAAACCATCCAAACATATCAATATTAATAATTTTCTTAAACAAAAATCAAATATTTACCATGACAAAAATTTCTAAGAGAGAAATTACATTTTATTTATGAAAGATTGCATGGAGAAGATTATTTATTAAAATTGATTATTAGTGTAACATCCCCATTTTACTCATTAAAATTATTTTCATTTAATAAATTATCATAAATCTATTTCTTTATAACAATAAATATTGTAAGTGTGCAGTCATTTTATGGGGTTTTGTATTTATATATTTTTCTCATATCATTGAAATAAATTTTTAATTAAATATTGGCTGAATATATCATCATTTATTTATTTTTATCACATTATCTTTTTTTTGTGATGGAATATCTAAATCATTGAATAATCATTTTGAATTTGATTTTTTTTGTTTAATATATTTAAGTTATCATTGATTATTTTTTATATATCAAAAGAACCAATTTTATAGTATATTTTTGGAAATCATTTTTGAATTATATTTTTAGTGACTGTTCAAAATTTTCATAATTGGAATTTTTATTTATAATATTTTATTATTGCCTATGAAAATAAAATTTGAAACTTTTTCCCTTCTCTTAATGAGTTAATTAATATATGATTTTTAAGTAATTTTAATGATAGATTTTTTTGAAGGTGTTTCTTTATTTCAAATTGTTAAATTTTCTTTTTTGGATAAAATATTTAATTTATTTCTATTTTTAAAATTAATGGGGTTTTTGACAATTTTATTTAGTATTGAAATAATTTTTTCATTATAGTTAATTTAAAATAATAATTTTTATGTTCATGATTGAGTAATCATCCATTTTGAGTAACATGTAAGTGGATTTTTAGTAAATATGTAATAGAAAATACATGATGGTCTGTAAGAAAAAAAAACCCACGTAAAAACGTGTATTAGAATTCCATTGAAAAGAAATTCTTATCACTCTTTCTATAAGAGAAGTATTACCATGAATAGAAACGATAAGTTGATGTAGGTATGTAATATAATTTTGAATCATCAACATCATAAGATAATTGTTGTTGTGAGGTGTAAGATAATTTTCCA
Organism: Viscum album; assembly: GCA_963277665.1. Taxonomy (NCBI): domain Eukaryota; kingdom Viridiplantae; phylum Streptophyta; class Magnoliopsida; order Santalales; family Viscaceae; genus Viscum; species Viscum album. The sequence continues at coordinate 917,141,386 of OY728130.1, read as the reverse complement.
TTGAATATAATTTTTCTAGGCTATTAGAGAATATCATTTCCATTTTTTGGGATCATTGAGCTCAAAGGGTGTTAAAACCATAACTATTTAAAACAGAAATTTGGTGGACAATCGAATCATGATCCACGAAAAATAATTTTTTTGGAAGAAATCAGGGAAAGGATAACCCTCATCTAAATGTTAAGATAAATTCTTTCCATTGTTGAATCAAAGAAAAAAATTAAAGAGGATATTTCCTAGAAAACAAAATCATGAAATGATGATGAAAATGGGTACCACCATGAGTTGATGATGAAGCCAAAATATATATGTTTTTGTGAACAATTATGAACCGTTTTTTGATATAATCCTTGGTTAGAGGTTCAAATATTCATTGTGAGCTTAAATGATTTTGGTGAGGATGATCCATGTTTGAAGTTATCACATCATATTTTCTCTCAATTTTTTTAAATGTAGATATATTATGTGGAAAAATGATTCACTTATGATAAATCATTGATCCACTACCAATACATCCTTTTGAATATTATGATAGGTTTAATATGTTGAAAATTAATTTGATCTGCTTCTTTAGAGAAGGCAGTCCACCGAACCCATGTAGTAGATCCTGGTATTTTGTTGATGTCAAACAGAGGAAGGAAATTTTGTCTTTTAAATATTCATTCTTACTGAATTTATTTATAGTTTCATATGGGACATTGTGGAACCCAATCACATTAGTGTTGGGGTTGTTGAACTATGAACTACATGTGCTCAACATAATTATACAAAGAATATGATCAAATCATTAAACAATTGTGTTGATCAAGATGAAATAACTGATCACTTTCTATAAGAGATGAGTATCCAGTTTACTGCTACTGTTTGATGAAAAAAATAATGTAACAGACATTGTTGAAGGTAATGACATGAGTGGATTTTCTTTTTCAATATGATAATGGATTTTGGAATTCAACACTCTTTTGATGAAGAATTTTTAGTTTTTTATCACTACATTGTGGCTTGGAAGAATTCCATAACAAATATGAACTAAGAATGAGTTTCATCTAGGTTCACCTAACTTTCAACCCATGTTTTGGGAAAGTTTGTTTAATAATTTTTTTCACGATTCTTTGACATATCATGTGGAGGTGAATGTGGTCAATGCCCATGACCTCGTGGGTTTTTCCTATTAATGAAATCATTTAATCGTTGTAATGCATATGTGACTTTTCAGTAAAAAAAATTAACAAATTCAGTGGTAGTAAAGAAAAAAAGGGGAGATACATCAAGAAAAATCTTCTGGGGAAACATTTCATGGATATGAGATGGGTAAAAAAATTTATTACGATAATGGGGATTTATTAAAGATTTGTCACAAGGAGTTGAAATATAGCTCAAATTTCCAATTTTTGAACAATATCAGAGTGGTAATTTTCCTTTTCTTTTCTCTAATTTCATTTATTCTTGTTATAATTCATTTTGAATTTTTGTATGAATTATAAAATATAATTATTATTAGTTAAAAATATTTTTTTGGAAAAATATAAGTTATGATGGATAATATTTTCTTACACATTTATTGGAAAGTATAATCTTGGTTTCACTGATTTCATTCACACTTTTTATTGAAAAAGAATAACTTATACATTACTGGAAAAGAAAAAATGGCATATCAAAATTAGGTGGTTGATTAATCTCATCCCTTAATTACACTTACCATTTCAATAACAAGATTCAATTATTGAAAAACATTTAGTTTCAACGTAATATTGTTACATATCATTAGATTTTTTAATCAATATATCATTAAAATGTTTTATAGTAAAATATAAATAATTTAATGAATAAATTTATATCTTTATCCAACTTATAAAAATTCTCCCTAACTCTTTATTAGATATGCCACCTGCTTGTCAATTTGTATCCCTAATCTATATGTTATAATCATTAATATCTGGTATTTTTGTTCACATTTCTTAATAATAATTTTTATTTGTATTATCTTTCTATGATTTTTCAATCCCTTGGTCAAAAAAATTATTTTTCTACCATTACCTATTTATTTGAAACCCTACTCATGTTTATAAAAGTATTTAGTATGAAATATAAATAATAAAATTTGATATTTTCAGTTTTAAATCATTATGTATTGTAGAACCATTTTTTGGGAAGGGATTCATGTAATCTGTTTTAAAAACAATTAAAAATAATATATATATAATATAAAAACTTCTATAAAATATTGATTACAAAATAATATGATTTTTATTCATATGTTGAGTCCATTGAATCATTTTTTTGGTTGTATATACACTATATTTATTCCAAATTGATTTCAAAATAATTCCCTAAAATCCCATGTCATCAATGATTTTTGAAAAATAAAAATAATAAAAAGTGGAATATCATAGAGTGGTTTAAAAAAATCCAGAAAATGTTATTCTGCCTCCAATTAGAGAACCTAAGGGTGAGATAAATGGCCTTTGATAATTCTAATTACCAATTTTCTCATAAAACCCATAATGGATTAGCTTTTCACCTTTCTCTAGATACTATGAGATCAAATAGTCTCTATTTCCCATGTTTTCATCTTTTAATGGTATTCCCAATAAATATTTCTTAGACTTCCTTCAGGAATTTTATGCCTTGGTATAGTAACATTCATTAAAAGTGTTTAGTGAGGAAGATTTGAAGACGAGGGTATTTCCATTTTCCCTAATTACTAATTATAGTTCTAGTTTTCAATAATTTTTTTTAATAAAATGAGATCATACCACTAAATAGGACAGTCTTAAATAAATAAAAACAACAAGTCAATCTAGTCTAAAATAATGATAATTACATTTATCCCTTTGAAAAATAGGGATGGAATCCTCTAGAATTTGATTATACCAAGAAAGTTTCCCCCTATATGCTCCTTTGTTATCCAAACTATCATCTAGAGCATTTCCCTCCCTAAAAACATGAGTAATAATGAAGTCAATAGATGAGAGAAACTATAAATAATAAATAATTTTTTTCATAATCTTCCAAATGATATGAGTATAATAGGTTCCAATTATGTGAACAACTATGGTGGATCACACTCCAACCATATCCCATTCAAACCCCTCTTCTTAGCAAGGTGTAGATCAGAAATGACACTAAGCATCTCAGCTTAAAGGAAAGAGAAAATACCACAAGAGCCTAAGGAGCATCCCAAAACATCACCAAAACAATTTCATAAAAACAATCCCATAACCCGAAGGACCCATATTTCCTCTGGAAGACCAATCTATATTAATTTTAATCCAACACAAAATATGAGGATGCCAAAAAACATTCATTATACCCAACAGAGACCGAATAAATCCATTAACCTTGATACTCCAAAGAACTGAAAAATAATGCACCGAGTTATGACAATAAGCATTGGGAGGATGCATAACATTTTTCAAAACTGAAAAAAAATCCAGCAAGGTAGGCCTGAGGATTGAAGCTAACTCAATCATGATGACCCGTGTTTCTCACCATCCACAAGGAGTGAACATGTTTGGCAATAAAAACATGGAAATTAATCAACAACATAGGAGATAAAGTAAGGCATAACATACCTTCAAGAATGTCTTGGACAACATAAAAATTCTATATTTGAACATCAAAAATATCAAATAGTGCCTTTCACATAGAGGCTGATATATTGAATCTTAGAAACAAGTGATCCAAGTCCTCTCTATGTTGGTGACAGAAAAAACTGACCAAAAAAATAGAAATACCATAGACCTATAAATAGGAGTCAGTAGGGACTATTCCATGAGCTAGTCTCCACAAAAAGGTGAGCCGAGAAGGAGGAATGATCCTCCTATTAAACTTCCCAATCCAATATAATCCCAACACAGTAGTATTTTCAAGAGTATAAGAGTATTTAGAAGTGATCATACCATAGAGGTGCAGTTCCGAGATCCGGAAATAACCAATAGAGGAAAAATAATAATTATTAATAATCTATTTAACATGTTCAGGAAGAGTAGAAATATCAAATAATTGATCCTTAATAGAAACATCAAGATCCAAGTTTGAAACATCATAGCTAAGAGAACTGATGATAAGAAATACGGTCCAATTATATTTCCAAAACATTAGAGGGTAATCCTGAGAAACAGAACGTCTATAATTAACATTAATAAAAGAAAATGTGGATTTAAAAGAAGACCAAACAGAGGAATCCATGTAATTTTTATTACCACTTTTGAGTTTAATAAGGAATATGGACCTCAATAATGTATTATCTTATGAGTTTTCATTTACTAGTTTCCAAACAAAGGAAGATTGAAGTACTTGATTAAAAAGACGGAGATTTTTGGTACTAAGACCCCCTCTCAAATGGTTTATAACAGGTGTTCTAAGGCATAGTTACCAATCTTATTTTTAGAATACTACCAATCCAAATAATGTTTTTTATGGCCACATTAATTGTGATAAGAGAACCATGACATTTATAAACTATAAAGGAATAAAAAAATTTGAAATAATAACATCTTTAACCAAATCGGCCCGAACAACCATTAAAAGGGATTTTCCTTTCCAAGTAAAAAGCTGATTTTTTATCTTACTAATAATCCCAGAAAAATAAAAAACCTTCAGTCGACCCCAGAACATGGGAACAATAAGATAAGTAAAAGGGATAAACCCTTCCCTATTCCCCAAATCGTTGATTACTTCTGATTTCCTAACATGTGATATTTTTCTACCAATGTAGACAAAGGACTTATTCCAACTAACCTATTTCCCAGAAACATGATCATAATGCAGAAGAGCTTTTTTTATATTTCTAATATTTCTTTTAACCCCCTGAGTGAAAATAATAATATCATCAGCATAAAAGAGATGGGTAGGAGTATAGGAAACATGACCGGCACCAATAGCCTTCATCTTTTTATTATTATCCATGAGAGAAAATAATCTATTAAGATAATCTTCGGAAATAGAAAAAATAATAGCAGAAAGAAGATCACCATGTCGAAATCCTCTAGAACAAGAGAAGTATCCCTATGAGGATCTATTCACAATAACTAATATATGAGGAGATGAAAAAATAATCTTGATCCAATTAATGAAGTGTCCTCAAAACCAAACATGGAAAGAATTTTAAAAATAAAACCCCAATACATTGTATCAAAAGCCTTTTTGATGTCTACTTTAGGGAAAATATTCTCACCTCAAACAGGATTTTTAAAGATATTGACACACTCTGATGTTGTAACAATAAATCCTGAATATAATTTCCTTTAATAAAGAAAAATTGATTAGAAGAAACAATTTTATTATAGATGGGAGCGAGTCTTATGGCAAGAATCTTTGTAATAACTTTGAATAAAGTGTTGATAAGATCAAAAAGACGGAATAAGTGTATCACATTAGCATTATCCATCTTTGGAATTAAATCAAGGAATTAATAATTTAAGACTTCAAGAAGATGTCCCCCTTTGAAAAAATTAATAACAAGGCTTCAAACATCATTTCCAATGATCTCCCAATAATTCTGAAAAAAAGGAATTGTTAAATCCATTTGGACATGGGGAACTATCCAGCCTAAGACTGAAAATCATAGCCTTAATCTCTGATTCCCAAGGAATAGAGACACGTCTTGAATTATCCTCCTTATTTACCAATTTGGGTATAATACCTTCTTTAGGGGGGCAATGGTAGATGATCCATTAAAGAAATATTCATGATAAGAAATAATGTTCTCTGAAAAGATCATGTCTATTTTCTATAATTTTATTCTATCTTTTTAGTAAAGCAAGAGGCCTAGAAATTATCAATATAAATTTTCTGAAAGTAGGATCATAGATAGGATAAATAGAAACACATTTAAAAATTATGATGTTCATGTTATTGGAATCCATATTTTAATTCATGAAAACTCACATATGGATAAATTCAAACATTTTGGCATTTAATAACATTCTTTTTCATAATATCACAATGTTGGATTACATACCCAACCTACTAAAAATGAAAATTTTATAAGTTAGATGTATTAGATGCAATAAAAATATCATCTTTTTAAAAAAAACTATAATCATGTTCATATGAATCACTCATGCCTTTCATGGAAGTGGAAGGGTGTATTTATACCCACTAATACCCTGAATTTTTCACAGTGGCCTATTCCTTTTTATCAAAATCAATAAAGAGATAAATTTTTTAATTTCCAAGTAAATCATAAGGGGTTTCTAAAAAAATTATTTCTAGGATGGATTCTAATAATAATAGCCATAAAACTGACATGTAATCACAAAAATATATTTCAAAAATTATATAAATAATATTAAAATTTAAATCTATCAAATGGATATAGAGTTAAGTGGGAGAAAAAGATAAAAACTACCATTAACAATATAAGGTAAACCTATAGATAATTTAATTTATATCAACATAAGGATTAGATAAAATAATCAAAGAGATGTTTGAAATAGACCTTGGAATGACCAAAATGAAAATCTAATGTATTATATAATTTCAAAACTGGATAATTATAGTATATAAATGAAGAAAAAAACACTGAAATGATGAAAATAAAATTGATATACCACATAAAAAAGGGGATAAATATTCTAAAATGAATAATAACAAGGGGAAGGATGATATTTTTTAGGTTGAGGTCATTCCTAGTACTTTTAATAATTTTACACCATTATACAATTCTCTTAGATGATGAAACAATAAATAATCTAAACTAATTCAGTTCCTTGGGATTCTCAACAACTACATTTTCAACAATCTATTCATTGAAGAATTAATTCATATTCCACCATATTTGAAATATCTTATAAAAAAAATTTAAATAAGAAAACTCTAAAAAAATTCCCACATATGACCTCACTGAGGAGTGTAGTGTTATTCCTAAAAAAATCCCCCCTATAACTTATTGAGCCATAGAGTTTTTTCATTCACTTATCCTCAAGGAATCGAGTATAACTCAATTATATTATTTATATTGGTTCTTATATAAAAATAATACAATTCACATTATTTTAACATTTGAGGTTAGTAGAGATGGAACCCACTATTATGGTTATATAGTTGGCTGACTTGCCTTTTAAAATCCAAAATGAAGGGATGAGGACTTTCTTCCTAGGGTTTGTAATCTATTTTTTCCACATAATATTTTTTTAGTATGAAGTGTGACTTAGAGGTTGTCATCATTATAGGTAGATATTTTTTTGTTATTAGTAGTTTTTTTATTGATGTTTCACTGGGTTATTCAATTTATAATTTCTAGGTGAAGAAATATGAATTTAAAGTTTTCCAAAAAAAAAGAGAACCCACATTATTTTATAACAACATAATGGTGGAAATATTAGAACCGCAGGTCTCATTAGTTAATCATTATGTTTTTGATAAATTTTCCTAAACTAAATAAATTACATTGGAAGTTGAAAATGATGTTTCCAATACTCTTGAGTTGGCTCAAAATTAGAATCTAGACAACATTCATGATTAGGTTAAAATTTATTTTTTTATTTTGTAGTGTGTTGTAGAGGATGAATTTCCTATTTATAAATATAAAGTTATTTTATGATATTTTGATGGGGATTTCATTCTTATTAACAATTTTTAATGATTTGGTAATGTTGACAGAGCATATTATATTAATAAGATGAATTTTATATGAATTTTATTTTGATATATGATCTATAAACATTGTGTTGTGCACATTCCACAGCAGATAGAAGTGAGAAAACATTAATTATAGTTTTTAACTTTTAAATATTTCATGTTTTAAAACTCTGTTTAAGACAAATATTGATGATATAGGACTACTTCAACCAAATAGTATTTTTTTCAAGTGAAAAAGCACCCAATTTGGATCTTTTACCACTCCCGACAAACCTAAAATACTCATTTCATGGTGAAAATGAAACATTATAAGTTATTATATCTGCATAACATAAACAAATTCCAGAGTAAAAATACTAGGTTGTTATTAAAATGCTAGAAACTTTAATTGGTTGGTCCATTTGATAACATTTAAGGATTATCCCATCATATTTCATACATGGTATTCCAATAGAACTAGACCAAAAACTGTGATCTAAGGGTAAAATAATTTTAAATCCTAACATTAAAGTGGTTATGAGAACAGAGTTTATTAAGTTCTTAGATACTGGTATCTGTTATCCCAATTTAGATATTTCGTAGGACCTTCTTGTCAAACTAGTTCTAAAAAAGAGTATCCATAGTTGTGGTCATTGAAAATAATGAGAAAATACAAGTTATGAAAGCAACCAAATGGAAAGTCGTTATCAGAAATAGAAATATTAACTCATAAATTATGAAAAATAATTTTCCAATTTCCATTTTAGATATATTACTTGAGAGGCTTACTGTGACTGATTTATTTTTTTTCTAGAAGATTATTATGGTTACAACAAAATTCCCATTTCTCAAAGGTTCTAGGGAAAAACTAATTTCACAAGATCATTGGGAAATATTTCATACTAGTGAATTCCCTTTGGCTTTTGTGGTTCCTAATCCTTGTTTAAAATTAATATGATGGTGGTTTTTTCTGACATAATATAGAATATCATTCAGGATTTTGGGATAACCTCTCCATTATTTGAATAAATAAAGAGAATTATTTTAAAATTTTAGAATTTGGTTTAGTGAGATATTAAAATAATAATCCTATTCTGGATTGGGATAGATGCTATTTTATGGTAATTTAATGGATATTTATTAGATATAAGGATTCTGTGATTAGAATTGGAGCTGAAATTTGTAAAATATAAGTGATTAAGAAATGTTTCCCTTATAAAAATATAATGTTTGTTAGGATATATTTAAGAAAATAATTTTATTATTTGAGGATTATTAAGATATTTTAAATGAATACCAATCCCTTATGTTCATTTCTGGTCAATGAGATATCTTTTCTATTTGATGGAATGTGTTTGTATTCCTTCAATCTACTTAATTATATACTAACGCCATCGCGCTTAATCACTTCACCTAATTGGAAATTTTCTTTTGGTATTATGTGGGACAATAGTGATGTGGTTGTCAGAGTGGCTTTGCGATAAAGGCATAATATGTAGTTTCATGTGGTTAATTATAAAATAATATTGTAAGATAATGTTGAAAGTAAGAACACAACTATTGAGAATGAATTGATGGATGACATTTTTCTCTAAAAAAGTTTAGGAATTACCTATTAGGTTTTAAAAGTCAATGTTTTTATTGGCCACACTACATTGATATATATTATATCCAAAAGTTTATTTTAACTCAAACTCATTATGTTGATATTTTCTACAAGGGTTAAACATTGTGATTAGATAAAATAAGGTTGAAAAAATATTATTGAAGATCATTTGTATATGTTTTCTAGTATTATGTGTGAATATCCTAGGGAGATCCAATTTACCTTTAATGATGAAAATTTACTCTCTATTTTAGTTAAGTAGTCTTTTTTCGTATTAAAATGTCACCAATTTCATGGTAGTGGGAGTTATACCCAAATATTTCCCAAAAAAATAAAAGGAATATGTTTATTCCTAATCTCAAGTATTATTTGTGGGATAATCCTATAATTTTTAATATATCAGTTGATGGGATTTTGAGGAGGTTAATATTTGTGGAAGAGATTATTCCAATTCTAGAGAGTATGCACTCCTAACCTTGGGAAGTTTATCAAGGAGGGGGAAAATCTAAAAATTCCATCATGTTCGATTTTATTGGTCTAATTTTTTGAAGGAGGCTATGAGTTTATCTGTTGGATATGATTAGTTCCAAGGGATATTAAATGTTTATAGGATGAAGGATATTCCATATAATTTTATGATTTAGGTTTACATTTCTTATGCTTTGGGCTATGATTTTATAGTAAAATTGACATCTTCTCATTGAAATTAGTAAATTTTGGTGGTTTTATAGTTTGTTTCTAATTGGGATGAAGTTTGGGTCTTTTCAAAAAATAAACTTAGTAGTGTGATTTAATTCATTAAAAAGAATACTTTATAAATATGTATTGTTCCAAAATCTTTCGTCCATAATACTAGAGACCATTATAAGAATTTAAATTTAAATCATTGATAGAGAGGTATATGTGTTTCCATGAAAGAGTAACTACATACTGCCTACAATGTAGTAAAAATGTAGAAATTTCAAATAAGAAACTTAATGAAATCTAATATAATTTTATTACTATAAAAAAATAGACCATTGTAATATGGGGAGTGTTATAGAATTATAGAACTTCATTAAAACCCTAATAGGAATGTGTCAATACCTATTGTCTCTTGAAATATCATTTCCTTTAACTATAGAGTGCCAACACAAGTCAAACTGGGCTTTCACACCTCTAAGATTAGATTTTATGAATACCATAAACATAATACTTGTTGATTTGTGTGAGTTAGATGAAATTGGGGAGACTCACATAATAATGCAATGATTTATAAATAGATATAGAAGAATATTTTAATGATTCCTTCATCTAAAATATATAATTTATGGATATATATATATATATAAGGTATTAATTTTTAATTATAGACTTAGAAATTTTCTTATAATTCATAAATACAAGGGGTATAGACATTTCACCATCCATAGAGTTCTTAATAATAAGGATATTGAGTTTATAGTATATGAAAAAAAATCCTTTTTTTTTGAAACTCAGAATCCTAATCAATACATTTATGGGAATAAAATATGTTTAGAGGGTATTTTTTTATGGAATTTAAATTTCGCTATGTATTAATAAACATAATAAATTCATTGCTTCACCAGAGTTAACCAATTGTCATTCTGTTTTTTTATCATTTTATTGTTAAGAATTATGGGTTTGTATGATTTGTCTATTAGTATCGTTTTAATATTCTAATTTAATCCATTTTCTCTTATTTTCATTTTAAATAGCATTTATAGTGTGTTTAAAAAATAAATTTAGAGTCCCAGTTATTTTCAAGTCAAAGAGAAGCAAAATGTTGGGGCATACAAGATAAGCATACCTGAACTCAACATCATTTTTCTTTTATATAAGATCTCTAATTTTTGAAATATAATTAATATATGTTTAACATGTAGGTAATGAATTTTGAATAACTATTTGGGTTTTACTGAAGGAAAAATGGAAAAATTATGGGCTACATTGCTAAGATAATGCTTCTAAAAATATGGGGAGTTTTATTTTTTATTCTCATTAAAATATTTTTTTTTTCAATTCTCCTGCATAGATTCTTAATAGTTTGTGTTTTTTAAAAACAATATTGTATTATAATGTCATATCCTATGGGATATTTTCCTAGGTTGTTTAAAATCCAATTAAAAAACTTTCTAACATTCTAACACCCTAAAAAATTTCTTGGTAACAAGTATATGTTTTTCTTGTATTAAATAATTAGTATTCTACCATCTTCAGAGTTATTCAAAATATTTTTCTTCTTCCTTAAAGATAATTAATTTAACCTTTTTAATATGTTTATCAACTACTAGTTTGTTTAAAACATATAATTTGAAATGCATTTTCAGACATAAACATGCTTTTAACTATGGAAAATTGAAAAAAAAATTCATCTTTAACTTTTTTAATTGTTCCTCCCTATTTAAGATTCAATAATGGGGACATTGTTAGACTTTTAGTATTGGATAGAGGTTTTAAAATGGGAATAACATAATACAAAATCAGAAAAAAAAATCACAATTTATTTTTTTTCATTAACGTACTTTTTTATTTAGGGGATCAAAATTATTTTAAGTTTGTGATTTGAATTTCTATTCTGACTAGTTTACCATTTTCTTCATTCTCATAGATTTAATTGAATTATTAAATTTATTTCCCACTTGACATATTTTATTTTTTTTAAACATTCAGATTATTATTTATAATTATCATTCTTTTTTATCTTTTTCACTAGGTTTTATACTTATAGCCTAGGTATTTAAATGAGTTATAAAAATCTCATTCTACATTAGACCTATCTAAATTAATTAATTCATTTTATTATTAACTTTTTTATTATATGGTTTGTTTATGTTTCCATGTAATTATCAATTTGTATCATCTAAAAAGGGTTTTTAATTATTATGTCTTCTAGTTTTCTATTCCTTTTTTGTAACACCCCAAGCTTCTATGGTTTGTTTCCCTTTGAATAATGCAATAGCTTTCATTGTACACAACTTTGAGATTCTAACACACTACGACCAATCAAACTAGCTGTTATATATAGTAATACCTAGTTTTTGAAATGTTATAAATTTTATTTTTCAAAATGGAATTCATTTTTGAATTCGGAATATCGAAATTATCTTAGGCTGAATTTTTGGTACTTTTCTGAAAACATTCAATTTTTGATGAATAGTACTAAATTTTAATTAAAAAAAATTTAATCAAAATAATTTATAGTGTTAATTTATAAATTTTAATGGTTTTAAAGTATCATTAGATTATATTTTTATCAGTTAATATAAGTTTGGTAATTTTGTGTAATTTCACATTTAAACTAAACATAAACAAGTGTCGATCTTTTGATAGTTATTATTTCTTAAAAACAGGCTTTTTGTTTTGACAACGGGAATTAATTTTAAATTAATTTATGCCACTTCTGTGTTTTGAATTTGGAAAAATGGATTCCATATTTGGAATCAGGAGGTCCAAATTTTGTTAATAGGTAACTTTCATTTTTAGACATTGTGAATAATTACTTCTGTAAATATTTTATTTACCATGGTTAAAGGGTAAATCCTATAAATAAGGGTAAAAAATAATATTATAATAATATTAAATTACAGTAACATGTGTACCATTCCTATTGTTTGATACATTTCCGATCAAGGGAATCCTTGTGTTGATTTTGGAACCCTGTGGAGCCACTTGGGAATGATAATGACATTTTACATTAATTAATCTAAAGTGAAGACAAAAATAACAAAAGCATGTATCTTTTAGTAAAAAAAAATTATATGAGGTTATATAATTGATCTCTTAAACTATAAATATTCATTAGAAATATAAAATTATTTAATACATAATGGTATTTTATTGACAATTTTTATACATTAAATAATATAATTTATTTATGAAGCAATGATGATGTGGTAATTACCATAATAATGAAATTTTAAAATAATTGATATTATAAATATCCAAATAAATTTAAATTGAGACTTATGATAAATTAAACTAATTTTATAGGTTATTATGACATGTTATGGTTGGTAAATATATTTTATTTTAAGTAATAAAGTGTTTATGGCTTTCAAAAAAATCAAATTCTAAATAGTGTCAAAATTGACATAATTGAGTTTTGAAAAAAAAGGCTACTTTATTAATTGATATAATATTCCTAAATATATAAGGTTTGGCCAAAGGACATAGATAAGGTTATATATATTAATAATAAACCACATGTGGTTCTCTTGTATTTTTATATTATATTTATTAACAATATAATATAAAAATACAACGATACATGGTAAATGTCAAACTATTTAACTAAGAGTGAATTCTAAAAGATAAGGGTAATATGATGACCAAAACCTATCTAAAACCAATTGGTTGAGAGTTTTTAGACCCAAACCCACATTAAAATCTAAATAACTCATTTTTGAGCCATTATAAACTGAAAATAATTTTATTATAAAATAATATCCCAAGTTTTTCCTAAAGTGATCCTCACCTCTCTTATAAAAGGGAACTTCCTCTTCTCTTAATTTCACACCTCAAAATTCATTTTTCTCGTCCAAACAATGCCCAAATATCCTACCAACATTCCTCCCTTCTTTCTAGTGTCCTTCCTGTGGTCAAAAAGCTCACCTATGGATCCCTTTTGATCAAATCAAAAGGAAGAACCCAAAGAAGAGTTAAATATTTCATCACCTCTTTCAAGTTCTTTTCTTCTTCGACTTCCTCTTTCTTTATTGTTTACATTATAAAATAATAACTCCTATATATTATATATACTATGATGTTATTATAAAAATGGTACAACCATATTCATTATTCTATCCATCAAATGAATGAAAAAGTCACCATACGTGCCTACGTACGGCTTACCGTCTCCACGTCATGGTGTAGTTTGTTATTAAAACACTTCATTATTTGGATGGGTATAATAATGAGTATAACTGATTTAAATAATAAATAAACATGTTAATGATTCTGTATATATGATATACCATCCAATTATAAATGATTTCCCCATCAATATAATGATATTGTCGCTCATGCGTACGTATGGATTACTGTTTCCACGAACGTGATGAGATTCACTCCCCATCGTAATCATTCAAGAATAATTTTCATTTTATGATTAAAAAATAATGTCTAAGAACTTAACATAATTATGTATATGAATAAAATACATCCTATCTGTCACAAACATGGCTTACGTAATCGAGCAGATAAATGAAAACAAATCCGTTAACACCCAAAACGATTATACTACTAAAATATTAATAACAAAGAAATATTAGAAGATCATATATGATTTCATGTTTATATATATAGTTCTTTTATAATTTATTAAAAAAAATTACTATTATACAGGAGGTTAACATACCATTGAATAAGGAAATGTACAAGGTAAGGGTTAATTTCACAATCTCTTTATTATCTGAGGTTGTTTTTACGTAAGTATCTACTAAGACCTCTTTGACATCCACATCCGTGTTTTCTTAAAAATATATTTCAAAACATTTTTACTATTTACTAGACTATGGATTAAATTCATTTATACCCTTATTTGACCTTATATGTTTTGAAATTAATCTTTCCGTCGTTTTCCAAACAAGGTACTTTATGACATTTTTGAAAAAATTAAGGTAAGAATGTTCTTTTTACTTATATGAAAAGTGCTGATATTTTGCACCGTTATAAAATCATCGAATCTTACCTTACAATATTATAATAATATTTTCAAACTAAATGTTTTCTTTTATAATTATGTGACTCTTTAATGGTTTAAAAATAGAAAGTGGTATTTCTTTCAAATAGTTTTCATTTCATCTATGTCAACATCCTTTGATGGATTTTAAACTTGTTTGAAGTTGATTTATTATGATACAAATCTTCCATATTGTATTGAATGTTTTGTGATATGTTTGACTGTATATGTGTTATTTTTATACCATTCATGGTTTATGGTTAAAGTATTGATATTTCTTATGCTAGTTTTAATATGAATGTTTATGTTATGTTTCTAACTTTTCATATGAGGAATGTATTGGACTTAGTATGTGATGGGTGGATCCCACTATATATCCTCAGTGTATTGGTAGGTCTCATGAGATAATTATACATGGAATTGTCTGAGGCCTTTCCCAATTTGATATATGGTTTTGGCTGAGGCCTAAATCATTTTTAGATGTATTGGCCGAGGCCTTGACAAGATGTTTCAAAATGTCCGGAATTATACATTCCCTCATTATGAAAATAATATTGATGGTTCATGTGGTTATTCGACTAGTAGAATACCCATTACTATGTTTTATTATGGCATTATTTACTAAGATAATATTCCTTCCATAAAGTGTACATTTTTTTTATTTGTAAAGACATGCGTTTTCAATTATTCACCATGCCTAATTTTTATGTTATATTATGATAGATTGCTTACAATTATTAAGCATTTGAGCTCACCCATTTCTTATGTTTTATTTTCCAAGGATATGAAGAATTTAGTTATGAGTGACTTGTAGGAATATTCTTGGAGTCTTGGATGTTTCTAATGGAATAAATTAGTGTTGTATTTCTTTAAAAGTTTTAACATTGAACTTATGTATATATATATTGTTTCCAATAATACTAAACTGATCGGTATTTTGAGATTTGATTCCATGTGATCACGCCAATGTTATGTAATAAAGCATTAACTCTGGGTAACTAGGTTCGGGGCATTATAGTTGGTATTAGAGGAAGTTTTTTACAAACCTTGGAAACTAGATTTAGAAAAACTCTAATTAGAGCACATTACCCTAAGATAGACTTTTAGGATTATTATATAAGAAATTCCTTGAATTTTGGTACTATAGAAATTTTTTGAGTTTTCCAAGCAATACATCCTTGTCTGGATACGAGCAGGTAGTGGCAGCTCTGGCATAGATGTACTTAGAAGTAAAACCCGAAAACACCGCTTTGAGCTAGACTCGAACAGGAACTAGTGCACGGCAATGGGCCTTGTAGCACTCTTGGTTACAACACTCCCAGGGGATATGCTTAGGATAATTCTTATTTTCTTTACAAACCATTTTTAAGGGTTTATGAGTATATACTTCCTCAAAGAAATTTTTTTTTATGTTTATGGATTATATCCATAAATTGTTCAATTAATGTTAGGTGTTTTACAAGTTCGGAATTATGTATTGTGGTTTATAAACTAATCTACGGTATTCCATTGTTTAGAAATAGTTCCTAGTGTAAGGAATGGAAACTGTATCAATGCACGTAGTCCATGTAGGTATTTCCCTCCTACTCAAGATAATTATAGCGGAGCTGGTGATGCTACTAGTGCTGATCATCTTATCACCGTACTGGGACAACTCACACAGGTTATAAATAATAACCTTACCCGTATGGAGGACCCTGATCCACAACGCCTAGGATAAATGTTAGATCACAACATGAGGAAACAACCACCAGCATTAAATGGTTCTACAAATCCATTTGTAGCTAAACAATGGATAAGTTCCTTAGATAAAATATTTCATGCTTTGGGGTGTAGCGAAAGGGAAAAAGTTTTCATGGCAGTTTATCGCCTCACCAGAGATGCATATCAATGGTAGTCCTTAATTCAAAATACAAATGAGGATAAAGAAGTATCACGTATGGAATTAAGGGAGTTTAATGATATTTTCATAGAAATATACTTTCCTCATGAACATCGAGCAGATTTGGAATGGAAATTTCTGAGTCTAAGACAAAAGGAGGATGAGAATGTCACATAGTATGATGCTAACTTTACAATGTTGGAAAGGAATGATGCATATTATATACGTAACCCAAGAAGTAAGATTGATCTTTTCTTTGATGGGTTAAAACCATTTATCCATCAAGAATTAGTCTCGTAATCCTTCTCATCGTATGAAGATATTGTCTCATGTGCTATCAAGACATAAAATTAATTCTCTAAGTCTTACGAGTTTAAAGAAAATAAAGAGAAGAAGATATCTATTGAACACTATGGTAAAGGAAATAAGGAAATAGGGAAGAAGGTAAGAGTTGAATTTCCACCCTGTGAGAATTGTGGAATGAAGCACCCTAGTGTTTTCCCAAAAGGAAATGGAGTATGCTACAAATGTGGATAAAAGGCCAAATTTCTAGTGATTGTAAGGGGAAGAAAGAAGCTAACAATGTTCAATGAAATAATTTTAGAGATATGGGACATTATGAAAATTAATTTCCTATGTTTTAGGGAAACTTACCTTAGAAAAGGCCAAGGGATCAACGCCATGCTTATGCGATCACTACTATTGAGGTTGAAGCTCCGAAAGACGTGGTGGCAGGTAATTTAATGGTTTTCTCAAGTTTATCCAATGATTTATTGTATTCTGGATCATCGCATTGTTTCATATCTTCAAATTTTGCTATGAAAATGAGATATTTCCAATTTGATTTAACAAGGGAGTTGTCTATCAAAACTCCTAAGGGAAGTATCATTGGAACAAAGTTTTGTGAGTTAGTCCCCATTAAGGAATATAAAGGATATTTATCTTATGATCTAATAATCATACCCATGATTTAATTTGATATAATCCTCGGTATTGATTTCCTTTCAGACCATGATGCGAAAATTTATTATAAGAAGAAGGAGGTTACAATTCTCTAAGATGATAAAGCGTACTTTATCATTAGAGTAGAAATGTAGCCATCTGATTCTTATCTAAATCCACCCCCAGTAGCTCTACTAAATTCAAATATTGGGGAGGATTAGAATGAAATAATTATGGGTGAGGGAGAGAATGTTTGAATAGAAGACGTACCTATTGTGCAAGAATATGTTGATGTGTTTCTAGATGATTTACCTTGACATCCTCCAGAATGAGAAATTGTGTTTTCTATTGATTTAATTCCTAGTTCAAGGCCCATATCGAAGACCCCTTATAGAATGGCCACTGTGGAATTAGTGGAACTAAAGAAATAGCTAGAGGAATTTAGTAATAAGGGATTTATTTTCCCTAGTGTTTCTCTATGGGGAGCCCCTTTCCTTTTTGTTAAGAAGAAAGACAGATCTATGAGGTTGTGCATTGACTATAGCGAGATCAATGCTATAAAAATAAAGAACAAGTATCCCCTACCTCGCATTGATGATTTATTTGACCAACATCATAGAGCTCAATATTTTTCAAATATTAACCTTCGATTTGGATATCATCAGTTGTGTGTGAATAAGGAATACATTCGGAAAACAACATTTCAAACCAGATACGGGCATTACAAGTTTACAATAATGCCTTTCAGATTGACTAATGCACCCTCTGTCTTCATGGATCTAATGAATAGATTTTTCAAGGAATATATTGATGAATTTTTAGTGGTATTTATTGATGATATCTTGGTATACTCCAAAAGCTATGGAGATCATGAAAATCACTTGCACATTATTCTGAAGACTCTTAGAAGAAATGAATTATATAGGAAGTTTAGCATGGGTGAATTTTGGCTTCAAAAGATTTATTTTCTTGGTAATATTGTATCTAAAGATGGAATCTCTATTGATCCTTCAAGGACCAAGGCAATCCAAGAATTTCCAGCAGCGATGAGTATATCTGAGGTACGCAGTTTTATTGGTTTAGCAGTTTATTATCGGTGTTTTGTCCAGAATTGTTCCCGATTGGCTAACCCATTAACCAAGCTCACTCGTAAAGAGGTTAAATTTGTTTGGAAAAAAGATTGTGAAGAATGTTTTGAAGAAATTAAGAAAAGATTAGTTAATTCTCATATCATTACTCTACCGTCGGGGAATGATGGGTTTGTTATTTATTGTGATTCTTCAAATAAAGGACTTGGTTATGTCCTTATGTAGAATGATAGAGTTATTACCTATGCATCATGATAGCTAAAAATTAATGATAAAAGCTATCCCACTCATGATCTTGAGTTAGAAGTTGTAATATTTTCTCTAAAGATATGGAGACACTATCTCTATGGTGAAAAATGTGAGATTTATACAGATCACAAGAGTTTGAAGTATATTTTCTCACAAAAAGAACTCAACATGAGGAAAAGAAGATGGCTTGAACTACTCAAGGATTATGATTAAACCATACACTACCACCCCAAGAAGGAAAATAAGGTGTTAGATTCTTTGAGTAGAAAGTATCATAGAGTTTTCAACTAGATGAGAGTTGAAAGGGATCATATTTTCATAGTTTTAGTAAATATGGATATGGGAATAACCATTGAAAGTGAAACAACAATAATTTTTCAAATGGTTGACAAACAATCTTTACTATAAAAGATAAATAGTTCTCAGACTAATGACGAGGTGTTTCGAAAGAATATTGAAGTAGTAAATGATGGTGGATTGAGTGACTTTATATATGATGATAGAATTTTGAAATTTATGAAGAGACTTTGTGTTCCCAATATACCTGATCTAAAAATGGAATTTTTGGATGATGCTCATAGCTATAATTTCTCTATACACCCTGGGAGAACCAAGATGTTTAATGATTTGAAGGAACATTTTTTGTGGGAATACATGAAAGGAGATATTTCTGATTTTCTATCAAGATGTATAATTTTCCAACAAGTGAAAGTTAGAATACAACATCCTAGAGGATTCATGCAACCTCTTCCCATACCTGAGTAGAAATGGAATGATATTACGATGGACTTTTTCATGGGGCTACCAAAAACTCCTAGAAGGAATCATGCAATATGGGTCATTATTGATCTTCTTTCCAAGTTAGTACATTTTCTTGATATAAGAGAAGATTTACCACTTGAACGTTTAGAAAGACTGTATATTAATGATGTTGTAAGACTTCATGGAGTAACCCTATCGATTGTTTCTTATCATGATCCCCATTTTACATCAAGATTCTGAAAAAGTCTTCAGAAATCCCTGGATAGTGAATGTAACATCCCAGGTGAATAAAGAATAAAGCATTTTCACTTTTATTAATATTTATGAATTAAATATTAATTTTACTTTAAAGGGTTTTCTATGTTCGATAGCGTACCCGATACGCAACAAAGAGTTTCTTTGAAATCTTATGTTGCACACTAGTAATAAAATAATATTATTTTAAATGGTAGTTAACACGTAGTCATTGTATTGGCGGGAATGAATGGAAATAACTAAAATATGATTATATATGTTTTTCAAATGTTTTTACATTTATCCAATAAAATATAAAGGCTTAAAATACGAAAAGAATTCAATTTTAGCCATATATACTCTAATTTTCACTAAAGGTCCACTTATTGCCTTTTGATGGTGAACCGTAATTAAATATACTTTTGGTCACTCTTATACATTCTATTGGACCAAATAAAATTTTTCTTTAGAATCGGGACATCGAATTTTACTTTGTGTGAATTTTTAGTATTTTTCCGATAAAGTTCATTTTTTTAATGAATAGTGAAAAATGTTGTATTTTAATTCAAAACATCTTTTTAATCTAATTTATTTATATGATTATATTATATTTTTAATGGGTTTTAAAGTGCAATTAGAATATATTTTTACCATTTAATCCAATGGTGGTCGTTGGAATCAATTTCACTTTGAAATTGGACTTAAAATAGTGTCAATCTTTTGATACTTATTGTTTCATAAAAACACGCTATTTGCTCTAACAGCGGGAATTAATTATTAAATTAATTAATGTAACTTATATGTTTTGAATTTTGTAAAATAGACATCATTTTTGAATTCATAATATCAAATATACCTTAGGGTGAAGTTTTGGTATTTTTCTGAAAAACTTCAATTTTTGATGAATAGTGAAACCACTAAGTGGTACTTATAAAAACTGATTTTTCGTTTAAATGAAATTTTACCACCTATGTGTTTTCAAATTCAAAAATCTGACATAAATGGTTGTCATTAAGAAGTAAAATGTGGTTCAATGGGATTAAAATAATTTTTTGGTGAATAGTAACTTTTAAGTTTTTAATCACGATTAGAGGTAATTAGTGTAGTTTAAGGTAAAAATAATGTTTTAATAATATGAAATGACCTAGACACATGTACTACCCTTATTGGATGTTTCATTTCCGACCAAGACAATCCATGGGTCAACTTGGGGACCCCATGGAGCCACTTGGTAGGAAAATAACATTAATACCTTTTTATTTAAAGTTAAAATAAAAATGTCACAAACATGAGTTATTTTACTAAAAAAATATTTAAATGGGGATATACAAGTCATATGTTTGAATATATATATTCATTATAAAGATAAAAGTATTTCCTACATCATGATATTTTTTTTATAATTTTTAGGCACTAAATAAATTAAATTATTTATGACACCATGATGATGCAGCGATTACCTCATTATTTAAAGATTTAAAAAAACTGAAAAGATAATGTAAAATCTAAGACCTACACATGTCAAAAACCTATTGGATGGGTTGATTTCGAACTCTTAGAACCTTATCCTCTAAATATATAATTTTGGGACCTTTTAAATCCTAAAAGCATTTTATAATAAAGTAACCTTTTATAACTTTCCAAGAGTGCCCCTCCTCTCCTCTTATAAAAGGCCCCCACCTCTACCACCTTACCCACACCTCTCAAGCCTTTGACTCGGCCAAAACCTGCCCATTTTGTCTCTCCACATCCCTCTATTACTCCTTGAAGCCTCACTTTGGGCATAAGTCTTCCCAATGAATCCTTTGAGCTCAAATCAAAAAGAGTTACCCGTTTTAAAGGTAGTGTTTTCTCTTGTGTTCTTATGTTTTATTTTGATTCTCCAACCCTCTAAACTCTTTTTATTAATTTATTTTGTAACAGCACCAGTATCTTCAATATACTAGGATGTTTTTATAAGAAGTATTCAAGCTACACTTACACACACCTACATCTAATGGTTAAAGAACATACTGTTTCTGTGGATGGTGAATTTCTGCCTCACGAAACGATGATTGTTCAACACTCATATAACACCTTCAAAGGTGTCCATTAATATGTCACTACATTTATATAAGATGTATAATATGTTTATGTTTTAATTAAGCTTCTGTATTTTTCATTTATGACATACCTTTATGGTTTCCATTATAGGTAAACGCGATATCTTCATTTTAGGAAGTGTGGACTACCGCCCCCTCAAAGTGATTTGATTCGTTAATACCATATGTGGTACGTATAAATGATATATTTAATGATATTATATATGATACAATACTGTAATTATAATATTATTATGTATCATTATGTTTTAATTCCATTAAATATGAAATAGAAATGGAAGTAGCATTCATGCGTACGTACGGCTTACCGTCTCCATGAACGATGCATTTCATTTCTTACCTATAAATGTTTTGTAATATTATAAATGCCTATATATACTAGATATATATGATATATATGATATATACATCATTATTATAACTCTGGATATAATGGATACATGAACAACTTGTAATTATAAAGAGCATATTTTTTACTCAAGTACCAATGATCGTTAAAACGACCGTTATTAACTTAAATAATTACATAGTGTTCATGACATGGTAATAAGTGATATAAAATAAATAATGAACTTGAAAAAAGGTTCTTAAGCAAGTATAAATTATCTCAAGTTTATTATTCAGGACATTAAAGAACGATCGATTCAAGTCGGACCCGAGGTATGGGACTTCGTCTCAATCTCCTTTCATTGAGGCATATTTTTTTTTATACACAACCTTCTTTTATACGGTGTATAAACCCCTTTGACTTTTATGTTTATCCGAAAGGATTCTTTTTTATACAAAGCGTTTTACTAAACGAAAAAAGGGAATGTTTTTGTCGTACGTATGCGGCGACAACGACTTCTCTGCCGCCGTGACCATTATTTGAGTTTCAGCTTCCTTTACAAGACATACTTTTTTTTAAATGAAAAATAAATACGATGTTTTACTTTTCTTTTATTTTGGTATTGAAAACGGTTTTCATAATGTTTTTATATCAATGTGTTGTATTTATATCTTGTGATTGAAAAGTGGAAATGTCATGTTTCCTTTATGCATGTTTTATGTGATACGATTATGTTATGGTTCTTGGGCATTATTAGGAAGATGGGTGGTTACGTGATAAACTAAGGGCGGGTGAGACCGATATAGCTCTCCAATGCATTGGGTAACGCGAAGGGGTTAAACGTTGAGGTTTCTCCGAAGAGATTTAGGGAATATACTGTGATGGGTATTCCGAACATAACCAAGAGGGTTACTCCCTACGTAAGAATGTTATGAATGCCTCAAGTTACCTTTATGTCTTATGATTTATATGATTTATTCATGATTTGATGAGGTATGTTAAGGTGCTTATGTTTTATGGGTAAAGTATGATTTAATTCTTATGTATATATGTACTCATGTTTCCCTTCCATATTTTTATATCCCTTACTGATATTTTTATGCTCATCCCAAGTTTTTGAAATGTTTTTCACACGTCAAGGGAAAGGTAAATGATGTGATGATAGTGTTAATGAAGTGTCAAGAAAGAATCCATGTTTTATTTTAAATATGTTTCTATTCTTGGGAAAAATGAATACTATCTTTTATGTACCACTTTGTTTAAATGTGGAATGTAATGAATGTTTTATGATCTAATTCTCTAAAACTCTAAACCTGAAAAGATCCTCAACATGTATTCTTGAAATAACTCAAGATTAAGTATGGTTTAAGGCTGGGGCCTTATAGTTGGTATCATAGGTCGGTTTAGATAACTTTAGGAGTTATAATTATATTAAATTATTATCCAAAAATATGTTTTTTTATGGTCAAATTGAAATGATATAGCATTTGAAGATTACCATGTTGCTTCATCTAAGAAATGTTTGTTAGGAATGTTTTTTCGTAGAGGAAACATAACAGCTTTTCTGGGAAGGCATACAGAGGGAAATGACCTTTCAAATCAGTATCCTGATATGGTCAGAATCAGAACTAAACATTTTGTCGCAGTGATGGCTCAGCTGACTGAGGTGAAAAAATTTGGTTGTTTTTATTGATGGCATTTTGGATTATTAAAAAAGTAAATAGGAACATGAAATTAATTTAAGGATTGTCTTGGAAACCTTAAAATAAAAGAAAAAAATTGGGGAATTCAGCAAGTGTGAGTTTTGTTTTCAACAAATTTCTTTCCTTGGACACATTGTTTCAAAAAAAATGGCATAACTGTTGATCCTGCTAAAACAAAAGTTGTTGAATAATGGACAAGACCCACAAATGTAACTGATATTCGTAGCTTCCTTGGTTTGGCAGGTTACTACTGAAGGTTTGTTGAAAATTTTTCACGGTTATCTAGTCCAATGACTAAGCTAACTCGGAAGGGTGTTAAGTTTATCTGGACAAAAGAATGTGATGATTGTTTTCAGGAGTTGAAAAGAAGATTGGTGAATGCTCCAGTTTTGGCACTTCCTTCCAAGAATGGTGAGTTTGTTATATACAGTGATGCTTCGTTGAAGGGACTTGGTTGTGTCCTTATGAAGAATGATCAGGTAATTGCATATGTTTCACGTCAGTTGAAAACTCATGAGGTAAATTACCCTACACATGACTTGGAATTATCTGATGTTGTTTTTGCTCTAAAAATTTGGAGGCATCATTTGTATGGAGTAAAGTTTTAAATTTATACTGATCGCAAAAGTTTAAAGTATATATTCACTCATAAATAATTGAACATGAGACAGAGGAGATGGCTGGAATTAATCAACGATTATGATTGTACAATTCATTAAGATCTGGGAAAAGAAAATAAAGTGGCTGATTCTTTAAGCCAAAAAAGTAATGCTTCATTAATAATGTTGTGTTTGGAACGTGATCCTTTGGTTAAGGATTTGATGAAATTTGGCATAGAAGTTTTTGGTGCAGGATTTCCTTCTGTTTTGTTTCAGGTATCAGTGAAATATTCTCTATCAGACAGAATTTAGCAAGCGCAGAAGAAAGACAGCGGGTTGTATAAAAAGGTAGAGCTGGTTCAGAAGGGTAAGTTGCCTGAATTTAACATTGATAATGATTGTGTTTTGAGGTTTGGGAAGTGATTATGTGTGCCTAGTGATTCACAGTTAAAGAATGAGTTGTTATGTGAGGCTCATAGTTCCCCGTTTTCAGTTCATCCTGGAAGTACTAAGATGTATAGAGATCTGCGGGAGTATTACTGGTGGGATGGAATGAAAAGAGATATTTCTGATTTTACTGTGAAGTGTTTGACTTGTCAGTAGGTTAAAGCAGAGCAGTAGTTACCGAAATGGATGCTTCAGCCTCTACCAGTACCAGAGTGTAAATGGGAGAATATATCCATGGACTTCGTTGTGGGATTGCCAAAGTCACCTCGAGGTAATAAAGAAATTTGGGTTATTGTTGATCACTTTACTAAATCTTCTCATTTCCTTGCTATATGAGATACTTTTTTCCTAGATAAACTTTCCCGTTTGTATCTTAAAGAGATAGTCAAGTTACATGGATTCCCTCTCTCCATTGTATCTGATCGTGATTCCAGGTTCATTTCTAACTTTTGGAAAGGCCTTCAGAAGTCGTTGGGTACTAAATTAAATTTTAGTACATCTTTTCATCCTCAGTCAGATGGGAATTCAGAATAAACAATTTGGAATTTGGAGGATATGATATGTGCATGTTTGATGGATTATCAGGGAATTTAGGACCAACATCTTTCTTTGGTTGAGTTTTCTTATAATAACAGTTTTCATTCTAGTATACAGATGGCACCATTTGAGGCATTATATGGGAAGCGGTGTCGAACTCCATCTTTCTGGGATGAAGTGGGTGAAAGAAAGTTGATGGGACCAGAATTGGTAGAAGAGATGGCAAAAAAAGTTCAGTTGAGTCAGAAACACATGAGAACGGATCAAAGCAGGCAGAAGAGTTATGCGGATAACCGGAGGAAGGATCTATCTTTTGAGGTAGGTGATCATGTTTTTCTCAAAGTCTCACCATAGAAAAGTGTGATGCGATTTGGTAAGAAAGGAAAGTTGAGTCCAAGGTTCATTGGACCATATGAAATTCTGGAGAAAGTTGGATCAGTTGCATACCGAGTGGCTTTACCTCCAAGTTTATCTCAGGTACACAATGTTTTTCATGTTTCGAGATTGAGAAAGTATATGCCAGATCCATCTCATGTTTTAACCCAAAGGTAGTTCAGTTGGAAGAGAATCTATCTTATGAAGAACAACTAGTCCAGATACTTGACCGTAGAGAGAAAGTGTTGTGGAATAAGGTAATTAACCAGTTAAAGGTTTTATGGAAAACCATATGGTTGAAGAGGCAACATGGGAATCTGAAAATGCTATAAGGGATAAATACACCCACTTGTTTTGATAAGTGAATAGAATTGCGAGGACGCAATTCCCAAAAGGGGGGAAGGATGTAACATCCCTGGTGAATAAAGAATAAATCATTTTCATTTTTATTAATATTTATGAATTAAATATTAATTTTACTTTAAAGGGGTTTCTATGTTCGATAGCGTACCTGATACGCAACAAAGAGTTTCTTTGAAATCTTACGTTGCACACTAGTAATAAAATAATATTAGATTAAATGGTAGTTAACACGTAGCCATTGTATTGGCGGGAATGAATGGAAATAACTAAAATATGATTATATATGTTTGTTAAATGTTTTTACATTTATCCAATAAAAGATAAAGGCTTAAAATATGAAAAGAATTCAATTTTAGGCATATATACTCTAATTTTCACTAAAGGTCCACCTATCGCCTTTTGATGGAAAACCATCATTAAATATAGTTTTGGTCGCTCTTATACATTCTATTGGACCAAATAAAATTCTTCTTTAGAATCGGGACATCAAATTTTACTTTGTGTGAATTTTTGGTATTTTTCCGATAAAGTTCATTTTTTCAATGAATAGTGAAAAATGTTGTATTTTAATTCAAAAAATCTTTTTAATATAATTTATTTATATGATTAGATTATATTTTGAATGGGTTTTAAAGTGAAATTAGAATATATTTTTACCATTTAATCCAATGGTGGTCATTGGAATCAATTTCACTTTGAAATTGGACTTAAACTAGTGTCAATCTTTTGATACTTATTGTTTCATAAAAACACGCTATTTGCTCTGACAGCGGGAATTAATTATTAAATTAATTAATGTAACTTATATGTTTTGAATTTTGTAAAATATACATCATTTTTGAATTAGTAATATCAAATATAGCTTAGGGTGACGTTTTGGTATTTTTCTAAAAAACTTCAATTTTTGATGAATAGTGAAACCACTAAGTGGTACTTATAAAAACTGATTTTCCATTTAAATGAAATTTTACCACCTCTGTGTTTTGAATTTCAAAAATACGACATATATGGTTGTCATTAAGAAGTAAAATGTGGTTCAATGGGATTAAAATAATTTTTTTGGTGAATAGTAACTGTTAAGTTTTTAATCGCGATTAGAGGTAATTAGTGTAGTTTAAGGTAAAAATAATGTTTAAATAATATGAAATGACCTAAACACATGTCCTACCCTTATTTGATGTGTCATGGAAGACCAATAAAATCCATGGGTCAACTTGGGGACCCCATTTATCCACTTTGGTAGGAAAATGACATTAATACCTTTTTATTTAAAGTTAAAATAAAAATGTCACAAACATGAGTTGTTTTACTAAAACAATTTTTAGATGGGGTTATACAAGTCATATTTTTTACTATAAATATTAATTAGAAAGATAAAAATATTTCAAACATCATGATATTTTTTTATAATTTTTAGACACTAAATAAATTAAATTATTTATGACACCATGATGATGCAGCGATTACTTCATTATTTAACGATTTAAATAAAATGAAAAGATAATGTAAAATCTAAGACATAGACATGTCAAAAACCTATTGGATTGGTGGATTTCGAACTCTTAGCACCTTATCCTCTAAATATATAATTTTGGGACCTTTTAAATCCGAAAATCATTTTATAATAAAGTAACCTTTTATAACTTTCCAAGAGTGCCCCTCCTCTCCTCTTATAAAAGGCTCCCACCTCTACCACCTTACCCACACCTCTCAAGCCTTTGTCTTGGACAAACCCTGCCCATTTTGTCTCTCCACATCCCTCTATTACTCCTTGAAGCCTCAATTTGGGCAGAAGTCTTCCCAAGGAATCCTTTGAGCTCAAATCAAAAAGAGTTACCTGTTTTAAAGGTAGTGTTTTCTCTTGTGTTATTATGTTTTATTTTGCTTCTCCAACCCTCTAAACTCTTTTTATTCCTTTATTTTGTAACAACACCAGTATCTTCAATATACTAGTATGTTTTTATAATAATTATTCGAGCTACACTTACACACACCTACATCTAATGGTTAAAGAACATACTGTTTCTGTGGATGGTGAATTTCTGCCTCACGAAACGATGATTGTTCAACACTCATATAACACCTTCAAAGGTGGCCATTAAGATGTCACTAAATTTATATATGATATATAATATGTTTATTTTTTACTTAAGCTTCTGTATTTTTCATTTATGACATACCTTTATGGTTTCCATTATGGGTAAATGTGATATCTTCATTTTAGGAAGTGCGGACTACCACCCCCTCAAAGTGATTTAATTCATTAATACCATATGTGGTACGTATAAAGGATAGATTGAATGATATTATATATGATAAAATACTTTAATTATAATACTATTATGTATCATTATGTTTTAATTCCATTAAATATGAAATATAAATGGAAGTAGCGTTCATGCGTACGTACGGCTTACCGTCTCCATGAACGGTGCATTTCATTTATTACCTTTAAATGTTATGTAATATTATAAATGCATGTATATACTGGATATATATGATATATATGATATATACATCATGGGTATAACTCTGGATATAATGG
The DNA here is from genome assembly GCA_963277665.1 of Viscum album. Lineage (NCBI taxonomy): Eukaryota > Viridiplantae > Streptophyta > Magnoliopsida > Santalales > Viscaceae > Viscum > Viscum album. The sequence goes on along the minus strand of OY728130.1, from coordinate 917,112,375 downwards.
ATACATGAACAACTTGTAATTATAAAGAGCATATTTTTGACTCAAGTACCAATGATCGTTAAAATGACCGTTATTAACTTAAATAATTACATAGTGTTAATGACATGGTAATAAGTGATATAAAAGGAATAATTAACTTTAAAAAGTTTCTTAATAAATTAGAAATTAACTCAAGTTTATTATTCAGGACATTAAAGAACGATCGAGTCAAGTCGGACCCGAGGTATGGGACTTCGTCTCAATCTCCTTTCATTGAGGCATATTTTGTTTTTACACAACCTTCTTTTATACGGTGTATAAACCCCTTTGACTTTTACGTTTATCCAAAAGGAATATTTTTTATACAAAGCGTTTTACTAAATGAAAAAAGGGAATGTTTTTGTCGTACGTATGTGGTGACAATGACTTCTCCGCCGCCATGACCATTATTTGAGTTTCAGCTTCCTTTACAAACCATACTTTTTTTAAATGAAAAATAAATATGATGTTTTACTTTTCTTTTCTTTTGGTATTGAAAATGGTTTTCATAATTTTTTTATATCAATGTGTTGTATTGATATCGTGTGATTGAAAAGTGGAAATTTTATGTTTCCTTTATTAATGTTTTATGTTATACGATTATGTTATTGTTCTTGGGAATTATTATGAAGATGGGTGGTTCTGTGATAAACTAAGGGCGGGTGAGCCCGATATAGCTCTCCAATGAATTGGGTAACACGAAGGGGTTAAACGTTGAGGTTTCTCCGAAGAGATTTAGGGAATATACTGTGATGGGTATTCCAAACGTAACCAAGAGGGTTACTCCCTACGTAACAATGTTATGAATGCCTCAAGTTACCTTTATGTCTTATGATTTCGATGATTTATTCATGATTTTATGAGGTATGTTAAAGTGCTTATGTTTTATGGGTAAAGTATGATTTCATTCTTATGTATATATGTACTCATGTTTCCCTTCCATATTTTTATATCCCTTACTGAGCTTTTTATGCTCATCCCAAGTTTTTGAAATGTTTTTCACAGGTCAAAGGAAAGGTACATGATGTGATTATAGTGTCAATGAAGTGTCAAGAAAGAATCCATGTTTTATTTTAAATTTGTTTCTATTGATGGGAAAAATGAATACTATCTTTTATGTACCACTTTGTTTAAATGTGGAATGTAATGCATGTTTTATGATCTAATTCTCTAAAACTCTAAACCTGAAAATATCCTCAACGTGTATTCTTGAAATAACTCAAGATTAAGTATAGTTTAAGGCTGGGGCCTTATAGTTGGTATCAGAGGTCGGTTTTGATAACTTTAGGATTTATAATTCTATTAAATGATTATCCAAAAATATTTTTTATGGTCAAATTGAAATGATATAGCATTTGAAGATTACCATGTTGCTTCATTTAAGACATGTTTGTTAAGAATGGTTTTTTGTAGAGGAAACATAACAGCTTTTCTGGGAAGGCATATAGAGGGAAATGACCTTTCAAATCAGTATCCTGAGATGGTCAGAATCAGAACTAAACAGTTTTTCGCAGTGATGGCTCAGCTGACTCATGTGAAAAAAGTTGGTTGTTTTTATTGATGACATTTTGGATTATTCAAAAAGTAAAGAGGAGCATGAAATTCATTTAAGGATTGTCTTGAAAACCTTAAAATAAATGACACTATTTGGTGAATTCAACAAGTGTGAGTTTTGGTTTCAACAAATTTCTTTCCTTGGACACATTGTTTCAAAAAATGGCATAATTGTTGATCCTGCTAAAACAAAAGTTGTTGAAGAATGTCCAAGACCCACAAATGTAACTGAGATTCGTAGCTTCCTTGGTTTGGAAGGTTACTACCGAAGGTTTGTTGAAAATTTTTCATGGTTATCTAGTCCAATGAATAAGCTAACTCGGAAGGGTGTTAAGTTTATCTGGAAAAAAGAATGTGATGATTGTTTTTAGGAGTTGAAAAGAAGATTGGTGAATGCTCTAGTTTTGGAACTTCCTTCCAGGAATGGTGAGTTTTTTATATACAGTGATGCTCCGTTGAAGGGACTTGGTTGTGTCCTTATGAATAATGATCAGGTAATTGCATATACTTCACGTCAGTTGAAAACTCATGAGGTAAATTACCCTACACATGACTTAGAATTAGCTGCTGTTGTTTTTGCTCTAAAAATTCAGAGGCATCATTTGTATGGAGTAAAGTGTGAAATATATACTGATCACAAAAGTTTAAAGAATATATTCACTCAGAAATAATTGAACATGATATAGAGGAGATGGCTGGAATTAATCAAGGATTATGATTGTACAATTCATTACCATCTGGGAAAAGCAAATAAAGTGGTTGATGCTTTGAGTCAAAAAAGTAATGCTTCATTAACAATGTTCTGTTTGGAACATGATCCTTTGGTTAAGGATTTGATGAAATTTGTCATAGAATTTGTTGGTGCAGGATTTCATTATGTTTTGTTTCAGGTATCAGTGAAATCTTCTCTATCAGAAAGAATTAAGCAAGCGCAGAAGAAAGATAGTGGGTTGCAGAAAAAGGTAGAGCTGGTTCAGAAGGGTAAGTTGCCTGAATTTAACATTGATAATAAATGTGTTTTGAGGATTGGGAAGTGATTATGTGTGCCTAGTGATTCACAGTTGAAGAATGAGTTGTTATGTGAGGCTCATAGTTCCCCGTTTTCAGTTCATCCTGGCAGTACTAAGATGTACAGAGATCTGTGGGAGTATTACTGGTGGGATGGAATGAAAAGAGATATTGCTGATTTTACTTTGAAGTGTTTGAATTGTCAGCAGGTTAAAGAAGAGAGGCAGTTACTAAAATGGATGCTTCAGCCTCTACCAGTACCAGAGTGAAAATGGGAGAATATATCCATGGACTTCATTGTGGGATTGCCAAAGACACCTCGAGGTAATAAAGCACTCTGGGTTATTGTTGATCGCTTGACTATATCTTCTCATTTCCTTACTATACGATATACTTTTTCCCTAGATAAACTTTCCTGTTTGTATCTTAAAGATATATTCAGGTTACATGGAGTTCCTCTCTCCATTGTATCTGACCGTGATCCTAGGTAAACTTCTATCTTTTGGAAAGGCCTTCAGAAGTCGTTGGGTACTGAATTAAATTTTCGTACAACTTTTCATCCTCAGTCAGATGGGCATTCAGAATAAACAATTCAGACTTTGGAGGATATGCTACGTGCTTGTTCGATGGATTATTAGGGAAGTTGGAACCAACATCTTTCTTTGGTTGAGTTTTCTTATAATAATAGTTTTCATTCTAGTATATAGATGGCACCATTTGAGGCATTATATGGGAAGCGGTGTCGAACTCCAGCTTTCTGGGATGAAGTGGGTGAAAGGATGTTGATGTGACCAGAATTGGTAGAAGAGATGGCATAAAAAGTTCATTTGATTTAGAAACACATGAGAACAGCTCAAAGCAAGCAGAAGATTTATGCGGATAACTGGAGGAAGGATCTATCTTTTGAGGTAGGTGATCATGTTTTTCTCAAAGTCTCGCCATGGAAAAGTGTGATGCGAGTTGGTAAGAAAGGAAAGTTGAGTCCAAGGTTTATTGGACCATATGAAATTCTGGAGAAAGTTGGATCAGTTTCATACTGAGTGTCTTTCCTCCAATTTTATCTCAGGTACACAAAGTTTTTCATGTTTCGATGTTGAGAAAGTATATGCCAGATCCATCTCATGTTTTGAGCCCAAAGGTAGTTCAGTTGGAATAGAATCTATCTTATGAAGAACAACCAGTCCAGATACTTGACCGTAGAGAGCAAGTGTTGTGGAATAAGGTAATTCACCAGGTAAAGGTTTTATGGAAAAACCATATGGTTGAAGAGGCAACATGGGAATCTGAAAATGCTATGAGGGATAAATACCCCCACTTATTTTGATAAGTGAATAAAATTGCGAGGACGCAATTCCCAAAAGGGGGGAAGGATGTAACATCCCTGGTGAATAAAGAATAAATCATTTTCATTTTTATTAATATTTATGAATTAAATATTAATTTTACTTTAAAGGGGTTGCTATGTTCGATAGTGTACCTGATACGCAACAAAGAGTTTCTTTGAAATCTTATGTTGCGCACTAGTAATAAAATAATATTAGTTTAAATGGTACTTAACACGTAGTCGTTGTATTGGCAGGAATGAATGGAAATAACTAAAATATGATTACATATGTTTGTTAAATATTTTTACATTTATCCAATAAAATATTAAGACTTAAAATATGAAAAGAATTCAATTTTAGGCATATATACTCTAATTTTCACTAAAGGTCCACTTATCGCCTTTTGATGGCGAATCGTCATTAAATATAGTTTTGGTCGCACTTATACATTCTATTGGACCAAATAAAATTCTTCTTTATAATCGGGACATCAAATTTTACTTTGTGTGAATTTTTGTTATTTTTCCGATAAAGTTCATTTTTTTAATGAATAGTGAAAACTGTTGTATTTTAATTCAAAACCACTTTTTAATATAATTTATTTATATGATTAGATTATATTTTTAATGGGTTTCAAAGTGAAATTAGAATATATTTTTACCATTTAATCCAATGGTGGTCGTTGGAATCAATTTCACTTTGAAATTGGACTTAAACTAGTGGCAATCTTTTGATACTTATTGTTTCATAAAAACACGCTATTTGCTCTGACAGTGGGAATTAATTATTAAATTAATTAATATAACTTATATGTTTTGAATTTTGTAAAATAGAAATCATTTTTGAATTCGGGATATCAAATATAGATTAGGGTGATGTTTTGGTATTTTTCTGAAAAACTTCAATTTTTGATGAATAGTGAAACCACTATGTGGTACTTATAAAAAATGATTTTCCGTTTAAATGAAATTTTACCACCTCTGTGTTTTGAATTTCAAAAATCCGACATACATGGTTGTCACTAAGAAGTAAAATGTGGTTCAATGGGATTAAAATAATTTTTTAGTGAATAGTAACTTTAAGTTTTTAATCACGATTAGAGGTAATTAATGCAGTTTAAGGTAAAAATAATGTTTTAATAATATGAAATGACCTATACACATGTTCTACCCCTGTTGGATGTATCATGACCGACCAAGAAAATTCATGGGTCAACTTGGGGACCCCATGGAGCCACTTTGGTAAGAAAATGACATTAATACCTTTTTATTTAAAGTTAAAATAAAAATGTCACAAACATGAGTTGTTTTACTAAAACAATTTTTAAATGAGGTTATACAAGTCGCATTTTTGACTATAAATATTCATTATAAATCTAAAAGTATTTCCTACATCATGATATTTTTTTATAATTTTTAGACACTAAATAAATTAAATTATTTATGACACCATGATGATGCAGCAATTACCTCATTTTTAACAATTTAAATAAAATGAAAATATAATATAAAATCTAAGATCTACACATGTCAAAAACCTATTGGATGGGTGGATTTCGAACTCTTAGCACCTTATCCTCGAAATATATAATTTTGGGACCTTTTAAATCTGAAAATCATTTTATAATAAAGTAACCTTTTATAACTTTCTAAGAGTGCCCCTCCTCTCCTCTTATAAAAGGTCCCCACCTCTACCACCTTACCCACACCTCTCAAGCCTTTGGCTCAGCCAACCCCTGCCCATTTTGTCTCTCCACATCCCTATATTACTCCTTGAAGCCTCACATTGTGCAGAAGTCTTTCCAAGGAAGCCTTTGAGCTCAAATCAAAAAGATTTACCCGTTTTAAAGGTAGTGTTTTCTCTGGTGTTATTATGTTTTATTTTGCTTCTCCAACTATCTAAACTCTTTTTATTCCTTTCTTTTATAACAAAACTAGTATCTTCAATATACTAGTATGCTTTTATAAGAAGTATTAGAGCTACACTTACACACACCTACATCTAATGGTTAAAGAACATACTGTTTCTGTGGATGGTGAATTTCTGCCTCACGAAATGATGATTGTTCAACACTCATATAACACTTTCAAAGGTGGACATTAAGATGTCACTACATTTATATATGATATATAATATGTTTATGTTTTACTTAAGCTTCTTTATTTTTCATTTATGACATACCTTTATGGTTTCCATTATGGGTAAACGCGATATCTTCATTTTAGGAAGTGCGGACTACCGCCCCCTCAAAGTGATTTGATTCGTTAATACCATATGTGGTACGTATAAAGGAGAGATTTAATGATATTATATATGATACAATAATGGAATTATAATACTATTATGTATCATTATTTTTTAATTCCATTAAATATGAAATAGAAATGGAAGTAGCGTTTATGCATACGTATGTCTTACCGTCTCCATGAACGATGCATTTCATTTCTTACCTCTAAATGTTATGTAATATTATAAATGCATGTATATACTGGATATATATGATATATATGATATATAAATCATGAGTATTACTCTGAATATAATGGATACATGAACAACTTGTAATTATAAAGAGCATATTTTTTACTCAAGTACCAATGATCGTTAAAACGACCGTTATTAACTTAAATAATTACATAGTGTTCATGACATGGTAATAAGTGATATAAAAGGAATAATGAACTTGAAAAAGGTTCTTAAGCAAGTAGAAATGAACTCAAGTTTATTATTTAGGACATTAAAGAACGATCGAGTCAAGTCGGACCTGAGGTATGGGACTTCGTCTCAATCTCCTTTCATTGAGGCATATTTTGTTTTATACACAACCTTATTTTATACAGTGTATAAACCCCTTTGACTTTTACATTTATCCAAAAGGATTATTTTTTATACAAAACGTTTTAATAAACGACAAAAGGGAATGTTTTTGTCATACGTATGCGGCGACAACGACTTCTCCGCCGCCGTGACCATTATTTGAGTTTCAGCTTCCTTTACATGCCATACTTTTTTTTAAATGAAAAATAAATACGATGTTTTACTTTTATTTTATTTTGGTATTGAAAAGGGTTTTAATAATTTTTTTATATCAATGTGTTGTATTGATATCTTTTGATTGAAAAGTGGAAATGTTATGTTTCCTTTATGCATGTTTTATGTGATACAATTTTGTTATGGTTCTTGGGCATTATTATGAAGACGGGTGGTTCCGTGATGAACTAAGGGCGGGTGAGCCCGATATAGCTCTCCAATGCATTGGGTAATGCTAAGGGGTTAAACATTGAGGTTTCTCTGAAGATATTTAGGGAATATACTGTGATGGGTATTCCAAACATAACCAAGAGGGTTACTCCCTACGTAAGAATGTTATGAATGCCTCAAGTTACCTTTATGTCTTATGATTTCTATGATTTATTCGTGATTTGATGAGGTATGTTAAAGTGCTTATGTTTTATGGGTAAAGTATGATTTCATTCTTATGTATATATGTACTCATGTTTCCCTTCCATATTTTTATGTCCCTTACTGAGCTTTTTATGCTCATCCCAAGTTTTTGAAATGTTTTTCACAGGTCAAGGGAAAGGTACATGATGTGATGATAGTGTCAATGATGTGTCAAGAAAGAATCCATGTTTTATTTTAAATATGTTACCATTGATGGGAAAAATGAATACTATCTTTTATGTACCACTTTGTTTAAATGTGGAATGTAATGCATGTTTTATGATCTAATTCTCTAAAACTCTAAACCTGAAAAGATCTTGAACGTGTATTCTTGAAATAACTCAAGATTAAGTATGGTTTAAGTCTGGGGCCTTATAGTGAACTTCTTTTGAGCACTACCAACCACCCTCAAACTGATGGACAATCAGAACGGACTATTCAAACCTTAGAAGACATGTTGAGATCTTGCTCACTTGACTTTCAAGGTATGTGGGATCAATATTTTCCTCTGGTAGAATTTTTCTATAACAATATCTTCCATTCAAGTATTCAGATGGCACTATATGAAGCATTATATGGAAATAGATATCGAACACCAACTTGTTGAGATAATGTTGGTGAAAAAAAACTCCTAGGCCCAGAACTTGTTGAGGAAACTATGGAAAAGGTGAAGGTTATCCAAACCCACATCAAATCAGCTCAAAGTAGGCAGAAGAACTATGTCGATAACCGAAGGTAGGATTTATAATTTCAGGTATGAGATCATGTTTTCTTGAAGGTATCTCCATGGAATGGTGTTATACGATTCGGTAAGAAGGGTAAATTAAGTCCCAATTACATCGGACCTTTTAAAATTCTAGAACGAATTGGGGTTGTATCTAACTGTTTAGCAATGCCACCAAGTCTCTCCAATGTTCATGATGTGTTCCACGTATCACTATTGAGAAAATACATGTCTAACCCAACGCATGTACTCACCTATGAGGAAATTGAACTGGAACCTGATTTTTCTTATTATGAAGATCCTATCAAGATTCTTCATACCAGAGAACAAGTGTTGAGAAACTAGACGACTCGTCTGGTAAATGTTCTATGGAGAAACCACAAGATAGAAGAGGCAATGTGGGAACCAGAGGAACTTATGATGAAGAACCACCCTAATATTTTTGTACGATAGAATTATAGAAATTTTGAGAACGAAATTATTTTGATGGAATAATGTAACACCCCAAGATTCCACAGTACATTTCCCTTTGAATAATGCAATATCTTTCATTGTATGCAACTTTGAGATTCTAACACACCGCAACCAATAAAACTAGAAGTTATGTATAGTAACACCCACTTTTTTAAATTTTATAAATTTTATTTTTTAAAAGGGACTTTATTTTTGAATTTGGAATATCTAAATTATCTTAGGGTGAATTTTTGGTACTTTTCTGAAAACTTTTAATTTTTGATGAATAGTACTAAATTTTAATTAAAAAAAAATTATTCAAAATAATCTATAGTGATAAATTATACATTTTATTGGTTTTAAAGTATCATTAGATTATATTTTTATAATTTAATATAATTTAGGTCATTTTTTGTAATTACACATTTAAACTAAACATAAACAAGTGTCAATCTTTTGATAGTTATTATTTCTTAAAAACACGCATTTTGTTTTGACAAAAGGAATTAATTTTAAATTAATTTCTGCCACTTATGTGTTTTGAATTTGGAAAAATTTATTCCATATTTGGAATCAGGAGATCGAAATTGTATTAATAAGTAACTTTTATTTTTAGACATTGTGAATAATTGCTTCGGTGAATATTTTATTTATCATGGTTAAAAGGTAAATCTGGTAAATAAGGGTAAAAAAATAATTTTATAATAATATTAAATTACCCTAAAATGTGTCTCATTCTTATTGGTTGATAGAATACAGACTATGTACATCCTTGGGTCAATTTTGGGACTGTGAGGAGCCACTTGGGAGTGATAATGACATTTTACATTAACTAATCTAAATCAAAGACAACAATAACAAAAGCATGTATCTTTTAGTAAATCATTTTTATATGGAGTTATATAATTTATATATTTGAATATAAATATTGATTAGAAATATAAAAATATTTAATACATAATTTTATTTTATTTATAATTTTTAGACATTAAATAAGTTAATTTATTTGTGACAGAAGGATGATGCAGTAATTACCTTAATAATGAAATGCAAAAAATAATTGATATTATAAATTTCCAAATTAATGTAAATTGTGACTTATGATAAATTACAATAATTTTATAGGTTAATATGACATGTTAGGGTTGGTTAAATAAATTTTATTCTAAGTAATAAAGTTTTTATAGCTTTCAAAAAAAACAAATACTAAATAGTATCAAAATTGACATAATTGAGTTTTTAAAACAAATGTTATATTATTAATTAATATAATATTCCTAAAAATATATGGTTTGGAAAAAGGACTTATATATTGTTTTATATATTAATAATGAACCACATGGGGTTATATTGTCTTATTATAGTAATTTTATTAACCATATAATATAAAAATACAAATAGACATGGTAAATGTCAAACTATTTAACTAAGAGTTAAATCTAAAAGTTTAGGGTAATATAATGACCTAAACCTTTCTAAAACCTATTTTTTGAGTTTTTTTCGACCCATCCCCACCTTATCCTCTAAATAATTCATTTTTTATCCATTATAAACCGAAAATTATTTTATTATAAAATAATATTTCAAGCTTTTCCTAAAGTGACCCATACCTCTCTTATAAAAGGGCACTTACCCTTCACTTAATTTCACACTTCCAAACCTTTTTTCTCTACCAAACCTAGCCCAAATAACCTCCAAACAATCCTCCATTCATCCTAGAGGCCTTAATTTGGTCAGAAATCCTACCTAAGTATCCCTTTTGATCAAATCAAAAGGAAGAACTCGAAAAAGAGGTAAATGTTTCATCACCTCTTTCAAGTTCTTTTCTTCTTCCACTTCCTCTTTCTTTTTTTCGATTATAAAATAATAAATCCAGAATCTTATATATACTGTGATGTTATTATAAAAATGGTACAACCATATTCATTATTCTATCCATCATATGAATGATAAAGTCACCATACGTGCGTACGTATGGCTTCCCGTCTCCACGTTGTGGTGTAGTTTGTTATTGAAACACTTCATTATTTGGATGGGTATAATAATGAGTATAACTGTTGTAAATAATAAATATAACATTTTAATTATTTTTTATATATTATATACCATCCAATTACATACGATTTCTCCATAAATGTAATGATATTTTCACTCATGCGTACGTATGGATTACCGTCTCCACGAACGCGATGAGATTCATTCCCCATCGTAATCATTCAAGAATAATTTTTATTTTATTATTAAAAATAATGTATAAGAACTTAATATCATTATGGATATGAATAAAATACATCCTATCTGTAACAAACATGGCTTACGTAACCGAGCATATAATGGAAAACGGATCAGTTAACACCTAAAACGATGATAATACTAAAATATTATTAACAAGGCAATATTAGAAGATCATATATGATATTAGATTTATGTATATAGTTCATGTATAATTTAATAACTTTTTTTTAACTATTATAAAGTATTTTAGCATACCATCGACTAAGTAAAAGTACAAACTAAGGGTTAATTTCACAATCTATTTATTATCCGAGGATGTTTTTACGTAAGAGTATACTGGGACCTCTTTATCATCCACATCCGTGTATTCTTAAAAATGTATTTCAAAACATTTTTAGTATTTAGTAGAATTTTTTTAAAATTCATTTATACCCTTATTTGACCTTATATATTTTTAAAGGAATATTTCCGTCTTTTTTCAAACAAGGTACATTAGGACCTTTTCAACAAAATTAATGTAAGAATTTTTTTTAACTTATACGGAGGGTGCAGCTATTTTTCACCATTATAACATCATTGTAGATTCCCTTACAAGATTATAAGAATATTTTCATAATAAATGTTTTCTTTTATAATTATGAGACTCTTAAATGGTTTCAAAATAGAAAGAGATATTTCTTTCAAATAGTTTTCATTTCATCTTTGTCAACATCCTTTGATGGATTTTAAAAATGTTTGATGTTTATTTATTATGATACAAATATTCCATATTTTATTGAAGGTTTTGTGATATGTTTGAATGTGGATGTGTTATTTTTATACCATTCATGGTTTATGGTTAAAGTATTGACATTTAGTATGCTAGTTTTAATACAAATGTCTATGTTATGTTTCAACCTTTTCATATGAGGAATGTATTGGACTTAGTATGTGACGGGTAGAGCCTACAATACCTCCTCGGTGCATCAGTAGGTCTCATGAGACCATTAGACGTGGAATTTTATGAGGCCATTCCCAATTTGATATATGGTTTTTGATGAGGCCTAAATGATTTTTAGATGTCTTGGTTGAGGCCTTTACAAGATTTTTCAAAATGTCTGGCATTATACATTACCTCATTATGAAAATACTATTGATGGTTCATGTGGTTATTAGACTATTAGTATACTCATGACTATGTTTTATTATGGCATTATTTACTCAGCTCATATTCCTACCATAAGGTTTACATGTTTATTATTTGTAAAGGCGTGTGTTTTCAATTATTCACCATGCTTAATTTTTATGTTATCTTTTGATATATTTCTTACTCTTACTGATCATTTGAGCTCACCCCTTTCTTATGTTTCATTTTCCCAGTATATGAAGAAGTTAGTTATGAGTGACTTGCAGGCATAATCTAGGAGGCTCAGATGTTTCTAATGGAATATATTTGGGTTTTATTTCTTTACAAGTTTTAATATTGAACTTATGTATATATCGTGTTTCCAATAATACTAAACTGATCGATCATTCGGGATTTGATCCCTTGTGATCATGACAGTGTTATGTAATAAAGCACCGACTTTGGGTAAATGGGGTCGGGGCGTTACATTTTCTTCTAAAGGTAATGATATGTTTAGATGTTTTAGTTAAATGTAATGTACTATTTTTAGACCCTTTCAAAATTTAAAATGTAATTCATTTTTATAAAACCAAAACCATATTTCAACCAAGTCACATTTTTTGAAGAAATAAATTCCTCCTTCTTCTTAAGAGGTTCTATGGGGAAGAATATTTTAAACAACTAATTCTTACTTCCACTTCACCTTTTCACCCTATGGAATTAATTTATTCCACTAAATTTAGTTACATTTATTACTTTATGGGCATAAATATGCTAATTAGGGATTAATTAATGTGGCTCTATTATAATAAGTTTTTTAAACATCATACTAATAAAAACATGATAAAAGTGTGTATTAATAGTATATATTTGATGGATTTTTTGAATTTTGTTACTTTTGTGAGGGTAAATATAATTCATTGAATGATAATTTTTATTTTGGTTGATTTAGTGTTTACATTTTTTATAATTATATAGATTAATTTTTATGTATCTTGAATTTAGATTTTATGGAATATTTTGTGCATATTTTTTTATTATATTTTAAATTATGTTTCTGAGTTTGCATAATTGGAATTTTTATTTCTAATTTTCCATGTTTGATTATGAAAATTAGATGTTTGAATGAATCTTTTCAACACATAATGTGTTAAATGGGAGTTTTATAATTATTTATGATAACTTATTTCATGGGTGTGTTTTATTAATTTTGAAATATTAAATTTGATTCTTTGGAAAAAAAATTAATTTCATTTGAGTTTGGAAAATTATGGTTTTTTTCATATGATTTAATTTAATCATGAATTCATTTTTCCATCATAATGAATTTACAATTCTCATTTTTATGGGTAACATTGAGTTCTCGTATGTTTTCAATTTCCCTAAAAAGAATTTTTTAGTCATTTTTTATGAGAAAATTTAATAGTGGTTTGTAATATATTTTTTATTTTTAACCTAAGAGAAAGTATAATAGAATTATGTGTTAAGGAATTTCCCATAAATCTTCTTATAATTTAAATATTTCTCTTTTGATGTAAGATGAGTAGTTTTTGGTACGTAAGAAAATGTTGAAACTATAACCTCATAAGATAATTTTCATTGTATATCATAATATAATTCCATGAGAAAGATATTTTCTAGTTCATAAAATAATATATTTTCCATTTTTAGGAGCTTTGATTTTATTGGATTTCAAACCCATAACTGGTGAAAATATAACCATGGAAGACTATCTATTTACGATCCACCAAACAATGATGGCATGGAGAAAAAATATGTAAGGCCAAACCTTATTTAATTCTAATAAGAAGCTGGTCCACTATTGAATCAATGAAAAATATAGATTTAAATATGATATTTCTTGGGTACATCATGAAAAGATGATGATAAAGGGTTATATTATGAGTTAATGACGAATATAGAAGTTGTGAGACCATGTGATGAAGTCTAAACAATTTTTTGATCTAATACAAAGAAATATATTAAATTATTTTATACAAGCTCATATTGTTTGATGATAAAAACCCATATTTGAAGGTTTCGCATAATATCCTCTTTCAATGATCTATAATGTGGCTCTCCCACATTATAACAAGTGTCACTGAGGATGAAGCTCTAGTCCACAGCGGATACTACCTATTCAATTATTGAAACCTTCCCTTTATTACACATTAAGGAATGATTTATTACATAAAAGTTTACATAATAAAACCTAAAAGATAAATATTTATATTTTGTTTTGTTATTATTTACATAACATAACATCCAAAAAATGGGTTACAACTACATTGTTGAACACTTACTTAAAATGCTTCAAAAATTCCATGGCTTTCAGAATAGTATGGGTACACTATGGAAATACATAAGATTGAGGTGAGATATAAATCCCAATAAGGGAATAAAAATTCAATAAGTTAATCCATGATAGAAAATGGGAATATCATTGAGAAATAAAAGGGGTGAGAATCATAAACGTGAACATTGAAAACTGATATGGCTTGATAATCGCAATGGAAACATGGTAATTGTGGACACAACATAAAACATTGAATGATAAACATATTTTAAGGATAAATACCATGAAATCATGATTTAAAAGGTATTATAATGGATAGTTTCACTCCCTATCCCAGAATGACATCTCATGAGGCTAAATATTACCCAATTCAATGGAGAAATATATAATTATGGGTGCACACTTTACTTTAATTTCATTCTCATTCACAAGTGTGCCACACAGATCTATGACATGGATACGTTCATTATCATTTATTATTCAATTACCATGTATTTTGGAATACATATATGTAATCCCCATTTAAAGGATGTATTATTTTATACATGTGAACCCCATTAAGAGGAAATGGGTATGGTATTTACTACACATTTGGTTTGGAATGGAAAATCATGGTGAAATTTCGGCAGCATAATGACTTCACAAAAAAAAAATTATGAGAGATAATGGGTTTATCATCATTTGTAAATACAATGGGTATTAATAGGGGCATGTAAAAACATATACTAACATTAGGGAATGGAAATAAAAAGATTAATATAATAAGGAAACATGAATAATGAGGAGAATAAGAGGATCTCTTACTTTAGCGTGTGACTCCAAATTATTGATAGGATCTTCTTGAGGACCCGGGAGTGCCTTATTATGATTCTAGTGAGGTTAGGTCACAATAAGAATTTTCTATGTAACACCCCAAGCTTCCACGGTACGTTTCCCTTCGAATAATGCAATAGCGTGTGTTGTACGCAACCTCGAGCTCTAACACACACCACAACTAATTAAACTAGCCGTTGTGAATAGTAATACCTAATTTTTGAAATTTTATAAATTTTATTTATCAAAATGGACTTCATTTTTGGATTCGGAATATCGAAATTAGCCTATGTTGAATTTTTGGTATTTTTCTGAGAACTTCTAATTTTTTATGAATAGTGAAAAATACTTAAAAACAACTTTTTTAATCAAAATAATTTGTAGTGATAAATTATACTATTTAGTGGTTTTAAAGTATAATTAGAATATATTTTTACCATTTTATCCAATTGTGGTCATTATAATTAATTTAACATTGAAATTGGACATAAACAATTGCCAATCTTTTGATATAAAGTGTTTCTTAAAAACACGCTATTTGTTGTAACAGCGGGAATTAATTATAAAATTAATTAATGCAACTTATATGTTTGGAATTTTTTAAAATAGACATCATTTTTGAATTCTTAATATCAATTATATCTTAGGGTGAAATTTTGGCCTTATTTTGAAAAACATCAATTTTTGATTAATAGTGAAACCACTAAGTGGTTGTTAAAAACTGATTTTTCGTTAAAATGAAATATTACCACTTCTGTGATTTGATTTTCAAAAATCCGACATACATGGTTGTCATTAAGAAGTAAAATGTGGTTCAATGAGATTAAAATAATTTTTTGGTGAATAGTAACTTTTAAGTTCTTAATCGCGATTAGAGGTAATTAGTGTAGTTTAAGGTAAAAATAATGTTTTAATAATATGAGATGAGCTTGAAACTTGTCCTACTCCTATTGTATGAGTCATGTCCGACCAAGAAAATCCATGGGTCAACTTGGGGACCCCATGGATCCACTTTAGTTGGAAAATGACATAAATACCTTTTATTTAATGTTAAAGTAAAAAAATGACACAAACATGATGTGTTTTACTAAAACAATTTTTACATTAGGTTATAAAAGTCATAATTTTGACTATAAATAGTAATTTGAAAGCTAAAAATATTTCCTACATCATAGTATTTTTTTATAATTTTTAAACATTAAATAAATTAAATTATTTATGACATCATGATGATGCAGCGATGACCTCATTATTTAACGATTTAAATAAAATAAAAAGATAATGAAAAATCCAAGGCTTACACTTGTCAAAAACCTATTAGATGAGTATATTTCGAACCCTTATCACCTTATCCACGAATTATATAAGTGTGGGACCTTTAGAATCCGAAAAGCATTGTATAATAATGTAACATTTCAATCTTTCCAAAAGAGCCCCTCCTCTCCTCTTATAAAAGGCCCCCACCTCTACCACCTTATTCACACTTTCAAGCCTTTTGGTTCGGCCAACATCTGCCCAAATACTCTCCCAACTTCTCTCCCTTCATCCTAGAAGCTTTACTTTAGTCAGAAAGCCATCCTAAGGAGTCCTTTTGATCAAATCAAAAGGAAGAACCCGAAGAAGAGGTAACATTTTCATCACCCTCTTTCATGTTTCTTTCTTCTTCCACTCCCTCTTTGTTTATTATTTCAATTATAAAATTATAACTCCAGTATATTCTATATACTGTGATGTTATTATAAATATGGAACAACCATATTCAGTATTCTACCCATCGTTTGAATGACATGTCACCATACGTGCGTACGTACGACTTACAGTCCCCACGTCGTGGTGTAATTGTTATTCAATATATTATTATTTAGATGGGTATAATAATGATATGTAATTCATGTAAATAATAAATATAACATGATAATTATTTTGTATATATGATATACTATCCAATTATATATTATTTTAATATCAAAATAATGATATTGTCGCTCGTGCGTACGTACGGACTACCGTCTCCACGAACGTGATGAGATTCATTATCCGTCGTATCCATTCAAGTATAATTATCATTTTATGACTTAAAAATAATGTTTAAGGACATGATATCATTCTGGATATGAATAAGATACAACCTATCCATGAAAAACATGACTTACGTAACAAAACATATAAAAGAAAACGAGTAAGTTAACACCTGAAACAGCGATAAATCTAAGATATTGTTAACAAAGCAATGTTAAAAGATCATATATGATATCATATGAATGTATATGATTCTTGTATAATTTAATAACAATTATTTCACCATTATACAGGAGGTTAACCTACCCCAACCAAGGAAAAGTACAAGGTAAGGGTTTACTTCACAACCTCTTCATTATCCAAGGTTGTTTATACATAATTATCTACTGGGACCTCGTTATCATCCACATCCATGTTTCTTAAAAATGTCTTTCGAAACATTTTTACTATTAAATGGAAAATGGGTTAAAGTCATTTATACCCTTATACGTTTTTGAAAGGAATCTTACCGTCATTTTCCAAACAATGTACTTTTTAACCTTTTTGACAAATTTAAGGTAAGAATGTTTTTTTTTACTTATACGGCAGGTGCGGCTATTTTCCGCCATTATAACTTCGTCGAAGCTTACCTTACAAGCTTATAATAATATTTTCAAAGTAAATGTATTATTTTATAATTATGGGACTTCTAAATGATTTCAAAAAAGAGAGATATTTCTCTCAAATAGCTTTGATTTCATCCATGTCAACATCCTTTGATGGGTTTTAAGTTTATTTGAAATTGATTTATGATACAAAACTTCCATTGAGCATTTTGTGAAACATTTTACTGTGGATGTGTTATTTTTATACCATCCATGGTTTATGGAGAAACTGTTGACATTTCGTATGCTAGTTTTAATACGAATATTTATGTTATGTTTAAACCTATTCATATGAGGAATGTATTGGACTTAATAAGTGACGGGTGGAGCCCGCTATAGCTCCTCGATGCATCGGTAGGTCTCATGAGACAACTAGACCTAAAATTGTCCAAGGCCCTTTCCCAATTTGATTTATGGTTTTGGCCGAGGCCTTAATCATTTTAGACGTCTTGGCCGAGGCCTTGACAAAATGTTTCAGAATGTCTGGCATTATACATTCCCTCATTATGAAAGTGGTTATTGATATTTCATGTGATTATTCGTCTAGTAGAATATCCATGTGAGTAAGTAATGGCATTATTTTACTTTACTTTTTCCATGTTATTCTGAAGTTCAAGTTCAATAAGGCTTTTGTTTTAGTTATGCATTGCCTTAAATGCTTATGTTTTCTTATGAAAGTTTCCGCTATATTGTTATCCTTACGGAGCATTTGAGCTCACCCCTTTCAATGTTTTAATATTTTCCAGGATGTGAAGAAGTATTTTATGAATGACCTGTAAGGATTTTCAGAAGAGGATATGAGTGTGGACTATGGAGACTTTGTTATTGTAGTTTTTCACTTTATGATGTAATGTAACGTTTACGAATGTATCTAGTGTTTCCAAGGCTACTAAACTAATCGGTCTTTCGAGACATGATCTTTTGTGATCATGCCAATGTTACGAAGTAATGCACCGACTCTGGGAAGCTGGGCTTGGGGCGTTACATTTGGTATCAGAGGAAGTTTAGTACAAACCTTGGAAGCTAGATTTAGACAAACTCTGATTAGAGCACGTAGACCTAAGATGAACTTTGAGGATTAGTATAGAAGAACTTCCTAAAATTTTGGTATTGTAGAGATTTTGTGAGTTTTCCGAGTAATACATCCCTGTCTGGATACGAGCAGGTAGAGGCGGCTCTGGCACAGATTTACCTAGGGGTAAAACCCGAAAACACCGCTTTGAGCTAGACTCGAACGGGAACTGGTGCACGACAACGGGCCTTGCTGCACTCTTGCTTACGACACTCCCGGGGGATATGCTTAGGATAATTCCCATTTTCTTTACAAGCCACTATGAAGGGTTACGAGTATATACTTCCTCAAAGAAAACATTTTTATAATTATGTATTATATCCATAATTAGTTCAATTTATGTTAAGTGTTTTACAAGTATGGAATTATGTATTTTGATTCATAAACTAATCTAGTTTATGCCATTATTTAGAAATGGCGCCTAGTGGAAGGAATGGAAGCTGTATCAATGCACGCACTTCGTGTAGGGATTGCCCTCCTGCTCAAGATAATTATGGTGGAGCTAGTGATACAACTGGTGCTGATCAGCTTCTCACCGTACTGGGACAACTCACGCAGGTTATGAATAACAACCTTACTCGTATGGAGCACCCTGATCCACAACGTGGAGGATCAATGCTAGACCGTTTCATGAGGCAACAACCACAAACCTTCAATGGGAGTACAAATCCTATAGTAGCTGAGCAATGGATAAATTCCTTAGATAAAATATTCCATGCCTTGGGGAGTAGTGAAAGGGAGAAAGTTGTCATGGCAGTTTACCGCCTCACTGGAGATGCCGATCAATGGTGGTCACTAATTCAAAACACAAAGGAAGATGATGAATTAAAAAACATGGAATGGCAGGATTTCAAAGAGTTGTTCTTAGAAAAATACTTTCCTTGAGACCATCGAGCGGATATGGAAAGCCAATTTCTGAGTCTGAGGTAGAAGGAGGATGAGAATGTCGCAAAGTATGAGTCTAACTTTACAAGGTTAGCAAGGTATGCTGCAGATTACATACGTAACCCAAAAAGTAAGACTGATCGTTTCTTTGATGGGTTAAAACCATTTCTCCGTCGAGCTTTAGTATCACAAACCTTCTCTTCATACGAAGGTATTGTCTCGTGCGTTATCAAGACGGAAAAGTAATTCTCTAAGTCTTATGACTTTAAATCAAAGCAAGATAAGAAGAGATCCGCTGAAAACTCTAGGAAAGGAAATAAGGAAACAGGGAAGAAGGGTAGAAATGAACTTCCACCCTGTGATAATTGTGGTAGGAAGCACCCTGGTGCCTGTCTAAAAGGAAAAGGAGTATGTTACAAGTGTGGTGAAAAAGGCCACCAAGCTCATGAATGCAAGGGAAAGAAAGCGGTTGTCAATGTGGAATGCTATAATTGTAGAGAGAAGGGACATTATGAAAATGAATGTCCTAAGCGTTAGGGGAACTTACCTCAGAAGAGGCCAAGGGATCAGGGCCAGGCTTATGATATCACTACTGCTGAGCTGGAAGCTCCGAAAGACGTGGTGGCAGGTAATTTAATGGTTTCCTCAAGTTTAGAAAATGCATTATTTGATTCTGGATCATCGCATTGTTTCATATCTTCCCAGTTTTCTAAGAAAATTAGATATTTCTAATTTGATTTAATAAGGGAGTTGTCGGTCAAAACCCCTAAGGGAAGTATTGTTGCAACAAAGTTTTGTCGATTAGTTCCCATTAGAGCACCTAAATGTTCTTTACCTGCTGATCTCATCGTCATACCCATGATTGAATTTGATATAATCCTCGGTATGGATTGGCTTTAGGACCATGATGCAAAAATTTATTGTAAGAGGAAAGAGGTTATGATTCTTGATGATGATGATAAGGAACACCTTATCTTTAGAGCAGAATCGTTGCCACATAATTCTTATCTAGATCCACCCCCAGTAGCTCAACTAAATTCAATTATTGGGGAGGAAGAGAAGGAAATTACTGAGGGTGAGGAAAGAAATATTCAAATAGAGGATGTACATATTGTGAGAGAATATGTTGATGTGTTTC
Source organism: Viscum album (assembly GCA_963277665.1). NCBI lineage: Eukaryota > Viridiplantae > Streptophyta > Magnoliopsida > Santalales > Viscaceae > Viscum > Viscum album. The sequence goes on along the minus strand of OY728130.1, from coordinate 917,091,642 downwards.
CAGAAGATTTACCTAGACATCCTCCAGAACGAGAAGTTGATTTTTCCATTGATTTAATTCCTGGATCAAGGCCCATATCGAAGACCCCTTATAGAATGACCACTGTGGAATTAGTTGAACTAAAGAAACAACTATAGGAATTGAGTAATAAGGGATTTATTCGCCCTAGTGTTTCTCCTTGGGGAGCCCCTGTTCTTTTTGTTAAGAAGAAAGATGGATCTATGAGGTTGTGCATCGACTATAGGGAGATCAATGCTATAACAATAAAGAACAAGTATCCCCTACCTCGCATTGATGATTTGTTTGACCAACTGCATGGAGCTCAATACTTTTCAAAGATTGACCTTCGGTCTGGATACCATCAGTTGTGTGTGAAGAAGGAAGACGTTCCAAAGACATCATTTCGAACAAGGTACGGGCATTACGAGTTTACAGTAATGCCTTTTGGATTGACTAATGCACCCTCAGTTTTCATGGATCTAATGAATAGAGTTTTCAAGGAATATCTTGATGACTTTGTAGTGGTATTTATTGATGATATCTTGGTATACTCTAAAAGCCACGAAGATCATGAAAATCACTTACGCATTATCCTAAAGACTCTTAGAAGACATGAATTATATGGGAAATTTAGCAAATGTGAATTCTGGCTTCAGGAGATTTCTTTTCTTGGCCATATTGTCTCTAAGGATGGAATTTCCGTTGATCCTTATAAAACCAAGGCAATCCAAGAATGACCAGCACCGACAAGTATAACTGAGGTACGCATTTTTATTGGTTTAGCAGGTTATTATCGACGTTTCGTCCAGAATTTTGCCAGATTGGCTAACCTATTGACAATGCTCACATGTAAAGGGATTAAATTTGTCTGGACAAAAGAGTGTGAAGAATGTTTTGAAGAGCTGAAGAGAAGATTAGTCAATGCCCCTGTATTGACTCTACCATCGGGGAATGATGGGTTTTTTATTTATAGTGATGCATCGAAGAAAGGACTTGGTTGTGTCCTTATGCAGAATGATAAGGTTATTGCCTATGCATCACGAAAGCTAAAAATTCAGGAGCAAAACTATCCTACTCATGATCTTGAGTTAGCAGCTGTGATCTTTGATTTAAAGATATGGATACATTACCTCTATGGTGAAAAATGGTAGATTTATACTGATCACAAGAGTTTGAAGTATATTTTCTCACAAAAATAACTCAACATGAGGCAAAGGTGATGGCTTGAACTACTCAAGGATTATGATTGCACGATACATTACCACCCGGGGAAGGCAAACAAGGTGGCAGATGCTTTGAGTAGAAAAGACCATGGAGTTTTGAATGTGATGAGAATTGAAAGGGATCCAATTTTCATGGATCTAGTGAAGATGGACATGGGAATAACTAGGGAAGGTGAAACATCAATGCTTTTTCAAGTGGTTTCCAAACCATCATTACTAGAAAGGATTAAGAGTTCTCAGACCAATGATGAAGAATTTCAGAAGAAGATTAAAGATGTGAATGATGGAATATTGAGGGACTTTGTGTATAAGGGTGGAATTTTAAAATTCGGGAAGAGACTTTGTGTTCCCGATATACCTGATCTAAAAAGGGAATTTCTGGATGATGCTCATAGTTCCAATTTCTCTATACACCCTGGGAGCACCAAAATGTATAGATATTTGAAGGAACATTTTTGGTGGGACAATATGAAGAGGGAGATTGCGGATTTTGTGTCGAGGTGTATGGTTTTTCAACAAGTGAAAGCTGGAAGGCAACATCCTGGTGGAGTATTGAAACCTCTTCCCATACCTGAGTAGAAATGGGATAATATTACGATGGACTTTGTCATGGGACTACCAAAGACTCCTAGAAGGAATGATGCAATATGGGTCATTGTTGATCGTCTTACTAAGTCAGCACATTTTCTGGCTATACGGGAGGATCTACCACTTGAACGTCTAGCAAGACTATATATTAATGAAGTTTTAAGACTTCATGTAGTACCCCTATCGATTGTTTCTGATCGTGATCCTCGTTTTACTTCAAGATTTTGGAGAAGTCTTCAAAAGGCCTTGGATACTGAACTTCGTTTGAGTACTGCCTATCACCCTCAAACAGATGGACAATCAGAACGGACTATTCAAACCTTATAAGACATGTTGAGATCATGATCTCTTGACTTTCAGGGAATGTGGGATCAATATTTACCACTGGTAGAATTTTCCTATAACAATAGCTTCCATTCAAGCATTCAAATGGCACCTTATGAAGCGTTATACGGAAAGAGATGTCGTACACCAACATGTTGGGATGACGTTGGTGAAAGAAAACTTGTGGGACCAGAACTGGTGGAAGAAACAATAGAAAAGGTGAAGGTAATCCAAAACCACATCAAATCAGCTCAGAGTATGCAGAAGAGCTATGCCGATAACAGAAGAAAGGTTTTGGAATTTCTGGTGGGAGATCATGTTTTCCTAAAGGTATCTCCATGGAATGGAGTTATACGTTTTGGTAAGAAGGGTAAGTTGAGTCTCAGGTACATCGGACCTTTCGAAATTCTAGATCGTATTGGGGCTGTAGCTTATCGTTTGGCGATGCCGCCAAATCTCTCCAAAGTTCACGATGTTTTCCATATATCGCTACTGAGAAAATACATGTCTGACCCAACACATGTACTTACCTATGAGGAATTAGAACTGGAACCCGATCAATCTTATTGCGAAGAGCCCATCAGAATTCTTGATGTGAGGGAGCAGGTGTTGAGAAACCGGATGACTCGTCTGGTAAAAGTTTTGTGGAGAAATCATAAAATGGAAGAGGCAACGTGGGAACCTGAGGAACTTATGATGAAGAACCACCCGAGTCTTTTTATACAGTAATACCCTAGAAATTGCGAGGATGCAATTATTTGAAGGAGGGTAGAATGTAACACCCCAAGCTTCCACGGTACGTTTCCCTTCGAATAATGCAATAGCGTGTGTTGTACGCAACCTCGAGCTCTAACACACACCACAACTAATTAAACTAGCCATTGTGAATAGTAATACCTAATTTTTGAAATTTTATAAATTTTATTTATCAAAATGGACTTCATTTTTGGATTCGGAATATCGAAATTATCCTATGTTGAATTTTTGGTATTTTTCTGAGAACTTCTAATTTTTTATGAATAGTGAAAAATACTTAAAAACAACTTTTTTAATCAAAATAATTTGTAGTGATAAATTATACTATTTAGTGGTTTTAAAGTATAATTAGAATATATTTTTACCATTTTATCCAATTGTGGTCATTAGAATTAATTTAACATTGAAATTGGACATAAACAATTGCCAATCTTTTGATATAAATTGTTTCTTAAAAACACGCTATTTGTTGTAACAGCGGGAATTAATTATAAAATTAATTAATGCAACTTATATGTTTGGAATTTTGTAAAATAGACATCATTTTTGAATTCGGAAAATCAATTATAGCTTAGGGTGAAATTTTGGCCTTATTCTGAAAAACTTCAATTTTTGATGAATAGTGAAACCACTAAGTGGTTGTTAAAAACTGATTTTTCGTTAAAATGAAATATTACCACTTCTGTGATTTGATTTTCAAAAATCCGACATACATGGTTGTCATTAAGAAGTAAAATGTGGTTCAATGAGATTAAAATAATTTTTTGGTGAATAGTAACTTTTAAGTTTTTAATCGCGATTAGAGGTAATTAGTGTAGTTTAAGGTAAAAATAATGTTTTAATAATATGAGATGAGCTTGACACTTGTCCTACTCCTATTGGATGAGTCATGGCCGACCAAGACAATCCATGGGTCAACTTGGGGACCCCATGGAGCCACTTTAGTTGGAAAATGACATAAATACCTTTTATTTAATGTTAAAGTAAAAAAATGACACAAACATGATATGTTTTACTAAAACAATTTTTACATGGGGTTATACAAGTCATAATTTTGACTATAAATATTCATTGGAAATCTAAAATTATTTCCTACATCATAGTATTTTTTTTATAATTTTTAGACATTAAATAAATTAAATTATTTATGACATCATGATGATGCAGCGATGACCTCATTATTTAACGATTTAAATAAAATAAAAATATAATGAACAATCCAAGGCTTAAACTTGTAAAAAACCTATTGGATGAGTAGATTTAGAACCCTTATCACCTTATCCACGAATTATATAAGTGTGGGACCTTTAGAATCCTAAAATCATTGTATAATAATGTAACATTTCAATCTTTCCAAAAGAGCCCCTCCTCTCCTCTTATAAAAGGCCCCCACCTCTACCACCTTATTCACACTTTCAAGCCTTTTGGTTCGTCCAACCTCTACCCAAATACTCTCCCAACTTCTCTCCCTTCATCCTAGAAGCTTTACTTTAGTCATAAATCCATCCTAAGGAGTCCTTTTGATCAAATCAAAAGGAAGAACCCGAAGAAGAGGTAACATTTTCATCACCCTCTTTCATGTTTCTTTCTTCTTCCACTCCATCTTTGTTTATTATTTCAATTCTAAAATTATAAATCCAGTATCTTCTATTTACTGTGATGTTATTATAAATATGGAACAACCATATTCAGTATTCTACCCATCATTTGAATGACATGTCACCATACGTGTGTACGTACGGCTTACCGTCTCCACGTCGTGGTGTAATTGTTATACAATATATTATTATTTATATGGGTATAATAATGATATGTAATTCATGTAAATAATAAATATAACATGATAATTATTCTGTATATATGATATACTATCCAATTATATATTATTTTAATATCAAAATAATTATATTGTCGCTCGTGCGTACGTACGGACTACCGTCTCCACGAACGCGATGAGATTCATTCTTCGTCGTATCCATTCAAGTATAATTATCATTTGATGATTTAAAAATAATGTTTAAGGACATGATATCATTATGGATATGAATAATATACAACCTATCCATGAAAAACACGACTTACGTAACAAAACATATAAAAGAAAACGAGTAAGTTAACACCCGAAACAACGATAAATCTAAGATATTGTTAACAAAGCAATGTTAAAAGATCATATATGATATCATATGAATGTATATGATTATTGTATAATTTAATAACAATTATTTCACCATTATACATAAGGTTAACCTACCCCAACCAAGGAAAAGTAAAAGGTAAGGGTTTACTTCACAACCTCTTCATTATCCAAGGTTGTTTATACATAATTATCTACTGGGACCTCGTTATCATCCACATCCATGTTTCTTAAAAATGTCTTTCGAAACATTTTTACTATTAAATGGAAAATGGGTTAAAGTCATTTATACCCTTATACGCTTTTGAAAGGAATCTTACCGTCGTTTTCCAAACAATGTACTTTTTGACCTTTTTGACAAATTTAAGGTAAGAATGTTTTTTTTAACTTATACGGCGGGTGCGGCTATTTTCCGCCATTATAACTTCGTCGAAGCTTCCCTTAAAAGCTTATAATAATATTTTCAAAGTCAATGTATTATTTTATAATTATGGGACTTCTAAATGATTTCAAGAAAGAGGTATATTTCTCTCAAATAGCTTTGATTTCATCCATGTCAACATCCTTTGATGGGTTTTAAGTTTATTTGAAATTGATTTATGATACAAAACTTCCATTGAGCATTTTGTGAAACATTTGACTATGGATGTGTTATTTTTATACCATCCATAGTTTATGGAGAAACTATTGACATTTCGTATGCTAGTTTTAATACGAATATTTATGTTATGTTTAAACCTATTCATATGAGGAATGTATTGGACTTAATAAGTGACGGGTGGAGCCCGCTATAGCTCCTCAATGCATCGGTAGGTCTCATGAGACAACTAGACGTGGAATTGGCTGAGGCCCTTTCCCAATTTTATTTATGGTTTTGGCTGAGGCCTTAATCATTTTAGACGTCTTGGCCGAGGCCTTGACAAAATTTTTCAGAATGTCTGGCATTATACATTCCCTCATTATGAAAGTGGTTATTGATATTTCATGTGATTATTCGTCTAGTAGAATATCCATGTGAGTAAGTAATGGCATTATTTTACTTTACTTTTTCCATATTATGCTGAAGTTCAAGTTCAATAAGGTTTTTGTTTTAGTTATACATTGCCTTGAATGCTTTTGTTTTCTTATGAAAGCTTCCGCTATATTGTTATCCTTACAAAGCATTTGAGCTCAACCCTTTCAATGTTTTAATATTTTCCAGGATGTGAAGAAGTATTTTATGAATGACCTGTAGGGATTTTCAGAAGAGGATATGAGTGTGGACTATGGAGACTTTGTTATTGTAGTTTTTCACTTTATGATGTAATGTAACGTTTACGAATGTATCTAGCGTTTCCAAGGCTACTAAACTAATCGGTATTTCGAGACGTGATCTTTTGTGATCATGCCAATGTTACGAAGTAATGCACCGACTCTGGGAAGCTGGGGTTGGGGCGTTACATTCTACATCAATTTTTAGTGAAGATAAATTGAAACATTGGTCAGTTTATATAGGAAATCATTGGATTTTTTTATCATTTCTCAAAAGTAGTTTTTCGACTATATATAATAAAATAACCAAAACCACAAACCGTTACTTTTTTTATTCCCATTTGTTATTCCAAATGGTATTGGTTTTAATTATATTAAAAGTACAATATCCAAATTTCATAAAATAATTCCCTTTAATTTGTAAGTGAGTCATACTCTTAAAGAAATGATTTTAAAAGTATAAAATACATTAATGGTTTTGTAGGATTCCTAAAGGCTTTATAAAAATAATCAAACAAACATAAAATCACATTATGTAAAATTTAAAAAATATATTTCATTTTTTATACCCTATATAGTATCTATTACATAACTTTTGGGTCATTATGTTATTATAAAACATAATATATATTAATACGATATTTAATTTTTATCCCAGAATTCAACTATTATAAAAAATAATAAAAAATTCATTATTGGATAATTTTGATAGTATGATTAGAAAATTATTATTAATTTTTTTCAATTTAATCATCTAAATTTGTTTATTTTCATATTTAATTTAATAGTTGTTATTAATTATGTAATTATGGGGTTTATAAGAAGAACAGTTTTCGAACCCATATAAAAATTGAATTTGAATTAATAAAAATTATATGATAATTTATATTTAGTGAAATTAATATAATAATAATATTTTAATAAAATACTATTTATTTCCTAAATAAATTAATTTATTAAAATAAATTCATTAATTGAATTTGAATATTACCCAAAAATACAATTTTTTATTGTATAAAAAAAACATTTATAATTTAACAATAATAGGATGTAAATATATTCATTATTCAATAAAAAACAATATAAATAATCATATTGATAAGGTATTGAAACATATACTATTAATACACTAGTAAACACCCTAACAGTAAGGTGCATGACGATTAATCTTTCATAGGGTGGTTCGCCATACATGGTTTGGGTCAGGATCTGGATGAGATTGAATTTTTCACATGAAAGGTTTCTCTCATGCTCAAGTTATTAGATCTCAACTTTGGATTGGTCAAGTGAAAATCATGATGATACTATATCTCTCATAATCTCTAATAAATGGGATTTATAAGATACGATCCAACCGGTTCATGTCTTTACTTCCTTTATTCATGTCAATTAGATTTTTCTAACCCCTATATTTATAAAAACAATGTGATCACTATTATATGGCTATATGATCATTATTAAAGATGCATAATGGTCTTTTAAATATAATATGATATAATAAAATGTAATAAGTGTATGTGTTTTATATAACCATACTACTTAATAAGACATTTAATTAAATAATAAGATATTTTTTTATAAAATTTTGGGTTTTTAAAATATTCCCCACTTTAGATATTTCACCCTTGAAATTTTCAATTATCACAATAAAACAGATGAGGGTAATTATGTTTCATCACTTACTCTAGTTCCCACATTTCGTATTCAAACATTGGGATTCTCTAGAGTGCTTTAACTAGGTGCATTGTCTTCTTTCATCAAACTTTTTCTATATGATCTAAGATCTTCACCGGATGCTCCCAATAGGAATGTCCTTTATATAATGGTACCACCTATGGATTGAGTACATGTGAAGGGTTAGTAATGTTATTTCTTAAGAGAGACACATGGAATACATCATGTACGTGATATAGGTTAGGTTGGATTGTGAGTCTGTGGGACACCGCTCTGATGTAATCATGGATCTAAAAGGGATCAATGTATCTTGGAGTAAGATTTTCATTCTTCCCAAATATCATGATTTTCATCCATTAAGACATGTGGAGGAATACTCTCTCTCCAACATAAATCTCTAGGTCTTATCTATGGTTTTTAGAAAAACTATTCTGTCGAATCTAACCAGCCTTCATATTCTGATGAGTAGTCTAATCCTTTTCCACTATATCCTTAACCATTTAAAGACCTATTAGATTATATTTCCCAACTTCATACTAACATGAAGGTGTTCTATAACTCTTCCCTTAAATATCATCATAAGTATTCATTTGGATGCTTGAGTAGAAAATATTATATTATGAGAACTCAACCAGACGAATATTTTGATATCCTCCTCTTTTGAAGTCAATTGATCATTATATCAACATATAATTTAGTGTCTAGATAGTTCACTCATATTAAACATCATTTTTTGGGAGATAATCCTTTGTAAAGTTAAAATTTGTATCTAGATTTCAATAGAGACTCTTCCTGGACATGGAGGTAAATATTATGTATCAATCAGATACAATCGATAATGGGGTTTCATACAGCCTCTCCACTTCTCTAATGTATATCCTTTCATGTTGACTAAGTGTGAAATCCTATCAAATCAAAATTAATTGAATAGTCTTTCTAAGACGATCCACCACAACCTAGATATCTTTATTTCATCTTGATATCTTCGTAAGACTAGTGGAAAAGTATATGGTGATGTTTTCCTATTTCAATATAGGTATGGGAAATGGTTGAATCAACCCATGATTGTTTGCCTTTATGCTATCACTTGTTGGCATACAAGACATCATTATGTATATTCTGTGATCTCCTAATTCATATTTTCCCACCAATAGTACCCTCAGATATCTCAATACAGCTTTATGAATGTTGGATGGATGGAGAAATATGAACTATGTGCATCATTAAATAGCTCATTCTTTAGATTGGTATTTTATGGTACACATAGTCTTGACCCAAATCTCATAACTCCATATTCATTGAAATTGATCTTTGAGGATTTCCATTTTTTATATCTTTTAGTTTCTTCTGAATTCCACTTCATCACTATTATAATCCTTTATATTTTCCAAAAGATATCGTTGGCCAGTAATTTTTTAATGTATTGATGATGTTTGATCCTTTATGATTCCCATTAACATCTTCTTAAACTCTATGAAGATCAGATCCCACTCAATTCTCATTATTTAATTACTGGATCCTTTCTTCCAACAGAATCTTCATGTTTGTTCACTTTACCAGGATGGTAGTTTTTTAAGATTTTATAGTCCTAGATCCACTATAACTATCTTTATTATCCAATATTCATCTCTTTATATGTGAATAAATACTTCAGTATTTTTTGATCTTTATATATTTCAAACTTCCCCCCAATGAGGAAATGTCTCCATATTTTCTAAGAGAATATCATTACATCCAACTCCAGAAAATGAATTGGGTAGTTCTTTTAGAGACCAGTCAAATTCCAAGAAGAATAGGCTTTGAATTTTCTATTATTCATTATCATATATCCTAATCCATTCTTTGATATATAGTAAAATTCTATGAAAATTCTACTCTTTTTGGTAGTGTGGGAATAGGGGAAGTGAAAAGACTCATTTTCAACTCCTTGATGCTCACATAACATACATATTTCCATGTAAAAATTAATACCTTCTGATTTATCTTAGTTAGAGGGTTTCACAATCATGATAAATTTCTCACAAATCGGCGATAGTGTCGTGGTAATAAAAGGAAACTTCAGATATCGTTCAAAAAATTTAGCATCATTCATCCTTTAATTTATTCTGTATTTGAAGGAACTATATTTATCTCGTTTCATGTGATTATATTCACCAAGAATGAGACTTACTTCAACAAGAAATCACATTTTATTTACTTTTTATAAAGATGTTCCTTTAGTAAGGTCTTTGTAATAGTACTCTGCTTCTCCTCATGAACCTTCATAGATATGGAGAATATTAGAATATCATCTATAAATAATATCAATTTTTTTGTTATATCTAAAGACTATATTCATCCATTCCATGGACATTTCAAGAGAATTAGTGAATCTTAATAGAATTAATATGAACTCATATTTCTTATATCTTGTACCAAAAGCAATCTAGGGGGTATCCTTATTCTTCCCACTAACTGGGTAATATCCTGACCACAAATCCAATTTGGAGAAGTATTATGATCCATGTATGTAATAGAATAATTTACCAATCCATTGAAAATGATACTAGTTATATATCAGTGTAACACCCCGATATTTTGGGAAAACAATTCATATTAATTTAATTTTTTTGATATTTTTCATTTCACACAACACTAAAAATATATTTTCAAGAACTAATTTTGTATTGAGTTATATGCAATAAAAATATAATCATACACTACATGAAACATAAAGGTTATATTTACCTGCAAATTACAATATATTAAGCTTTCACTATATACAACACCAACTTTGCTTGTGATACATGAAATACCGAGTTTTACCGAAAAAAAATATAATATTAAAATATTTTTATTCAACATAATAAGATAAAACCTAGTGGTTATGAATAGTATTAACTAACGTAAGAATATATGTTTTTTATAGAAAATATAAAACCATTGAACTGGTTAAAAATTTATTAGAAATGGATATAAGAACCAATTGAAAATAAAGGAAATATTTTTTTAGAAAACTAATTTTTAATGTAAAATATATTTTATCCATATAAATTAAATTAATTTAAATTATTTAATTATATTAATGAAATATATATGTCTTATTTTTTTAAAAAAATGTATTTGATATTCATCCAATAGATTTGATAAGCACTAGATAATAGTAAACACGGTATTTCATAAAAATCAATTTTTTTATAAAGGCACATTTATAAAATTTTAATAGAGAACCTATATTAAATACAATTATTGAAACTTTTATAAATATTATATGTCAAAATAAACCTCATATTTGAAATAAAAACATAAAAATTATCTTTGGTTAATATTTTTGTACTAGTTTAAGACGTTTGATTTTAAATGAATAGTTAAAAATAATGAATTTTAATTACAACTTTTTTTATCCAATTTAATTATAGTGTTAAATTATATTTTCATTGGGTTTTAATGTAAAATTATATCAATTATTTATTTGTTATTCCAATATAGTTCTTTGAATTCATATTTACAATGAAATTGAATAAAAAACATAGAAAACTTTTGGATGTTTTTACATTAAATTCCACCATTGTCGTTTCGTCTCTCTAATTAATTTTAAGTTAATTTCTGATAATTATGTGATTATAATTTGAAAAAATGGATTCAATATTTTTAATCATAAGAATTTATAATGTATAATAATTTTATCTTCTTTTTTTACCAAAAATATTATTGAATGCAGTAAAAATTTATTACAGTAATTACAGTAAAATTAAGCATAACAAGAGAATAAACAATAATTATAAGGCCATATATGACCTATACACATGAAAAAAAAATTATTTATGGATATTAATTGTCCTTAAAACATCAATTAACAAGTTTCTTTGGTTTTTTATAACTTTATTTCAGAAAAAATGGGGTACACCTGACTTGTTTTCAAAAATGCCAAGTGAGTCCTTTCCCTCCCCTATAAAAGGCTACCACATATCCCCCATCCACACACCTCTCCAACCACTTATGTTCTGAAAATATATTCCCAATACACTTCACAAAATAAATATATAACACCTGGAATCCTCCATTTGAGAATAACTCATTCCATTTAATCCCTTTGGTGAAAACCTAAAGCAGTTACCCCAAAAAAAGGTTACATCCACCCCCAAGCTCCTTTATCTTCTTTTCATTATCCACCCCCACCAATATCCTGATTCAATGATAATACAAAACAACATATCTTAAATATAATTATATTATGTTATGATAATTTTTATACCTACACTTACACACACATCTATCTAATGGGTAACGATCATACTATTTATGTGTACGGTGAACTACCGCCTCACGAAATGATGATTGTTGATTTTTCATTTACCAACTTTCACAGTTGAGAATTATGATTGACACACTATTTATTTATTATATATATATTATACTTATTATTTCATTATTATTCATTAATTATTTTACAACACGTATCTTTCTACATTTGATTTTGTGTAAATATGATAATTTGGTTTGAGAAAATGTGGTCTACCACCCCCTCAAAGCGATGTGATTCATTCACCCAAAACACAAGATGTATTAAGGATTAATTTAGTGAAATTATAAGAAATAAGTAACATCAAAATTTTAATTTAATGATATTATATTTATACAAATATGTACTTTACATTTTTTGAATTTTAATATTACAAATAAAAACGGATACAACATTTATGAGTTCGTAAGACTTACCATGTCAATAAACATTATATTCAATTTAATAAATATATATTATAAATATTATTATAATAAAAAAAACATAATATACGTGGTATTTATTAAATGTTTTACATTCTAAAAATTATTATATATGTATAAGGACCAATGATATAACAAATTAAGACACAAGCAAAGAGAAAAGCAGATAATACCTGAACTGAAACCATAACATAGAATTGTTAACATAAAGGTAATATAAAGTCATAATCAGACCATATATGGTAATAGATGTATTAATATGATTTTATTATGGATTTATAATAAAATTATATATATAATAAATGATTTTTACCCAGTGTGATGAGTGTCAAGACATTAGGTAAGGGTACTTCATCTCACATTTTATTTCCATGAGATACATGCTTTATTCAACACCCATTCCTTTTGTGTGGTGAGTATAAATAACATGTATATGATTTATATACTTACATTTATGGGTATTTAAATATCCATCATATGATCTTAATTTCAAGGGGTTTATCTTTCAACAGGTTCCAAATCGATAATGTAATTTTATCACAATTTCACTTCTTTCAGATGCACATGCCATTTTATGCACATGTATTTTCTATCAGGTGTATATACTTCCTTTTAAATGTTATATCATGAATCTATTTATTTTCCTCATATTTTAATCATAATTTTATTTCATTTTATGACATGATTAGTATGGTTCAATGTTACTATGTGGTAAGAGTTTATTTAAACAATGTCATAGATTTTTTAGATTGTTTATGATTATGCTTCATTTGATGAAATATTATGATCCATATCTCAAGAACAAACATTTTTTAACCTATAACTTTTTAATTCATGATATATTCATGTATTATTACAGTTTTACTACTCTTGTGTGATTTAAAAAATTAATAAAATGTTTTTAAAGAAATATTTTGTCGTATTTCTCTCTTAGTTCAGAATCCTATTTTATTTCAAAATCTATGTTTTCAAAAAATGATTTCAAATTATCATTGAATATCATTTTCAATAAAAAAATGATTTTAAAATGATTTATGATTTTAAAAACATCCTTAATATGTTTTATAATCTATTTTCCATGAAAAATCTATTCACTCGTGTCTTATGTTTTAAAATGTGTTATTCAATATACAAATGATATTTTCCTCAAGAAATGATTTTAAAATATCATTAAAATTTATTTCCCATATAAGATGACATATTTTGGTGTTAATCATGCACTTATAAGTAAATTATTCCATGATTCTATTCATTTAATTTTTATGAATGGTTTATTCTTTGATTTCATGATTTTTATGGAAATTGTTTATCTTTCCCATGTTATATGCGATTGAAACCCGATTCTTTTCAGGCGTTATTATTTTAATGAAATGATTATGAAACCTGTATATTTTTTCAATGGTAATTGTCTTATTTCTTATTTAATATACCCATTTCACCCCATGGGTTGTGATATGATTATTAATGATCTTTTGGTACATGTATGCATGATTTTATTTTGAGATGGGTGGAACCTATATCCCCCGCCAATGAATTTGGTAAAGATTTTAATCACATGAGATAGACTAAGATGGTATTGGGAGTGAATCTTGGCTTCTAATATGTCCATGGGATTGAACCAATACTACCAAGATGGTACGAGGTGTAATATCATGATACAAAGATGGACATGGGAGTGAACCATGTCTACTAAGTTGGTATAAGGAGTGAACCCATACTACAATTATGGACTTGGAAGTGATACATTTACTACTATGTAAATTATATTATAGTCTTATGTGTTTAACACAATTCCATGTTTTATTCCTATGATATGATTTTATGTCATTTTAATTTCATTATCTTATGGTTTATGTATTATGAAAATCTAATATTTGCATCATTATTCCTTATAATGATCTTGGATATGTTGGGTATGATCTTATATTTTCATGATTATTTTCTTATAAAATTATGATCTTGATTTTCTTATATATCTCCTTTATTTACCATTTCTAGGCATCTAAGATCATCCCCCTTTTTATGTTTCCATTCCCCTATGTTATAAAGATATGTATTATATTTGATTTTTCTAAGAAGTGTTCTAGTAATGAAGAAACTAGTGGGAGGTAAATTATCTCACATATTCACCAGTGTTTATGTTTCAATTTTTCTAAAGGAACTAATCTAATACATTATTCGGGTGATTGTTCGTATAATTTTTTATGTATTCCATAAAATTTATTTAATGTATATTTATATAAATCATGTTTTTCTATATTACATATCAGAGCGATGGTTTAGTAAACCATTAGAAACTAGAATGAGAATAATTTAGTGATATTCTTAGGTATATTTATAAGGATATGTCTAAGGATGTATCTAAGTGTAATTATAAGGATGATTTAATGATTAAGAAATTATCATATAATTTTTTTGTAATGGATATACTCAATGGTTTACTAGAAATACTTCAGTATCTAGATACTGCATATAGATGTTGTTCTGGAATAGTTGTACCTAAGAGTAATAACTATGAAAGGTGTGTTAGGCCAGACATTGTGTAACCCGATACATGAAAACGGGCCTTGCTATGCTCCTAGTTTGACACTCTTTGGGGATATGAATTTCAAATTCACAAACTCTTCACAAACCATCCATAGTGATTTAAATGCAATATGTAAATAAATAACCAAGGATAAACATAAGGTGTCAGGGTTTATAAAATGTATCATAATTTACCCATTATATATGTGGTATTAAATATTATGTGATTACTCATAATGATAATAATTTCTTACTCAATTCCTATTGGTTTTAGTCAGTGGAGGGAACCATAGGGAACATGATTAACTTTTAATATGATGGAAAATCTATTAATGTGCAGTAAAATTGGATGATCACAAGAGTGAATGATTTTTTGATCATGCCTAATCACTTTTCAAGGAACATGATAAAAAATTTTACCTTAACTAACTCTCAAACCCACCAAGGAAGATAAGGAACATGTTTTATAAGATTTCAAGTAATTTAGATCATGAAGGAATGATGATTTTTCCCTTTATGTCATTAATATTGAAAGAATCACCTATGTGAATGTATAATAGGAACCATAAGGTTTTTTGACTGTTCAAAAGGACATAAAAAAGTAACCAAAATAGAAAAATGAAGGTTTCAGTTAATGTCATGGATGAGAATATTGGCCTTTATAAGACATAATCAACAGTAAAATATGTTAAGTGTGGAATGAAGATTCATTATGAAAATCTATTTCCTAAGGAAAAATCCCTCGAATAGAATCATCAAAGTGGTATGAGTAAGGGTTTTATTACTAAGGATGATAAAAGTAAATATGAAATGTGAAATTAAATAGGTATTAAATAATTGGATTAGGTATCCTTCTTATGAATTATGGATGAAGTGGAATAATCAATGTTTTTATGTATTTTTATTAAAAAATTATGTTATATGAATGAGAAAATATATAAGGGTTGTTCTATTTATGTATTTCTCTTGGTATTAACATGTTTATATTGAGTTATTCTAGAGGAATTTTAAAGTGACTTAATGGGGTGATGATATTTTAACTAAGGGAATATAACTCATAATATGTTATTTATGTTAAGATAATGTTGTTTGGATAAAGATAAGTATAATATGAATAAGTAAATTGGGCAATACTGATTACCTTGAAACTATGTAAGGACATGATGATAGGTGGATTATTCTATCATTGATTTTGTTTATATCATTTTTTGATATAAATAATAGATCTTAAAAACTTTTTATAAGGAAACTGAATGTTTTAAACAAATATTTATAATAATTTTTGTCATTACCGTGTTTCAATAGAATATATGATGAAGATATTAACATGTTTGGAATTTAATAACCAAAATAAAATTTTTGATGTATGGGGGGTCAATTTTAACCACATTTCATGAAATTATTTCTACTATTTTGGATTTTCATCTTTCAAAAGGGTTATAAGTTTAACCATTCATGGAAATTTTATGATAATCATTAGAGGGTGTATTTATGTATTTATATTTCATTGAGAACATTAGTTAAAAGGCTATATAGTTATTAACCTTATTTTAAGGATATCCATTATATTTGGGAAATTATGTTAGTGTGGTTTTGGGTAAGGACATCATGTATGTTGGGTGACAACTAATAATGTTCGGCAAGGCCATGGGTCTTCAACCCATGACCGAAAGACAATATAGGTTTCATTCCCCCCACTGGTCTACATGATTTCCTGTTTAGTGAGTAATTATTTTTTATGAATAAAAACTACTGATGAACCAGTACAGTAAATTATTATTTTTAGAGACTAATTTATTAACCATATTGATTTTGAATAATATTTAGAGATAAATTGTTATATGTTTCACTCTTTTATGGGCCTTAATATATACTAAAAGAATATTTTAGTGATTTATGGATCAAAGTTAATTTCTAGAGATATATTTCATGAAGTTATAAATAAATTTCAAATTAAGAAAATAAAAATAAAAGAATGAATTTTTTTATAGAAATATATAAAGTAATTATATTTCCTTATATAATTGGTTAATAAAATAATATCTCAATGTTAGTAAAATGATCAATAAAATTTTATACTAATACCTTCATTTATGTTGAACCGGTAGTATAAGGAACCAAAATTTAAATAACATATTCATGGGTTTTTAAAATATAATTCACATTCTAGGAGCTTTTAATTATAGATATTTAAATAAGTATAACAAACTATTAAAAGTTAAACTCATACTATAAAAGTGGACACTTATACTTAGTATCCATTTTTTCAATTAAATCCTTTCTAATATAAAACATGAAATCATTTTCTTAAAACAAATCATCATACCATTCATTTTTACTTCTTCCATTCTCTTACCCATCCTTATATTCTATGGAAAACATTTCAATAACATATTATGACCCTAAAATTATCAGTAAGTGATGTAAAATAAAAAATAAAATCGTTAGTCTGTGAATATTTTAAGCTCATGAAAACATTTTCACAAAATCATACTTTTCACCCCAAAAACATAAACCATTTATCATACCCTATGAAATCATAAGATTGCTCTAAAACTCATTTGAAATAATAAATCATAAAGGTAACTTGTAGGGACCATATCATTCTTACATTGTAGATTTCATGTCAACATAGAGAGTAACCTCCATGATAACTTTTTAATACCCATCAAAGTATATTCCCAAAATCTATTAGGATAAGACCTATCATTTAACTCTATCACTTTACCTAATGAATTGAAAATATATCAAGGGATCACCCACAATTTGTTTCATGGAACAATCCATATACCTAAGTAATTCCTAAGAACTATACCATAATCATAACACATAAAACAATCTAAATGAAAAAATAACATTTCCACCTTCAAATAAAATTTCATCTTTAGAGGCCACACACTCATAAATGAAGACATGTTATTTTAAAATTTATTTTTAATACTGTAATGTAAACACCAAGACAAAATAGCAACATGAAATCTAAAAATTCCATTCAGGGTGTATATGTTAAAAAACATTCAATGTTACTAAAATAATCAATCCAGTTTTAAAATTCAATTAAAACATTTAAAAATAATATTTTTAAATCAAACTGTTCCATAATAATTTGAAACTTTTGAAAGGAATTAAAATTTTAAAACAATAATTTCCATATAAATGCATTAATAAAAAACATTTTGAAAACATGAACATAAAATAAAAAATATATAATAGTAAATAATCAAAACATTAAAACAAGGTTTTTAGTTAAAGAGTTCTTTACAAGGATCCCTCAATGAAAAAAATTGAGATATATTAAAAAGGACCCTTTTTAAAATATATATGTCAACAAAAATACATTCATAAAAATAATTTTGAAAATTTTCAAATGAATGAGAAGGATATAGAAGTATAAAAAATTTAAACATTTAAAATGATGTTTTTGTTAAAGAGTCCCTTTACCATGAGTCTGACTCATCACGTATAATATTAAACTTAATTAATAATGAAAATATGTTAATTATTTTATTTCTTTATAAACTTTTTCTTGTTTATTATTCATTTTATATAAATTATTACCATTTTATGACAATTAAATATTTATTTAACTTCATTTCAGATGTTTGGTCAATTTTCAGTACCGGAGTCGAAAATTAATGTGGTATGATTTCAATAGTCCATGTGGTCCTAAGTCCATCATATACATAATAATATTAAATAAATAATTATTATTTCTTATATCAACTATACCTTTAAATATGTTCATTAAATATGGATATAATAAATGAATAATGATACAATCATGGAGACGGTAAGTCATACGTACACATAAGTAACTTTTTCCTTTTTTTCATTGACTGTTATGGAAAAAATTGAAGTGTTATTTTATCTCTATATATTTATCATAACATAATTAATATCATATTAATCATTTAAATATACTTATATATAGTATTCATGAGATTTTCTGAGTAAACATGAATCATATCTCTTTGGGAGGTGATAATTCACATGTACGCACGAATAACGTTACCATTTTATAACTAGTCATGCGAGATGGTAATGGAAAACAAATTATATCAGTTCATGGAGGTGATAGTTCACACGTACGCAAGAAAAATTATTTATTTTCCCATGTAATGGATGTGGAGATGGATTTTGGTAGAGATATTAACATAATAGCCTCTATTTATATTTTTGATAATGGATTTATTATTCCATAATGGTTGTATTAGATTTTAAAGAACTTGAAAAATAAATAAATAGAAACACTTAAATTAAAATTTTACCTTTCCTTTAGATGGTCACCATTTCATAACACCATCACACATATAAGGAGGGTGTTACTCATATAATAAGGATTCAATAATGTGAATAGGTATTCATGTAATTTTTTTGGGAAGATATTTTCCAAAAAAATGTTTTTGAAATGTATGGAATAAAGAATAAGATTACCTTTTCATATGAGAGGGGAGAGAACTATTGGAATTATTAAAATTATTAAATTAATATAAATTCATTTTCTATTCAAAAGGGGTAAAATTTAACTTATTTGTAATATATGATGAGTATGGGTCGAAACATAATCATTCAATGAAAATTAGTCAAGTTTTAATATCAGTTTAATCCTTATCTTTTTGTTTTAACCCCTTTTATCTCTTATAGTTTTATCATGTAATTTACATTTTGAGGGTTAAGATAATTACCAAATCTTGCCAAAGGACTAATGAATGAGTAATTAATGTAATCATAATACATACTTAAACTAGATGGTTGATTTTTATTTTTTAAAAAATTTATATCATTTATCTAAATATTTTATATTTTACGATATGATTTATGTCAATTTTGACACTATTCATTATATGGATTTTCTAAAAGGTCATAGAAACCTGATTCCTTCAAAAAAACTATATTAATACATCTATAAAATTAAAAATTCGTCCATAAAATTCGTGGATGTCATCTAATATTTAAAATTATATTTATTTTATTATTATTATCAATTATTTTATTATTATTATTATCATTTATTTGATTCTTCATTTATTTAATATATTACTACATCATTACTATGTCATAAATAAATTTAATTATATTATGTATAAAAATTATAAATAAATTATCATGATTTATATAGAAATTTTAGATTTCAAATGAATATATGTAGTTAAATTTATCTTCTATATAACCCATTATTAATAAATATTTACTTATTAAAAATATGAGTATGACATTCATAATTTATCATTAAATAAAATATAATAAATTTCATATTCTTACCAAAGTGGCTTAATTAGGTAATAATTTTTACCTAAGATTTATTTTTTCAAAAATAATCATTAAATGAAATTATGACAAGTTTTAGGGTAATTTTTATAATATTATAATATTATATTTACCTTTAATTACAAGATTTACCCTTAATTGTGGTAAATAAAAACAAGATTCACTATTCACCAAAAATTAAGTTGATCCTATTAGATCAAATTTTTAATATTTATTACAAACATCTATGTATATTTTTTAAAATTCAATTCATAGAAGTTGTTAAATTAGGTTGGACACTAATCACACAAATGTGGCGAGAAGGCGGGTAAAAGAGACGTTCAAAAATTCCAATAAGTTTTTATATATAATTTCTATATAAAAAATTACTTCAATGACCTTTATAGGACTAAATGATAAAAAATCAATTTAATTATACTTTAAAACCAATTTAAAAGATAATTTATATATATATAATATAGACAAAAAAATTGAATTAAAATTTAATTTTCTCTATTCATTAAAAATTGAATATTACCAGAAAAATTCCAAATATTTAACCAAAGTAAAATTTTATATTGATCATTTAAATAAGAAGTTTACTTTTTAAAATATAACTTATAAAAATGAAAAAACAAGATTTAAAAAATGGGTTCGTAATCAAAATGCAGTAAAAATGCCTTTATTGAAAAATACTAATTTTATGAATAAAATTGAATTTTTCCTCGTATCATGTCAAGAAAACATATAAGATGAATTTCAAACATCAACTTGAATTTATATTTCATTACTATAATCCAAAATGTGATTTTATTATTTTATAAACACAATTATTCATACTTAAATATTTTTTTCATAAAAACACATCATTTATTTTCAAATTGTTTTTATTTTCATTTGTAATGAATTTTATCAAAATTGAATCATTGTATAAACATGTGTAAATAGTATTTTAGTAATTCAGTTAACAATGTATATTTCTATTATTCTAACGATTGGGCAATAACTACCATTTAAAATAATAATATTATAATATATTATTTTTTTGGTAAAACTCATTCTTGCATGCAATGTAGGATTTCAGAGAAACCCATTGTTACATGTCGGGTACACTATTAAACATAGTGTCCCTTTAATGAAAAATTATAATCTAATTCAATAATATTAATAAATATGGAAACATATTATTCTATAATTACATGGTATGTTACATCATTCCCCGCTTTTGAAATTCTGTCGACGCAATTGTAAATTTGGACTTGGAAACTAAGGTTTTTACTTTGAAAAATTACATATCATAAAAACAATCAATAAACCAACCACATTAAAATAAATAAAATGATTTACAAAGGTCACCCATGATAAAAACTAATAGGGTTCCATTTAAAAAAAACATGTATATTAAAGATAAAACAAACCATTATGTTCTGATGGGGTGTGACAAAAAACATTATTAGGAGAATGTTTACAATCAGAAAACGATATATTTGTGATGGTTTAAATGGTCATTGATATCGTAGTAAGAAATTTGAATAGAAAATGTTTAAATTTTAATCTCCTTTTCATAAAGTTAATGATTTCATTTAACCACTTGACTAAGGACATTAGGAAATATACTTACTTGAAAATTATATTTTCAGCTTTTAATAAAATTCCACCTCAAACTCATATTTTTTTGTAAATGATGTGTATTCAAGTTGAATTTTTCTTACCGGATACAGTAGAATCATCTTATATAAAAACTCATTTCACAAAATATGAACTATCTATTTCTCTTATCCTAAAACATTAACCAAAACCAATATGGTTAGGATAGGATAAAATAATTCTCATAAAATGTTAAACCATTGGATAATGAAAAATTACTTTTAACCTCTAGAATTAAACTGTAATATGAAAAGTTAAATATAGGAAATTCAACAAATAATTATCCTTAAAATACCTCAAAATAATCCAAACTATATTTGAAAACAAAAAACTCAGAGGAATTTTATTACTTGGTCTTCTAAGATTAATTTTATCTTTTATCTCTAAATAACATCGATCGCTATTAATGTCTTATACCCAAAATGAAATTTCCAAAATCACATATTCTCTAAGATAGATTAACTATTCCCATAAATAACCAAAATCTCCATAAGTACCCAATAAAATCATATATTCTTCCAAAATAAAATTATAACAATACTCTTAAAATAAAATCCCATATTATTCTATTTACCTTAATCATATAAATTTCCCAAAATAGTGAACGTCTTGCAAAACAAAATTTATTACTTAATCCCCAAATAATTTTCCAATACCAAGGATATATATTTAATAAAATAAAAGTTCCCTAAATCAACTAATTAATATTCCATAAACTCATTTAAATAAATATGAAAAATTCATACTAACCAGAGACTCCATGTATGATAGTGGTCAGCGATGAGGCCATGTCACCCTTCAGTTGTGGGTTACTACCTTGTCTGATGTGCCAGGTTTGTCACCATTCCTACTTTCTCTCCATTTTATACAACTATATAATTATTATAACAATATGAAAATAGTATAATGTCCTCAAAAAATAATAATAACATGTTTTAACCTAAATAGTTATCTCATACCATTCATTTTTCATCTAAAAATGTAAAAATAAATAATTTCCCCAAAAAATATCATATAATGGTTATTTATTACTTTATAATTATGTATATAGAAGAGAACTCATCCTCAAATTAAATTTTCACAAAAATATATATTTTTACATATTAAAGAACTAAAAAATTCATCAAAAGTACCCCCATAATCAAAATATTATTAATGCTTTAAAACATTTCCATGTACTTAAGTATTCCACAACTATTAAATACTTTATATACAGACACATTAATATTTCAACATTCTTAATAATACATTAACTAGGAATTTCCACCTTATCTTTTAATAAACCATTCCTAAAAATAAAATATATGGGTTATGTCTTCATGATTCTTAAATATCAATCAGATCGTGTGTCATATTTTATGTATAATAGTATAATTCATGCTTTAAAACCAAATTTCATGATGATTTTGATGTTCCTTTTCTCTTTCGGCATGTTTTCCTACATTCAAAAAGTAAACATTCACCCCACTTCTAGTATTTCACATTTTGAAAGATAAGGAAAAGTTGATATCTTGAAATTATATCAAATGATACCATGACCGATAACATTGATTTTGAAAAGAGTAAGTGTTGGATAACTTAGACCATTTATTAAAATTGATTTGAATACTCAATAAGTTGTCAAAATCGTTCAAATGGGATTTTGAGATAATAATGATGATCAAATAATTATAGGGGGATAATAATGTTGTGAAATATATCTTCCCTTACATCTTAAAAAATGATCCTTAATCTTTTGAAAATAATCTTTTTTTTAATATAAAATTAATAAATAAAATTAGAATCCTCTATATGGTAAATATAACATGATTTTTTTATAATAATAAAATCCATTAACCATTATATATCTCATTTCAATAGGTTTTTATCAAATCCCCCTAATTTACCATAATCATCCAAAATCTTACATATGATAATGACCCACTTGGTTATATGGGATCTTTCAGCTACAACTTGATAATATCCTAACCTCTATATTTATCTAAACCTTTCCTTTAATACTAATTATAAGGTCCTGAACATAAAATAACTTATTTAAGTTTTTTTGAACCTAAATTGACATTCTATGATTTAAGAATAGATTATTTCAACTTATAGACCATTCAAGGGTATGTTTCTCTTCTAATGTGTATAGCGGCACTCGTTTCGAATCCTCGACAATGATACTTTTTAATAGTCAATTGTTTTTTGTGATTTTTATTTTTCATGGGGGGTTTATTTACAGAGAATAAATGAAAGGATTGATTTATTTAGATTGATTTAAAAAATTTATAAATATTTGGGTGAGCTCAATATTGGGGATTTAAGCTTATGATATCATTGAACTTTGCTTTTATATTGTATTAAATTAACTCCCACTTCACAATATAATTTTGATCACAATACCCAAGTGTTACGGAGTTAATCCAATCAAAAACTTATATAGGGTTATAATATAAATTAGAACATGTTTATGGTAGTGTATTTATGGTTCCAATAATCCATTTATTTCACATGTTAAAAAAAACATATCATTAATCCATGACATTTAAGGTCAAAATACACAATTTTAACCTAATGAATACTCAACGAGCAAAATCCCTAAATCACTTAATATCCCAAAATTATGAATCACCCCAATTGAAGATTTACTCATCCATTGATATGGTTAGTAATATAGTAATATGTTATTTTTGTGATTAACTATTAACAGAATTAAATGAATGGGATAATAAATGATTTGGGCACCGAACACACTCCTGAACAATGATGGGAAGTAAAATCACACATTTGATTGATTGAGAGTGAGAATTAAGGGAGGGGGTTTCAACATAATTTAAATTATTTTATGATAATTTATATTTTATATTAGAGGGTTTATTATTAAGAGATAATACGAATATGGAATGTGCATTAAAATTGAAATGAAATTGAAAACATCTTACACCAATACAATTGAAAATAAGTGCAAAGGAGAACAAAAATAATAGTGGACGAGATGTATCTATTGTTGAAACAAGATTAATTCATGTCTACCCTATCCCATAGAAAGGCTCTAGTCATGAAAAACCTCCTCTTTGTGTGATTAAATTACAACCCTTTTGCAAGGATAGGAGGAGAGGTCTTTATAGCCTAAGGTGGTGGACTGTTTTCATTCCAAATCATCCCCTCCGCTTGGATCACAAATTTGGGAAAACAGACACCATAATATAGAAATATATTCTTTTTAAAAGTTTTAAATATAAATTTGTTCTATCTACTATGAAAATTGGGAATACATTTGACTTAATGAGCTTATGTTATGGTGGTTAGAATAACAAATTCTAATATATCCATTTTTATCACCAATTTTTAAAGTTTGGAATGTGAATGAATTTTTGAATTGGAATATGCCATAAAATATAAAAAAATTATTCCAAAAAAGTATTTCACCTTTATCTTCTCTTTGAAACTAAAAAATATCATCTCTAATTTATGCATTTATGAAGATAAAAATTAATAATGATGTGCAAATTTTAATTCTTGAACCGAATGATGGGTTGGACTCCCAAACTTCAGTTAAACCCCTTTTTTCATGGATTTGGGCCCTGAACTTTTTATCCAAAATTAATTTTATGGGAACCCTAATTTTAGATGAGAATAATATGATTTTAACTTCTAAATTTATCTCATAAATTTAAGCATCATGGATTCTCCAGTTACTTCACATGTTTTTTGGGCCTTCTTTTGTGGATCATATGGACCTTCCAATAGATGAATTGGAAAAGGATTTATTCTAATGATATATTGGATAATTAATAAGGAACTCTAAATATAAGAATCCAAAAAAATTAATTAGTATGCTAAGATATATGAATAAAAAATTAAACTGACTTGAATCTGTATTAATTCTAATAGTGCTCAAAAATTATATTTAACAGTAAAACATAAATATTTCACAAAAATTATGAACATTCACTTGAGAATCAATAAATTGAGTAAATAAAAATTTATGAATTAGTAAATAACATCAACTCCCCCACACTTAGTCTTGTGCATGTCCTCGTGAATAAAAAATATAAAAACATAACAAACTTATTCTCACTCAACAACAAATATATAATTTTTTTTATCCCCAATCAAGGGAGGTTTAGACCATTTAACTCATCCATATTGAATTCCACAACAAATTGTTACATAAACAATATTCCAAAAGAAATTCATTTTTAATTCTCAAATTACAAATAGAAAATATTGGAACTCCAAACATACTCCTCTGAATATAATAAAAATTTATTTCTAGAGGTTCACTCATTCACAAACAAAAAGTGTACATTTTAGTGTTTGAAAGAGATCTCATCTTCTATTCCCAATCCAAAAGTACACCAGAATCAAGAGGTATTTTGAAGGGGTATTTATGTGGCTTTGGGACGGTAGGATTTTAATGTCCAATAGAGAGGAGAAGAGGGGTAAAACATCAGCATGGGTAAACAAATTCACAATTTTTATGAAATAAAACAACGGAGGAAATGGAAACACATATTTACAGGGGAATGATTATGTGAAGAAAGACACAAAGGAGGAAGAAAATTGGAAGGATATGAGAATATGAAATATTTAAAAAAACAAAAAACTTCTCTTAATGTCATAAGTGTTATTTTTTTCATTTTTTTTTAATTTTTTTGAATGATGAACTTGAAAGATATTTATCCCTCAAATCACAAAACATGTTAAATATCCTCACGAAACTACTTGTAATATTTATGACAAGATCAAAGGTTTTGGAAGAGTGATTTTTGACCTGCTAAAGTCACAACATAATTTTTTGTTCTTTTTTTATTTTTTTGAACACTTTTCAGTAAAATTTACAAAACTACATAAACGAAAGTCCATTACGAAAAACTCATTTAATGACAATGTTTTCCCCATAGTAAAATGGTTGTATGTTCCCAAGAATGTGAAAATATATTCAAAATCAAGAAAATGGTAGAAAAAATTAAATCCATGCCCCCCACACTTAAATTTCTATATGCAATATAATTCCTTATAGATGTTGTGTTGGACAAGGTATTGGCATATAATATTCATATCAATGAAATGGATTTCATAGGATTTAAGGGGATTTCAAGAGGAGTATTAATATAATGTTAATGGGAGGATATTTGACTATTTTGATTCTCATGTGGGTTAGAAAATTCCCCAATAATATTCATGAACACAAAAGTAGTAAATTTTACTCAAAGGCCCACAAACTCAAGACTCTTAATCGGGGGTGAAAAATGAACAAAATGAAAATATGGTCATAGGTAACCCTGGAATGAAGGATAATTTTTTTCCTCATTGTTTGGTAAGAATCATTTTCAAAATAAAATACTAAGCATTCAAAAAAAATGGTTTTGACACAATATTCTTTATCCAAATTCATGATGAAAAAAATATGTGAAAATATGTATTTTGGCTACCCAAAATGGTTTGAAAAAATTTTAAAAGTGGATTGTGAGTCAGTATGACTCTTTTTGTTTTCTTTATTTTTTTAGTTTTTTTAGTTTTTCTTATTGTTTTTAAAATACACACCTACACAAAAGAGAAAGAGAAAAATAAAGGGTTTGATAAAGAATGTGGTAAAAAATAAAGAGAGAGGAAGAAGGAAAAATAGGGAGAAAGAGGAAGTGAGGGTGATTTAAAGGGCATGATGTGTCCCCTGGTTTGGATTTGGTGGGTCGTCATCCATATCCAGTGGTGGGTCTACTATAGAAGTTTTGGATCTGATGAAAGTCAATGTGGTTCCTGGGATGTGTGTATGCTCATGGTGATGCTTTAACTGATGTCTATAAACCGAGAATGTCCTTTTGTAGGAGGGTTCTTGGACTTACACTTCCCCAAATGGGTAAACATTAGGAATAATAAAAGGACATTCCCAATGAAAATTAATCATAACAGTGTGAAGTTAAAATAGATAATTTAAGAGCATTACATTTTCACTATCATGAAATACATTTCATAGGATGTATTTTTTGGGGGTACCATGGAATTTTCTTTGTAGGGATTGGAATTATCATAAAAATCAAGTCAAAAATCCTCTAATTAATTTAACTACAATAATATCTTATCAAAAAAAAATTTCACGATAAAAATCAAAAGTTTTCACTACCAAAAATGAATTATGTTGGATTTCAACTGGTGAATGACATGATTTAGCAAAAACTAGACAAAAAGGACACATCCCAATGGGTGATTTATAGGAAGTTTGATAATCCCAAAGTACATCACTAGGTCTATCAGTACAATCTTTTCTAGTGGGATTTACAATTCTCTATAGTGGTCTTTTCACTTCTCTATTAGAATTTTCATCCATTCCATTTGTTTGTGGGTGATATGTGGTTGATGTTTTATATACAACCACATTCTTTTTATATAGATATTCCATGGTCTGATTATAGAAATGAGTTATTATGTCACTTATCTAGGCATGTGTTGTTCCAAATAGATGGAAAATGTTGGTTTTTAGGACCTAACTAACATAATGTGAATCATCCTTTCTAGTGGGATTGGCCTTGACCCACCTAGAAACATACTGAACTTCCATAAGAATATATGAGAATCCATTGGAAGGGGGAAATGGTCCCCTGAAATCAATGCCCCAAACATTGAAGATCTCAATGACAATTAAAGGCTTTGGGGCATTTCATTTCTTTTTTAAATTGTTCCAAACTTTTGGTAAGTGGGACATGATTTACAGAACTCATGGCAGTCCTTGAAGAGTGAAGGCTAGAAGAATCTGGATTCAAGAACCATTATAAAGGTCCATTTTGGTCCAAAGTTTCCACCACTCGGAATTGAGTGACAAAATTTCAGGATGGATGAATTATCATCTTCATTGACACATCTTCTAATTACCATGTTAGACCCAGTTTTCCAAATATTATTATCTTCACAAAAATAGAATTTTGAATCACTTTTCTACTACATTTTTTATTATTTTAAAAACAATTCAGTAAAAAAACCATAAACCAAGTTGTTTATAATTGGGGAAAACCTTGGTAACATTGGAGTAATATATGAGAGGTCCTTAGTTGGAAATTTAGGATCATGTTTTCAAAATGATAAAAATTATAAATTATAATATGGTGATCATCCACAGGGTTTTCCTTTCTATGTCTATCCTTAATGAAAATGTCAAACTCTTGGAGCATCAAGATCTATCTTGTTAGATTTGGTTTGGAATTACTTTTTTTGAGTAAGAACTTAATAGTAGAATGGTCTGTAAAGATGATGATTTTTGGCACCTAAAAGATGGGTTCAAAATTTATCTAAGGAAAAACCACTGCTAAAAGTTCCTTTTCAGTCATAGTGTAGTGAGATTGAGTTTCATCAAATAATTTTGATTAATAATACATGACATGAGGAATATTTTCTATTTTTTGACCAAGAACATTCCTAATGGCCCAATCAGAAGCATCACACAACAATTCAAAGGGTAAGCACCAATATGGGGGTTGGATTATTGGGGCAGTTGTATGAATTATATTGAGTTCAATAAAGGATCTCTTACCAACCTCATTGAAATGGAATTCGACGTCCTTTTGGAGTATCCGAGTGAGTGGGATGGAAATTATACTGAAGTTATGGGTGAATATCCCACAAAAAAAGGAATGACCAAGGAATGAATGGATGTGTTGAACTGTTGTGGGTTTTAGAAGATATTGGATCACTTTAATTTGGAAGGATCAACTTGAATAACACATTCTTAAATTATGTTTCCTAGAACAATCCCATTAATTAACATGAAGTGACATTTTTCATAATTCATCATAAGGTTTCATTTGACAAGAAAATGATGGACTAGATAAGGTGAATGTAGGAAGCATTCAAATGAATCACCATTAATGGTAAAGTCAACCATGAATACCTCCATAAAATGACCAATGAATTCAGAAAATATACACGTTATACACCTCTAAAATTTTGTAGGATCATTGTAAATGACAAAAGGCATTCGTCTATATGCATATGTTTCAAAGGGGCATGTGAAAGTACTATTTTCCAGGTCCTAAGGTGCTATTGGGATATGGAATTACCTAGTGTATTTGTTAATAAAGGAATAATGTGATTTCCCACCTAATATTTCTAGAACATGATCAATGTGACAATGATAGTAGTGATATTTTCATGTTTCATCATTCAATTTATGATAATCGATTCATACATGCCATTTTTCACCTGATTTTTTACCACCTCCCCATGATCATTTATGAAAACAGTTATCCCACCCTTTTTTTGGTACCACATTAAGTTTACTAACCCACTCAATATAAGAAATTGGGAAGATAATACAATCTTTGAGAAGATTGGTAATATCTTCCCTAACTACCTTAAGTATGATTGCATTGATTCTTCTTTATGGTTGTCTGATGGGTTTGTATTATTATCATGATGGATGTGATGCATGAAAAGGGGATGGTTTATTCCTATTATGTCATATAGGTTCCAACCTGAGGCCTTTTTGTTTTCATCTAACACATGAACAAGTTTGGACTCCTCAGTTTTAGTAAGTGTAGGAGGAACAATTATACGATAAAAATGATCATGGAAAAGGAATTCATATTTCAGTTGTGTAAAAAGAGGTTTTAGATCAGTCTCATCTTTTATTTGTGGGATAGACAACTCAGGAATGGAGGATGGCTTTCTGTTGCATTTGATTCATTATCCTTAATACTGTCCAAGGTGGATCAGTATAGATCATAGTTTAGAAGGTATTCGAGATAGTATTCATGATCCTATAGATTGATGGAGTCTATGAATGAATGGTCAACATCAACTTCCCCATTAATTTCTCAGTTAATCATGGTACAAATATCAAAAGTTTTTAAATCATTAGAACATGATGAACCTAATGGAATGGGGTTCAATTGACTTTAGAAGTGTCCTCATAAGCATGGATGGATAATGTAGAGTGATCCTCTAATGGGAATCTCATGGCTTGGAAGATATTTAACTTTACCATTTGGTCACCGAATTCCATGGATAGGATTCCAGCATGGACATAAATCTTAGTTCTTACTATTAGGAGGAATGGTATTCCTAGAATTAGGGGAGATCAAGAATATTTATTCTCACCTTCCATGTAAAGTACATAGAAATCAGCTGGGTAGATAAGAACATTATCTCAGAAAAGGAAATCCTCAATTATTCCCTCAAGATTGGTTGTTCTTCGATTGGATAACTAGATGAAAACACATGTTGGGTGCAATGGACCCAGA
The DNA here is from genome assembly GCA_963277665.1 of Viscum album. Classification (NCBI taxonomy): domain Eukaryota; kingdom Viridiplantae; phylum Streptophyta; class Magnoliopsida; order Santalales; family Viscaceae; genus Viscum; species Viscum album. The sequence continues at coordinate 917,060,347 of OY728130.1, read as the reverse complement.
CCTTGGTTGGAGAAGATGGATTTAGGCATGAAATTTATTAAGGCTCCTAGGTCGATGGGTGTATCATCGATGTTGTAACTTCCTATTTAGCATGGAACAAAAAATTTCCCTAGGGATTTTCACTTCATGTGTATGCAATATTGTGTTGAAACATTCTCAATGGTCCTAAGTTGTCTATTATTTGTGCACAAACACTTAATAAACATGGAATACTTAGTAATTTATTTGATTGAATGTAAGAGGGTAATGTTGACTTCCACATTTCTAAACATTCTGATCATTTCCGGATAAGTTTCAAAGGATTTCCTTTGTTTAGAACAACATGAGGAAAAGTAATTGGGTTACATAGTCAAATAGAAGTTGGTGAGAGAGTGAATTTAAGTTCCTTTTCAGGTTTTGTTTTCATGTCATTTTCTATGCCATCATGTGAAGGGGAGTTGGGGGATTAAAAATAAAAAAAGAACAGTTTTATTTCCCAATCAAAGTGAAATTGTACTTATATTACCCTCGGGGATGAAAAATGGTTGAGTTGGGAGTTTTGAAGAATTATATGGTTGCTACTAGCTAATGTGGGATGCTAGTTGACCGATTTGGGTTTCAATTTTTTTAAGTCCAAAATGGATGAAGGAGGAAAGATCTTCTACTACACATTCCCATTGTTACATGGAAAAAGAGGCATGTCCCAAATTATAATTTCATTGATTTTGGTTCTTGGGAAAGTGTTTGTATTTGGTTGGTAATTTAAAAGGCTTATTAGGATAGTGGAATCCATGAGGAGCAAGAGAATTATTGATCTGTTCATGTTGAGGATCAAAAGGTTAAGGTGGTTGGAAGTTAACACCCTCTTGACCAAATTATAATTAGTTTTGATTTTTATGAGGGAATATAGGTGGAGATAAATGGAATTACCACATCTCAGTACTTGGATAAAGGTAGAAAAGAATGGATCATAGTGGGGTTGGTTTATTTTTCTAATGAAATGACCTGATTATTAAGGGTTGGTGTTCCTCTGAGCATATACTACATTGAGATCCATTTTTCAGGTTGAATCATATGGATCCTATTCAAGTTGTGTACACGGTTCAGTTAGATGAGATGGTGAGCCACAGATTCCACAATTCATTGTAGGTATGTAGAATAGATATTGTGTAGAAGATGAGGTTGGGTCTTTGGCAGCCACTGCCAATTGTCTCACAAGACCTATAAGTTCGATCATCCACTCAGTCATCATATTTGTCTATATAGATTGATTCTCTTGGACTTGTTTGACTTGATAATTTTCTCAAGTTTGGAATTTCTACATCTTTGTAGCCATATTGCATATGAGATCTTCTATAGTTGTACGAGTTTTGTCAACCAGAGCACTGCCACATCATGAATCGTTGACTATTCTCTCTATAGCCAATAACCCCTCTTATATGTGTTGGATCAAGAGTTGGTTAGGGATTTGGTGGATTGTTTAGGTTGACACGGGATTTTTTTAACCTCTCCCAATACTCATGGATTGATTCATTTGGTAACTGACAGATATCGTGCATTTTATTTCGGATAGAAGCAGCTCGAGAAGAATGAACGAATTTTAATTTGATGAGTCACTTCATGACATTCCATTTTGTTATGGAACCATTAAGAAGGTAGTTGATCCATGACATGGTATAGTCATCTAGGGAGAAAAGGAATTCAAGAATTTTGATTTTATATCTAGAAGCCCCTTGTGGCATCATGGTAGAGCACACAACTTCGAACTCATTATGTTGAAGATGTGGATCCTCACTGGCTAGCCCAAGGAAATGAGGGATATGATAAATCAAACCTAATTTGAGTTAGAAATAATCCTTAATATTTTGATATTGAATAACCATGAGTTGGTAAATCATATTATGGGAAGTGTGTTCTTTATGAGTTTGTTCTCTAGGATTTTCCAAATCTAGAATAATTGGTTGGACAATGATTGGTTTTGGAGTGATTTGATTATCTGTAATATCCCTTCTGAGTGGGTGAAGAGTTCACTCAATTTGTGGGTCCAAAACATCCAATGTATTGTTTGGTAAGATATGGGGTATTTAGGGATGTTTGGGAAGTATTATAATGTTTATTTTTTCTTGGTGGTTCATTCTTTTTATGGGTTTCATGAGACGGCAGGTTTTTCATTGTGTTTTTTTCATATATTTTATTTTATTTTATTTTTACCATTTTCAAAAATAAAAAACTATTGACTACAAATAGTTTCATCCCCACCAATAACGCCATTTTAATCATGGTATATTTTCTCCTATTTACTGTTCAAGGTTACATTTCTCTGCTTATTTGTATAGGAGCACTCGGGTCAAATCCTCGGTGATGATACTTTTTAATATTTGATTATTTTTTTGATTTGTCTTTTTAATTGTGGGTTTGTTTTTGGAGAGAAAATGAAATAATTGATTTATTTACATTGATTTAAAAAATTCATAAGTATTTGTATGTTTTCATTATTGGGTATTTAATCATTTTATATCATTGATCTTTTCTTTATATTGCATTGAATTAACACCCACTTCATAAGATAATTTTGAATGGAATACCCAAGTGTTTAGTCTTTAATCCAAGACATAACATAACTAGAATTATAATATTAACAAAAACATGATTATGGTAGTGTATTTATGGTTTCAATAATCCATGTAATCCTCATGTTAAACAAAACATATCATTAATCCATGACATTTTAAGTTCAATATACCCGATGTTAACCTAAAGAATACTCAATGAGGAAAAGATCTCAATCAATTAATATCCCTGAATTATGACTCACCCTAATGGTAGATTTACTCATCCATTAAGATGGATAGTAATCTGGTAATATGTTTTTATATTGATTAATTATAAATATAATGAAAAGAATGGGATTAGAAAAGATTTATGCATCGAACACACACACAAACAATGGTGAGAAGTAAAATCACACATTATATTGAATTAGAAAGAGAAATATAAGAAAGTGTTTCAAATTAATTTAAATTATTTTAAGAGAAATAATATTTCAGAATAGATTGTGGATGATTAAAATAGAATTATTAATAATAAACTTTCATTAAAATTGAAATGAAATTGAAAACAACTTATGCAAATACAATTGAAAACAAGTACAAAGGAGCATCAAAATAAAAGTAGAGGAGAGGTTTCTCATTTTAATTAAGATCATGGAATTTCCTCACTGGACATTGGAAATTCTCTATTCATGCCAAACATCCTCTTTATTTGATTAAATTCTAACCCTTTTTCAAGTAGAGGAGGGGGATATATTTATAGCCCAAGGTGGTGGACTGTTTTCATTCCAAATATGCCCCTCCACTTGGATCTCCAATTTGGAAAAACAGACAGTAAAATAATGAAATATCTTCTTCATAAACGTTTTAAATATACATTATTTCTATCTACTCTAAATCTTTGTCCACTATTTGGCTTAAAAAGCCCAGTTTATGGTGGTTTGAATAAACAATTTTAATCTGTCCATTTTTATCACCACTTTTTTGAAGGCTAGTATGTGAATAGATTTTTGAATAGGAATATTCTTTCAAATCCATTAAATTTATTCTAAATAAGTGTCCACATATATCATATATTTCCCAATGAAAAGTATCAACTCTAATGGATATCTTTATCCTAATAAAAATCAATAATGGTCTACTGATTTCAATTCCCGGATAGAAAGGGGGGCTGGACTTTCAAACTTTAGTTGGGCCACTTTTTCGTGGATTTTGGCCTTGAAATTATTATACAAGAAGAATTTGGTTGGAATCTAAATTTTTTCTGAGAGTAAAATGATTTGGAATTCTGGATTTCTCTCAAAAATTCAATCTGCATGGCTTGTCTAGTTTCTTCACAAATTCTTTGGGCCTTTCTATGTGGATCATATGTCCCTTCAAATGGTTGAATTGGCTTGGGATTAATTCTAATAATATGTTGGATATTGAATAAGGAACCCTAAAAAACAAGAATAAAACAATTTTAATAATAAGGATGAGATTTAGGATTAAAACATTAAACTGAATTGAATCTGGATTAATTCAAATAGTTCTCAAAAATTATATTTAATACCAAAACATGAATATTTCACACAAATTATAAAATTTCCATAGAGAATCGGTAAATGGATTAAATAAAAATTTATGAATAAGCTAATAAAATGAAGGATATATTTAGTTTATAGTTTTATATAATTAATAAATACTATTATAAATTAAACCAATACATTACAAGTGGACTCATATACTCAGTATACATTATTTCATAGAGTAAAACATTCTAAAATAAAACAAGAATTATTTTTTCATGAAAATAAGCTTCATAACATTCATCTTGACTTATTCCATTCTCTTACCCATTCTTATACCCAGTATAAAACATTTCTTAAACCTGGCATTAGCACAAAATGCTCAATAAGGGATATACAATAAGAAATGAAGATGTTAGTCCATAAATATTTTATGTTCTTAACAACATTTTTATAAAATCATATATTTAACCTATAAAACATAAACCCATTATATTACTTTATGAAATCATAAGATTCCTATAAAACTCATAGAGATTATAAATAACAATGGTAGGTTATGGAATCCATATCATTTTACACTGTAGCTTTCATGACTAAATAAGGAGTATCCTCCATGGTTACGTTTGGAATACCCATCAAAGTATATTCCATAAATCTATTAAGAGAAACCTTATCGTTTAACGCCATATTATTTTCCAATTCATTGGAGAGATATCACAAGATCACCCACCCCCATTTTATCATGTAACCACCTTTATACATAAAGAATTCCCAATAACTATACCAAAATCATAAGACATGAAATGATCTTAACGAAAAAAAATAAACTTTCCACTTTGAAATAAAATTTCATCTTTGCAAGAAACACACTAATAAATGAAAACATATTATTTTAAAATAAAATGGTAAATAACTAATATAAACATCAATACATATTAGTGACTTAAAAGAGAGAAATTCCATTCATGAAATATATGTTAAAAATCCTTACATGCTATTGATATAATTAATCCATTTTTAAAATACAATTAAAACATTTAAAAAGAATATTTTTGAATAAATGTGTCACATTCAACATTGAATCATTTGAATGGAATAAAAATTTAAAAATATTAATGTCCATGTAAATAAATTTATAAAAAAACATTTTGAAATCATAGACATAAAATAGAAATATTTATAAGAATAAATCATCCAAATATTAAAACGATGGTTTTAGCTAAAAATTCCCTTGCAAGGATCCCTTTATCAAAAGATATTGAGATAAACTAAATGGTTACAATTGTAAAATATTCATTTCAATATAAATACATTCCTAAAAACCATTTTTAAAATATTTACATTAATGATAATGATTTTGAAGAAAATATCATTAAAATAAGGTTTGAGTTGAAGAGTCCCTTACATTGAGTCTGAATCATCATGTAAAATAATTATATTCCAAAATAATATACATATGTTAATTATTTAATTTCCTTACAACCTTTTTCATGTTTATTATTAATTAAATATCACATAATACCATGTAACAACTGTAATGTACCAGAATTTCAATATAATTTTTTTCATTATATGGGATTATTACAAGACTTCAAAAATAGACCCCACATGATTGTGAGGCCTAGAGTGTCCAGAATGATTCGTCGAAAAAAAAATTAAGATTTAAATAACGTGTGTGAGTAGTTTTTCTGAAAAAGTGGAATTACTCTTAAACGGGTGTCTAGATCAGAAATCAGAGGGCACTATTGCATTCAGGATAGTGGGATTACCCTAGACGCGACTTAATTTTAGTCAGCCCATGACTCAAGTGAGAAAACACAAAATTTGAATAAATATAAATAAAATAAGTAAATAAAATTACTTTATTTTTAAAATTCTTACAACTCATGAATGGTGTCTCATATAGAAAAGTTGATACCACCGTTGAGCTCGTGAGGGTATGTTTTCCATAGGAAGATCCTATCCTTCGTCGGCACGGGCTAACAGTGGAAGTTAGTTTTTGGTTGTAAATAAAATAATTAAGTAGAAATTATTTTATTGATAAATAAATTAACTCCAAAAAGGTATCTCAGATTGGAAATCTGAGAGTACCTTTGAGCTTGTGAGGGAATGTTCCCCGTAGGTAGAGCATATCCTCGACCAGTGTGGGTTGAGGGTGACTGTTAATAATTTTTTGAAGTTTTTTTATAGTACATACAGTAAATGTGTGAGCAGTGATTTCTTTATTTTGAACTGGTGCTCAGATTGAAAACATAAGGGCACCGTTGAATTCACGGTGTCAGGATTCGTTTACGAGACTCTTAACTTTGACTGTCAATGTTCGGACGAAAAAGTTAATTTTTGGACTTTAAAAAAAATAATAAAATAACTCCAAGAGTTATTTTATCTATTTTTGTAACCATTGAGTAATGTGGTGGAACCACAGAGTTAATAGGTTATTCAATGATGTGACCATTGGGTTGCATAACCTTGACATTGGTTGTTTTAATGTAACACTAAATGTGGTTCATTAATGAACCACATTAATGTTATGCAACATGTTTGGTTCCTCACATCAATTTAAACAATGCTTGGGCATGGTTCACGTGAAATCATGAAAGGAACCACTTAAAAAGTGTCGGTGACAACTTCCTCCAACATATAACGGATCTTTGACACCTTAGAGGATTCGAACTGGACATCGACGAACGCAAATGAAGATGCTTCGAATGCGGTCTCTTCTTCTTAATTTCCACTGTCTACCAATGTATTCAAGGTAGGGTTTATGTGCTTAATTCCTCCCTTTTCCCCGGTCTTGAATATTATGAAGAACTCAGATCAACCGTCCAATGGGTTGATTTGCGTTTCATTCTTTAATGTAGGAGGATAATGTGAGGTTTCTTTATTGAAGTTTTTATGATTAAATAATCCTACCCATGTTATAACACTAATGTAGAGGGTGTGGGTTGAGAAAAACAAGGCCCAGACCCTCCACTAATATCGGGTTGGTGGTGTCCTTCGTAGGAGGCTGAGAAATATGGGGGCAAGGCAAAACTTCAAGCCGCGCGGTGAATGAGCCATCCCGATAGGCCCGTAGGTGAAGACGGTAAATGAATCGGACCACCAGATCTTCACTAGTATCCCATAAAAGCATCATTGAAGCGGTGGTGCCAGAAACTGGAGGTGGCGGCGACTGGCTATAGCCGGCCATGAAAAGGTGGAAGTGCCCGAAGGAGCGATGGTGGATAAAGGGGCAGTCGGCCTTTGCCAGTCGCATCGGAGCAAGGCAGCGCGCTGCGGTGGTGCGCTGCGGAGGAAGGTCATGTCTTCATGTAGCAGTGATGGGTGGACCCGCGGTTCATGGGTTCGATAGGTGACTGGTCCATTATGACTGGAGAAGTGGTGTAGCGCCAACTGGCACCGCTGCTTTGAAACTAAACAGACTATTATCCATTCGGGAGGGGTGCGGACCCCCGCGCCCACCCAGAAGGCCAGGCGGTTTCGTTGCCTGGTGGGCCGCTCCCAACTGGGTGGGTTGGGCCGCACACGTGGGCCAGTGGGCCAGACCATGCCCAGATGAATAGACTGAGACTATCCCCATTCGGTCCGGGCCCAAAAGGTCGGTCCAACCGGGACGGACCAGACCCAGCATAGTTACGCATAAATGGGCATATCTCATAAACCATATGTCTGTTTGATGAAATGTGTATGGAGTTGTAACCCTTAGTACGATATGGTCTTCATGAGATACTCCACATTAGTTTTGGAAAATATTGGATTACAGTCGGGTAGGATCGAATCTGAATCTAACCGGGCCCTCTACACTAATATGCCTATAACATATAGACTGGGATTCTAGTTGACGTGTTTTTTGTTGTGTTAGAACCCTTATGACATGGAGGTTCATTGGGTTACTTCATCATGGGACTTCATTTCATTTTAAATATGACTGATGAATTGAGGAGCGGATCCTCCCAGAATCATGTGTGCTTTGTGCGGGAATCCAGTGGTTGGTTGTGACGTGGTTAATGAATACTGATCTTGTGTGGGTCAACACAAAGAGATTTGGTGTGGGTCTTCACCTCATGATCTAGTGTGGGTCAGAACCGAGTGATCCTATATCGGTCATCACAAAGTGATCTTGTGTGGGTCAGAACCTTGCGATCATGTGTGGGTCAGTACCAGGCATCCAATATGGGACAACACCTAGCGATCCTGTGTGGGTTTGCACTGAGTGATCCTGTGCGGGTCAGGAGAAAAGCCACTTGACAGAATAAGATGAACTAGCTTTATGAATAATAATCTGTACTTATGTACTTAATTTATACCTAGTGTGAGTTGTCTTTTGATATTTTCGTTGTGATAGAGATCATGCTTTGTGTCTTTTCCATTGTAGAATTCCGGGAGACCATCGAAGTTCTCAAGGTCCCTACTGGGTATTTTTATTCTCACCCCTACACAGGCTTCGCACGCACCTTATTATGTCTTGTACAGACGACGAACATCAATAATGAGTCTTCAGTGGTCAGGGATTGGCAGTGTGCGGAGGTGATTGATAGACAATGTACAGAGGTGACCAGTATACGTGGAGAGCTGCAGTGACGAACTGTACCTACCCTTTAGGTAGGAACCATGGAGGACAACCCCAATAGTTTTTTCCCTTTTTTATGTACTTCCATTTTAATTGGGATTTCATTTTGGACCCTTTACTTTTCTACATTCTTTTACACTAAATTGTGGTTTTTAGTTGTGGTTATACCATTTTTCTTCTGTTGTGTTTTTCTTGGGCGTGGTGTGCTCGGTCATTGTGTGTATATGTTTGGAGGAAATGTATTCCCTTTTTAGGGATATGCCCTCCTGGTTCAAGTCACCAACCCCTAGCCTGGGGAAGGCGGGCTTAGGGTAGTCACGGCATGGGCCATGGGGGACGGGTCGTGACAATGTGGTATCATAGGTGTTCAGTTCTACCAGAAGAACTAAGAATCTATGTTTTCAATGGACCAATAGTGTTAAGTGTATTGAGTTTGGATTATATTCCAGGGGGTCTAGTGTTGGTGCGAAGGCTGAAGAATCCATACACCCGGACCCTGAATTCTGTTTTTTGACTCGGTACACGAAAACACTATTTGCATGTGTTTTGAAAATTTATTTCTATTTATCTATTTTGATTCAGCTCACCAGGTATAACTTATTGACCATGGTTCATCTTGACTCTCTCTAAATATTCATCCACACAGACAGTCATCCAGGATTCCAATGCGTGACCATGTGGATGGTCCACAGAGTGATGAGGATTGCTTCCCAAGATGGTACCTTCAGGCGATGTCGTAGCGATACCACTGCCCGTTGGTCATCATTTACTACCAGCACTACCGGTAGAAGAAACATGTTGTCTCAGTTACTTACATGAGTTTTAGTGATAGATAACCCTCAGGATCTTAGGCGCGCCTGACTCACAGGCAGCTATGGACTGTCCTAAGGTGGTGACAGATTTTCCATCTAGCCAGGGCGCCATTAGATCATATAGTGGTCCTGGAAATAAGAATTCTACATGGATCAGTAGGGAGATTGTAGGGTTTAGAATACCCCTATCTTATGATGAGGTGATTTTTTCGTGGATAGAGCTTGAGAAAATTTTTCATAGATGGGGTCTCCTTCTATAAAAATATAACGGGTATGTGTTCCCATGAGATTCAATAGCATGGACAGGACAACATGTTGGTAGCTGATTAATCTTTGAGGCATATAGATTATTCTAGGTACTCGATGAATATGATATGTCCAGTGCATCAGGGATCGTACCTCTTAGAGATATGTGTTTAGGGACATCCGAGTATGAACTATTCCTCTATGAATTCCTACTAATGTTAAGGTGCTAGAGAGAACCTTTATGGTTGTCAGTCTCAGAGACTTGGATGTATAAAATGTTTCGGGAATAGGAATAAATAGGGTCAGATGAATCTGCAGGGCAGTAGATGTGGAAGAGGAGCTAGGAGAGCAGCAGGAGGTGGTATACATTTTTACATGTTACAAAAACCACCACAACATGGTCCCCACTAAGCTTAGGGAGCAGGAGGACTGGGGAAGGGAGTAGCTTCATGTGGTCAAAGAGTGTGACCTAAGGGATATAAGAATTATTTGTGGTATGGTCTGTGTCTACTACTAGCTTCTATATTAATAGACATCGGTACTAATCATTCCTTCTTGTCACGAATATTGTTCAAGACCTAGTGTTTCTCTTTAAAACATTGACATGACTCTTACATCTATAGATACCTATGGGAGTAGACTCGATAATCAAACAAATTATGATGGTTTGATATGAACATTAAGGTGACAGTTTCGATTGGAACCTATTGGTGGAAGCATTGAGGACTTACAATGTTAGTTTGGGTATGAACTGGTCATCCACAGTTCATGCTTAGATGGACTGTTTTAGGAAAAAATGATTTGGTATATTTACGGAGTGGGAATGAGTTTATTATTGGTCAAAAAAAGGAAACTCATGTAGCATGGGATACACTCATGTATAAGAGGGTACAACCTATCACTCTTGAGTCAGGCAGCCTAACCCTCATGGCAGTAGGAGTTTTCAGTTTTCAGTTAACAACATTAGTGGTAGAGTGTGGGAACATACTTTATAATGATGTTTCTAGGATTACCTTCCCCTGGAGAGAGGGAATTCTACATTGTCTTGTACCTGGGGATAATACTGATATCTACAACGACATGTTGGATCACTCCCATGGAGCTTCTGCAGCTGAGATTATAGTTGGGAGAATAGTTTACTGTCTACTCCGATCACAATATTCTAAAGTATATATTATCATAGAAGTACATGAACCTAAGATAGAAGTGATGGATGGAGTTCCTTTAGGACTATGACTTTTAGATACTCTACACTCCCAGTAAGTGGAACGTGGTGGCAGACGCACTCAGCGAGAGGTCTGGATTACAGTTGCTGAGTGAGGCGATAGAGCAGCAAGCCGTGCTTCAGATATCCTTCATGGATAGTGATAAAGAGGCTTATCACTTGTCTATGACTGTGACTCCCCCAATCCTTCCGCGAGTTAGGGTGGCACAACTTGGAGACATTGACTGTGAGGCCCGACGTGCTCAGATAACCTCAGGATGGACTCCTGAAGGATTTTTTGAAGGTGGGGAGCATGTCATCCTTTTCAGAGGATGCACCATGGTACCAGTGATGCTACGAGAGGAGGTGTTGAGGTATTTCAATATATCCCATTTGGCGGTACATCCTGGTGTGGAGAAGATGTACCAGGACCTTCTACATTAGTACTGGTGGCCAGGGATGAAGAAAGAAGTGGCAGTGTTAATTTCATGATTCCTATTTTGTCTGCAAGGGAGAGCTGAGCATCAGGTTCTAGCGTGCTTGAGCACAACTATTACCCCTAGACTGATGTTCAGATGGAGTGGGCCATACAAACCTTGGAGGACATGCTTCGGGCTTGTGTCCTAGATTTTGGTCCTAGTTGGTAGGATCAACAACCACTGGTGGAGTTCGCATACAACAACAGTTACCACTCCACCATCGGCATGACACCATTTCAGGCCTTGTATGGGCGACCGAGTAGATCACCTCTATGTTGGACAAAGTTGGTGGAGTCAGCACTTAAGGGTACAGAGTTGGTAGTATCTACCACTGAGAAGGTTCAAATCATCCAGGATAGGATAAAGACTATATAGAGCAGGCAGAAGTATTATTCCAATAGGAGATGGAGACCCATATAGTTCAAGGAGGGAGACCATGTCTTCCTACAAGTGTCACCCCGACGAGGATTGTGGAGATTCAGCTATGACAGCATGCTATCTCTAACGTTCAATGGAACATTCCATATTCTCAGCAAAGTTGGTGAGGTGAAGTAATGCCTAGCTCTTCCCCCACATATGCACCGGGTGCATAATGTTTTCTATGTGTCACAACTGAGGTGATATGTGAATGATCCATCGCAGGTTATCAACTAGGGCGAGTTGGGTTTTGACGATGGTGTGACTTTTATGGAATTTTTGGGGGAGAAAGAGGATCGATAGGAGGGAGCCTTTCATGGATGGTCGATCCCTATAGTGTGAGTTCGGTGGTAGCACTGGTACCTCCAGGAGAGCACATGGGAGTGGGAGGATCAAATTCGCGCTCAGTACCCTTATTTGTTTGATTTTACATTATTTTCATTTTAGGGGATGTAAATCCCTATGGTTGGGAGAATTTAATGTCCCAAAAAAAATTATAATTTTTTTAAATTATATGGGATTATTACGAGATAGATAAAATTGATAGCATGTGATTTTGAGGCCCAGAGTTCCCAAAATGATCCGTTGAAAAAATGTTAAGCTTTATATAGTGTGTGTGTGAGCATTTTTTCTGAAAAAGTGGAATAACTCTTAAACAGGTTCTCAGATCAGAAATCTAAGGGAAAAGTTGCGATTAGGATGGCAGGATTACCCGAGGAATGACTCAAGTTTAGTCGGTGTTGTCATCTAGTAAGAAAACCCAAAAATGGCCTAACCATAAATAAAATAATTAAATAAAATTATTATATTTTTCAAATTCTCATATCTGATGAATGGTAACTCAGATTGAAAATACAAGACAACCATTAATCTCATGAGGGTATACTTTCCATAGGTAGATCCTAACCTTTTCCGGTGTGGGCCAACATTGGAAGTTAGTTTTTGACCGTAAATAAAATAAATAAGTAGCAAATATTTTATTATTAAATTCTTAAACTCTAAAAAGGTAACTCGGATTGGAAATCGGAGAGTACTGTTGATCTCTTGAGGGCGGTTTCTCCATAGGAAATGCCTAACCTCGATCTGCACGGGTCGAGGGTGACTATTAATAATTTTTTGATGTTTTTTTAACATACGTTCAGTAAACGTGCGAGCAGTGATTTCTATCTTTTGAACCGGTTCTTGGATTAAAAATCTGAAGGAACCATTGAATTCGCAGCACTCGGATTCTCTTAGTTGATTCATAACATCGACCGGAAAGGGTCAAATGAAAAAGATATTTTTTGTACTTTAAAAAAAATAATAAAATAACTATATGAGTTATTTTATCTCTTTTTAAAACTGTTGAGTGACGTGGAAGAACCGCAGAGTTAATAGGTCATTCAATGACTTGACCCTAGGGTTGTGTAACCTAGACGTTGATTATATTAATGTAACCCTAAATGCAGTTCATTAATGAACCATATTAATGTTATGCAACGTGGTTGGTTCCTCGCATCTATTTAAACAAATCATGGGCATGTTTCTTGTGAACTCATGAGAGAAACCTCTGACGATGTGACGGTGTCGACTTCTTCCAAAGTATAATGGAACTTCAATGCCTTAGAGGATTCGAACCAGATAGCGGCGAATGCCAATGAACACGATTCAGATGTGGTACCGTCTTTATCATCCGCATTGTCTTCCAATGTATTCAAGGTTGGGGTTATGTGCATAATATCTCTTTTTCCCCTGTTCATGAAAATTATGAAAATGACAAATCAATCGTCCAATGGTTTGATCCGCGTTTTTTTCTTTAATGTGGGAGGATAATGCAGGGTTTCTTTTTGGGAGTTATTTATGATTAAATAATCCATCCCATGTTATAATGTTAACGTGGAGGGTGAGGGCCGAGCCGAACAAGGCCCAGTCCCTCCACTAATCTTAGGTTGGTGGTATTCTTAGTGGGTAATGGATAAATATGGAAGAAAGGAAATGCTTTGGGCTACACAGTATAGGAGCCATCCCAGGAGGTCCGTTGGTGCAGACAGGAAAGGAATCGGACCATCGGAGCTTCGCTAGTGGCCCGCAGAAGCATCGTCAGCATCGTGGCCCCAGAAAATGAAGGTGGTGGAGGTCGGCTACCACCAACCGCGTGAAGGGGGCAGTGCCCGAAGGTGCCACAGTAGAAAAAGGGGCTGCCGGCCTTTTTCGGCTATGTTCAAGCAGGGTAGCGCACTACGGCGGCACACCGCGGAGGAAGGACATGGCTTCGTACTGCGGCGTAGGGCGGACCCCTGGACCGTGGGTTCTGCAGGTGACCGGTACAGCGGGACCGACTAGGTAGTGCGGTGCCAACTGGAACCGCTTCTTTGATACTGAATGTACTTCTGTCCGTTCGGTAGGGGAGGAGACCCCCATGCCCGGCCAACAGGCTAGGAGGTTCCATGGCCCAGCGGGTCGCGCCCAACCAGTTTTCGTTTTGTTCTTATTGTGTGCAGTGTGCCTTGTTTGTGTGTCTATGGATTTTGAGGCAATGTATTCCCATTTTATGGATATGCCTTTCCGGTTCTAGTCGCCAACCCATGGCCTATGCAAGGTGGGCTTAGGGTAGTTTCTACATGGCCCCTAGGGGATGCTTCATGATAATAACTATTAAATAATTATTTAAATTCATGTCAAACATTTTGTCGATATTCAGTAGCTTAGTCGAAAATGAACATGGTATGATGTCAATAGTCCATAGGGTTATAATAAAATCATCTCTAGAATAAAATTCATGGGATAATAATCACTTTTTATATCAATTATACCTATAAATACATTCACTAAATATGTATATGAAAAATGAACAATGTTACAATCATGGAGATGGTAAGTTGTACGTATGCATGAGCAACATTTTCCATTTTTCAATGATCATTATGGAAATAAGGTAAGTATTATTGTATCTTAAAATAACTATAATAACATCATTAATATATTATTAATCATTTAAATATACATATATATATTATCCACTTGATGTGTGAATAAAAGTGAATCGCATCGCTTCATGGAAGTGATAGCTCACACGTGCGGATGAACGATGTTTCTATTTTCATGTGCATGGAATATAAGAATGTAATTCATATATTATTTTCATAAAAAGATTAATATGTCATTAATATCGAATATGAACATTAATTTCATCATTATAACGTGTCATGTCAGAAGGTTATGGAAAATGAATTATATCAGTTTGTGGAGGTGATAGTTCACACGTACGCACAAACGATTAATTATTTTCCCATTTAATGGATGTGAAAATTTAATTAGGTGATGATATTAACATAATAAAAAATAATTATATTGATTATACTGGATTAATTATTCCTTCATTATTTAGGGAGATTTGAAGTAACTGGTATATGAAATGAAATAGAAAAACTTAACTAAAATGTTACCTTTACTTTAGACAATCATTTTTTTAACACATTAATACAACTGAAGATGGTGTTCTTCTTAAAAAGAGGTTTCAATAATGTGTTGAGATTCTAGGAAGGTTTTGGGAAGAGCTTGGTCGAATCCAAAGTTTTTTAAACTGCAAGTAATAGAGAAGAACATTTCCTTTTAATAGAAGAGGGGAGGGCATGGTTGGAATTATTAAAAGTATTAAAGTAATATAAATTCATATTCAATTCAAAATGTGTACATGTTGATTTATTTCTAAGATATTATTTTAATTGGTAGATTTATAATCATCTAATGAAAATAAGATAGGTTTTAATATAGATTTTATCCTTATGTTTTAATTTCAAACCCTTTCAATTGTTACCATTTTTTCATGTAATTTACAATTTGAGAGTCAAAATAATTACAAAATTCTACCAAACAACCAATGAAAGAGTAATTAATGTAATTTTTGGACTTACCTTAACTATTTTTTCGAATCACAGATTTTTATAAATTTTATATTTTAAGATATGAATTATATCAATTCTGAAACTACTCATTATTTGAATTTTTTAAAAAATAATAAAAACTTTATTACCTCCAAAAACAACATTAAAACATATGTAATAAGTAAAATTCATCAATAAATTTCATTTATGGAATCAAATATTTCAAATTATAGTTATTGTAATATTATTAATATCATTTTTTTGATTCTTCCTTTAATAAATCTATTATTGCATCATCATTATGTCATAAAAAATTAATTATTTAATTTATATAAATAATAAATAAATTATCATGATGTATAAAAACATTTTACCTTTCATGTTACTATTTATAGTAGAATTTATCTTCTATATAACATTGTATTAAAATTGTATACTTAATAAGGATATGAGTATAAAATTTTTAGCTTATCATTAAATAAACTTTAATAAATGTCATTATAAAGACCTATAAATTTCAAGGAAATTTTTTTCTTAAATTCTTGGTAATTTTACGAGTCCTCAGTTTCTGATGGTACAAGATTCTGAGGCCCGGAGTGCCCGGAATGATCCGTCGAAGTTTTGTTAAGCTTAAATAAACGTGCCTATGCCGTTTTCCTGAAAAAGTGGAATAAATCTTAAAAGGTTACTCGGATCAAAAATATGAGGGCCTCGTTACACTCAGGATGGCGGGTTTACCCTAGGCATGACTTAAGTTTAGTCAGCGCGGGCTTCCTGTGAGAAAACCTAAAAATGGAATAACGGTAAATAAAATAATTAAATAAAGTTATTTTATTTTTCAAATGCTTATAACTCACAAATGGTAACTCAGATTAAAAATATGAGACCACCACTAAACATGTGAGGGTATCCTTTCTTTAAGAAAATAATAACTTGGGTCGGTGAGGGCCACCAGAGAAAGTTAGTTTTTGGCCGCAAATAAAATAATTAATTGACAATTATTTTATTGTAAAATTCATAACTTTTAAATGGTAACTCGTATTGGAAATCTGAGGGTACCGTTGGGTTTTTTGGGGAATCTTTCACCTAGGTAGAGCCTAACCTTGACCGTGGTGGGTCAAGGGAGGCTGTTAATAATTTTCTGAAATTTGGTTTGGGTACGTTCAGTAAACGTACGTGCGGGTTTTCTATCTTTTGAACCGGTGCTCGGAATTGAAATATGAGGACACCGATGAACATGAAGCACCGATATTCTATTAAGGAGACCTTTACCATAGTTATGTTTTATAAAGGATGGAATTTATAAATTGAGGTTTCTAATTAAAAATTAGAAATTAAATAAAAATGTGTGTGCAACACATTTTTATTTGAAAGGTTGTTAAAATCTGTAGGTGGAGGTTGGGGGTGGGGCCCACCACACCCCAACCTCCCTTGGGAGGATATAACTATGGTTGGGGCCCGCACTAACACAAACCCCTCAACTCCATTTGAAACCCCCTTTGAAACTCTTGGACTTCCCTTTGAATTAATGAACCCACCTCTCCCCTATTAATTTTTTAAACCATCCACCTTCTCTCATTAAGGTGCCAACTAAATTAATTAATAACTTAATTAATTTGAGAGTTTGAAATCTTTTAAATCTATTTTTCCAACATTAAAAAAATACATTACATTCTTTTAATTTGGTTGGCCTAAACCTGGTTGGGAGAACTAAGGAGAGGAGGAGAGATTTTGGAGGACATCACCCTCTCCAATGAAGAACACGATGAACAATATCCTCTCAACGAAGAACATCTCCTCCACTTCTTCAATCGGGGAAAGAATGTGAGGCGACTCCCACGAGGAACACCTGTCTTCCTTCCTCTTCCTCCGTGTCAAGGGAGAAGACGCCACCCACAAAGAACGTCGCCAACAACGACGCTTTCTCCTCGGACGCTTTCCGACGTCAACAAATTGACGTCGTCGTCAACGAACGAACTTTGAATCAAGGTAGGGGGTTGTTTTAAGCTATCTATAATTCCAAACTTCATCATTCTAATTATGGAATGTTAATTGTCAACTATTAACGTCAAAACGAGGAGGGTTCGAGACGCACGAACACTGCCCGAACCTCCCCCATACTTGTTGGTTTATTTGGCGACGGTGGCGGAGCCGAAAGGGCGCGGTGTCATCGCACCGCGCCGGAGGAAGGTGGACACGACCATATAGGTCACAGCGGTCAGAAGAGGTGGCGGAAACTGATGGTCGCGGCAAGGTCGGGCCGCGATGGTGGAGGACCAGCGCCGTCGCACCGGCCGCGTGGAGGAAACCGCGACCCGCATCCGTGGGCCGCTCGCCAGTGAACCAGTCGGCCACCTGCAGGCAGGGATGTAGTTCCGTAGTGCCACTTGGCGCCGCATGGGAGAGACAGTGGCCCTCTGTGTGGGTCACTCATGCCGGACAGAACCAGCCGGCTTCGGCCGGCCAGGCAGGGAGAGGCGGCACCGCTCGGCGCAGCCGAGCAAACCGGACCGGCCCGCTCCGCGGGCCCGGTCCCCGGGTGGGCCGCGCCCCACCAGGCTGGGCCGACCCCCTAGCTGGGTTGGACCCACTGAACCAGGTCGGGCCGACCCACCATCCCACTGGGCTTGACGGGCCGGGCCCGTTTCGCTTAAACGTGAATAACTTCTAGACCACGTGTCCAATCGACACGATGTATGCGGCACTGAGACCCTTGCGATGCGGAGATACTTTTGTGATACTCTAAGTGAGTTTTGGAAGAATTTGGAAAATGGTCGGGTTTGGATTGAGCGTAAATCTTACCGGGCCCCTTGACCCATTTACTTTCCAACACACTCTTTTGTATTCAGTTTTACTTAGTGTTACTTCCTGTTGCGTACTCTGTTGTGTTTGTTTACTTTCATAAAGGAAATGTCTTCCTAGATTAGGGATTTACGTCTTTGGTTCCAGCCGCCATCCCCTAGCCTATGGAAGGAGGGCTTGGGGTAGTCACGACACGGGCCCCGAGGACAGGTCGTGACAAATCGGTATCAAAGGAGTCGGTTCTACCGCTGAACTTAAGACTCTGATCTATCTTACTGTGAAGCAATAGTGTTAAGATTATTGAGTGTGGTTTTCAGTATAGGGATTCCAGTGTTGGTGTGGCGGCCGACGTATCCATACACCAGGACCCTGACTTCTGATTTCCGACTCAGTGCATGAAAACACTGATTGTGTGTGTGTTTCAAGAGTTTCCTTTGTGTTCTCATTGAGTCAGCTCACTAGGTATAACTTATTGACTGTGGTGCACATGTTCCTTATCAGGATGTCGCTGTGAAGACAGCCAACTAGGGTTCCCGAGAGAGTACACGATGATGGCCCACCGAGTGATGAGGCTCTGATGTAGGGCCCTCTGAATATGTTGGCATCTTCGGGTGGTGTACCAGCAACACCACCATCCGTTGGGAAGCAGATTCCACCAGCCACATTAGAGTATGGTGCACGTCGACTGAGCGCATTGCACGAGTTCCAGCGTCAAAGGCCTCCGATGTTTCAAGGTGAGACAGATTCCCAGGTAGGAGAGGACTGGATGGAGACGATTACTGGAGTTTTCCACCTATTTGAGACACTGGTAGAGAATATTTTGATCATAGCTACTAATCTTTTTCAGTGAATGACCATGAGTATAGTCCATATAGTGATAAGGTTTCGGTACTTGGACCTTTTTATGAGATGGTACCTTTGGGCAGTGTGCCAACTATATCGTTGCCCGTTGGTTAGCAGACACTACCGGTGGTACCGGTAGATGACATTGTAGGCTTAGTGCCTTACATGTGTTTTAGCATCAGATACCCCTCAGGTTCCGAGGTGATCCTGACTCACTGGCGGCTGAGGACTGCTTGAGGAGGTGGCTGAGAGTTTACTAGAGCTTTTACATCTTCAGCAGGACAATGTGTCGGTAGATGAGTATTCATCATGTCATACCGATGTTTCCTGGTACTTGATGAATATGATACGATCAATGCTTTAGAGCTCGGACCTCTGAGCGAGGTGTGTTTAAGGATATCTGAGCCAGCACTTTTTCCTCTATGCACTCCTACTTATGTTAAGGAGCTAGAGAGAACCTTTGTGGTTGAAAGATCATTGGATGAGCGGATACAACTAGTGAATGTTATCAGTTGGAAAGCATGAAACCGGTGCCAGTCTCAGATACTTGAGCATGTATAATGTTTCGAGAAGAGGAAGTGTTAAGGACAGATGAATCTGCAGGATAGCAGACGTGGAAGCAGAGCTAGGATAGAAGCATTAAGTGGTGAACATTTCGACCTGATACAACCACCCACCATTGTAGTCCCTGCTAGGCTCAGGGAGCTAGAGGGAAGGGGAAGAGAATAGCTGCATGCGGTAAAGGAGTGTGACCCAAAGGCTCTAGGAATTATTTGAGGTATGGTCTGTGTCTACTACTAGCTACCGTATCAACAGACATAGATACGAATCATTCCTTCCTTCCATGAATCTTGTCCTAGACCTAGTGTTTCCGGTTAAGTAGTTGACTTGACCCTCATGTCTGGAGATACCTTTGGGAGGATACTCGATAATCACACTTACGCTGATGGTGTGATCTGACCCTTGAGGTGAGAGTTTCGGTTGGAACCTCTTGGTGGCAGCGTCGAGGCCTTATGATGTTAGTTTGGGTATGGACTGGGCAACCAAAGTTAATACACAGATTCACTGTATTAGGAAAAAAGGTTTTGGTTTATCTACAATGTTGGGCTGGGGTTTTCCTTGGTCAGAGAAAAGGAAAACCCAGGCAGCATAGGATGGAATCATGCATAAGAGGGTGTAGTCAATCACTCATGAGTCGGCCAGACTTACCTTTGTGCCAGACTTCTCCAGAGTTGTAGCACTGCTTTCTGCATTGACGAAGAAGGGGAAACCCTTCGTGTGGTCAGAGAGACGCCAGTAGAGCTTTCAAGAGCTGAGGCAGAGATAGACTGTTTCTACCATCTTGACGCTACCAGAGGAGGGCATTGGGTACGTAGTTTACTGTGACACATCAGGGACTAGACTCGAGTGTGTCCTGATGCAGGAGCGAGCAGTGATCGCGTATGGTTCTTTGTAGTTGAGACAGCACGAGAAGAACTACTCTACCCTTGAGTTGGAGTTAAAAGTAGTGGTCTTCGCCTTAAAGATGTGGCGGTACTATCTTATGGGAGAACGCTTTATAGTCTACTCTGACCACCAGAGTCTCAGGTACATCTTCTCGCAGAAGGACTTGAACCTGAGACGGCAATGATGGCTTGAGTTCCTCTAGGACTATGACTTAGAGATAGTCTATACTCCTGGGAAGGGGAACATTGTAGCAGATGCTCTTAGCAGAAGATCAGGCATTCAGCTACTAGGAGAGGCGACGGAGCAGTTGGCTGCGTTGCAGATATCCTTTGTGGATAGAGATGGAGTAGCCTTTCTGTAGTCTCTCACAGTCACTCCTCCACTTCTTCAGCGAGCCAGGGAGGCACAACATGGGGACATTGACTATGAGACACGACGTACTCAGATATCCTCAGGGAAGGCACTTGATGGGTTTTCTGAAGGTGTGGATAAAGTCATTCTCTTCAGATGATGTACCATGGTACCAGTTGCACTTTAGGAGGAATTGTCGAGGGATTTTCACACATCTACTTTAGCGGTGCATCCTGGAGTGACGAAGATGTATCAGGACCTCTGAAGACAGCACGGGAGGTTGGGAATGAAGAAAGCAATGGCATAGTTTCTCTCACAATGCCTCACTTGTCAGTAAGTGAAGGCGAAACAACAGGTACCAGCAGGCTTGGTTCAGCCTTTGGAGGTCCCAGAGTAGAAGTAGGATCAGATATCCATGGACTTTGTGATGGGTCTTCCACATAAATTCAGGAGACGGGGACCTCTGGAGTTCGAGGATGACGACCATGTCTTTCTACGGGTCTCACCTCGACGAGGTATACGGAGATTTAGCCAAGGTGGAAAGTTATCTTTGCGATTCATCGGACCTTTCGAGGTCCTCAGAAGGTTAGGCTAGGTGGCGTACTGCTTGGCCCTTCCACCTCAGTTGCACCAGGTGCACGACGGCTTCCACGTATCTCAGCTGAGGAGATACGTGCACGACCCATCCCATATCATCGACCATGGGGAGCTGGATATCGATGACGGGGTGACTTTCAGGGAGGCTCTAGGGGAGATTTAGGATCGACAGCATCAGGTCCTATGTGGAAGGTCGATTTCTCTGGTGTGCGTTTTTTGGCATCATGGGAACCTCCAGGAGATCACATGGGAGTGAGAGGCTCAGATGCGTGCTCAGTACCCCCATTTGTTCCCTTAGTTCGAGTTGTAGCTTATGGGGACGTAAATACCTGAGGTGGGGGTAATGTTAATTACCATAAATTTCAAAGAAAATTTTTTCTTAAATTCTTGGGAATTTTACGAGTTTGCAGTTTCTGACGGAACACGATTCCGAGGCCAGGAGTGCCCGGAATGATCCGTCAAAGTTTTGTTAAGCTTAAATAAACATGTGTATGTAGTTTTCCTGAAAAAGTATAATGACTCTTAAAAGGTTACTCGTATCAGAAATATGAGTCCACCGTTGCACTCAGGATGGCGGGTTTACCCTAGGTGTGACTTAATTTTAGTCGGCGCGGGCCTCCTGTGAGAAAACCCGAAAATGGCATAACCATAAATAAAGTAATTAAATAAAGTTATTTTATTTTTCAAATGCTTATAACTTATAAATGGTAACTTGGATTAAAAATTTGAGACCACCGATAAACTCGTGAGGGTAGCCTTTCTTTAAGAAGATACTAATTTGGGTCGGTGAGGGCCACTAGAGAAAGTTAGTTTTTGGCCACAAATAAAATAATTAAGTGACGATTATTTTATTGTAAAATTAATAACTTTTAAAAAGTAACTCGGATTGGAAATCCTATGGTACCATTGGGTTTGTTGGAGAATTTTCACCTAGGCAGAGCCTAACCTTGACCGCAGTGGGTCGAGGGAGGCTGTTAATAATTTTTTGAAGTTTGATTCGGGTACGTTTAGTAAACGTACGTGCGGGTTTTTCTATCTTTCGAACCGGTGCTCGGAATTGAAATATGAGGACACTGATGAACTCGCAATGCCGGTATTCTCTTAAGGATACCTTTACTGCAGTTGTGTTTTATACAGGATGGAAGTTATAAATTGGGGTTTCTAATTAAAAATTATAAATTAAATAAAAATGTGTGTACAACACATTTTTATTTGAAAGGTTGTTAAAGTCTCTAGGTGGAGGTTGGGGGTAGGGCCCACCACACCCTAACCTCCCTTGTGAGGATATAACTATGGGTGGGGCCCACACGAACACAAACCCCTCAACTCCCCTTGAAACCCCCTTTGAAACTCTTGGACTTCCCTTTGAATTAATGAAGCCACCTCTCCCCTATTAATTTTTTAAACCTTCCACCTTCTCTCATTAAGGTGCCAACTTAATTAATTAATAATTTAATTAATTTGAGAGTTTGAAATCTTTTAAATCTATTTTTCCAACATTAAAAGAAGACATTACATTCTTTTAATTTGGTTGGCATAAACCTGGTTGGGAGAACTAAGGAGAGGAGGAGAGCGTTTGGAGGACATCACCCTCTCCAACGAAGAACACGAGGAACAATATCCTCTCGAAGAAGAAAATCTCCTCCACTTCTTCAATCGGGGAAAGAACGTGAGGAGATTCCCATGAGGAACACCCATATTCCTTCCTCTTCCTCTGCGTCAAGGGAGAAGACGCTGCCCACGAAGAACGTCACCAACAACGATGCTTTCTCCTCGGATGCTTTCCGACGTCAACGAATCGACGTCGTTGTTAACAAACGAACTTCAAATCAAGGTAGGGGATTTTTTTGAGCTTTGTATAATTTCAAACTTCGTCATTCTAATTATGGAATGTGAATTTTCAATTATTAACGTCATAATGAGGAAGGTTCGGGCCGCACGAACACGGCCCGAACCTCCCCCAAACTTGTTGGTTTATTTGGCGACGGTGGAGGAGCCAAAAGGGCACGGTGTCGTCACACCGCGCCGGAGGAAGGTGGCCATGGCCATGTAGGTCGCGGCGGTCGGAAGATGTGGCAGAAACCGATGGCCGCGGCCAGGCTGGGCCGTAGCGGTGGAGGACCGGCGCTGTCGCACTGGCCGTATGGAGGAAATTTCGGCCCGCATCAGTGGACTGCTCACCGGCGAACTGGCCGGCCGCCTGCCGGCCGGGATGAAGACCTGTGGCTCTGCGTGGGAGAGACAACAGCCCGTTGTGCGGGCCGCTTGCACTGGACAGAACCTACTGGCCGGGCAGGGAGAGGCGGCACCACTCGGCGCCGCCGGGCGAACCGAACCAGCCCACTCCGCGGGCCAGGATTGTGGGTGGGACACACCCCACCGGGTAGGACCCGCCAAACTAGGTTGGGCCAACCCCCATCCGGGTCAAGCCCACCGAACCAGGTCGGGCCGACCCGCCAGCCCACTGGGCTTGATGGGCCAGGCCCGTTTCTCTTAAACGTGAATAACTTCTAAATCGCGCGTCCGATCGACGCGCTGTCTGTGGTACTGGGACCCTTGCGACGAGGTGATCCTTTTGCGATACTCCGAGTGAGTTTTGGAAGACTTTGAAAATGGCTGTGGTTTGGATCAAGCGTAAATCCAACCGGGCCCCTGGAATGGAAAATCCAATAACTCTCAGACCAGGCATCCGATTGACGAGCCGTCTGTCGCGTTGGGTTTCTTTTGATGAGACGGAACTTCGGGATACATCAACTTAGGACTTTATGATAGTTGATGTATCGACCCCTTTTCTCAAGAAGTGGACCCTCTCGGGGTTGAGCATGCTATGTGCAGGAACCCTAGAGCTGGCTGCGACTGCGACGATGACTACTATATCGGAATCCTCTATGGGTTCGACGACGACGACAACTGTACCGGTATCCTGTGTGGGTTCAATAGTTCTGACAGAGTAGCTGGTCCTGTATCCTATGTGGGTCCGATAGCTTAGATGAATCAGTGACTACATCTGATCATCTCTATTACTCTAGAATAGCTAGCATGTGTCATGTGTGGGTCTGACAGCTTAGACGAGATAGTTGGCCTGTATCTTGTGTGGGTCCGACAGCTTAGACGAGATAGCTGGCCTATATCCTGTGTGGGTCTGACAGCTTAGACGAGATAGCTGACCGGTATCATGTGTGGGTCTGACAGATTAGATGAATCAGTGACTACATTTGATCATCTCTATTACTCTAGAATAGTTGGCATGTACCTGTGTGGGTCTGACAGCTTAGACGAGATAGTTGGCTTGTATCCTGTGTGGGTCTGACACCTTAGACGAGATAGCTAGCATGTATCCTGTGAGGGTCTGACATCTTAGACGAGATAGCTTGCCTGTATCCTATGTGGGTCTGACAGCTTAGACGAGATAGCTGGCATGTATCTTGTGTGGGTCTGACAGCTTAGACGAGATAGCATGCATGTATCCTGTGTAAGTCTGACAGCTTAGCTGGTCCTGTATCCTGTGTGGGTCTGACAGCTTAGATGATTCAGTGGCTATATCTAATCATCTATATATCTCTACAATTGCAGCATACCTGTGTGAGTTGAGTCATGTCTTTTAACCATTATCATCATGGTGATTGACTTTACTTTGTGGAATTGGTTTGTGCTTGGGATCGAGAGTTGGAGCTGGATTGAGATTGGTAACATAGGTATATGTATGGTCATATACCTAAGTAGGGTTGGTTGATACTTCGTGATTTTATCCTTCTACTTTTGTTTTTTATTTGTGGATATTATGAGACCTTACGGGTCTCGGGGTCCCTACTAAGTATCGTTATACTCACCCCTGCACGGGCTATGCCCGTACCTCATTGTGTTGGATGCAGACGACGGACAGCGCTGATGGAGGCCGAGTGCACCACGAATGGACGATACCTGGAGGTGGACCTTGCGACGATTCGGCACACAGAGGAGACTGACGGACGTGAGTGCTGAAGTGGCCATCTGTACCTACTCTTCATGTAGGAATGCCTGGAGGACGATCCAGGAGCTGCTCTTTACTTTCAACTATTTGTCCCTTTTACTTGTACTTTTTGTTCAGTTGGGTTTGTATACTGGCCCATTTACTTTCCAGCACACTCTTTTGTATTCAGTTTTACTTAGTGTTACTTCCTATTGCATACTCTGTTGTGTTTGTTTACTTTCATAAAGTAAATTTCTTCCTAGCTTAGGGATTTACGCCTTTGTTTCTAGTCGTCATCCCCTTGCCTATGGAAGGCGGGCTTGGGGTAGTCACGGCACGGGCCTTGAGGATGGGTTGTGACAGTCATATTCTTACCCAAGTGGATTAAAAAGTATTTAATTTCATACTAAGGTTTATTTTGGTTAAAAAATACTAATACAATGTAATTAGGACATGTTTTAGGGGAATTATTATAATATTATAGTATTATTTTTACCATTTATTATCTGATTTACCATTAACTGTGGTAAATAAAAAAAGGTATTATTAAAAAAAAATAAGTTGATACTATAAGATCTGATTTTCCATACTGGTTACTTCCATGTATGTCTATTTTTTAAAATTAAATTCATATAAGTGGTTTAATTAGGTTTGACACTAATCACATAGATTTGGCGAGAAGATGGGTAAAAGAGACATTAAAAAATTCCCATAATTTTTATATATAATTTCAATATAAAATATTACTAAAATGACCTAAATTGGATTAAATGATAAAAAAATATTTAATTATTCTTAAAACCAATTTAAAGGATAATCAATATAAATAAATTAGTTGAAAAATTTTGTTTTCAATTAAAATACAATATTTTTCGTATTCATAAAAAATAAAATATTATCTGAAAAATACTATAATGTTAACCAAAGTAATTTTCTATATCCCTCTTTAAAATAATAAGATTATTTTTTCAAATAGAACTTATAAATGTGATAAAAAAAGAATTAAAATGGGTTCTCCATCAAAAGGTGGTAAAAATATCTTTTTTGAAAAATACTTATTCTATGCATAAAATTGAATATCATCTTATATCATGTCTAAAAAACATATAATATAAATTTTAAAAATCACATTGAATTAATATTTTATTAATATATTCATATAAGAGTGATTTTATTATTTTATAAACACAATTATTCTCACTTAAATAGTTTTTTATAAAAACACAAACATTATATTCAATTGGTTTTTATTTTAATTTCTAATTAATTTTCAAACCAGTGAATTTTTATATAAAAATGTGTAAACTATATTTAAATAATTAATATAAAATATTTCATTATCACCATTCCAACAAAGAGGTTATCACTACCACATTAAATAATAAAATTATAATATATTATTTTTACATTATAACTCAGTCTTTCATACAATGTATGATTTCGAAGGAACTCATTGTTGTGTGTCGGGTACTCTATCAGACATAGAGTCCCTTTAAGGTAAAATGACTATCTAATTCATAAATATTAATAAATATGAGATGTGTTATTCTATAATTATGTGGGATGTTACAGATATCCTTTCAAATCATCACAAATTTATGACTTTTAGTTCCTTAACATTTCATTGATCATTAAATTTTTTGGGATTGATGACATCAATTACTCACTATAAATATTTATTATTTTTCTTCATGTTCATATTTTCATTTTCCACTTATGTTCTCCTATGTCAAAACATAGTTGTATGTTTCTTTGGGTAAATGTTATGTTTCCAGCCTTCCCCTTTTAATGGAATCTTTGAGATTAATTTTTATTATGTTGTTTTCTTAAAAGAACTTTCATGTATTAAACCTTTAATAACCCGTAATAATTTTTATGGAGAAACACGTTTTTCGTGGGGTAGAATCTAACACCTCATGATTTTGTGATATGTTTTTTTAATTAATTTAATATTTTTGATATTTTTCATTTCACCTAACACAAAACATAGTTTTTTACCACTATATTTTGGTTTGAATTATACAAATACCAAGTAAGTAGTACACAAAATTCAACATAAATGTTATATTTCACTATATGCTACACCAAGGTGAGCATGTGCTACAAGCAACACCAAATTGGCTTGCGATGCACGCATTATAGATTTTAATCGAACTACGATATGTTATTAAAATATTATTATTTATTATAATTTTATATAACCTAGAGGTTATGAATATTATTAACTAACTTTTGAAAATATATGGTTTACAAAAAATAAAAAATAATAATTCATTGGTTACAAATTGATTATAAAGGGATATAAGAACAAATTGAACATTAATGAAACATTTTTATACAAAATTATATTTATGCTCACAATGTTGTTTTATCCTTATAACATAAATTAATTAAAATTATTTAATTACATTAATTAAATATATATGTTATATTTTTATCAAATATATTTTATATTCATCCTATATATTCAATAATCACAAGATAAGAACAAACTCTATAATTAATAAAAGAAAAAACAATTTATAAAGTCACTCTTACAACCATTTAATGTAAAACCTATTTTAAATCCAATTTTTTGAACTTTTATAAATATTATATTTCAAAATAAACATAAACTTTTAAAGCGGAACATAAATTTTTCTTAGGGTTTGTTTTTTGGTATTTTTTGTAAAGTGTAAATTTTTAATGAATAGTAAAAAATAATGAATTGGAATCAAAACTCATTTATCTTATAATTTATTTAATGTGTTAAATTATAGGTTAATTTTTATTTTAAGTAAAATTATAAAAATTGTTTTTTAATTAATCCAATTTACATCTTTGGAATAAATTAAACATTGAAATTGGATAAAAATAACATTGCAATCTTTTGAACGCTTTTACTTTAAAACCTTTCATTGTCATCCGGTCTATGTTATTAATTTTCAATTAATATCTATCCCTTATGTGATTATAATTTGTAAAATTGGATTCAAAATTTTTAATCACAAACATTTATTGTTTTTAATTAGGTAACATTCCCTTATGACTAAAAATATTAGTGAATGTAGTTGAAATTAATTACAATTATTAAGGTAAAATTAAGATTAGTATGGGAATAAACATTAAAATTATGATCCAAAAAGACTTATCCACTTCTCAAACATCAATTTTCAGGATATTCATGAGCCATGAACCTTACATTACGAATTCATTCAGTTTTCTAGGACTATGTTTATGTAAAAACATGAGTATATCTAACTTGTTTGAAAAATACAGAGTGAGCCATTTCCTTTCCAAATAAAAGTCCCACACATCTTCCCCTTACTCAAACATATAAACCCACTTAGTTTTGGATAATATCTTACCTATACACTTTACGAAATCCCTCTGTTTCCCATTTAATCCTCCCTTTGGTAAGAAATCAATCCAAGGAATCCCTTTGGTGAAAACCAAAAGGAGTTACCCAAGGAAGATGTTATAGCCTAAATCATGCTCCATTATCTTATTTTCATTCTCCACCCATCCACTATCCTTATTCCATGATTATAATAAAAAACTTTAATAAATATACTATGATATTATTCTGCTTCAGGTTCGATCTACACTTACACGTACTTCCATATAATGGGCAATGAACATAATGTTTATGTGTACGGTGAACTTCCACCTAATAAAATAATGATTGTTCATTTTCACTTTACCACCATTAATGGTTGGTAAATATGATGGACCATATTTTTATATATAATATATATGATAATAATTTTGTCTTTTAGATTCGGTAACTCTCTTACACTACATATCTTTATAATTTCCATTTTTTGTAAATACAATAGTTCTTTTGAAGAATCGTGGACTACCGCCCCTCAATATGATTTGATTCATTCACACACTAAATGGAATGTATTAAGGATGATTTTAGTGAAAATATATGATTAATATGAAATATTAATTCTACTTTAATGACATTATATATGTATATATGTCATTTAATTTTTTTCAATATTATGAAATAAAAACGAAAACATTGTTCATGCTTACGTACGACCTACCCTCTCCATGAGTGGTGTATTCCATTTAATAATTATATTTTATATAGGTTATACTAATACATATATAATTAATATATATGATATTTATATCATTGATTACAATATGGAATTCATGATATAAGTATAAGGACTAAATATATAACAAATTAAGATACATGCTAAGAATAATACGGATATTACCCGAAGTGAAACCTTAACATAGAATTGTTAACGAGAGGGTCAAATAAAGTAATAATAAAACCATATATAGTACTATATATAATAATATAGTTATCATATGTGTTTATAATAAACATATAATTATTCTATAATATCTTTTAATTAGTATGATGATATTCAAGACACAAGGTAAGGGAATTTCATCTCACTTTTTACTTCTTTTGGATACATTCAGTCCACTCATTCCTTTGGTGAGGAGTGTATAATTCCCATGGATGTATTATATGATTATTACACTTAAATATATAGGTATTTATTTCAAAAAATTATTATCTTCCTTTCTTGTGTTTTGTATTTCAAAAGATACCAAATTGGTAATGTAATTTTGTGTCAATTTTCCATCGTTGAGACACATGTCACATTATAAACCTATATTTTTTTAGGAGGTGTTTATACTTCCTTTGAAAGGTTAAATCAATAATATACTTATTTTAGTGAAATTTTATACATCCTGTAGTTTCATTTTCTTACTTGGGGAGTATGGTTCCAAGTAACTATGTGTTAATAGTTTATTTAAACAATCTTATCTCTTTTTAAGATTGTTTATGATTATGCTTACATTGATGAAATATTATGATCCATCTCTCAAGAACACTCATTATGTTTATTATACTCTATTTATTAAAGATATATTCATGTATTAATACCATTTTACCACTCTATGGTACTTAATATAATTAATAAAATGTTTTTATAAAAAATATGACTGTATTTCTCTCTTTGGTCAGTAATATGTTTAATTTAAAAGGATATGTTTTTGATATTTTTTTAAAAATATTTTCAAATTTTATTTTAACATCATTTTAATAGAAAAATGATTTCAAATTTTTTTTATACTTTTCAATGCTTCCTATACATTGTTTCAATGTTTTTTCCATGAAAATTCTATTCAAAAATGTGTTCTATTTGAAAAAGAGTTATTTAGTGTTGTTAGGATATTTTCTTAAAAAAATATTTTTAAAAGAACTATCAAAATTATTTCCCATATAATATCTAACTCATTGGTCTTATTAGTGCCTTTTTATGGAAATTACTCAATTATTCTATTCATATTATTTCTATGAATGGTTTATGCTTTGATATCATGATATTTATGAAACTTATTTGT
Organism: Viscum album; assembly: GCA_963277665.1. NCBI lineage: Eukaryota > Viridiplantae > Streptophyta > Magnoliopsida > Santalales > Viscaceae > Viscum > Viscum album. The sequence continues at coordinate 917,029,368 of OY728130.1, read as the reverse complement.
CATTACCTGGTTATATGGCTTTGAAACTTGATTCTCTTCACAGATTATGACTTTGATGAAACTATTATGAAACCTATATAGTTTCAAATTTTCATTATATGATTACATGTTTATGATACCCATCTCATTACATGGGTAATAATGTGATTTTTAATTATATTTCGGTACATATATGGATGATTTTATTATGATATGGGTGGGACCTATATCTCCCTTCAATGCATTGGGGAATGATTCATATCTCATGAGATATACTAAGATATTCATGGGAGTGAACCATGACTAGTAAGATGGTTATGGGATTGGACAATGACTACCAAGATGGTATATAGAGTGAAATAATTCTACTAATATGGTAATGGTATTGAACCATGACAACCAATATGGTATGGGGAGTGAACCCATATTACCAAGATGGTCTTGGCAGTGATGACTTGAATATGATGGAAATCATATTACATACTTATGTGTTTCCCACAATTCGATGCTTTATTCCAATTTTATGCTTTCAGGGATGATGTTAATCATTTACTTATGATTCATTTCTTTTGAACTTTCAATATTTATTCCAAAATTCTAATTAATGATCATTGATAAGTACGTTATGATCTTCTTTTTTCACGATACTATTCACATACCATAATGCTCATAATTATGTTACATATCTCCTTTGTTTACTATTACTGAAAATATGATCTCACCCCTTTATTCTATGTTTCCATTACCCTTGTTTATGATGATATGTATTATATTTGATGTGTCTATGATGGGTTCTACTCAAGAAGAACCTAGTGGGAGATAATGTATCTCACTTATGTACTAATGTTTATGTTTCCATGTTTCCAAATTCACTAAACTAATACGGTATTTGGGATTATTTTTGTATAATTTATTAAGTGTTCAGAAAAATTTATGTAATGTCATTTTAAATTAATACTAGATCATTATAATCGTGAGCTCATGATAATCAATAGAAAGGAACATTGACCCATCCTTCCTCATGTGAAAGATAACGGGTGTACCATTAGGTGAATCAATTGTGTATATGAACCCTTTATCTATATTATCATGTAGTTGTTCCATAATCTCTTCAAGTTCCACAAAATCTATTCTATATTGATTCCGAGATAATGGAAACACCTTAGGTATAATATTAATTAAAACTTCAGTCTCTTAGCTAGGAGGAAGGCCAGGATATTCCATAGCAAATACATCATCATATTTCCTCACAATGGAAATGTATTCAAGGATTGTATTTTACATAAAATCAATCAATTTATTTAGATACACTTTCTCATAGTGAAATAATATAATGACTTTATATAATAGTTATAAATAATATTTATCCTCCTCCTTGAAATTATACATAATCAGGGGTTGATTCGCAATACACAGAGTAATTTCCTTCTCACAAAAATTTATTTAGGATCTATATAGAGAAATCCAATCATTACCTATAATTACATCAATGTCCACAAAAGGGTGATTTAAAAGGTTTTTTGGGAATTTTAGATCACAAATTTTGATAGGGTAGGAGTTATATACTTGGTATTAAATAATTTTCTTATTTATCATTATCACTGAAATCTCTACTTCTATGCTTTATGGTGGTACTTGAATAGTTCAATAAAACATTCTAGATATGAATGAATTCATAAAACCATAATAAAAAAGTAAATTATATATTATTGAAATAATAAATATCATATCTATCTCAATTGAATTGTTGGGATCCACTAAAGTGGTTTTGATATAGAAATATCACCCTTGTTTCCTTAGAGGTTATTAGTTGTATCAAAAAACCTATGACATAGTAAATTGATTTGAAAAGTACTCTAGTTCAATGCAGTTTGAAAAATGAAAAATGCATTGAGGGTTAAATGTGGAATTACATTACTCTATTACATTACTAGGTTTCTCTTGTCATCAATCGCAAGATATGTCGCCTTCCTTCCCACACATAATTCATTTCCACATCCCCCTTAGGAAATATTACGGGTACTTTATTTGGAACCTTGGTTAATTGGGATGTTGAAATTTCTTCTCGTGATTATATTTATCCATAGAACCACTATATTATTAAAGTACACTTTTACCTTAATATCCCCATGATATCCATGAGATTCAATGATCTCTATTTTGACATTGAGGTAAAATAAAAAAAAACTTTATAGATATCAAAGTATAAGATTGTAAGGGATTTTTATAGACTAGGTTTTAAACCATTGAAGAATGAGTAAACATTTTATTCAAGTGTATCGACAAATTTGAAGGATTACCATACAATTATTTTGAAGTTTTCCTCTTACTCCCAATATATTTTTTATATTTTTTATTTAAAAAAATGAAATATATTTTCATTTTAATTCAGTGAGTGTGAGGAAAATATTTATCCAAAAATATTTACTATAATTCCTTCCAACTTGTCACATCAATCTCTTCCTCATGCTTTGTATTCTTGACCAATGATCCCACTGATCAGTTTATCCCTATATATGATAAACATCCATTATAACACTCTCTTTTTCATAACATTTAAGGATGGATAAGATCTTCTTGATAGAGTTAATCCATTTTTTGATGATTAAAAGATCAGATGACCCATTAAATGTTCAATATCTTTGTTGCATAAAGGGATAAATTGATGATTATTATTTAATAGGAGAACGTGGGTACTCCTCCTAATCTAGGTTACAATTCAAAACCTGAGTTATCAGAGATATTATCATTATAAAGGTCTACATTCTTATTACCATCTGGTTAGGAATCTCATTGGGGCAGTCATCACATTATCTACCACATTGGTTGATTACCTGATTCCTTCTATTTCCAGTCATTGGCTATAATAAATGGAAAATTAGGGATGATTATTTTTAAACTATTAAACACATAAAATGAATCAAATTATGTTAAATATATAACTTATAAATTACATGTATATACTTAACATATAAATTCGTAAGTTTTAATCTCTTTGATCCATGATCTATTTAATAACATATAATCTTATTTTAATTTTTATTCACATAATAATAATCCATAATAAATATATAAATATCCTAAAGAATATCTCATGGGTGTGTCAAATCAGGTGTGCAAAAAGGCCCATTTTGATGCACTAGTTCCCACTTGAGTCTATCTCAATGTAGTGTTTTCCGGTTTTACCCCAATGTGCATTTTTTCTAGAGCCACATCCAATTGTAGTATCTAGATAGGGGTTTATTTTCCTGATAAACCACATACTATATAATTAGAAATTTCTGGAATGTTTTCTCATACTTAGACTTATCCATAATTCTTTTTATAGAGTTTTCTAGTCACAATCTCCAAAATAATGAAATGTTTTATTTGATACCAACTATGAAAACTCGTCTCTTTATGACACATTAATTCATGAATTATTACATAAAAGTAAACATAATAAAACCTAGAAAATTGACAAGTATAGTGTATCTTGGAATTAGGTACATAATAAAACATCCTCGACATGGGATACAATAACATCATTGAAATTATTTTTATCATACTTCTAAAATTCCATGGATTTTAAAAAGTGAACTGGACAATCATGGCACATACATAAGAAAGGGGTGAGCTATAAATCCCAATATGGTGATAAAAATTTCATAATGTAATACTTTTTATACAATAGTAATTTCAAATGGGTATTAAATGATTTAGAATCATAACTATGAACAATGAGACATGATATGGTGTGATAATCATAAAGAAAACATGGAAAATGTTGAAACAACATAAAACGTTGCATCATAAACATAGGTCAAAGATAAGTGCAAACAAATATTGATGGAAAATGTCTCATAAAATAATTAGGTCCACTAAATATCTCAATATGATGTCTCATTAGACTAAACATTACACAATGCATTGCATCGCTATATAATTTTGGTCGCACCTCTCACTTTTATTTCTTTCTCATACATAAGTGTGCCACATAGATCATACATCACGGATCCATCCATCACAAAATTTTATTACATGGTCAAGGAGTGTGGAATAAATATATGTATGTCCCAACTCAATGAAGTTTAAGTGTATAAAGGTCATCACCCTTGATAATAAGTGGGTATGGTATTCATTAAAAAATTGTTTTGTCAAGGAATGTCAAGGTGAAATTCTGGCAGCATAACATCATCACTTAAAGATTAATAAAATGTGTTGATGATAGGGAAATGGTTATATAATAATTTGAAAACAAATGGTCAATAATAGTGAAATTAAATGACATATCCAAAAATTGGTAATTTTAAATAGAATGCATAATATAAAAAACATGAATATAAAATAGAATGAGGGGATCCCTTACTTGACTGTCGAAGACCAAATGCTTGGCAGGATCTTCTAGAGAGATTTTGAAACCTTTATTTGATTATAGAGAGGGCATGGTAAATAAAGGAAGTGATCCAAAGATATTTAGTTCATATAAATGGTATATTTTCTAGGTTTACATAGGAAATGAGTCTGGAATTCTTTACCATTTCTGAAATTTAGGTTTTGGACTCTATATAATAAAATAACAAAAACCAAAAACCTTACATTTTATCCTACAAAATGGAAGTGTTTTTCACTATTTTATATTTTTATGTTCCAAAATTAAAAACATAATACCCTTTATTATGTGGATGAGATTCATACTCTTATTGAAATTATTTTAAAACCATAAATTGAATTAATGGTTTTGGAGGATTCATAATGGATTTATAAAATTAATAAAATAAACATAAAATCAAATTATTTTAATGTAAAAACATATATATGGATGTTGAAATCATTTATAGTATTTATGAAATAACTTTTGTGTCATTATAATGTCATAACACAATGTATATGATTACGATTTATAATTTTAACACCAAAATTCGACTGTCTCAGAAAATTATGAAAAATTCAATGTTAGATATTTATAATGTTATTATTCAAAAAATAATATTCATTTTATCAAAATAAGTTTCTAAATGTGGGTATTTTCACCTTTAAAATAATAACCGACATTTATTGAGAAATTATGGGTTTTTTTACAATAACTGTTTTGGAACACTTATAAAAATTACATTTGACATAAAAAATTATAAAATATTTTATATATAATAAAAATAATTAAATAATAATTTTTATTAAAATATTATTTTTGAAAAAAATCTATAAACATATCGAAATAAATTCCTTAATTTAATTCAAATAAGACACAAAAATATTATTTGTGTTTTCTTCTATAAAAAATCATTTATAAACTGACAATAATAAGATGAAAATATATTAATTATTTTATAAAAAATAATGTACATACTCATATTGATTGTTTATGAATACATATAATTTCAATACACTAAAATATCACTATGAGTAAAGTGTGAAATGGTGAGACTTTCAAGTGGTGGTTCAACATATATGGTTTGGTTCGTGATATCAATGAGCTTATGCATATCCCGTAAATAGTTTTGATCATTATTATATTTTTAGATCTATGAATGCGATTGTTCAAGGGAAAATCTCATTGATGTCATCTCCCTTAGAAACTATGATAAATGGACTTCATTGGGTATGATCTAACAAGTTGAGTCTATCACTTCATTTGTCTGTGTTAATCAGATTTGTTAAAACCCTATATTTTTAATATTCATGTTATCAATGTCCAAAAATTATATTATCAATGGTAAATATGTTTACAGGTATTTTAAATTTTATAGGATATAATTAAATTAATAAATTGTATGTATTTTCTGTAACCGCGTTATATAAAAATACATTTAAATGAATCTTTAAGGGAAATATTATTTATATTAGTTCTGGTCATTACACAAATATAAGAAGATCCAAAATCCATTGAAAAACTATTTTACATTCTTATTTATGAAATAAAACATGATCACACCAATGGTGGGGATTTTGAACCATGCACTACATGTGATCAATGTAAATCTACACCAAAAGATCAAAGAATCCATCCAAGGTGTCAATAGAATTATGATGACATAACACTTTCTATAGTAGATGAGTATCTAGTCAATTTATACTCTTTAATGAATAAAAATTTGACAAAGGTAGTTACTAAGTGGAATGAATTTAGTGTATTATCATTATCAATAAAATAATGAGTCATTTATTTCATGGATAATTTGAAAATGAAATTTTGGTTTGGTTTTTCACTACTTTTTGGACTAGGAAAATTCTAGATAAAAGATGAACCAAGCTTGTGTTTCAACTAGGTTCATCATTATTTCCAACAAATCATTGAGTATGTGTGTTTTTTAAATATTAATTGAAGAGATTTTTTCATATCTTGTGGATGTGATAATGCTCAGTGACTGTCACCACATGGTTAGGAGGGAAGAAAACCCTGTTCCATGTTGATTGAATGAATATGTAACTTTATAGTGAAAACATTAAATAAATTCACAATTACTGTAGGAAATAAACGGTAGATACATCAATAAAAATCATGAAGAAAAAATATTAAGTAATTGGTGTTGGGAAACACTTATCGTCTTTAAAATGGAAGTGCAATAAATAGTTATAGAATGAAGTAGGGATAGATCATGAATTTCTTTTATTTGAACAATATCACAGGGAAAATATACTTTCCCTTTTTTCTTCCTTTTATCATTCTTTTTATAATTGATTCTGAATTTTTTTTAATTCTTGTGATAAAATAATTCATGGTTAAAATTATTATTTTTAAAAAAGTAGGTTTTGTTGTATCATCTTTTCTTCATTATATTTGGAAACATTTAATTTTATTTCATTTATTTCATTCATAATTTTTTTGTAATTCACTAAGAAGGAGTTATAATTTAATTTTAATGAAAAATATATCATCTAAATCATTGAAATTTTTAATTTGGTACTTCACCACAATTACATTTTAAATTATAAACATTGTAGTTTAAGAACTAATAGTTTTTTCCTATTACTACTACATATTTAGATATTTTCTTAGTTATATATCATTAAAAATTTTCATTATAAATCTATGTAATTTTATAAATGATAATTTTCCTTTAGCTAGTCAATTAAAGTTGTCCCAGTTCTTCCTTGAGTCTACTTCTTAGTCCTCTATTGGTATCCCTCATCCATCCATTATAGTCTTTAATGTTTGGTTGTTTTTTCTTTCTTTCTTAGTGATAATTTTTATTTGTTTGATTTTTCATAGTTTTTTTTCATTCCATAGTTCTACTCAATCATTATTTTACCATTCCCTATGGGTTTAACACCCTACATATAGCTATTTTATTAGGTGGTAGGAAATATAAATAGTAAAATTTGATATATTCAATGACAAAGAATTAATAGACCTGATGATGATAATGAACTTGAATAATGAAATTAATGTGGAAAGGTTGTATTGAATTCATTTAATTTTAATCATGATATTTTCCCTACACTTGGGTACATTTTTTGTTTTAGATAAAAATCATTAAAGATGTTGAGTCTTATGTGATTTTTTTTGTTTGTGTTAGAAATTACCTTCATAATAATCTAATAAATTGAATATGGTTATAACCATATTTATTGGAAAAAAATAAACTAATATAAATAATGGTTTGGATATAGAAGACTATGGTAGTGATTAATGATGAATTTTGTATTTTGTACTGTGTTGAATATTATTTTCATGAAAATGTGTATATGTTTGTCCTTGTGTAGTTCTTAAGGTTATGTAGCGGGTGATATGATAGATTTCATGGGAATCATAGTGGGATATATATTATAATTTGGATTTTATAGTGGGGTTGTGACTACCTAGACATGGTTGGATAGAAGGAAATAGTGGGGTTTTTTGCCAATGTCTTGGTTTTTTGATATGGGTACATTTTCTAGTTTCATGGATCTGTGGGATAATGTTAGTATTTGTGAACATTATATGGGATTGTTGGAATTGATTAACTTGATGGTTAAAAATAAATTATTTATGCTTAAAATTAATGATTAATGGTTAGATATAAAGTGGGATATGGCTGGGATATATATAATTAAATATAGAATAAAAAGGTTGAATTAATATAAATTGGTTGGTATTTGCTGAATTCGGACATGGAATGGATGTATTATTAACATGAAATTGCACATTTTTTGTGTGAATAGTTCATGGGGTGTGGGGATGGTTATGTTGATCTAGTAAGTGGTGGTAGTAGTGCAAGGTTATGGTTGATTAATGAAGAGAGGTGGAGTAATAGAATAACATGGTTTAGCCTAAAATTCAAACTTATCATGATCTCCACAAGACCACAACCGCACCTCCCTGTATGCTAGAGGTTGGTGAATACATTCAATGGCATAAAAAATATAGTTGGGAGACTATAATTTCTGGTGAAATTTTAATAATAGGGAATACTAAACCAATATTATAAACATTAACAAGAAATAGAGTAAAAATAATAAATAAACTGAAATAGTAGTATTCAATGATAATTGAAATATAGGACATAGTCATATAAACTCAAAGAATGCAAAAAAAGAACAAGACACCCATAGGGATGAACACATATACAAAAACAAAAAACTACTAATTAATACATCAAGATCCACTTCTAACTCTAAGGAAAAACCCATACCCATTCTCAACAATGGATGAACTACAATAACTCGATTGTGAAACTCCACAAAAGTGAATCTGGTCGATCAAGAAATATTAGGCCCCCTCACGATCCACTGAAAAACATGTGCTCTAACCTAAATGTATATATATGGTTTGCATATAGACCATGGTGAATATACAAGTTGTGAGAAATCAAATAGAGTATGCTAACCCCAATGGTCAAACAATAATATGTTATCATAAAAAGTGAATTACCACATAATATTCTCATCCTTTTATGATAACTAATAATATTTGGGAAAAAGTAAATAAGATTACAAATTAGGACTAAAAACACAAAACAAAATATTTTTTGATCTAGTATGAAATTTGAGGTAAACATACACCACTTGATCTCATGAAAATGGACTTATTCAAGTAAATCACCCAACAATATAGAATCAGGCACTTTTGACAGAGTTACATAGGATCACAAAGATGTTGTAGATTCCACAATAAAAATCTTAGACCCTGAGGATTAACCATATACATACAATAAAATAACATGAAACACTAAAATTCACTAAGAATCTAATATAAAGATCTAAACAAGAGATATGAATATATATGAGTCCCTAGAGAACACTTAATGTCATAATTGTCCTACATAGCTAATTAGGCAAAAAATGAGGTCCCTGTAATGTACACTACCATAGGGGTCCTGATGTGGATGTATTTTTATTCATTTTTTCCACATAATCTATTATATATTCTAAATTTCTTAAGCATAAATGATCATTCATTTTTTAATAATATATTCATCGTCATTTTTTTTAAAAATTATAATTAATTTAATATTTCTACCATACTTTTTATGTTTTGGTGCGTTTTTACATGATGATTTTTTATTCAAAATTTCATAAATTTTTAGTATCACATTTAGTGTTGATATTTGTGGAAATTTCATTGAAAAATTAATTGAAATGTTTTATAAGACTCGAATGATTGTTTTTTAATATTCATCACCCGTGTTTTTTATAAAGTTTTTAGGGAAAAATTATATTTCATTAGAGTTTGGAAATTCATGGATTATTCTTATGGTGATTCATTTTAATTTTGGATTCATTTATTTATCCATCATTATGAATATTCAATTTTAATTTTCATGTGTTCTATTTATTTCCTATAATTATCCTAAAATCACGTAAGATGATTTATTTATCTACATAAAATAAATATTATGATTTGAACATAATATAATTATATAGTAGGACTGTAGTAGAATTTCTATCCTATTTCATAAAAGAATGTTCCCACTATAGGAGGAAGTTAAAATTTTTGGGGCTGACAGTAATAATTTTGTATCATATTTATTTGATATTTTTTTCAGATATAATTAAACATTTTAATTAATTGGTGTAAAATAATTTATCATCACCCCATATAAAATATATTTTTTTGAAATCCCCAAAAAAAAATTATCGGGGCCACATTAGAGAATTTAAATTCCAACAAGAAGATAAATTTTATATCCTTCACGAAAGATATTTACTTTATCTTTGTTTTCTTTTAATTTTTAAATTGAATCACCTTTTTCATCCTTCATAATTGAATGATTTTATATGTGAAGAAATAAAAATTCATTAAATTACCTTTAATTTCTCCCAACATATTTTTTGGATACATTTTTTTATTATTGACTCATTTACATTTTCAGAAATGAAATCAAACATTTTTATCGATCAATTGAAATTTTACATGCACTTAATCCTTGATCATTATCTAATTATATATAGTCATACAACTATATGTATTTTCATCATATTCAAATCATATTATCTTTCACATATTTTTTAATTTTAAAAAATATATGTTCTTTACTAGTATTTTTCTATAATTGTCTGACTGTTTTCCTTCCTTTTTTAGTTTTTATTTATTTTCTTGGACATGCACACACCTTTACCATCCAGATAGATACAACACCTTACTCTCTATTATTTTTCATATTATAGGATTTGAATTTGATATATTTAATGAAATGTCATCAAATTTGTTCAGTTTTTTATGGAAGGCTTCATGTGTCCAAGATAATGAGAAACCATTAAAAACATAAATATGAGATTTAATAAAACTATTTTAAAAAAAATAAACAATAAAATTAAAAAAAATATTTTCAAAAAAACATATAATTTGTTTTAAACTACTGAGAACTTATTATTATAACTATTTCATTCAAATAAGATCTACTTCTCAATATTTAGATATGATATAACCTGTGATTGACAAATATTAAATAGCTCTAAAAATAAAATCATAATGTTGTAAAATCCAAGACCGAAAATATTGTCTAAAAATTGAAAAAATCTCCAACCTGATGTTAATCAAGATAATTTTTAATTGACAAGTATAATTTATTTTCAACTCCATCTATATTGAAACAATCCATCTTCTTTTAGGATAATATCTAGAGGCTTAAACTATGAGCTTATGCAATCACATGTTTCACTACCACCTATATTCAATTGAATTCCTAATGACAACTCACTATACAACATTATGGATATTATAAATTTATTTTAGAAAATATAACTACACATGATAAGTTTGAATGAACATAAAATGAGGTTTTCCATTATTTACTTTAAGGAAATGAAAAAAATTTCTTCTTAACTCTAGATGAAAATCTTTTTGAAACATGGAAAAATGAATATGACTCCTTTATCATGAAATTATATCATAAAATATATAATCTATAACTAATATTTAAAAAAATTATTTCAAGAGGGTGGATATGCCTTTAATGAAAATTGGGATAGGTTTTGGTACTTTCTTAGGTAGTGAAATCGTCACCAAGTCCTTTCCTAATTACTTATGGATTCCTTCTATGAAGCTTTTACACCTTCTGGTCAGAATATGGTTGAGTAATCTATTGGATGGAATTACACTTATAAAAATAGATAAATATCTTAATAAAATTTTCATCACTTTTTCACTTAATTCACTGGATAAAAATTTAATTAGAAGAAGAGTGAATAGAGTGGAATATAACACTAGATCGTGGGTGGAAATGAATTCAAAAATGGATAAAATAAAATATTATATTAAATATCTCATGAAATAGAATGCAATGAATGGTTCTAATCAATTTTGGATGTCAAATTTAGAAGTAGACACCTAAAGAGAAATTTAATAGTGTGGTATGGTTGTGCAGTCAAGAGAATGTTGTCTAAATATTTACAAGTAATCCCAACAATAATAAGATTCCATTTTTTCATGATATGTTCAAATGTTGAATGTTACAGAAGATTGATTTTCAAATAACAACAATCTTAGCTACAATAACAATACCAATATCTATCATAAATAATAAATAATTCATAGATAACACACTGCCCCTTTCTTCCAAAATAGGTCGAGACTAAAATTTTTGGACCAGCCTAGGTCTAAGTCCTTTAAATCATAAGAGGACTTGTGGGGTATTTTCCATCATTTTTAGGTAAATTCGACTCATAGAAGGATCAAAAAGATTTTGAAAAATCTGGATCTATTACTAAGATACATTAATATGAGTAGAAAATATGTCAATTGGACAGATATTTATCATTATGAGATAAATGGGAACATTATTGCACTATAAAATTGAACCTAGGAAAAATTTCATAGATGTGGTAATTAATAGTGTCTTAAAGACCCCATAATATGATTGAAATGGACCTAGAAGATTCCAACCTAAAAATATAAAAAAAAATTCCACCAAAATATGGGAAAACTGGATCTATAATTGTGGACAACAATGTTGAAACTCAAATAAATTCAATATTTCCACCTCAAAAATAATAAGAAAAAGACATCATAATTTCAAAGAATAATGGGAATGAAATGATTCTAAATGAAATTAGGGAAACTATTTTTATTCATAGTAATTTTCCCCATTATTATCATTCTATCAATTGGTGAAAAAAAATAACAAACAGATGTTTCATAAATTCTTTTTTCTTTTAAAAATATCAGATGGAATGTTCCTTTAATCTAGGACTTAGTTCATATTCTATCAAATCTATATGATCAAAAAAATATGTTCATATTTGAAAACACTCTGAATGATTTTTTAACATTCTAACTAGATGAAAAGTTCATATCATTTCTTCAAGAGAAAAATACCATAATAATTCATTGAACCGTGATGTTTTTTCATTCCATATACCTTGGGTATTAGTGGTCCGTTGAATTGTCTTTGTGATCATGGTGAATGAATCATTATTTTTATTTTCTTAGTATTTCAATATTTGATATTATAATATTTATAACCCAATACTATGGTTTTATAATTAGTTTACTGGTCATTCGCACATCCTTTCATAAGAGTGTATAACATACTTATAGAACTTATCAAGTTATTCTTACCCTTTTACTTTCTTCTTCATGATTTTGAGTATAACCCAAAAGTACCTATCATCTGTGGTAGGAATTTCACTTCCACAAGAGGTGAGGTAAATAATGTGGTATAAGGAATGTTGATCATTCAATTCGTGAGTAACAATATGTGTTTCACATCTCTAAAAATGTGAAAGAACCAACATTTGAGAGGACCCGTTGATGAGTAGAAATTCTAGAAGTTGAGGAATCATTAAATCATCCAAAATAAGTGTATAAAACTATTCAGCTGAATAAACACATTTGTTTGTTCAAAATAAATTTCATAAAAAAATTTGAAGTGTTAAAAATGAAAATATGTATGAAATTCCAATGTTATATAGTGGCTCTATGAAAATATGTTTAGATGAAAGAAAATTATTCTTCATCTGAATGAGATTTTGAGAAGTCTTGAGAGTGTTTCCCTATCTTAAAATAAAGAGTAAGAACACTTTTATAAGTTCTATTACTATCTCTTATTTCACTATGCTAAATTTTATATGTAATTTTTTCTTAAATTAGATATAAATTTTGATAATGAAGAGTTTTACAATTTGGATAACAATAATGAAATACTCAATTCATGATAAAAAAATTTAGAATATGTAAAACATTCAATATCACATTAAGAAACATATTTAGTAATTTGGGACTCTAAATCCTAGGATTCTAACTTATAGTGGACAAGTATCTTAAATAGTATTCAAACCATTTCCTCCACACTTGAAATGTTAATTTTTTTGAAAAAAAACATATCACCAATTCTCATCATTTCTATATAACTATTTTTAAACTATTAGTAAATTTTTTTAGTTCTATTAATAAATTACAAATCTATAATTAGATGTATCACTTATGATATTAAAATAATTAATCCATTTTTATATACGAATAGGATCCCATTGGAACTAAATCACAAACTAATGATTTAGGGCCAAAGGAAGATCTATTTGAACACAAAAATGTTATAAGAGAGGTATTATTAAACCTACTAGATATTGGGATTATTTTTCCCATTTATGGATTCACTTACCATAATCAAAACCATGTTTATCCTCAAAAGGTATGTTTCACTATTGTTACTAATGATAAAATTAACAAATAATCATGTTACAAAAGAAACCATTTTTGTGAGACTGTATAGACTACAAAAAGCTATATCCTTATATTAAGATGTATTATTTTACTATTTCATTATTAGATAAAATTCTTAAGAGTATTTCGTTGAAAAAATTTATATGTCTTCTAGATAGTTGTTATGTTTCAAAATAAATTCTTATATCCCTATAATTTCAAGAAATAACCACTTTAACTTGACCCATTATAACATTTTCTTTTTGAAAAATTCCCTCTTACTTCAGTAGGGAACTGAACTACATTAATATGTGTATAATGGATATATTTTAAATTTTATTTAGAGGGTAATAATGGTATTTATGGATGATTTCTCTTTTATAGGAAATAATTTTGAGAACTCTTTTCATAATCTAGAATATGTTTTACATATAATCCTAGAGACAAATATTGTTCTTAGTTGTGTGAACTGTCAATTAATGGTTTATAAAGGCACTATGATTCTTCATAATAAGTCTATGACGGGTGTGTAGGTAGATAATTCTAATATTTAAGTTATTTAAAATATATTTATCTATAGAATTTCAAAACTGTTATGATATTTCTAGGCCATGAAGGTTTTTATCCATGATTTCTTAAAATATTTTAGTAAAATTACTATGCCATTATGATCACTTCTATAAAAAAATATACCATTCTTATTTGATGAAAAAAATTAAAATAATTCAATATTATTAAATAGAAACTCACTTAATCTCTCATAACCACTTTTCCAAATTAGAAACATCCATCTGAATTTATAAATGAGTCTAGTGATGTGGATGTTCGGTAAATTTTAAGATATTCAAAAGACAAGATGTTTCATGTGGTGTATGATGTAAGTAGGTTACTATATAATCCCCAAAGGAATAAAACTACTACTAAGATGGAGTATTGGATGAAATTTTTTCTCTATATAATATTAGATATTACTGGATGGGGAATATATTCATAGTCATCACTAACTATTTTACCTTTATGTAATTTAATTCGAAAAAATATTGAAAACCTATATTAGTTAGATGGAAACATTAGCTGTAGGAGTTTGATTTTATAATTAAATATATTAATAGAGATAAAAGTATAATAGTGGAATATTTTTATAAGCTTTAAAGTACCAAACTTGATGATCCAAGGGATATAAGTTCTTATTTTTTTAATGAAAAACATCTTGATGTGTATATCAAATAGTTTACTTAGTAAGCATGTTTTCCTAACTACATTTCTCTTCGAGTCATTCCCAGAATAATTTACCCAAAATGAAATGTAAATATTCATCACCTATTTAAAATTAAATTTTTAGGATGACCCATTTCTATTTAGGAGGTGCATTGAAGCTACTATTCTTAAGTGTGTTCATGAGGAGGATATTCCTCCCATTCTTGAAAGTTATCATTATACACCATGGGGTCTCCATTATAGAGGAGAGATGATTGGTCAAAACGTTTTATAGAAACATTCCTACTACCATACACTCTTTAAGGATACAATTAGTTTACTAGTTGGTTGTGATAAATGTAAAAGGTCCATAAATTTCAATTGTAAGCAAGAGCTGCCTAAGAAAGAAATATATGAAGTTAAAAAAATATGCTGGGGAATTGGACTTTATGATTCCATATCCATATTCTTATAGTAATGAGTACATATTTTTAGTTTTATATTAGGATTTAATGTTGTTTAATTGATGTTACTTATAAATTAAAAATCTAATTGTGTGATGAAATTTACAACGAATAGTATATTTCATATATTTGGGGTGCCCATAGTTTTTATAATATATAATTGAATTCATGCACCTATGAATGGGTAGTACAACTGATAATTTATTTTTCCTAATTCATCACATATTATGGCCAGGGTCTTATCACATATGGGGTGTCACAATCAATTAAAAACTAATTATAATACCTCTAATTTATTTCTTTTGTTATTTTATTTTTAAAAATTATGGTTTGGATTTTTTAAGATAACAATATAATGAAATTCATAAAACAAATTAATATGCAGAATGAATGAAAATAAAAAATAAATGTTTGGTCTTATGATTTGGTAACATGGGTTCCTTAATTATTTATATATTTTTTAAATTCAATTTGAAAATTAAATTTATAAATCTTATAAAATGAATCAGTTTTCATTCATTTATTGATTTTGGGAATATAGCATGCCTGAAAACCCTCTTTGCAACGCCCAATTTCACCTACTCAAAATGAATAATATGATAACACCTCTATTGATTATGAAATTCCAAAAATAACTAGCTCCACCATATGTCAATTTATCCATTTTATTATCATCATATCCACCATATGATTAGTTTACCCATGAGAGGGAAGGGAAAATAATTAAATCAAATAAAATGCATGAATTTTAGATCTGTTTCATAGTGTGTGATTGATTCACCCTTACACTTATCTCGCATTCACAATAAATAGGATTCAGTTATTGATAATTTTATGTGTATCAATATAGAACACTATGAAACCTCCCCTATTTCCAAGCCTCAGGTTAATCACATACTATTGTGCAGGGAAAAGAGATCACAATAGAAGAAGAAAGATAGAAAAATAAATTTGGGTTGGAAGGGAGATTTTTATTAAAAGAAAAATGAAATGTATAATGGGTTAAAAATAATAAAAATATTAAATTACTTTAAATTTTAATAGTAATTGAAATGAAAGCAAAACCATAAAGGAAAACATAATCTGTAAAACCCTAACAGTTCGGTTAAGTGGTTGAACCCTCTAGAGGATGACTGATTTCTTTCTCCTCTACCCCTAACTCTTATTTATTGACCCTTAGAATTCTCATATTCCATTTAATGGATTTATAAATGGGTATTCCATGGTTTAATGTTATAAGGGGTTTTTCAAGGTGCATATTGGCATTAATTTACATCAATAATGGTTATTGCTACATATCAGCCGACACATTTATAATGTAAATAACGTTATATGACATAATGTCTTCACATCAACACCCATGAAAGGATACATACCCTTAAATTATATCTAACAATACAATATTGAAATTTATATTTATGCTATT
This sequence comes from Viscum album, assembly GCA_963277665.1. Classification (NCBI taxonomy): domain Eukaryota; kingdom Viridiplantae; phylum Streptophyta; class Magnoliopsida; order Santalales; family Viscaceae; genus Viscum; species Viscum album. Next base: position 917,012,258 of record OY728130.1, on the reverse strand, counting down.
AATCCCCATTTTATGTTCTAAATGTTAAATTGTACATATTCTTCAACTCTATCAAGCTCTATTCTAGCTTTAGTTTTCAGATTTTTTGCTGAGCTGCTTCACATAGTGGAATGATGTGTCTTAATCATTCTTTACTCATCCCAATTTTTTTAATTTTCAATCTGAATGTATATCCTTCCATTAATTACAAAAATAAATTAAATATTGGTATGATTAATTAATTTATCAATATAAACAATTAATTTTATGTCAATATAAACATGAAAAACATGACTCTATTGTGAACACGCATTAAAATTTCTGAGAAAAGATATTTATTTTAAAAATAAATATTTCTTTACCAAACTATGAAATCATACTATAAAAAATTTAATGTAAATGTTAAAATATAAAACATGGAGCATAAATATATTTTATAAAAATATTTTTATAGATCTAATAAATGATAAAATTTGAAGCATTATGATGATTTATGGGCCTAAAAAAATTAATCAAAACACTCATAAGAATGCCTCTATATAGAAATTTTTTGGATAATAGAATAAATTTCTTTTGGTGATTCAACATATATTTTTTGGGTATTTAAGGATATCAATTTTGATTTTATAAATGATTGTGAGAGGATATTTATTGAGTTGAGTACACATGATTAGATTAGAAGATTTTATGATGATAATTATAAGATACAAAAGAAGATCAATAAACCATTTAAGGAATCACACTTCCAAAATATGAATTTTCAAGCTGGTAAAATGGTTCTTCTTTTTTATTATAGACATATTCATTTCCATGTAAATCTTAAATTCAAGTGATTTTAGCCTTAAACCCTTCTTAGAGATCTTATTAAATTTTTTTAACATTTAAAATATGATACATTCAATTTATAATTAATGATGAAATATTTAATCATAAAATTGAGGGAAAACCAAAGTGATAAGTTTCTATCTCTGTCTTTTAAGGTTGATAATTCATTGAGTTTGACTAAAGAAAAATAATTTAGAATTTCAGTGGAGGAAACCAATGTTTATTATGTTAATTATTTTAATAATAATAAATTTTATTGTCTGTCTTCATGGGTTTCAGTTGTTTCCCTACATCTTTAGAGAAGGATAAAATTACTATTAAAGTACCTCATGTGAAAATAATTTCAAAACCTAGAGTAGAATTTCAATAATTATCATTGAAAAAATGAAATATTAGTTCTACTTTTCAGTTTTAAACATCTATAACATTAATATCTAGTTAATTTCTTTTTGGAACACTAGATTCTAGAATTTTATTTTTCTCATTTTATTGGAGTTGAACCTTGTCAACTAGAGAAATTTACTCAATGCATAATTGGGGAGTGTTAGAAATAATTCTTATGGTTAAATATTCACTATCTAGGGAGTATTATGTTTCATTCTACGTTGAAATATTCTTGTTCTAAATCATCATGCATGCTTCTATGATAGTGGTTGTGGATATAAATATGCTCATTTAATAATATTATATCTTAGGTAAATGTACAAATAGATTGAATAATAAAGCTAAAATCATTTTTAAAATATACATTACTACTTTAAATAATGTCTATCATGTTTTAAATTGATCAAAATTGAAAAAAAAGTATCTGTGTGAATGGAAAAGTTTGAGTGGATTTTAAATTCAATATTCATGAATCATTTGAAACTATGGTGTTATATTGTGTGAATTGTGCTTCAATACATTAACATGCTTTGAAATTAATCAATTTCATATATTGGTTATTAGTAAATTTTTTCAATGGATTCTTTTAAATTAGGATTCAATATTGGGGAAACTATTGAGTTTTATGTGTAGAGGATGGGTCTTTAATATATTGATATTCTATGTTGTATGAATTACATAACAAAATCCAACCTAATTTTTTTAAAAATATATTATTTTTCAAGCTTCTATCTTTATTTTTAGTGGGTGAATATTGTTCTTAAGATTGATGTATGGGATGTCACTTTTAGATTGTTAATCTCAATTAGTATATAGATTCAATCGAGCACATATTTTTTTAATTACCCACTTATTGAAACATGATATTCATTACATTTTTGGATTATGTTATACCATTATTATTGGATTTGTATTTTTTTATTATAATCAAACCAATAAAAATGGATCAAAATGGGATAATAAATAAAAACCCAATTCTATGTTGAATATTTATATAAATCCTTTTAACTGATTTACAAGATATTTATTCATCATTTTTAAATTTTTTCACCCATCAATTTAATTATGTCAATTAAATATCTGGTTAATTTTGAGTGTTGGTTTTCCAAGATGTAAATTGAATTTTATAAGTTATTGTTTGATGAATATATATGTTCATTTAATTCAATCAAAATATATCATTTTGTATCATTTTTTTATAATTGGGAAATAAATTTTTTCTGAAACCATTTTATATTAAGGGTAACCACAATTTAGAATTGAGATATTCATTGGTAAAAATTCATTAAAAAAATAATTCCTTATAGCATTTTTGTTTTCACTCCTACATTTGTTATTTTACAATGAATTTGACTAATATATTTTTTATGGGGGTGAAATATCTTAAATTTTAGGGAATTTGATGTCTCAATATTTTTAGAAATGTTTTCCACATCATATTCATGATTTTTGATGTTTTTTAAGCTTAAATGAGCATTCATTAATCAATTATGTACTCTTCATCATACTGGGTTGAAATTATAATTCATTTAATATTTATTTCAAAATTTCTATGTATTGGTGTAATTTTGATTGGAAATTATTTCATTTAAAATTCAATAAATTTTGAATAATTATTTTTATATTCATATTGGTGATTTTTTAATTTATAAGTTAATTGAATTTTTTTTTGGATACTCTAATGATTGATTTTTAATGTTTAAGTCCCATGTTATATATATATATATATATATATATATATATATATATTCCATTTATGGAATATCTTTTAGATTTCATTTTATTATCAAAATTCATACATTATTTTTATGGTGTTTTATTTTAATTTTGAATTCATTTTTTATTCATCAGAGTGAATTTGGAACTTTTTATTTTCAATCAATGTAATAAATTCCTTAATTATCCTTGAATCATCTAAAAATATTTGTTTTCATATATAAGATATGTTTTATGATGTCTGTGTAAGATAATTATGCAACAGATCTATAAGGGAATTTCTATCTTCTTTCTATGGATAATTTTTCCACTACAACAGGTCGTTAGGTATTTTTTAGATGACCAGTAATAAATTCACATCACATCCATATGAAATTTTCCTATATAAAAAATTTACATTTTGGAATTAATTAGGTTAAAATAATTTTCTATACCCTACATTAGATAATTTCATGGATATCCTCTCTAAGATTATTTATGGTTCCACGAAAGAGAATCTCAATCCCTTCTATAAGATAAAATATTCAACCATATTGTAAGATAATTTTCTCACATACTTTAAATTTTTGTATCTTTTTTACACATCATTAATGAAATAGATGGGACCTATCTTCAATGTAATGACTAAGAGGGACCCAAGATTCACCAATCAAGTTTGAATGAAGAATAACTAAGAAACTCCTTATTGCAATATAGGGTATTCACTTTCCAGAGCATCATACACTCAAAGAAGATGAATAGAAGTCGAATATAATTATGAAGGAAAAATCATTGGGTTTCTCCTCATGTAAGTTCAATATGATGATGAAAAGGCATTGACTTTTCCTAATTAATTGATTTCAGTGTTGAAGAATAATTTACAAAATATTATCAACGTGTATCCTCTGTAAAGAATTTAATGAATCCACACTACTTAAATAAATTTTCTGTAATATATGTTGGCATAAGGATCCCTATATATAATTATAATATAGTTTATGAAGAGCTTGATCTGACCCTAATTGGTTAGGGAATCTTTGTAAGATCATGAATTTGTACAAGTTGACTTAATATAGTTCTTCTTTTTAACAATGGAGGTTGATACATATTTGTTAGTGTTAGGATTACAAGAATCTGATAGTGATAGAAGAGACAATTGTGTAGTATTAGAATAAATTTCTAAATTTACTAGTAATTAGTAAAAAATTTATCATATAATATCATTTTAATGATGTGGAATTTTTTAAATAGATTTATTAAAGTGATAATGATATTGATTCAATGATATAGTCTTAAATTTACAATTAGCCATTCAAGGAACAAGGTAGTGTTTCAAGGATATAAGCTATCTTAATAATAAAACAATCTTCTTGGACCCTATTGTGTAGGTGATAAATCATTCATTTATGACACAATTTTCTATATACTTCTGGAGTTGATCCAAGTCAAATCAAAGTTAGATATTATAGATCAAAGATAAAAATAAATTTGGAGATAAATTTAAGGATGATTACTTATTTTCTTCCTCTTATATTATATTATATCATTCTTTATTAAAATATGTGTTTTTAATAAATTCATAATTATTTTTGGCTAAAATATGAATACATGAAGAATATTGATTTCAAAATATTTCTTCATCATTGGTTTCATCTCATTTTTTTAAATGAATCAACTTCATCATTATTCATAACTGAGTTATTTTATATGTAAAAACCTAAAAATTCAATCAATTTATAGTCAATTATCTTGATATATTTTTTTCAGACATTTTTTCTATTATAGAATACAATTATATTTTAACAAATGCAGACATATATTTTTACTGATCAATCAATACTCCCCTATAACTTCATCCTTTATCATATTATTCTTGTAAATATCCATACATATAATTTTGATTACATATCATTAAAATAAAATTATTTTTCCCATATTCTTATCATTTAAAATATATATGATCATCATTGTTATCTATTTAGGATTGTTAAATAGTTTTAATTTTTTTCCCTAGCTGTGAACGTACTTTTACCTTCACTATGTATATGATACCTTAATCATTAATATTTAATAGTTTGTAGGACTTAAATTTTATATATTCAATTTTTTGTAATCAGATACCTCCTTCCATTGTTCTACTATAAATATTTTCCCATCGTTCCCATATATGTTTTCAGGAGCAGTCAGTATCCAATGTAGCAAACCGCTACCTAGTCCATAACTCTCAACTAGAAAACTGAACAAAACTAGAATGTTTATTAGATTCCTAGACCCATATAATAACAATAATTACGTAAAATAGGAGATAACTAAATCTAACTTATGGCCAATAACTAGTCCCATGAAATCCTAAAAATATCCTCCCATATGAAGGTCCTCGGTAGAAACTTACTCAAAAATATTTGGCCAACGAAAAAAATAATTGTTTGTTCAACACTCAAACCTAACAACCATAACATATGAACATCATCACCAATAATCTCATGTTCAATAAATATTGGGGCTCCCTTGATCCCTTGGATCACCTCACCCAATCATATTCCACGATATTCCATCACTGGTCCTAGGTTCATACAGTAACTGTCGGTGATTCTATATCAAAAATGGAAATGGCCCTCACCCATGGTCAATAAAACATGGAGATACAGTATCCCACTAGATTATATCCACATCAATGTGTGGTTCATTATTTATACCTAAAATATAAACAGTGACATAATACCTAACCAAACAATTACTACCAACTCAATCAAACTGGTATTTATTGTAACACCCCAAGCTTCCACGGTACATTTCCCTTTGAATAATGCAATAGCGTGTGTTGTACGCAACCTCGAGCTCTAACACACACCACAACTAATTAAACTAGCCGTTGTGAACAGTAATACCTACTTTTTGAAATTTTATAAATTTTATTTATCACAATGGACTTAATTTTTGGATTCGGAATATCGAAATTAGCCTATGTTGAATTTTTGGTATTTTTCTGAGAACTTCTAATTTTTATGAATAGTGAAAAATACTTAAAAACAACTTTTTTAATCAAAATAATTTATAGTGATAAATTACACTATTTAGTGGTTTTAAAGTATAATTAGAATATATTTTTACCATTTTATCCAATGGTGGTCATTAGAATTAATTTAACATTGAAATTGGACATAAACAATTGCCAATCTTTTGATATAAATTGTTTCTTAAAAACAAGCTATTTGTTGTAACAGCGGGAATTAATTATAAAATTAATTAATGCAACTTATATGTTTGTAATTTTGTAAAATAGACATCATTTTTTAATTCGGAATATCAATTATATCTTAGGGTGAAATTTTGGCCTTATTCTGAAAAACTTCAATTTTTGATGAATAGTGAAACCACTAAGTGATTGTTAAAAACTGATTTTTCGTTAAAATGAAATATTACCACTTCTGTGATTTGATTTTCAAAAATCCGACATACATGGTTGTCATTAAGAAGTAAAATGTGTTTCAATGAGATTAAAATAATTTTTTGGTGAATAGTAACTTTTAAGTTCTTAATCGCGATTAGAGGTAATTAGTGTAGTTTAAGGTAAAAATAATGTTTTAATAATATGAGATGAGCTTGAAACTTGTCCTAATCCTATTGGATGATTCATGGCCGACCAAGACAACCCATGGGTCAACTTGGAGACCCCATGGAGCCACTTTGGTTGGAAAATGACATTAATATATATTTATTTAATGTTAAAATTAAATTGACACAAACATGAGTTGTTTTACTAAAACAGTTTTTATGTGGGGTTACACAAGTCCAACTTTTGACTATAAATATTCATTAGAAATATAAAAAGGTTTCCTACATCATAGAATTTTTTTTATAATTTTTAGACATTAAATAAATTAAATTATTTATGACATCATTATGATGCAGCGATGACCTCATTATTTAACGATTTTAATAAAATGAAAATATAATGTAAAATACAAGGCTTAAACTTGTACAAAAACTATTGGATGGGTATATTTCGAACCCTTATCACCTTATCCACGAATTATATAAGTGTGGGACCTTTATAATCCGAAAATCATTGTATAATAATGTAACATTTCAATCTTTCCAAAAGAGCCCCTCCTCTCCTCTTATAAAAGGCCCCCACCTCTACCACCTTATTCACACTTTCAAGCCTTTTGGTTCGGCCAACCTCTGACCAAATACTCTCCCAACTTCTATCCCTTCATCCTAGAAGCTTTACTTTAGTCAGAAAGCCATCCTAAGGAGTCCTTTTGATCAAATCAAAAGGAAGAACCCGAAGAAGAGGTAACATTTTCATCACCCTCTTTCATGTTTCTTTCTTCTTCAACTCCCTCTTTGTTTATTATTTCAATTCTAAAATTATAACTCCAGTATCTTATATATACTGTGATGTTATTATAAATATGGAACAATCATATTCAGTATTCTACCCATCATTTGAATGACATGTCACCATACGTGCGTACGTATGGCTTACCGTCTCCACGTCGTGGTGTAATTGTTATTCAATATATTATTATTTAGATGGGTATAATAATGATATGTAATTCATGTAAATAATAAATATAACATGATAATGATTCTGTATATATGATATACTATCCAATTATATATTATTTTAATATCAAAATAATGATATTGTCGCTCGTGCGTACGTACGGACTACCGTCTCCACGAACGCGATGAGATTCATTCTCCGTCGTATCCATTCAAGTATAATTATCATTTGATGATTTAAAAATAATGTTTAAGGACATGATATAATTATGTATATGAATAAGATACAACCTATCCATGAAAAACACGACTTACGTAACAAAACATATAAAAGAAAACGAGTAAGTTAACACCCGAAACAACGATAAATCTAAGATATTGTTAACAAAGCAATGTTAAAAGATCATATATGATATCATATGAATGTATATGATTCTTGTATAATTTAATAACAATTATTTCACCATTATATAGGAGGTTAACCTACCCCAACCAAGGAAAAGTACAAGTTAAGGGTTTACTTCACAACCTCTTCATTATCCAAGGTTGTTTATACATAATTATCTACTGGGACCTCGTTATCATCCACATCCATGTTTCTTAAAAATGTCTTTCGAAACATTTTTACTATTAAATGGAAAATGGGTTAAATTCATTTATACCCTTATACATTTTTTAAAGGAATCTTACCGTCGTTTTCCAAACAATGTACTTTTTGACCTTTTTGACAAATTTAAGGTAAGAATGTTTTTTTTAACTTATACGGCGGGTGCGGATATTTTTCGCCATTATAACTTCGTCTAAGCTTCCCTTACAAGCTTATAATAATATTTTCAAAGTAAATGTATTATTTTATAATTCTGGGACTTCTAAATGATTTCAAAAAAGAGAGATATTTCTCTCAAATAGCTTTGATTTCATCCATGTCAACATCCTTTGATGGGTTTTAAGTTTATTTGAAATTGATTTATGATAAAAAACTTCTATTGAGAATTTTGTGAAACATTTGACTGTGGATGTGTTATTTTTATACCATCCATAGTTTATGGAGAAACTGTTGACATTTCGTATGCTAGTTTTAATACAAATATTTATGTTATGTTTAAACCTATTCATATGAGGAATGTATTGGACTTAATAAGTGACGGGTGGAGCCCGCTATAGCTCCTCGATGCATCGGTAGGTCTCATGAGACAACTAGACGTGGAATTGGCCGAGGCCCTTTCCCAATTTGATTTATGGTTTTGGACGAGGCCTTAATCATTTTAGACGTCTTGGCCGAGGCCTTGAAAAAATGTTTCAGAATGTCTGGCATTATACATTCCCTCATTATGAAAGTGGTTATTGATATTTCATGTGATTATTCGTCTAGTAGAATATCCATGTGAGTATGTAATGGCATTATTTTATTTTACTTTTTCCATATTATGATGAAGTTCAAGTTCAATAAGGTTTTTGTTTTAGTTATACATTGCCTTAAATGCTTATGTTTTCTTATGAAAGTTTCCGCTATATTGTTATCCTTACGGAGCATTTGAGCTCACCCCTTTCAATGTTTTATTTTTCCCAGGATGTGAAGAAGTGTATTATGACTGACTTGCAAGAATAGTTAGTGAGGATATGAGTGTGGACTAGGGAGACCATGTTATTGTAGTTTTCATTTTTATGATGTAATGTAATGTTTATGAGTGTATCTAGTGTTTCCAAGGCTACTAAACTAATCAGTCTTTCGAGACGTGATCTTTTGTGATCATGCCAATGTTACGAAGTAATGCACCGACTCTGGGAAGCTGGGGTTGGGGCGTTACAGTTGGTATCAGAGGAAGTTTAGTACAAACCTTGGAAGCTAGATTTAGACAAACTCTGATTAGAGCACGTAGACCTAAGATGAACTTTGAGGATTAGTATAGAAGAACTTCCTAAAATTTTGGTATTGTAGAGATTTTGTGAGTTTTCCGAGTAATACATCCCTGTCTGGATACGAGCAGGTAGAGGCAGCTCTGGCACAGATGTACCTAGGGGTAAAACCCAAAAACACCGCTTTGAGCTAGACTCGAACGGGAACTGGTGCACGACAACGGGCCTTGCTGCACTCTTGGTTACGACACTCCCGGGGGATATGCTTAGGATAATTCCCATTTTCTTTACAAACCACTATGAAGGGTTACGAGTATATACTTACTTAAAGAAAACATTTTTATAATTATGGATTATATCCATAATTAGTTCAATTTAGGTTAAGTGTTTTACAAGTATGGAATTATGTATTTTGATTCATAAACTAATCTAGTTTATGCCATTATTTAGAAATGGCGCCTAGTGGAAGGAATGGAAACCGTATCAATACACGCACTCCGTGTAGGGATTTCCCTCCTGCTCAAGATAATTATGGTGGAGCTAGTGATATAACTGGTGCTGATCAGCTTCTCACTGTACTGGGACAACTCACGCAGGTTATGAATAACAACCTTACTCGTATGGAGCACCCTAATCCGCAACGTGGAGGATCAATGCTAGACCGTTTCATGAGAAAACAACCACCAACCTTCAATGGGAGTAGAAATCCTATAGTAGCTGAGCAATGGATAAATTCCTTAGAGAAAATATTCCATGCCTTGGGGAGTAGTGAAAGGGAGAAAGTTGTCATGGCAGTTTACCGCCTCACTAGAGATGCCGATCAATGGTGGTCACTAATTCAAAACACAAAGGAAGATGATGAATTAACAAACATGGAATGGAAGGAGTTCAAAGAGATGTTCTTAGAAAAATACTTTCCTCGAGACCATCGAGCGGATATGGAAAGGCAATTTATGAGTCTGAGGCAGAAGGATGATGAGAATGTCGAAAAGTATGAGGATAACTTTACAAGGTTAGAAAGGTATGCTGCAGATTACATATGTAACCCAAGAAGTAAGACTGATCGTTTCTTTGATGGGTTAAAACCATTTCTTCGTCGAGCTTTAGTATCACAAACCTTCTCTTCATACGAAGGTATTGTCTCGTGCACTATCAAGACGGAAAAGGAATTATCTAAGTCTTATGACTTTAAATCAAAGCAAGATAAGAAGAGATCCGCTGAAAACTCTGGGAAAGGAAATAAGGAAACAGGGAAGAAGGGTAGAAATGAATTTTCACCATGTGATAATTGTGGTAGGAAGCACCCTGGTGCCTGTCTAAAAGGAAAAGGAGTATGTTACAAGTGTGGTGAAAAAGGCCACCAAGCTCATGAATGCAAGGGAAAGAAAGCGGCTGTCAACGTGGAATGCTATAATTGTAGAGAGAAGGGAAATTATGCAAATGAATGTCCTAAGAGTCAGGGGAACTTACCTCAGAAGAGGCCAAGGGATCAGGGCCAGGATTATGCTATCACTACTGCTGAGGTGGAAGCTCCAAAAGACGTGGTGGCAGGTAATTTAATGGTTTCCTCAAGTTTAGAAAATGAATTATTTGATTCTGGATCATCGCATTGTTTCATATCTTCCCAGTTTGCTAAGAAAATTAGATATTTCCAATTTGATTTAACAAGGGAGTTGTCGGTCAAAACCCCTAAGGGAAGTATTGTTGCAACAAAGTTTTGTCGATTAGTTCCCATTAGAGCACCTAAATGTTCTTTACCTGCTGATCTCATCGTCATACCCATGATTGAATTTGATATAATCCTCGGTATGGATTGGATTTCGGACCATGATGAAAAAATTTATTGTAAGAGGAAAGAGGTTACGATTCTTGATGATGATGATAAGGAACACCTTATCTTTAGAGCAGAATCATCGCCACATAATTCTTATCTAGATCCACCCCCAGTAGCTCAACTAAATTCAATTATTGGGGAGGAAGAGAAGGAAATTACTGAGGGTGAGGAAATGAATATTCAAATAGAGGATGTACCTATTGTGAGAGAATATGTTGATGTGTTTCCGGAAGATTTATCTGTACATCCTCCAGAACGAGAAGTTGAGTTTTCCATTGATTTAATTCCTGGATCAAGGCCCATATCGAAGACCCCTTATAGAATGGCCACTGTGGAATTAGTTGAACTAAAGAAACAACTAGAGAAATTGAGTAATAAGGGATTTATTCACCCTAGTGTTTCTCCTTGGGTAGCCCCTGTTCTTTTTGTTAAGAAGAAAGATGGATCTATGAGGTTGTGCATCGACTATAGGGAGATCAATGCTATAACAATAAAGAACAAGTATCCCCTACCACGCATTGATGATTTGTTTGACCAACTGTATGGAGCTCAATACTCTTCAAAGATTGACCTTCGGTCTGGATACCATCAGTTGTGTGTGAAGAAGGAAGACGTTCCAAAGACAGCATTTCGAACAAGGTATGGGCATTACGAGTTTACAGTAATGCCTTTTGGATTGACTAATACACCCTCAGTTTTCATGGATCTAATGAATAGAGTTTTCAAGGAATATCTTGATGACCTTGTAGTGGTATTTATTGATGATATCTTGGTATACTCCAAAAACCATGAAGATCATGAAAATCAATTACGCATTATCCTGAAGACTCTTAGAAGACATGAATTATATGGGAAATTTAGCAAGTGTGAATTCTGGATTCAGGAGATTTCTTTTCTTGGCTATGTTGTCTCTAAGGATGGAATTTCCGTTGATCCTTCTAAAACAAAGGCAATCCAAGAATGGCCAGCACCGACAAGTATAACTGAGGTACGCAGTTTTATTGGTTTAGCAGGTTATTATCGACGTTTCGTCCAGAATTTTGCCAGATTGGCTAACCCATTGACAAAGCTCACACGTAAAGGGATTAAATTTGTCTGGAAAAAAGAGTGTGAAGAATGTTGTGAAGAGCTGAAGAGAAGATTAGTCAACGCCCCTGTATTGACTCTACCATCGGGGAATGATGGGTTTGTTATTTATAGTGATGCATCGAAGAAAGGACTTGGTTGTGTCCTTATGCAGAATGATAAGGTTATTGCCTATGCATCATGACAGCTAAAAATTCATGAGAAAAACTATCCTACTCATGATCTTGAGTTAGCAGCTGTGATATTTGCTTTAAAGATATGGAGACATTACCTCTATGGTGAAAAATGTGATATTTATACTGATCACAAGAGTTTGAAGTATATTTTCTCACAAAAATAACTCAACATGAGGCAAAGGCGATGGCTTGAACTACTCAAGGATTATGATTGCACGATACATTACCACCCGGGGAAGGAAAACAAGGTGGAAGATGCTTTGATTAGAAAAGACCATGGAGTTTTGAATGTGATGAGAATTGAAAGGGATCCAATTTTCATGGATCTAGTGAAGATGGACATGGGAATAACTAGGGAAGGTGAAACATCAATGCTTTTTCAAATGGTTGCCAAACCATCATCACTAGAAAGGATTAAGAGTTCTCAGACCAATGATGAAGAATTTCAGAAGAAGATTAAAGATGTGAATGATGGAAGATTGAGGGACTTTGTGTATAAGGATGGAATTTTGAAATTCGAGAAGAGACTTTGTGTTCCCGATATACCTGATCTAAAAAGGGAATTGTTGGATGATGCTCATAGTTCCAATTTCTCTATACACCCTGGGATCACCAAAATGTATAGAGATTTGAAGGAACATTTTTGGTGGGACAATATGAAGAGGGATATTGCGGATTTTGTGTCGATGTGTATGGTTTGTCAACAAGTGAAAGCTGGAAGGAAACATCCTGGTGGAGTATTGCAACCTCTTCCCATACCTGAGTGGAAATGGGATAATATTACAATGGACTTTGTCATGGGACTACAAAAGACTCCTAGAAGGAATGATGCAATATGGGTCATTGTTGATCGTCTTTCTAATTCAGCACGTTTTCTGGATATACGGGAGGATCTACCACTTGAACGTCTAGCAAGACTATATATTAATGAAGTTTTAAGACTTCATGGAGTACCCCTATCGATTGTTTCTGATTGTGATCCTCGTTTTACTTAAAGATTTTGGAAAATTCTTCAAAAGGCCTTGGATACTGAACTTCGTTTGAGTACTGCCTATCACCCTCAAACAGATGGACAATCAGAACGGACTATTCAAACCTTAGAAGACATGTTGAGATCATGCTATCTTGACGTTCAGGGTATGTGGGATCAATATTTACCACTGGTAGAATTTTCCTATAACAATAGCTTCCATTCAAGCATTCAGATGTCACCTTATGAAGCGTTATACGGAAAGAGATGTCGTACACCAACCTGTTGGGATGACGTTGGTGAAAGAAAACTTGTGGGACCAGAACTGGTGGAAGAAACAATGGAAAAGGTGAAGGTAATCCAAAACCACATCAAATCAGCTCAGAGTAGGCAGAAGAGCTATGCTGATAACAGAAGAAAGGTTTTGGAATTTCAGGTGGGAGATCATATTTTCCTAAAGGTATCTCCATGGAAGGGAGTTATACGTTTTGGTAAGAAGGGTAAGTTGAGTCCTAGGTACATCGGACCTTTCGAAATTCTAGATCGTATTGGGGCTTTAGCTTATCGTTTGGCGATGCCGCCAAATCTCTCCAAAGTTCGTGATGTTTTCCACATATCGCTATTGAGAAAATACATGCCCGACCCAACACATGTACTTACCTATGAGGAATTAGAACTGGAACCCAATCTATCTTATTGCGAAGATCCCATCAGAATTCTTGACGTGAGGGAGCAGGTGCTGAGAAACCGGACGACTCGTCTGGTAAAAGTTTTGTGGAGAAATCATAAAATGGAAGAGGCAACGTGGGAACCTGAGGAACTTATGATGAATAGCCACCTGAGACTTTTTATGCAGTAATACCCTAGAAATTACGAGGACGCAATTATTTGAAGGAGGGGAGAATGTAACACCCCAAGCTTCCACGGTACGTTTCCCTTCGAATAATGCAATAGCGTGTGTTGTACGCAACCTCGAGCTCTAACACACACCACAAATAATTAAACTAGTCGTTGTGAATAGTAATACCTACTTTTTGAAATTTTATAAATTTTATTTATCAAAATGGACTTCATTTTTGGATTCGGAATATCGAAATTAGCCTATGTTGAATTTTTGGTATTTTTCTGAGAACTTCTAATTTTTATGAATAGTGAAAAATACTTAAAAACAAATTTTTTAATCAAAATAATTTATAGTGATAAATTATACTATTTAGTGGTTTTAAAGTATAATTATAATATATTTTTACCATTTTATCCAATGGTGGTCATTAGAATTAATTTAACATTGAAATTGGACATAAACAATTGTCAATCTTTTGATATAAATTGTTTCTTAAAAACACGCTATTTGTTGTAACAGCGGGAATTAATTATAAAATTAATTAATTCAACTTATATGTTTGGAATTTTGTAAAATATACATCATTTTTGAATTCGGAATATCAATTATATCTTAGGGTGAAATTTTGGCCTTATTCTGAAAAACTTCAATTTTTGATGAATAGTGAAACCACTAAGTGGTTGTTAAAAACTGATTTTTCGTTAAAATGAAATATTACCACTTCTGTGATTTGATTTTCAAAAATCCTACATACATGGTTTTCATTAAGAAGTAAAATGTGGTTCAATGAGATTAAAATAATTTTTTGGTGAATAGTAACGTTTAAGTTCTTAATCACAATTAGAGGTAATTAGTGTAGTTTAAGGTAAAAATAATGTTTTAATAATATGATATGAGATTGACACTTATCCTACTCCTATTGTATGAGTCATGGCCGACCAAGACAACCCATGGGTCAACTTGGGGACCCCATGGAGCCACTTTGGTTGGAAAATGACATTAATATATATTTATTTAATGTTAAAATTAAATTGACACAAACATGAGTTGTTTTACTAAAACAGTTTTTAAGTGGGGTTACACAAGTACAAATTTTGACTATAAATATTCATTAGAAAGATAAAACTATTTCCTAAATCATAGAATTTTTTTTATAATTTTTAGACATTAAATAAATTAAAATATTTATGACATCATTATGATGCAGCGATGACCTCATTATTTAACGATTTTAATAAAATGAAACGATAATGTAAAATCCAAGGCTTACACTTGTCCAAAGACTATTGGATGGGTAGATTTCGAACCCTTATCACCTTATCCACTAATTAAATAAGTTTGAGACCTTTAGAATCCGAAAATAATTGTATAATAATGTAACATTTCAATCTTTCCAAAAGAGCCCCTCCTCTCCTCTTATAAAAGGCCCCCACCTCTACCACCTTATTCACACTTTAAAGCCTTTTGGTTCGGCCAAACTCTGCCCAAATACTCTCCAAACTTATCTCCCTTCATCCTAGAAGCTTTACTTTAGTCAGAAAGCCATCCTAAGGAGTTCTTTTGATCAAATCAAAAGGAAGAACCCGAAGAATAGGTAACATTTTCATCACCCTCTTTCATGTTTCTTTCTTCTTCCACTCCCTCTTTGTTTATTATTTAAATTCTAAAATTATAACTCCAGTATCTTCTATATACTGTGATGTTATTATAAATATGGAACAACCATATTCAGTATTCTACCCATCATTTGAATGACATGTCACCATACGTGCGTACGTACGGCTTACCGTCTCCACGTCGTGGTGTAATTGTTATTCAATATATTATTATTTAGATGGGTATAATAATGATATGTAATTAATGTAAATAATAAATATAACATGATAATGATTCTGTATACATGATATACTATCCAATTATATATTATTTTAATATCAAAATAATGATATTGTCGCTCGTGCGTACGTACGGACTACCGTCTCCACGAACGCGATGAGATTCATTCTCCGTCGTATCCATTCAAGTATAATTATCATTTTATGATTTAAAAATAATGTTTAAGGAAATGATATCATTATGGATATTAATAATATACAACATATCCATGAAAAACACGACTTACGTAACAAAACATATAAAAGAAAACGAGTAAGTTAACACCCGAAACAACGATAAATCTAAGATATTGTTAACAAAGAAATGTTAAAAGATCATATATGATATCATATGAATGTATATGACTCTTGTATAATTTAATAACAATTATTTAACCATTATACAGGAGGTTAACCTACCCCAACCGAGGAAAAGTACAAGGTAAGGTTTTACTTCACAACCTCTTCATTATCCAAGGTTGTTTATACATAATTATCTACTGGGACCTCGTTATCATCCACATCCATGTTTCTTAAAAATGTCTTTCGAAACATTTTTACTATTAAATGGAAAATGGTTTAAAGTCATTTATACCCTTATATGTTTTTGAAAGGAATCTTACCGTCGTTTTCCAAACAATGTACTTTTTGACCTTTTTGACAAATTTAAGGTAAGAATGTTTTTTTTAACTTATACGGTGGGTGCGGCTATTTTCCGCCATTATAACTTCATTGAAGCTTCCCTTACAAGATTATAATAATATTTTCAAAGTAAATGTATTATTTTATAATTATGGGACTTCTAAATGATTTCAAAAAAGAGATATATTTCTCTCAAATAGCTTTGATTTCATCCATGTCAACATCCTTTTATGGGTTTTAAGTTTATTTGAAATTGATTTATGATACAAAACTTCCATTGGGCATTTTTTGAAACATTTGACTGTGGATGTGTTATTTTTATACCATCCATAGTTTATGGAGAAATTGTTGACATTTTGTATGCTAGTTTTAATACGAATATTTATGTTATGTTTAAACCTATTCATATGAGGAATGTATTGGACTTAATAAGTGACGGGTGGAGCCCGCTATAGCTCCTCGATGCATCGGTAGGTCTCATGAGACAACTAGACGTGGAATTGGCCGAGGCCCTTTCCCAATTTGATTTATGGTTTTGGATGAGGCCTTAATCATTTTAGACATCTTGGCCGAGGCCTTGAAAAAATGTTTCAGAATGTCTGGCATTATACATTCCCTCATTATGAAAGTGGTTATTGATATTTCATGTGATTATTCGTCTAGTAGAATATCCATGTGAGTATGTAATGGCATTATTTTATTTTACTTTTTCCATATTATGCTGAAGTTCAAGTTCAATAAGGCTTTTGTTTTAGTTATACATTGCCTTAAATGCTTATGTTTTCTTATGAAAGTTTCCTCTATATTGTTATCCTTACGGAGCATTTGAGCTCACCCCTTTCAATGTTTTATTTTTCCCAGGATGTGAAGAAGTGTATTATGACTGACTTGCAAGAATAGTCAGTGAGGATATGAGTGTGGACTAGGGAGACCATGTTATTGTAGTTTTCATTTTTATGATGTAATGTAATGTTTATGAGTGTATCTAGTGTTTCCAAGGCTACTAAACTAATCGGTCTTTCGAGACGTGATCTTTTGTGATCATGCCAATGTTACGAAGTAATGCACCGACTCTGGGAAGATGGGGTTGGGGCGTTACATTTATAAGGCATCACCAGGATGGCATGGTCATTTCAATGATATTAATGGACTCCTAAAGAGGATGAAACTCTAGAATGGGATCCTCACAATAAGAAAAAATGCCCGGGATAAATCCCATCAAAATAAAAAACTCATCTAGATTCCCTAGCATACAACCAATCCTAGAGTATTACCACACCCAATGGGTAATCTAAAATCGGTCCCTTATCCCTATCTCAACATCTCCTCAATGAATTAAAGTCATTCTCAATAACCCATACTGTAAACCATGACTAGATTAACCAATATAACTGATCCTTAAATATCATATATAAAACCTCATGTGTGATATCTAGAACCTCAGCCACTCAAATATCACGAAAGAGAAAAAGAAATCCTCATCCAACACATAACTAGGTTCCATATCCAGGAACCATCCCAATGAAGATAAACTAGATCATTTTTTAATACTCAAGGTGGTACTATCAATAAATAATAACCCCAACATGGTCCTCGTAGATCGCATACTAACCCTCATGAGGATTCTGGATCAAACCCTCAAAAAATACCTCCTACCAACACTCACTTTGAACCAAAAGTCCATAAAAATATACTCATAATGAGTCTAGGTTAACATAATAATGATATATGTGTAGATAAAATAATAATGGACAACTCAATGTTTAAATTCTTACTCTAGGGTGACAGTTTAGGGAAAAGGCCTTCAAAGAAGAAGTTTGTGATGTCCACCTCATATACATTGTGTGTACCCCAAACATCAAATCTGGACATGTACCACAATAAAACATATAATGTACTTACCAATGTATATGAAATCCATCAGCCATAAAACATGAGAAATCCACATGGATTATAGAGTCATGTAACCAACTCGGGGTCCGGCCAAGTACGCCAAACAACATCAAGCTATGCACTCCACATAGGCATTGGTCGTGTTCTGCATACGACCATGTCCGCCCTTTATGTGGTGTATATCTATGCCCCAAGACACACCCTGAGTAATCCCACAAGGTGTTTCATGTACAAACATGTTATGTAACCACTAATTCATCTCATCACCAATGATAAAGGTCACACTACATGTGTTATCTGAACTACATTCAATGTAGATGGATTTCCCAAATGGATACCCCATCTGGTCTTCCTAGAACCCATGATTTATACTAATAACATTTATATTGACCCTATAGGGGTACCCAACAAAACATATAGGGATATAAATCATAAAAGATAAATTTAAGATTAGTAGAGATAAAAACAAAAAAAAATTCCTACCATGGGGCATAAAATGCTAAAGCTACACTTGAGAATACACACCAAAAATCCACAAATCTCAAATTTACATCTTCATGGTCTCTCTAATAATTCCTTATCCTCCATATCAATCTAATATAACATTTCCTCTCTTAAAAAAGTGTCCCACATGGGGGACAGTGTATGCACAAATCTGAGGGGAGGAAAAAAGGAAAAAGGAAAAAATGAAAAAGGAAAAAAATAAGATAATACAGAAAAATAAAAAATAAAAAAGTAAAATAAAAGTAGCATAGAAAATGGTATGGTTCCTACAATGGGATAATTCCTCAGTTAGTAAAATCCTCCCATTTCAAACTCAAATGAAATATAGAAATGTCAATATAATGTTCTGTTTAAAATATGTCACTGAATGAACACACAAAAATACATTATTATTCAATAAATTATGTAATGATATTTCATGAAAATTTCAGTGCCTTGTATTTCTTCTAAACACATTTCCTTCAATGAAAACCCTATTTAGTGGACAATTATTTTGTAAAAATTATCTTAGATCATATCATAAGATAAATTTTTATCTCCTATTAAAAACAAACTAAGAAAAAAAGGGTTAAAATTACTCATTATTTTATCAACCGATAATGGAAAGGGTCATTAAAGGTGTGTTGTGGTAGTTTTTTTTATTGTGAACTCCTTTTGGTATGTAATTTGTGTGGAATACACACACAAACAAACACATATATATCCCTATGTGTGTGTGTGTGTGTGTCTTTTGTGTGTGTGTGTGATGTATTTACTTATTAATTATATAAGCACCAACAAAAAAATTGAAAAACCCTTACTAATACCCAATATAATTTTGGTCTTTTGTGTTCTCCCCTAACACCTAGGTTAGAGATAGAACGGATGGATTATTTCTCTCAATCCCCAAAACATCCTTCTAGGTGAAGCATGTGATATTATAGATCGAGGTTGGTATGATCATACTACTATAGTATATGGTTTACTAGTATACCCTATAGGGTACTATTGTGATGATAGGTATATGTGTAGAGATATAGGTTCCCAAGAACACCCCATGGGGGAATAAATGGAATATATGGAATAGGTTCACCGACATACCCTATTGGGTGTTGATGTAAAATGTTGTAGTGATGTTGAGGTGAAGATATATTGTGGGGGGAATTCATGGTAGAAGGATTTCATGAGGTTCATGTCCTTCATTTTGAAAATAACCTAATATACTGGATATGTGGTAAAATGAGGATAAAATATTTGTAGATGTGGATATGGGATTATGAAGGTTATATGGTTGTGGTATGAGGTATGTAAGTGATATTAGATATGGTTTGTTTCAATGTAAATATGAAAGGGATTAGTAGAATTATACAATTTACACTAGTGTTTGATATTGAAAACCCATTTGTGAAGTGAATATAGGGTGAATCATATAGTTTAATTTCAAATAAAAGTGATAGTGATATCAAATTTCATTGATATGGAAGTGAAAAATCCTTTCTTCATCATTCAATTAGTGTCATAGCATTTATTACATACCCAAACATTTTACCTCATCATATACATATAGAATTATAGTTATCATCTAAATATGAATGTATAAAATTCAAGATAATCATTAATAATGACCACAAGTATAAGGAAAAATATGCATGTCTCTAGATGTGGATTACCAGTGACCAATAAAACTTGTGGAATTTATTTTTCTTAGTGTTCCTTCTTGAGGTCACTTATTAGAGATCACCATGTGTGAAATTCCTGATATGAATTATCAATTCTCATCAAAAAAATTTTAATCCCAAAATAATTTTTCCTTATCATAAAAAATGAATCTAGAACATATGACATATTGATTTAAGAATATTATCATAGAATCTATGAGTTCTCATTATAGCATGGAACTGTTATAACCCTTGTATGTGAAAAATATATCACATTAATTTTTTGAAAAGAATAATAATTATGTGATAAGATAAATATACTTATATTATAATGATTTAATGTAATAATTAAATTGGTTCTAGGGTTATAAAATGAAAACAATTATAATTTTAAATTAAATTGGATATCAAATATTCACCAATATTTTGTATCCATTTAATGAAATTATCAAAATTTTAAATATATTGGTTAATTTGGAATTAATTATAATAAAATATTAATTGTAGGGTGTAAATTTTTTAATTATTGATTTAAATAAATATCTGGATCATGAACTTTCAATTTTGGGTTTGGATGATATTTAGGGTAAAAATAAATAGTTGTGTGTGAATTAAAATGGGAAAGTGATGTATAGATTATTCACTCACCATCCACATTATAAAAACATGGATTAGAGGATTCTGTTTATTAATAGTCATGTTTTCAATGGGTTACACGAGACAAAGTCCCACAATTACTTCTTTCATGTGATTGATTTTACATGACTCAAAAAATGATATATATGATTTATATTCAATATAATTCACTAAGTCTATAAAATGTGTGTGGCTAGATACCCATGTAACACAAACTCCTATGGTAATACTACTACATTATATTAAATGGAAGTAGTATAAGATCAAATGGTTGATCAACACAGAAACTTTTATATTTAAAATTAACTTACACTTGTAAAATTAATACGTTAGACGGTATTATAGAGACCAGTCAATACATAATATTTACAACCATGGGTGAGTGATACTAAGTACCTTTATGATAAAAAATCACATGAGATAAAACTTAAGGTAAATATGGGTCACTAATATGAATCAAAGTATATGTAAGATAATTTCAAAAGGAAATAAATTTTTTTTCTCTAGAAAATTAAATACCCTGAGAGGTGGGTGAATCAGTCTATAAAAAATTGATTGAATGACACTCACCAAGGATGTTATTACATAGTTGGTCAGAACACCTATCTTCTTCAATGTATATATAAAGAAATAAAGAAAGTAAAATACTAAAACAAGAACTTTTACTTGGTTCAACTACACTAGGATAATCTACATATTATAAAAAAATAATGTTATGATGTGCCATAATCCACTACTATTTGGATTGTGTACAATATTTGGAGTGGACACACTATCACTCCAAGTTCACTTACAATCAAGTTTGTAGAAGCCATTATTCTCTTAATCAATCTCACTATTTATTTGCAGGTTTTGAGAAGACTCTCAATCTATCTTATTTCAATTCCAATCATGTATTTAATTATCACTACTCTACATGCTAAAGTGTACTCTGTATATCTTCAATAAAAACTTATAAAAAATTAAATTATATTTAATTACATCATATTTTGTGTATCATGATGCTATTATTTAATCCAAATTACAAACTCAAAATTATCTTATAAATTAAACGAAATTATTTTGAGGTTCATGTAGATCACTTTCTCAAAAATAACTTATTATGCATGAAATATATTTGTGTATATAAAGCTCACAAAAACCATTATTCATGAAATGCAACATCATTCTTCATGGAATTAATGATTACATAATATTTTTGGTATAATAAATCCATTCATATATTTTTTGAATGTGAAAAATATATCTTTGATATTGTATCTATGTATTTCCCTCACTTTTTATAGATGGTTTAACAAACTATTTATAAGAAATGTTAATCTTTAATGAACCCTATATATGACCATAAAATGAATCTTATATATTGATGCTAAATTTTTATAAATACTTTTACTTTTTTTTTCATGAAACTCTTTTACATGAGTCGACTATAATTACATGAGAATGATTCCTTATTTCAAAACATAGTGTAACACTGTATTGGTTTCACACAAATCCACACTTACACAAAAAACCTTCATTTTCTCTACTTTTTTATGAATCCTCACAAGAACCCTAAAATAATTTTAGTAACACTCATTCATGAATGTTTCATGGAATTCACAATCCTAGAAAATTTTCAAAATTCTATTTCAATGAACATAACCAGAAAAAATATGAGATGTCACCTTCACATATTGTTGCCACAATCTATCCTATTTGGTTTATTGACAACAATCAATATGTTTTAAGTTATATTTTGTAAAGAGATTCACATATTCAAATTCATACACTATACCATCTCTACAACTCCAAATAGTGATCAGAGACTCACCAAACACATACTCTGGTCCCACATGAGTTAATATCAATATAATAAATTATATATGCCAATATTTTTTATCAACGAATCAATGTGTTCAGATCTTGGTTTCCAATTAACCAATTTTCATCACAATTTACCTTGGAGATATACAATCCATAACATAATAAATTTATAAAATTTATGTTTACTACTCTTTTATAAATTTTCTTCTTATATTTTAAGAAAAAAAATTGATCTACCCCCATTATATGATTCAATCATCCCGTTAGATGGTTCGATCAATCATTTCATATTTCATGAAAAATATCTCTCCCCCTTTTCCAACAAACCCAAAGGCCACTCCTTAGTGGGATCTAATAGAGAGAACAATTTGAACAAAATATGGAAATAAATATCATACCATGAGGATTGGGGTTTACATGTCCATCCTTTCTTGGTACAGGGTTAACTAGACTCCAAGAGCTAACCAATTATGTTCCAACGCTACTTTGGATATAGACTTAATAATTTTTTATATGACATTTTGTTTGATAACTACATACTCTAATTGTATGGAACCATGCTCAACACTATATTGGGTGAAGTGTTACTTGGTTTCATTGTAAATAAAAATTTAATGATGGATTTTATTTTTATAATATTGATAAAATATTAACATCCAAAATTAAGTATGATCAGTAACTTCACTTAAACACTCATATATTCAAGATACTTCTTCTTCCAAAATATTCACATATAATCATAAGTGGTTGTTATATATTTTTCTTCTGCAAATATTACTGAAATATTATCCAATTTCGTTCCAATTCAAGAAATTAAAGAGACTCCAATATAGAATTTAACACATGATATTCAATTTTTTCATTAGTTAAACTAGCATAATATTTATTTGTATGTCCCAAGAATTCAAGTTTTGATATTGCATTAAAATGAATATTGAAATCCCTTATGCCTTTGATATATCATAGTATTATCTTCACCATAAGAGTGTGGATTTATTTTGGACTAATTTTATATATTAAATATTGAAAATTAGAAAATAAAAGATCAGGTTGTGTTTCTATTAGGGAAAATAGCCTCTCAATGATCCACCTATATTTTGTGATATTAATCCCATTTCAATTGTCACCCCTTAACAAGATCATTTAGGTAGAAAATGGGGTTTCCATTTATATGGAATACTCTATTAAAAACACTTTTATAAAACACATATCATTTCAAGATTATGTGATGAATATATCTTGCCTTAATTATGGAACCTTTAGGCTAATAGAATAATACAATCACTAATCATTGATATTTGGAAATCACACATCATGAATTCAAAAAAATTAATGCATTATGATTAATTTGATCCAAAAATATATTATTTCATCAATATATATGAGTCCTATCATCTTTTTCTCACAATCATTGTGGATATAGAGATAATAAAAATCACCTCTACATTGGAAATCTAGATTTTTGAATTATTGGTCTAGTATTCAATACTATTCAATTGGAGATTTCTTTATCCCATAAAATTAATTCTTCAACCGGTAAACATTAGTATCATCTTCATTAATAGGAAAACCATATAGATTCTCTATATACACATCTTCATCATGTAATATATTTATAAATGTTGATTCGACATCCAACCAGAATACCATAAACATTATTTTTCCTAAATTGGATAAAAATATTTTAATTCTCTCCGAACTTACAATGGATATAGATATTTCACCTTCATTAATTCCATTGATCATGAATTATCACTTAGACACAATCCACACATTATTTTGAATCACCATGTCATCTTTATTTAGTTTTTTATAGAACCTTCATTTGGATCCATTGATGTTCTTTTTTTTCGGCCTTAAAACAATTTCTTACATATTATTCTTCTAATTTTTGTCACCATATTTAAGAATAACTTGAACCTAATACTCATAACCAGTTTCTTATTCAAAACATATTGACACAACCTATTATAAGGGTAAATTTTTTTATATTTTCTTTATTATCTTTATTTACACTACTGTTATTTGGTCACTGATGATATTATTCTCATCAATTTAAACTTTCCATTTTGATTTATGCATAGATGTTATTCTAACTTAATTTCTCGCATCATCAATGTATTCATTGTAATTGTTATTAGCTCTTTTCACTCCCCGTGATTTTATTATCTCTCCATCAATATATTCAATAATTTATTCACCATTTTTCTATAGTTAATTCTCAATGTATACTATATTACATTATTGAATATAAATTAATATTCCAATAAAGGTCTGGAAATACTTATATTCATTTCTCTTGGATAAGTATGCATAAAAAATCAATTAATCTCAACAGGACTCAAACATTTTGTGTTTTTGATTATTGATAATAAAATACACACTTGAGAATACTGAAATGATTTTCAATGTTGGATTCATTACATAAAACATACCATATAGAGTCTTTTATTCCCATGGACACAATAATTTTCCTTTTAATATATAAACAAATTTTTTGACGGATTATTTCAAAAACATCTCAAGTACAACTTTCTCAATGAGCATCATTATATACATGTTTTTTATGATTTTATTTCTACCATCACCCACACCATATTTTTGAAAATTACTCACTATTGTAACTTGTTACATTATCACATGTTTCTGAAGATATTCCTCCACCAAACTATTTATAAACATTATCACATTATCACATTAGAGATTTATAATCTCCAAATTGAGAATCTATTTATCATTTTACTAGTATTGTGTAATGAAATTAAATGCATTCGAATTCTCAGTAATGGAGATAAACCAATATATACTACTATAATGATCGTATATATATATATATATATATATTTATAATACATCTTACCATCAATGTCCCTTAGTGATATTAGTCCACAAACATGAACATTAACCAATTAAATAACCATTGGGACTTATGTTTCTTTGAATTGTATATATTCAAAATAATTTTATCTTTTTAAAAAAACATCACATTTATTTGTATACTCATGTGAAATACTAGGGATATTATGAACTCCATTCTTTAATAGATCTTATATGTACTATTAGCTCAAATTACAAGGTTTTTTATTCCATAATATATTTCCTCCATCCTTATATAGAATGAAAATATCATTTTATCCCAAAATGAGGAAAATATCCCCCTTTCTTACCTTCCCTTTCATCATAAATACACAATAATATATATTGATGTTGTAATTATTCTTTGTGAATTTCCATGAATGTCCTGAATCAAAAAATTGAAATACCCTTTCCATGTTGTGAAAAAAACTTCGATAATGAAGATATCACACCATTAGAAATGTAAATGTATTTTGATGGGTTAATTGATAATATGAAGGTTCATGAAGATATTTTTTTAGAATATAAATAAAATATATTGTATTTGATGATAATATTACTATTAACAACACATTGAACGTGACCAAAATGGTGATGTGAATAAGCCTACATGGTTGACAATGTCATAGAAGGTCCACAAAATCTTGGAGAATGTTTTTCTCAATATGGGAAAGGCCTTTACCTAAAAGTGTTCATGGTGAAGCTATTGAATAATGTAGGAGGAGATACTCCCATAATATAGGGTGTTTTTATGTAAAGATGAACAAAAACTGAAATATGAGAAAAGATCACACTCGTAGTTCTCCACATGTTGAATTCTTAGTTCACTTATGAAACACAATTGATCCAAAAATAGTAATAGTGAAGGTCATATTTTGAGATTCCCATTATATGAAGGACCTATAATTTTATAAAGTTAAATAGGTATGACCACACCCATGGTGAAATATATGGTGTTTGTGATGAATATGTGTGCAAAAAGGGGTCAGTCAAGATAGGAATTGAGTGTTAGTGTAATATATGGGTATAAGGGGTGCCTTGTAGTTAAGATGAGTCCAAAACAACCATCTCAAAACTTGTGTTGAAGGAATATTTGGTTGAGAGGTTTCTTGATAAGGAAATATAGCCATCTATATGAGACCATACTCATAGTTTTATATTTTTTTAGGAAAAACCATCCATTAATGTTTCCTCAATCTATAGTGTATAGATTATCAGTTTATGTGGGGTAGATCTTAGGAGAAACCACTAAGGTGATGCACAAACTAGCCATTAATGCTTCATATATCTTTAATCATAGTCTATTAAGTTGATTCCATTTTTAATCAAAATACATTTCATCATTGAATTTTTTAGAATAAATGTGGATTTATTTCATGCTACAATGAGGATAGAGAGACCTGGGGGAAGTTGTGTTGTTGTAATTATAATGGAAATTCATTGGAATTTTATTGAGGAGTTAATGGGTTTTTTATGGAACTCGTTATTATTGTGATATGTTCCCACATTGTTGGGTTCAATATCTTGTTATTTGAAATAGGGAGATTAGATTGAATTATGTGTGCAAAATGACTTGAGAGGACTATGTTCATTTGGTGAGAAAGTAAACTATAAGATAAGTATATTTCTTAAGATTAATATGTATATATTATAGATCATGAGGTAGTATGTACACATAAATTGAGGAAGACCAAATAACATAGATTATGGTGGAAGTTTCAAGAATAATAGGATGACAATCAATATTAGTAGTTTATGTTCATGAACAATGAGTACATATATAGATCTATTAGTTTATCTATTTATAGTGGTGATGTATCATGAGTTGAAGTGATCAATAGGTGTTGTCATTCTTAATTAACTATATTATGAAGATAATTTTTATCTTTTATTATATCCAATAAGTGGTGTGTATACACATTGATGGCTAAATTTTTTATGGTGTTTGTGAAGAAGTCGATAAATAAATGTTGGGGGGTTACTGAAATGTCAAGGAGTGGACATGGTTTTTGTACTTTTTATGAATCATGTGTTTGGACTCATGTTTCATGTTCGTATACAAATCAAGGTTGATAATTTATAATGAGTGTATTGAGAACCTCCTTGAGTTTAAAAGGTTGGATTTTAATAGGAGATACTAAAAAATACAAGTGGGTCACTAATTAACCTCATCCCTATCTTAGGGATCATATCCTGATAGGTCCCATCAGTGAAAATTTTTTATGAAATGGAGATTCATAATTATATGAACAGATGAGGAGTAAAAATCTTTGATGGAAAAACTACTACAATTGTACAAATATAATTCTCCCTTATGTCCTTTCACTTTTCCTTGAGGTAATTGATGCTATTATAATTGGTTTTAAACTCGTTAGCAATAATTATTATATTAAAAATGATAATAAAATATATATTGAGATGGAAGGAATGGGGAAAATTTCTACTCTAATTTATTTGTTAGAGAAGGTCTACACAAAAGTTATGGGTCTTAAAATGGCAAAGGATATGTACGATAAATTCAGGATTACCTTTGAAGGAAAATTCATTGTGGAGGATTCCAGGATTCAAATTTAGATGAGACGATTTGATGATTTTAATATTGATAAATATGAATATGATGAATAATATTTCACTTGGGTTAATAATATAGTTAGAAATATTCATGTATTTGGTGATAAACTTGGAGGATTAACCATTCTGAAGATGTTTATAAGGAACTTTCTAGAACTATTTTATCCAAAGTTTTTTTCTTTATAAGATTGATAAGACCTATAATTAGAAAAGATTCATAATATCATTTTTTAGGAAATGATTATGTAACTATGTCATAAGAATAAAGAGAAAGTACATGTTTCTTTTGAAACCATAAGAAAATGAAAAAATAATGAACATTATGACATCAGTGATTTAAAATATGATAAAGATCTTAATTAGATTATCTCTCACATTTCAAAGAGTTTATAGTTCAAAAAACTATATGATAAAATGTAATATATTAGTTTTATGTTTTAATTTAAGAAATATTGTTTATATTGAAATTTTTTCCCAAATAATTTAGTTGGGGAATGATAATCATATGAGGAAGATGGAATATGTCAATGGATGAAAACGGATAAGAAGAAAATGGAGAAGCCTAAAAAAGAATCTTTTTAATAAAGGATGAAGACTCATCCATAAATTATGTGAGATAAGTCACACTAATTTCTCATATGTATATGGGTTCCAATTTTTGAAAAAATTAAGACAATGATGAAGAAATAATTACACTCTAGTGGAAACATAAAGGTGATTAAGAATATTGTCTTGAGAAGATTTCATATCTAATGATAGAAAATAAAAAAAATAGAGAATGTGAACAAGGATATGGAATCTCAAATTATTGGGCTTGGTAAAAAGGCAAATGTTATTGTCAATGAAAAAACAAGTGATATTATCAAAAGGGAGTTATCACTTATTGAATAATTCAATGTTCACAAGGTGAATATGGTTTAGTAATAAAATATGAAATGTGGTCTTTAAAAGAAATGTATGGGTATGAAATAAGATTTATTTGAGACAAAATCTATCTTTTTTGTAGCTTAGACAAATTTTTATAAAGATAGATAATATTTTATAAAATCATTCAAGATTAGAGTTGAATATTCTCATAGTGGAGAAAATGGAGGATCGAAGGAATTGGGTAAGAGTAAACCTATTCATCCTGAAAATAGAATATTTATTTCAAAAGAACAACATTTTCAATGTGATTCTAAAAATATTATGAGGAAAACATACATGTGGGGGAAATAAATAAATCATCCATTAAAATAAGTACCCCTTTAAAAAATAAGGATTACGGAAAATAACATTAACACTATTTATAAAAAATCTATAATTAGATAAGGAAATCCCAATTCAAGTGATATGTTTAGTTTAGTGTAATTTATTGAAAAAACATAATCATAATTATTCAACATGTATTTTCTAGGAAATAGGAGATAATGAAGCTGGTGTTTTTTGAGTATATTAGGATCAAAAAACATCAAAATGAAAGTTGTGTTGGAAGAAGAGGAATGGACTTTGATAATATTTCCAAAAGTGATAAATTTAATAATTGTAATTGATGTGAGGAAAATAGAATTGCTTCAATTATAGTAAAATAAAAATGAAGATAAGATGTCTTAATTTCCAAGGTAAAGAAAATTTCATCACATAAAAATGATATTTGGATTAGAAGGAAATAATGGACAATGTTGAGAGAAAAATATCATCATATGGGATTCTATTAAGGCACAATGTGGCCCATCCATAATCACAAAACCTTTTTTATATTGATCCCTGACATGATGGGAATTGAGGGATATGATTAAGAAATTCATTTATGGAAATAAAATATGATGATTTGTTCATGTAGTAATTATCCATGTTAAAGTGGATTTAAGTGCATCCATTGATAGGGATATCTTTTGAAAATAATGTTTTCAAATATTAAATTTATAGAAAATATGGAGGAATTTTTAATTAAGATATAAAATAACACTCTCACCTTATTGTAATAAATATGTTTAATATATTTTTCAGGGGTGTTGAATGATATTTCGGTGAGGAAAAGGGGAGAAACATTTCAGGCGCATTAACTATTTTTATTGTGCGTTGATATGTGAGTAGGATATTGAAGTTTAATTTTTTTATAATAGCCCTATGATGGCTATATAATATTTTTAATTCTATAACATGATACGTTTTTATTTATAGATCATAACACCTTAGTTATATCTCTATTTTTTTGTACAATGGGTTAGTCCATATATTCTTAGATTGGATTCATCAAACGATCTATACTAAGTAACAATGTGATAGCATACCTCTATTTGAAGTGAAAAATGGAGAATTAAAAGGTAATGGGAATAAAAGATGAGAAAACCCCTTTTTTTACCCAGTATATTTCATTTTCAATTAGGGGGTACGAATATTGGAACATAAAGATGATATAAGTGACTATTATCAATAAAATAAAAATGGGGGTATTTTTGGAAATTTAAATGTTTTATGTTTCACTTATTGACAATAGGTTATTTGATGAAGAGATTCATTTTGGAATCTCAATGAAGAAATCATTTTTTTACAACAGTATTATTAAAAATATATTGAATATAGAATAATTGATAAGGTAAAGAATACTATATGGACTAAATGGTAATGATAAGAGCCAATGATATCTTAGAGATAATGTTTCCCAACTATTGAAAGGAATTTATGTACATTTTCCATGATGAGATGGAGAAGAATCTTGGAGGATCCACAAACATAACAAAAGAAGTTTGGTGAAGATGGATAAAATGTGTAGATGGATAGGGACCATGCATACAATGATCTATGTGGTAAACTACTGGTTCACCTATGAATTAAGGATGACCCCAAAATAATCATAGTGAATGTCATGGTCAGAGAGTTTCACTACATGGTCAACCAATAATTTGAAAACGTATAGATGGGAATCACTGTGACCATGGTGCATGTTCTAGTACTTGTGATTTCTATCTATGTGAAATGAGGTAACCCAAAATGGGTGTTGATAATTGGATTAATCCATGGACGAAAGTTATTACCTGTATTTAAAAAGATTCCAAAATGGCTATCCTTAGATGAGAAGTAAAGGATGAAGTGGTCAACAAGTGGTTTGTCAGGAAAAAATAGATTAAAGTATAAGACTAGTCCTATGGTGGTCACTGTGTTGAGAGAAAAGAAACTAGGAATTATGAACCATGTTTTGGTGTAGGTTGGGTAAGATTGTGATGCAGTGATCATTGGAGAAACCACTTAGGCGATTCATAAATTGTCCATTAATACTCCAAATATCAGAGATCTCAGTTTCAAATAATCAATTCATAATGAATGGAAGTAGATGTCAATGGAACATTTAGTTGAATAAATGTGTAATTATTCCATGATACAAATGTTATAAGGGTACCCATGACCAATTATGGTGCTGTAATTATTGAGGCCATTCATTGGATTTTTATTAATGAGTAAATGGGTGGTTTATAGAATCCGTTATGGTGATGAAAGGTGACAACTTTATTAGTTTCATACTATTTCTATTTGAATAAGGGAGATCAGATTGAACATTGGATGTACAATTATGACAGAATACTATGTGTATTTGGTGATAGAGATGCTAAAGGTGCTCCTCGCGTGGTCTGTTTTGATTTTTAGTGTTGGTTTGTTTTATCCTCCCACTTTTGTGGTCGATATGCTCAAGGATTGCTTGGTGAAGTTCAGCCGGTGATGAAAATGGTGGTGTTGGCTGTATCGGTGATGATTGTTTATGGTTTTTGTGTTTTCTTTGTTTCTGGTTTTTGTGATGGATGGTCGACGGTGGAAAGGTGATGATGTTTCCGTGGTTGGTGATGTATCTCGATGAAGTGGATGTCATTGAAGTTTCTGGTTACCTTCTCTAGTGGTGGACGGCGATGATGATGGTACTGACAATGGCAGACGATAGCGACATGACCAGTCTCTTGGTTCGAGGCCTCCTCGTGATGGTTGATTTTTTGGATTGTGGTGGGTTTTTCATGGCTCAAGGTGGATTATGGAGGTTTTCAGAACTCTGGTTTTTTTATTTGAAATTTGAATGTTGAAATTTTAGGTTGAATGGGGTGTGTGTTGGTTTATGTGGTTGTGGGTATGTTGAAACAGCTGGTACATTTGTATGGTTCCCACTTACCCAAAAAGTGGTTGTTTGAAAATTCAAAAAAAAATGGTTTTGGTGGTGGTGATAGAGAAAAATCCCAATAAGAGAAGTTTTGTGATGAGTAACAGGAATCAACCATATCTCATGTGGTAGTACATCTACATAAATTAAGGAAGTCAAAATCATTTGGATTCTAGTATAAGTTCATGAACAACGAGATCAGCATCAACATCAGCTGTTGAATTCCTTGAAGAATGAGTATATTTATTGATATATTGATTCATTTATTCTTGGAGGAGGATGATCAAGAGGAGAAGATATCACCATGTAACAACCCAAATGATATAAAAAATACCATTTCCATTTAATTAATTTTCTTATTATATAATATTGATTTATAAAACACATGAAATATTTTGGTTGTAGTAAATCCTATCAGATTTAAATTACTATTAATCATATTTATCATTGATAATATATACATTTAATAGTGATCAACTGATTCATAATAATATTGGGTTTTAAAAATCTAATTGACACAGAAAAAGGATGTGATGGCCTCGACCAGTAGGATCGTACCCAAAGAATCTAATTTATCAGATCTTGCAAAGGAGATAGCATTACTAGAATTTTACCTTGACCAATCCCAATACTACATCAAAAAACATTGAATGATTGAATCCTTTTATAGAAGTTAAATCTCATCAAGAACACGGCCAAAACCATGCACGCCGAACCACCCCCTAATAGTCTCACAATCACACAACATTCACTTAGGGTGTTTTCTGGTGGATTAAAAGGAAATGTTTCAAGACACCCAAAATTGTAATATGTACATTATTTTTTAGATAATAATTAGTATATTTAAATCCTTTTATTGTTACATTAAAAATTAATTTTATATTGATATAATAAAACAAATATACGATTTTTGTGTAAAATTAAAATTCAATTAAAGAATTTATTTTCAAAAATTAATGGATTTTTAAATAAATAATATTTCAAAAAAATATTAATACTAATTTTTTTATTAAATTTAAATGATCATATAATTATTTTGAGGTAAAATGTAATTTTTATAAGGGTTTAAAAACTATTATTGTCAAAAAAACACATCAGTTCTTAATAAATGTCATTTTTATTTTAAAAAGTGAAAATTCACATATTTGGAAAATTATTTAGATAAAATTAATATAACTTTTTGAATAAGAATGTTGAGATTATCCAAAGGTAAGTTTTTCATAATTTTCTGAAACAATCGATGTTTCGTGTAAAAAATAAATATAATATAAATAATCATTGTGTACTATAACATCATAATGAAAAATAAAGTGATGTAATAAATAATATAATATGTATCCATGACTAAATCTATGTTTTCTATATAAAATACTAATATTTTGTGTTTATTTTATTAATTTTATATTTTCATTATGAATCATTTAAAACCATTAATATATTTTAGGGTTATAAAATAATTTTTTTAGGAGTATAACTCGCCTCCACATAAGAAATGGAATTATATTGTTAATTTCGTCCCTTGTACATATAAAATTATTAAAACCAATCCCATTGTTTAGAATCTATGTTAAAAACTTTGGGCTGGTTTTTGGTTTTTTTATTTTATTATATAGATTCTAAAACCAATATTTCGAAATAATAATAAATTCTCCACTCATTTCCTATATAAACCCACACAAGATCCCATTTACCTTTAATAATACTCTTTTGAGAATGTACTTAATCTACCCATACCTCTCTAGATTCCTCAAAAGGTTCCCCTAATATCGGAAGAAGCTCCTCCCAAGCATTTGGAGTTACACACTCAAGTAAGGGATTATCACCTTCTCTTCTTTTTTCAAGTTTCTTTATTATCTTATGTCTTCTATTTTGAATTCTTAATGTTGGGATATGAATTTACATGTCCCTATTATTTTCTATATTGTTTTCAAATGATTATATACCACTTTTTCTCTCATCATCCCACATTATGAATTTTTTTGATGAAGTTATTAGAATAAAATTTCTATATGATTTTCCATTCCAAAAAAATCAGTAGTGAATACCATGCCCATTTCTTATTAAGTATGTTCGCCTTTGTACACATATAATTACATGACTTGGTTTATACCTTTATTTATTACACAATATTTAATTATGGAATAAAATATGATGATGAATTAATCAATGTTGTATGATCTATGTGGAACATTCAAGAATGAGAATGAAATGAAAGTGACGGGTGCACCTGAAATTTTACAGTGCTCCAAATAATTTTGTAATTATTATAATCTTGAGACATCATGTTGAGATAGAGAGTGAACTTGATTAATTTATGTTTCTTTTTCTATAATTATTTATTAGAAGTTAGCCTTGACCTAAGTTTATGGTGCAATATTTTATGTTTCTGCCTCATTTCCCTTGTAATGATCATCATTCCATATCATGCCTTATAATTCATGATACTTTTATTACCCATTGTTATGAAAATTTTATAACATTTATTAACTTATTCAATTCTTATTCCCCTAATGTTCTTTATATCTCACCGCTTTCTTATGTATCTCCCTAGGTTATCCTATGCATTCTTAAGTGTGATCATGTTAAAAATGTTTTCAATAAAGATGTTGGTTTTCCTATTTAAAATTGTTATGTAATGTAACTAATTTCAAATGACACTAGAATTAATGAACTTCTAGTTTGTATTGTGTGTAATATTATATAATGAATCATGTAATAAATCATGCATTTATTTTAAATAATTAGCATGGTTGTTATAGTTGGTATCAAATTAATAGTTTTCTAATTTTGGGATTAGGATTAGAAAACCTGAGAGAAAGTATTAGGGATAAGACTATGTATAAGAAAACATCCCTAAGTTTTGATAATTATGGAGTATGTTGTTTATAAAGAAAATATATCCATGTTTTGATAATATAAGTGGATTTTGTTCTGGAACATATGTACCTAGGGGTAACAACTTCGGCATGGTACGTTGGGCTAGGCTCAATGTAACTTGGTACACAACCACATGTCTTACTGTACACCTGGTTTGACACTCTTGGTAGATATTAATTTTTAAAATCATAATCTCATTACGAAACATTATTAAGTGACCAAAAAGTCTCATAAGATTATATGTTTGGAAATCGATCCCTGATAACATGGATGGAAGCCTATAAAATCATAGGTTAAGAAAATACAGGAAGTTTCTAAGTTATACCTTTGATATAATTGGATTCCCATTTCACAGTTTAATAGTTTAAAAATAATCTTCCATAATTTTTCCTTTATTATATAAAATTTCCTAAAATAGGAATAACTTGGTAAAAAAATCAATGTAATAGGCAATGTGATGACTTCCCCAACGACATGCCCAACCTGATGGGAGCAGGAATCAATGATACTCTCTCAACTAACTCAGGTTTTGAATATAAACCTATATCAAGAGGAGATCAAAAATCCCCCTAAGAAAAAATATGTTTTGTTTTTTTGCATTATATGATAAAGGCCTCTGACTTTCAGTGGATCAACTCTTCCCTTGATCTCAAAAAATGGATCAACTACATTGAATGGTCTTCTATATCCTTCAATGATCCAATAAAGAGAGTGTTATACTAGTCTTTTATCATACGAAGGAATAATCGGATTAGTGGGAAACATTGATCAAGAATATGAAACTTGAGGATGGGATCAAATCGATGGGGAGGAATGAATTCTTGGAAAAAATGATAAATATTTTCCTCAAACTATCTGACATAAAATGGAATGGGATTTCCTTTCCCAAGAGAAAAAATTGGAAGAATATACTTCTACATATGAGGAAAACTTCACAAGATTTTAATGATTCAACTCCAGCTTTTTCGTTACCCACAAATTAAATTTTTAAATCTTCTTTGGTGGGAAAAATCCTAGTCCACTAAAATCCCATCAGATCTGAGACATTGATAGATATAAGAAAATTGTCTGATATTCCCTTAATGTTTATATGGAGATTATAGAATCTTGTGGTTATAACGAGGATAATATTTCCCAAATCAACCATCATCATATTTTCCATTTATTCAACAGTAATGAACCATTGAAATTTTAAAACCATTACACTAAGCCAAGTATTTTGGTAGAAAACCAACAACCTCCAAGGTAGAAAGGGTGAGATTTTACATCACAATTTATGATGTGGACCCTAAATACTATGTGGAAAATTATGCTAGTTATTCATTCAATAATAGAGAGTGTACATTTTTATTTTGTTTCTTTGAAATCCTTTATTTTATGAATGTTTAGTATAAATACTCAAACACCTCCACAAATCTTGGAAGTAGATTTATCAGGGAAAATGGGAATTGAGAAAATTATATAATTCCAATTATATAAATCATACCATACCAATATTTTGTGGATAAACTTCCTATAAAACCATGTAATGCTCCCTTTCGTGGAATTTGAGGCAATTTTGGTATGGATTGACTTTCAATATATAGATCCAAATTAAATTGATGGGATAAGGAAATAACTTATTGTATTGTGAATTAACCCTCAAATATGTACACTTGAAAAGAAGAGGATGAATCTTATTTAGCACTAGAATCTCATAAATGGGTATTATTTCCCTATGAGTAGGCATATATATCTCAATTGATTGGGTCTAATGAATGAACCATCCTCGATTACATGCCTATTTTGATGGAATACATAGTTGGGTTTCCCAAGTAATTTCTTGTCCCTCCTCCAATATGATAGGTTGAATTTTCAATCAATCATATACCTAGGGTATTTTCATTATCCAAGAATCCATATAGAAAGTCCATTATGGATGATGGATAGGTGAGGAAACAACTACAATAGAATTGGGATAAAGGGTTCATACGGTCAAGTGATTCACTATGGGGTGCACCAGTCATCTTCATTAAAATGAAGGATTGGTCAATGAACCTTTTTATTTCATATAATGACCTAAAAAAGATCATGATAATTAACAAATATCCTCTAACGTGGATTTATTTCTTGTTTGAATAGCTACATAGATCCTAATACTTATCCAAGGTTGATCTACAATCAACATATTATCAAGTTAGGGTGAAGAAGAAGGATATCCCTATTACTACTTTTCCTACAAGGTACGGTCACTATGAGTTTATAGTAATTTCTTTGAAACTCACTAATGCTCTAAAATCGTTAAGAACATGATGAATAGAGTCTTTAGAGATTACCTCAAAAAATATTTCCTGGTCTTTATAGATGAGATTATAATATTATCCAAAACCATAGAGGAGAATGTGGATCATATGAGTACTATTCTACAACCTTGCGAAAGGAGAAGCATTATGAAAATTACAAAAAAATATGACTTTGGTTTGGAGGAAGTATCATTCATTAGGAATATTATCCCAAGAAATGAAATATCTATGGAACCATCAATGATAGAACAAATTTATGGATGGATGAGGATAACATCTATGGAAGATATATATACATTCCATGGATTATCTAGGTACTATCTATGATTTGTGAGAAATTTCTCATGATTATCAAAACCTATAGCTGAGATAATATGGAATGGAGTGAAGATTTTTTAGAATAATGAATGTGAAGATAGATTCAAGGAGGTAAAAATGAGGTTTATCATTTCCATTTTTCTCACACTATCCACAAACATAGAACACATCATAGTATTTATAAATGCTTCAAAAAATGGATTGGGATGTGTGTTAATACAGAATGACAAGGTAATATCCTATTCTTAAAGAAAAATGAATTTTCTAGAATAGAACTATCCAACACATGATCTATATTTGGCTACATATAGCTTGGATTTCAAAATATGGTATAATTATCTCTTTGAGGAGAAGTGTTATATATATACGGATCGTAAAAGCCTCATGTATTTATTCACATAAAAAGATATGAATATGTTCCAACAAAGTTGGTCAGATATGTTCAAGTACTATGACTCCTTAATTCACAAACATCCTTGGAAGGTGAATAATGTGGAAAATTATCTAAGTAGAAAGGATCCATAAATTTTATCATTTATGTGAATTGATAAGGATCCTATATACTTATATTTCAATAGGATAGAAATGGGGGTCATAAAGGAAGGAAAATAATAAATAATTTCACAAATTATTAATAAATTTTTACTTTTAGATATGTTAAATTATCCTTAAAATGAGGATGTGGGAATTCAGAAGTGGAATCTATAAGGAAACTGAAATCCTCATAGTTCAATGTTAATGAAGAAGGAGTTGTGACATTTGAGTCATGATTATGTGTACTGTCAAATCCTAATTTATAGAATTAATTATTGGAAGATACACATAGCTCAACTTTTTCCAGTCACCCAAAAAGCACAAAGATGAATCAAGATCTCTGATAGAACTATTGATCATGAAATATGAAGAAGGAGATCACTTAATAAACATAAATGTTCTGTGTATGTTATAAAGTAATGGCTAAAAGGAAGAATTCTAAAGGGATGATGTAACCATTACCCATACTAATATGGAAATGGGAAAATATCACAATGAAATTTTTCACTGGAATTCCAATGAAATCCTGGGGAAATAATATTGTATGGGTTGTTGTGGATCATCTTACAAAGACAACTTACTTTATAAAAATTTGAAATAACATATCACCAAATAAAGTTTCATTGATATAAATTAGTAAAATTGTATGGATTCATGTATTACAACTATCAATTATTTCCAATCGAGATTTGAGATTCACCTTCATGTTCTGGAATAGTCTCCACAATAATCTAAACACTGAGATGAACTTCAGTACGTCCTATAATACTCAAACTGATGTCCAATCTAATTGGACTATTCATACAATGGAATACATGTTATGATCATGTTCTGTGGACATCAGAGGAGTATGGGACCAACATTTACCTCAGGTCATGTTATCCTATAATAACAATTCACTCTAAAACATCTAAATGGATCCCTGTGAAGCCCTTTTATGGGAAGAGGTGAAAAAGACATGTATGTTTGGATGAATTTAGGGAAAACAAAATTCTTGGTCATGAAATTGTCTGGGAATTGGTGGAAAAGGTTAAGACCATTCAACATCACATCAAGGCTACCCAGAGTATACAGAATATCTATGATAAAAATCATCGATGAGACCTAGAGTTTGATGTTGGAGATAATGTTTTACTCTTCATATCTCTGTGGAATAAATTAATGAAATTTTTGAATAAGGAAAATATTTTTCCAAGATACATTTTCCCCTTTGACATCCTTGATTGTATCGTAGGGGTGGCCTACCAACTAGAACTCACACCTAAGTTATCGCAAGTGTGTGATGTATTCTATGTACCCCTATTTAGAACATACATACCAGACCCCTCACATATACTCAATCTCAAGGTGGTACCACTATTTAATGATCTTTACTGAGAGGAGAATCTAGTGAAGATATTAGATCGTAGAGTAAATGATCTATGAAATAAAAAACTCAGCATCTCAATGTGTTATAGAGAAACCAAATGTTTGAAGAGGAAACATGGGAATAGGAGTAAGTTGTTAAATATAGTTATCATAATATATTTTAGTGTGGGAATGAAAATTTCGAGGGAAAAATTATTAAGGGGGGGATATTGTGACGCCTTGAACTTTTATAAATAAAATCCCCCTTGTAATTTAATTATATGTCTTGTTATGTAATATGGATATAGAAAAAACGTGCACTTTTTTAGATTTAATATATCTTATAAAATTTAAATGATTGTTAGTCAAATTTTCCATTGATCATATATTCATCGAATAGTGATCACCTGATTATTATAGATATTGGGTTTTAACAAATCTTAGTAACTGAGAAAAAGGAGGTGATGGCCTCAACCAGTAGGATCAAACCCTATAAATCCCATTTGTTAAAAAATTGTAGGGAGTTAGAATCTCTATTTTTTTCCCAAGACCAAAACCAAGTTGGCATCCAACAACATAAGCCTAAGAGAAACCATTTATAGGAGATTTTCAAGCTTAATGAGATCACGGCCAAAACCATGTACTCTGAACCACACCATAAAAGTCTCGTAGTCTAACACCTTACACTTAGATATTTTTCTAGTGTATTAAACTGATATGTATTAGGACACTATAAATAATATTATATACATTATTTGTTAGAGAATAATGAATATGTTTTCATCCATTTATTTTTTCTTTAAAAATTATTTCTATTTTGATACAATCAAACAAAAATATTATTTTTGGGAAATATTCAAATTCAATTAAGGAATTTTTTGAAAAATTAATGGATTTTAGAAAAAAATATATTTTAATAAAATATTTATTTTAAATAATTTCAATAAATATGAATGATCGCCTTAATTTTATGAAGTCAAATGTAATTTTTATATGGGATTGAAAATATAAATTTTCAAAAAAAATAATTATTTATTAATATATGTCGATTTTATTTTAAAACTAAAATACCACATATTAATAAAATTATTTTCATTAAAGGATTTTTTTTTTTGAATTATAATTTTGAAATTATCCAATGGTGAATTTTTCCTAGTTTACTAAGATAGTCAAAATTTCAAGTATAAATTAATTACCATATAAATATACTTCTTGTATTATGACATCATAATGACCCCAAAGTGATAAAATGAATAAAATAAAATGTATTCCTGAGAAAATAAATTTTTTATGTTTAAATTAATTATATTATATTTTTTTTGATTAATTTTATAAATCCATTATGAATCATTCAATCCCATTAATATATTTCATTATATTAATATCATTTCTTTAAGAGTATAACTCACCCCCTCATAAGAAATGGAATTATTTTATTACATCAATGGAAGGATTGTGGTTTTGGATATTTTATTAAATAGAGTCCAAAACCTATGTTTAAAAAATTATAATGAAATCCAAAATAATATCTTATATAATGCCCCAAAATCTAGAATTTCTCTTCACTAAAACTCCATGGAGTATATCCTAACTCTTCCATCCACACTCTAGAGTCCCCTCAAGGTTCTCATAATCTCTAAAGAAGCTCCTCCCAAGCATTTGGAGTCACACACTAAAATAAGTGATCCTTTCCTTCTGCAATTTATTCAAGTTTCTTTACTATCTTATGACTTATATTTCTAATTCATAATCTTGGGGTATGTATTTCCATTTACCTATTACTTCCCATATGATATAAAAATGATAATATATCCATTTCTCTCTCATCAACCCATTTTATGAATTTTTATGTGACATCGTTATGTTGCCGAATTTTCATGGCGATTTTCCATCCCAAAATAATTGTGTAGTGAATACCATACCCATTTTCAATAAAGTGTGTTAACCTTTATTAACTTATACATATTTTAATTGGGAATTATATGTATTTATTCCACATTTCATTATCTATGAATGAAATATGATGATTAATGAATCCATGTTGTATGATCTATGTGGAGCACTTAAACATGAGAATGAAATGAAAGTGACGAGGGAATCCTAAATTATATTGCACTCCAATGCCTTTGATAATGTTTAGTCTCATCATATGTCATGTTGAGATAGGTATTGAACCTGGTTAATTTATTGTAATTTGTCTATCATGATTAGTTTTTAGTAATCCTTGACCTATGTTTATGAAGCTATGTTTTAAGTTGATTCAACATTTCACATGTATTGATTTCCATTATATATCTTGCCTTATTAATCATGTTTATTTTATTAACCATTGATATTCCTATTGTTTATAATATATTACATTATACCATGATTATTACCTTAATGGGTTGTATATATCACCTCTTTCTAATATATGTCCTCAGGTTATACCATACAGTTTTAAGTGCGAGCATGTTAAGGAACTTTTCAATAAAGATGTTGTTTTCCCTTTTTAATTTTTTTATTTAATGTACCTAATTCCCAAAGAAAATAGAATGATAAATAATTGAGTTTATATTATGTTTAATCTTATTTGATATATAATGTATTAATTTGATAATAATTATAAGTTTTGGTATACACCATGTGTTTTATTTCTTGTTGGATCATATTGTGTAGTGAATTTGTATCTACTAGTGTATTCTAGAAGTAATGTATAGACATAGTATCTACTCAATGTTGAAATAACTTTTAAAAGTAATGGATGAATCCATATAGGTGGGACTAAAAAAATTACATGGATTAGGAATGGGTTTCTAACATTATTAATATTGTGAGTTGAGACTCATCATCCATTTTTACAAATGATGAAAGGTTGAGAGTTCATAACAATTGGAATTAGTACCTTCACTGGTTCAATATGATTAGTTTTAAGAGGAGAGACTCATAAAATAAAAATATATCATTGATTCAACCCTTCCATTCATTATTGATCCAATCATGTTTAATAATATCACTCAATTATTATTAATTTAACCCAAATTTGGATTCTTTTGATCTGATAATTTTTAAGCCTTCATCATTTTAAAATCATACAAAATTTTCTATGCCGTATATAATTCATCTGGATATATCCTTATTTCCAATAATATTGGAAATATATACTCTATTAGGAATCCATGCACCAACATTATATGATTCATTTTGTGAAATATCAATAACTACTAATTTATTTTCTATTTTCAAATTTATCTATGTTTTTACACTTCAAAAGTAGTGAAAACATGGAAATTTTATCCTCAAATGAATATGTTAGATCAAAATT
This sequence comes from Viscum album, assembly GCA_963277665.1. Classification (NCBI taxonomy): domain Eukaryota; kingdom Viridiplantae; phylum Streptophyta; class Magnoliopsida; order Santalales; family Viscaceae; genus Viscum; species Viscum album. Next base: position 916,968,892 of record OY728130.1, on the reverse strand, counting down.
ATCTTTCAATGTAAAAATTTGATTATGTTTCTTCAATATATATGATGATTCCATGGGATTTTATGTGTGGTCCTTTTGGTACTTCATAGGAATATCTCTTTACATAATCAATAATATGTACCTAACTACATGTCCACATCCTCTATATCAAAAATAATCCTCATTAATTGAATACCATAAATGTTGAACATTGATTCACAATCATTTTTTCTCTTAATACCTCTAGTAAGTTTTACCTATGGAACACACATTCTGAGATCATCTAATATTTCCCCACTACAGAAAAATCAGTTATTTATGACCGGTCATTTTTGAAGGATGCCCATCGCAAATGACCTGTTATAGAAAATATAGTCACAAATAGTTTACCTATGTTATTTCAAAAGCATTTTCAGATGGTATTGTCACAAGAAAGTATTTTCCATGGTCCAATCACAAATAAATATTTTGGATGGGCCCGTGGAAAAAAACCTAAAAAAATAAATAAAAATATATTATTAATATAATTTAATAAAAAAATATTACTAATAATAAAATAATATTAATAAAATAATATTATAAAATAATATTATATAATAATAATAATAACACTATTAAAATAATATTAATAAAATAATAATTATAATAATTATGTAATAATATTATAAAAAATATTAATAACAAAATAATAATATTATTATTATTATTATTAATGATATTACAAAGATAACTAATAATAATAAAATTATTTTTGTTAATTTTAATAATAATAATATTATTATTATTATTATTCAAATAACAAATAGTTATAAAATATTATAACCCTTAATATTCTTAAAAATATAAAAAAATAACAATAATAAAACAATAATAATAATAAAATAATATTAGATAATAATTTTAATAAAATAATAAAATAATAAATATAATATGAAATAATAGTAATTAATAATGTAAATAAATAATAAAAATATAACAATAATAATAATAAACACAATATTTGTAACAATATAAATAACACAATATGTAGAAATGTAAATATATAATATTATAAAAAAATTGCATTCAAAGTTTTTATCATAAAATGTAAATACATCAATGGGGGTCTTCTGGAGGAGATGAAGGAGATGATGGAGGATCTCCATCCGTAAACCATGAGTTAAATGACTCATGTACTCTATCATCTACTAGTTATGCTACTACTACCATCGACACATATCCTCATGCTGTTATTACTGCTATCGACAGTTCTCTTCCTACTCCCTATTCATACTCTATATAATATCACTCTCAACTCATAGCTACTCCTGATAATGTGCATTATGTGATGATGACTATCCATGATCTCCTCTCGATCTACAAGTCGACATCGTAGTTGTCCCATAATAACTCCCAAGCATTAATCGAGAGTTAACACCAACAACTCGCCTTTTCTTAAAGGATTACTAGGTTGCTTGTATCCATGCAACCTCATCAAATTAGTGGGAACTAGTCTGATCCTTAGTCTCAGTGTGACTCTAAATCTATGTTTGATACGCCGAGGCCTCATATTACTCTTAAAATTGAAATATAAAATTTAAATTCTTAAAATATTATTTACAATTAATTTTAAAACTCAAAAAAAATTACATTAACCACAATCTGGAACTGGTGATTGACTCTAATATCTCATGTGACACAATCATTGTATATACTCCTATAAACATCAAACTCTATAATATTAGGTTCATCGACTGTCTATATGAATATAAAATAAATAGTTTATATTTAATGTTATATACTTTAATTAAAAAAGTACTTACCATATGTTCCCTATACATACAGAATGTATGACTATCGGCTTGATGTGTCACCTCCTATCTCCCATAGTTTTCCCAACTAAATAATGATCTCCTATGAAAACGACCACCCATCCATTGTGAACATAATCCATCCAAAACCTGAGATTAAATGTAATTAGGTCACTTGGCGTGCCAAGAATCGTACAAAATCTATCACTTTTGATTTCAACATTTCTTTCTTTCTTAAATTGTGCAAAAATTGACAACAGCACTCACGTATAAAACTCTCCCATGGATCCCATATAAAATAATGCATGATCTCATCGATGAGATACCATAAACCCTACAAATAATTTATAATAACACGTTATTAATTTAATAAATTTAAAAATAAATATTATTCATTTACATACAATCCAATGATCAAATATGCAGTGTTGAATATCAATGGGAATATGATCCCATGTGACCCATGCTCCTGAAAAATAATTTCGAAATATAGCGCTCCCTTTTCCAATATCTATATGTGAAAATATATGAAAAAATTAATAAATAATCAAAAAATTACTATATAAATAAATTATTTAAAACAATCCTAATAAACAAGTAAACAAACCTCTACATGCATGGATCAAAACTAAGAAGTGGGCGTTGCTCGAGGATTGGGTTAAGAATCATCAATCTCACATGACCACAACACCTCTGAGTCTTCACTGAACCACCATGAGTCTAAGGGTCAGATTATCCAACCCCATGTTTGTCATCAGGTAGATCAGCCTCATGCAACTGACGAAACAAATCTGATTCCATCTGAAACACAAAATTACGATTGTTAGAAAACAATTTAAAAAATTATTAGAATTATATATATATATATTATGATTATAACAATCATTTAACTGTGTCAATATTCATCTCCATCATCATTTTCGTATCTGATAGTGTCAATATCATCATATTCATCCTTCATATCATCAATTTCTATAGGAGTTTCAGTTCCATCATCTCTTTTCATTTTGAATTCATTTGTCACATCAATAAAATCAACTTCACCGTAGACCCTTTACTATGGGGTGACATCATTGTAATTTATTTATCTATGTGGAAAATATATATTAGGAGTAGTCTCTTAAAAATACTTAATTTCTTGAACATCAATGAAACCAAATTCACATTGAATAAACTGATTTTCCTGAGACTTATTTTTATTCTTCACCACCAATCACTTAACTCCCTTAATGTAGCACCATAATTTTCATTTTAATTTTGATGTACCAGATGAGCCAATAAAAATGGATCATTTATAGTAAGAAGACTTTTATATTTATTATCAACGGTTTCATGCATCAGATGAGAATGCAAGCAACACTCAATATCTGAAAAATGACATTTACACAACCTTATGTAATTCAGTCCTAGAAAACACTGTTCAATTATTTCTTCCTACATGCTATAAAGTCAATTTCATTTTCTCTATGATGATATCCTCTCATCAAAACACCACTATTGGTTTTTTTTTATTCCCCATATGAAGGTGTATGAAATTTTAAACCATTCACCACATATACATTATATGATTTAACCACTGTGTATGGTGGGATACACAATACACACAATAGATAATCAATTTTATCAGCAACTTGAGATACCTGAAAATTTTAATATAGTTATAAATATAAATAGTAATAGATTGATTTTATATGTTAAACCAAAAATAATTTATGTTCATAGTTTTTGAAACTGGTAGGAAAAATTATTTTTCTAACGTTCTTCAATAGAATCCGATGTAATTTGTGGAAGCTATTTTCTTGATATGATTATCATATAACCTACAAATAAAATAATATTAATTTACTATAACAAATAATATAAGATAAGTGATATGATTACTCAATGAAAAAAAATCCATTTCTTCACAGTTGAGTAGAAAATAAGTATGAGCTTTGTGACGTTCATCATCTGAAATCCATCATTCATGAACTCCACCAAAGCCATTTTTTAGATAAATCAAATAAATAATTAATTGAAAATTTATTCACTAAAATTCCCTCCATTACATCCCATGTGGTTGTTTTTTGGGTATATTCAGATTGAAAATAATGAGATCAGAAAAAATAAATTTCCACATACAAATAACCTTCGACAATTGAACTTTCAACTAATACTTTGTTACGTAATTTTTTCTTCAATTTCAGTATGTATATATCAGTTGGGTATATACATCGAAAATGCACCAGACCTCTATATTTTTATTCATGCATAAAATTTAATATCAAATGTTCTATTGAGTCATATAAATCTTATGGGAATATTTTTTCCAATTTACATAAAATTAAAACAACATCTTCTTACAGTCTTCTTAGTGCATTGTAGTCTATTGTTCCAACAAAAATGTCTCAGAAAAAATATAATATGTCTGTTAACGCATCCCAGATAATAGAATTCATAAAAACTCTTAATCAAATTAGCAGAATCATTTCCATAATAACATGACAACCCTGACTCTTTAATCCGGCAATATAACCATTTCTGACACATATTCCCAAATTAGAAGCATAACCATCTAGAAGTATTAAATCTACAATCCAATAACAAAATAATAGTTTATTTTCTTTGAAAAGTTCATAATCTATTTTTAGATTCATTAAATTTTATGATCTAACATTTTCAAATAATTCATGCTTTGGTCGCTTGTAAATTTGGGCAATATCTAATCATGCCTTTACATTATCTTTGGTCTTTCATTTTGTATCCAAAACCATATAAGATATATTATAAAAGTTATTATTCTCCTTATGAATGGCATCAAACATGTGGTGGACCAAAAAATCATATAAATATGGTATATCCCTAAAAATTGTCTATTTTAACCAATTTTTTTCTTTCCCAAGGCCAACAATTTTCTATTAGTTAATAGTTGGTACAAATTGAATGGGTGGTAATAAAGTGACAAATGATTTTAACTCCAAACATGAAATCATTTTTGGAGGTCCTACTCTTTCAATTGTTCCTTTTCTGAAATGATATCTATTCCTTTGGAAAAGATGATTAGTTGTAAGGAATCTGTGATGACAGTAAAAAAAGATGGTTTTCTTCCATTGATGAGCATAAATGATTTGGTGTCTCTCATACAGTATGAACATGATTTTTTACCCTGTGTACCCCATCCATATAATATTTCATATTTATGGAAGTCCCTTATTTTCCAAATCAATGCATCATTCAATAGAAAATTTTGTTTTTCATCAACATCATATATACTGACAACATTAATCCATAATGAATTTAACTCTTCAATCAATAGTTTCAATAAAACATCCACATTCTTTTTTGGATGTCCTAGAATTAATAAGGTCATAAAGATATATGGATCCTTCATTAACATCCAAGTAGGTAAATTGTACGGAGTAATAAAGACAAGCCAACATGAATATTGACTATCATAAGAGGCAAATTGATAAAAATAATCATTAGAAAGACTCAATCACATGTTTTGGTCTTCTCAAGAAAAAGATGGATGTACTTGGTGAAAATGGTTCCATGAATCACCATAATATTGATGATTTATGTTTTTAAAGGCTGAAATATTGGTTTTGTGCCATGACATCAATGTCGTTATGTTCTGAGACATTAATAAATGGTGCAGTCTGGGTGTAAGAGGGAAATATCTCAAATGATTTACATGAATCAATCAATACATCCCTAGTGGAGCCTCTTTATACCTTTATTTTCCACATGTAGGAAATATACCCAACGACACATTTTCACCGTAATATAAGATGTAATCATTTGAACATGCATGAATCCTCTGATAACCCAGACCCAGATTACGAACCAACCTCTTGCTCTCATATAAATTGGTAGGAAACACATTTCCTTCACGTTAAAAAGTTTTAACCAAAGATATTGTCTCATCAAAATAGCTGTTTTACATTCCATTATTTGATTTATTAGCCATAAATTTTTTAACCACCTCAAATTTTCTTATATTGCAGCCAGGATATAAGGCATCCTCAGAAGACCTCAACAAATCCTAAAATTGGTATGTTTAAAACATAGAAGATAATTCAATATCATCCTGATATTTATTTTGTTTAAAAGATGGACCTTCCACATAATATACTAAATTCTGAAACCGTGATGGATTTGGAACCAAATTATTAGAATCTTTTACAAAACTGCATTCGGCAAGTTGATATCAAAAAACATCATATATTTGCAAACCAAAATGCAATAGATGACCCCCAACATTATCAAATGTTTCAACATCCTCATAACACATTTTTTACATGGAAACATAATTATCCTTTCTAAAAAAATTCCAGTTTTGTTGATACAAATGCTAAGAAAGCTTAAACACCCTAAATATATACATGATTTATACCAAAACTGTTCAGATTCTTACATTCATTCATCTTAGAGAGATCACCTAATAATGACTGTTGCCGACTTTCGTGTTCCATATTTCCCTTAAAAAATAAAATAATGTGGTTTTTATGAATAATTTGATATTTGAAAAACATGCTCTAAAAAAATTGTAATTTAGTCCTTATTATTAATTCCACTAATTACCTCTAATTACCTATAATTGCAACTAATTACCATAATTTATTTCAATTTATTCCTAATTATTTCTAATGATTCCCAATTATTACTAATTATTACAAATTATTTCTATTTATTTCTAATTATTTATATTTATTGTTATTTATTAATAATTATTTCTATTTAATTCTAATTATTAATATTTATTGCTAATTATTAGTACTTATTACTAATTATTAGTATTTATTGTTGATTATTAGTATTTATAGCTAAATATTAGCATTTATTGCTAATTATTATTATATGTTGATATTTATTACCACTTGTTACTACTTATTACTAATGTTTTTCCAATTATTACTACTTATTGCTAATTATTACTATTTTTTGCTACTTTTTGCTACATTTTTATACTTATTGATATTTATTTATAATTATTTCTAATTATTTCTAATTATTAATACTGATTGATAATTACTAATTAATCATAATAATTGATAATTAATCCTTATTATTGCTAAATATTGCTATTTATTTGCAATTATTTCTAATTATTTCTAATTATTTCTAATTATTTCTAATTAATCCTAATTGTTGCGAATTATTCCAAATTATTCCTAAATTCTTCTAGTCACTACAAATTATTAAAAAATATTCCAAATTAATCATAAATATTCTTAGTCACTCCTAATTATTCCTAATTATTCCTATATGTTCGTAATTATTCTTAATTATTAAATATTATTAAAAATTGTTACTGATTTTTACTAATTACTCATTTTTAATACTAATTATTGATATATATTAGTAAGTAATATTAATTATTACTATTTTTTACTAATTCTTAATAATTATTTATATTTATTAAATATTATTCATATTTATTACTAACTATTACTAATTATTACTAATTGTTACTATTTATTACTATCTATTACTATTATTACTATTTATTACAATTTATTCATATTTATTACCAATTATTCATATTTGTTACTAATTTTTACTAATTATTACTAATTTTTACTAATTTTTACAAATTCTTAGCACTAAAATCCGATTGAAGCTGAAAATGGGCATCAATGGATGGACCTGAAGACATATTTCCACTCAGCGGATGATCCCGAGACACAAAGGGAGGTTGCGCATAAAAGGGGAGAGCTATACATAAAAAATAGGATCTGCATGTAAAATGTTCGATTTTCTTGAAAACTACAGGATTCAGCATACAATATTTTGCGCCCAGACAAAATATAGCATGTTAGGATCCCGAGAAGGCTTCATCCGTTACACGAAAAAGGGCTGGGATGGTGAAGAATTTTATATTGACGTTTAATGTGTCGACCCCATCATCCCACTGACTCTGCCTAAATGTGTCTATAAATAAAGGTGCACCCCCACGCTTTGGGAGGGTTGAATAATTGGACCTGTGTCTCGTGCATGAAATCCAACCCTCCCGTGCGAAAAAATATGGCTTCAAGGTATATGATTTCGCTCAAGAGGTCTCCCAGCGGTCTACCTTTAGGTGGGATCCCTTGGGCTTGATCCTCACCCACTACCTTTGGATTCCAAGGTAATTTCGCATAATCTGCACCCTTTTCGCAAAATTCCAGGCCATTGGGTGCAAACATTCCACTTTGGGCCCCAAACTTCCTTCGTCCAAACTTATTGTGCACAAAACCCATCCATTGCGCGCAATCCTCACCCATTGCATGCGATCCTCCCTATTGTGTGTGATCCTCACCTATTTTACACACACCTCCCTATTATGTGCAGCCCTTCCTTATTACACATATCCCCCTTGTTTGCGCACAATCGATCTTCCTTTCATGCAACCATTTACATGCCTTCAAAATACCTCCCTTATTGCATGGAACTGTATTGGAACACCCAATATAATGCGCGACACCAATGTTTTGCGTGCACCCCTTTTGTAGGACCCTCTTGGCCCATGCGAAGTGATTTATTTGTCCCTTGAGTATTGCTTCATGTTTTATTTCCCTTCCTTATGATTCTACACATTTTCACAATAACGACTATTGCTTCTTCGCATATCCACGCTAACATGATCCCCTCATGGATCACTCCACAACCCTGTCTCCTCCCAGCATTGTTGGTTCCTTCCATACCATATGGTTTAAAGCGCACCAGTTATGTAGGCCCTAGGGGTGGGGAGGAAATCCTCGTCATCTAAGATTCTGTACATTAAACTACCAATCATACTCATCCCCAACACATGATGAAAAACTATGGCCTCTAACCATGCAATATACGTAGGGTTCCCCGCCTAAGACATTTTCTATGCCCCCCAGTCTCCACAGGAGTGAGATATTCCTCGCATGGAATGAGATCCTCATTTCATGGGAAGACATCTATCCATGGGGAAGGGAAACCACCATGGTGTAAGCCCCTAGCTGTTCTTGTCGGAGGTATCATCCTTGGTCCTCATCTCTTCTTCCATACGAAAAAGCCATAGGATAGATGGGAACAGGGACTTTCGATACTGTTCCCTCTCCCTTTGGGCTTTATCGCCATTGGGCCTCCATCCTGGAGTAAGTCCCAATTTCCATCTCTCTAGGCCACTACTCACGTGTAAGACCTATTCCATTCCTATAAGATACACCATTTAAAATGTGATCATCGGGTCTTTGTTACCTCTTGTTTCTCACACCGAGCACAACTCACATGGTCTTAGAGTAATCATCGGTCATGTAATCCTCTCTAGGCCTCTATAATGTGTAAGAATTATCCCCCCATATTGAACTATGTGGACTTTGATCCTTGCCCTTTCTAAGAAAGGTACGTAGGAAGTCTCTCTGAGGCTCAATCCCATCACCCATCGGTCCTGACCATTTCAAGTCAGTTCATCCACGTCTCTCATGACATTAAACCATGTGTCCCTTTTTCATCCCGCATGACGTGAAACTTTATGCTTACGAACTACATGGGTTTTGATCCCTATCTCCTAGTAAGGGTACATAGGAATCCTCCCTGAGGTTCAACCCCAAACACTAGTATCCTTCGGTGTCCCCCTTTCCCAAGATCCACATCATTGGTCTATCATTTAATGGAGTCAGAACAAATCTTGGGCCACTAACCACGCTTAACCCCCAGCATGTCATCGGGTTGATGTCCTTGGCATACACCCCAATTCCATTCCCCATCCAGATCTACGTGGACTTTGATTCCCTACCATGGGGATATGTAGGAAGCCTCCATGAGGTTCAATCCCGTCACCCAAATCCCATCCTCATATCCCCCTTGATCCTTTGTGTTTCTAGAAGGTCATGCCCCAACCTGGGGGTTCTAATTCCTATAGGTCTCATCCATGCGTTCATTATCATAGGTCGGCTCCTCAGTTTCCCCAACGCCCCACTGAACTAAATTGAGTTTGATTCCCTTCCAGAAGTATACATTGGAAGCCTCTTTGAGGTTCGAGCCTAACATTACCATCATCTCCGCGATAGTTCAATCCCCACTCACTCCCTCCTTCGAAACTCCATTCATATCCATCATGATTCTAACATGGGTAGCCACATACCGGTGGATTCAGAACAAATCTCAAGAATATATCCATGCATATGCCCCTTAAAATTATTAACCATCCATCCAAGATTGTCCCTCTTGATATGGGCCGCTAACCATGTGCAACCCCCAACATGTATCTGGGTTTTTATCCTATGTGTACACCCCGATTCATCACCCATTCGAATTACGTGGGTTTTGATCTCTGTCTTCTAAACAGGGTACGTAGGAGGCCTCCATGAGGCTCAATCCCAACCAATGGTAAACCATGGTGTCCCCCTTACTGGGACCCAAGCATCATTGAATTTGTCTTCATTTGGTGTTTTGATCTACCCATCCAGTAAACCCCTCAGGTGCTCCGGCCTATGGATGTACCCATCTGATCCATTCCCATCAATGTTTCAATCAGTCCAATTTGTCTCTTCTAGATGTTAAACATGTAGCATACCCCATGTTAAACATAGAAAGATGAGTAAAATCTAGGTATACCAGTGTTTTAGCTTCCAGACACGCCTGTGATGCCCAACGTGACTACTCCCCTGACCAAGGGTTGCTGCCCTGACATGACCCATTGGAATGTCCAAACAGAAGTAGCATAATCGACCAGAGTCCCCAATGATGTGGAACAGAGAAGATTTTCATGAAAAATGTCTAAATATATGAGGGATACCCTGACTAGGCGATGAATTCTGAGGAGGAATCCAAGGAAGGAAAGACCGATGTCTCGGTATCCCATTGTGATCATGGATCAAATGTCCCAAAAGAAGTGACAGATGTCGCCTTCCTTTGGAATGATGGAATGCTGTGCAACATCCCATGCGTCCCCACTGACGGATGTGCGCCCCAGAAAAAGTGTTTGAAACATAAAATTTAAACCCAATGTGAATTTTCTTCTCAATTTGTATATTAGTAGCATTCGAGGAATTGGTGGATAAGCATGCCACTAGATCCAGCTACCCAGCATCAGGTCCCACAAACTAAATAGTGAGTCTAGTGTGAAACTCACTAGAGATTGGGGTAATTTAATGAAGGGAATCCTGTTTTGTGACGTTATCTGCGTGGATCCTTCTTACCAATATCGGGAGATATAATGACGTTGGGTAAATGGATGTCACTTTCCTATTTTCAACAATAATGGTTGAATCTTCCTGTTTTGTAGGACACAAGCTGCTATATTAGGAAACTAATCACCACCCACCAACCGACACAGGGGCCCAGGAAACACCAATGCATCAATCCCACGTGGATCCATCTCTTCTGTGATGACTTCCACTTCAACAGCTACTGGGCACCTGTGCCCTATCTCTCATTCTAAACTCGTTTAGAATATGGTGATCAATGACCTCGTCTAATGGTATGAGGAAGAAGGGATTATCCCTACTAGGGATATGGACTATCAGTAACTAGAAGCTTATATGCCTCTCCGTCGCCCCCCCCCCCAACCCAAGGGCCACGAAGGGATCCACTGCTCCCCACTCCAACCTACAACTATTTCGAGAGTCTCTCCCCTAGACATTTTGATGACTCTCTCCCTTACACTAATGAGTTAAGGGATGTTTGTGCTAGCCCAGCTGTGATCCCATACCGGGGGATGCTAAGGAGGGATCCCACCATGCCACATCAGTGCCACAACCTGGTATCACAAGCCAAGGAGCAAGTGAGTTACACACTTGCACCATCGGCCCCAGTCCAATTAACCTGATGCCAATGTCGGGTGCAAGCTGAGGGGGATTCCTACCAGGGGGCGTCATCATTAATGGATACAGTGTCTTGTGATTCTACTAACTCATACTATCAATGCACCATTTATATTGGATAGGGGCACGTATTCTCCCTACCGAGATTGAGCCCCCAACTACCCCATTGGAAGGTTACGATGACACTCATTTTCACTGACACAGGTAATGCCCATCGCAGGCTAACCTGTGGTGATGACATCTAGCATGGACGTCCTCCCCATGCCACCATCAATCTGGGTGAAGGCCATCATTACCACATTGACATCCATCACAGTGGTTTTTTTCGCACTTATGATCCCAAGTGTGGATCCATTCCTCATGTCTCAGTTTGTAGATGAAAAGATCCTCCTTTCCCAGACACCTATCATCATGGGAGCCTTTCCCATGTTCTTACCACAGAAGATGAAGGTCCTCCCCATCCCATCTATCAAAGAGGCAGATGTCTGCCCTGCCTCATTGGCGTCCAGCACGTAGATCATCCTCATGTTCAGTTTTTCTGGTGTGAAGGCCACCTCATACCATCACCACCAAGGGAAACAAACATGGATGCACCTCTCATGCTCCCAAAAGCTCCAGCGGGGGTCCTAATCAGTCTAGAACATCCCATGGAGGTTCCCCCTATGTGCCAGCCAGTGGACACAGAGGCCCCCCTTGTGTTCTATTTGAATTTTGTTCGGGTGCTCCTCGCACCCCAACTCACCCAGACAAAAGTCCTCTCATTCCCCGTACTAGTTTTGTTGAAGGTCCTCCTCATGTCAAAAACCTACCCTATCCTGAATATCCATCCTAGGGTAGGATGGAGGGTCACTACCACCAATGGAAGAATACTGAGAAGTTTCAAATCATGATTAAACCCATATACCGTTCATATTTTGAGGTGGAGTGTGATTCGGTGATGGAGCTCTCACCCCGATCTTCTATGCCAGGGTCGGGGAAGGAACTAAGTGTATAAGCCTCATCCTTTAAAAAATTTAGGTCCATCAGATTACTACATACATCCGTATATACATCTAGGAGGAGGAAGATTTGGCCCCTTTCAAGGGCCTAGTCAGGGAATCTCCCCTAACATCAATAGGATCATTCTCTACCTCAACCACAGATCAGGAGGTGTTGTTCTGAGGACCAATAGGGGCAAGCAGTAACATGATCCACCATCAGTAACTGCATCCCCTACATGGGTGGATATGGTCGCTAGTCCATCTTACCAGGATATGGTGGCACAGTCATTGCATTCTTTGGAAGACAACCTAAGATGCTGCATCTTGTCAGCTCGCACACCATACTCTTCATTGACCAATATACCATCGCAATGATCCACTTATATATCGTTTCTAGTCCCCCAGCTACCCCTATTCAATGAATGGGGAAACCAAGATATGGATCATGAGTATGAGCCGAGGAGCGTATAGGACATCCTTATAGTGGAAAAGATCCCAGAGATGTTCTGGTCGATTGAAACCACAAAGTTTAGAATCTCCGGAATCTATTACCCAGTAGGATGTCATGTTCTTCCACCAATCTCTTTAGGAAACTCAATTTCATATTCATCATAAATGGGTGGATTACCCCAAGAGTAATAAACACATTTAATACATTTTCCAACAATACCTCATGGTTGACTTGGTTGCGCTCTTCTTGCCCAGAGTCGCCTGGTCACCATCAGACCCTCTAGAAATGATGTGTCCAGAGCTTTATAGTGCTCCGAGTAATTATTAAGGAGGCTTCCCCTCACATTAAGATTCATATTTGGGGATGTACTATGCCCTTTACTTCCATTATATCTAGCGTTAGCCTGACATTCTAGGTGATATTAAGGATATGCCTTCAATTACATTCGCAGTTAACAAGTTTGACCTATTATAGGAAGAGGTTGAGCATGAGTTTCTTGAAGATAACATACACCACAGGGAAGTTCCACATATATTTGATCATTTGGGTAGGGTTACTCACTAGAAAAGAAATTTACTGGGTCTTCTCGTACCTTCTGAGGCCTTCTCCCTTGGTCCGAACTCCAATAAGGGCAAAGAGCATGATGTGGTCACTAAAACCTCAGACCCGTCTGGATCCGTTCAAATGATGGTATATAAAACTGAGAAGGATGTGTTGCATCAACAACTCATAGAGAATAAAAAGATGGTAGATGACCTTCTCACTGAACGTGTTGTGGAATAGCAACCAGACTACGGTAATCTGTGACCAGGGAAGAAGGGGAAGGTACACCCTCCCCCCAGCGAGTTTCTTTCGGGCGACCCTAACCATCCTTCCCACATAGACTGGGTAGAGGTTGGAGTTTATTGAAAGAGGGTGCGATACGTGCCACCAAATCCACCCGAGTTGCATGATAAACCTATTCCAGACCCATCTCAGGTTCCCTGAGTTGCTCTGTATGTCATCTCGCCAGCCGCTCCACGGGCCTCTAGGCCTGCTTATCATGTTGAAGATCCTACCAACGCAATGGTAGTCAAATATCCTCATCAAGGAAATAATCCCCATAATAATGATCTGATGGTCTCACTAATTTCTCACCTCAAGGCCCTAGAAACTCGAAATATGGCAATCCCACCTAATGGAATGCCATATTCGGCATGAGTGGATGATATGCCAACACCCTCGGGTTTTAGGAATCCATCCTTCTCCACTTTTAATGGTATGAGTGACCCACAAAAACATTTGGACCACTTTATTTCAAGGTGTGAACCCATGATGGGAACTCCAGTGTAGCATGAGGCCACCAAGATCTGGTGTTTAATAAAGATGCTGGAAGGGACCTTGTTTTTTTGGTACAACCAGCTACCCATCTAGTTAGTTTCAAGTTGGGAGGATCTTTGTAGGTAGTTTTTTAACCAGTTCAGTTCCACCAACCAAAAGACGAGTATTTCTAACCACTTTAAGTGCAACCAGAGTCCTGATGAGCACGTCTTAGTCTTTGTCACCTGGTGGAAAGGCCTCACAAATTCCCTTGATATGCCACTATCTCAGGAAAAGCTTCTAACAATATCTATAGGGAATGTGAAAACTGAATTGGTCTCATCTATAATCTCATAGAACTATCTTGGGAGATTCTAGGATTTCACTGACAAGGCCCAGCAGCTAGAGGAAGTCTTGCAGTAGGCCCAACAGGCACGTTCATTACCTCTTGTAGTTCCCACAAGAAGAGATTCTAAGGTCGAGCCTGATGTGGTAGCAGAAATAGAGACCCCTATGAAACTAGAGTTATTACTAGTGGTTCCACCTCCACATCTTTATCGAGGCCCACCTTCTAAGGTGAACCATCTGGCCTAGCAGCACTCACCTCAAAATCAGTAGGCTCCCCCATGTAATGTGCCACCACCACCTTGGTGAGATAATTAGGTTCTATATCTTCAAAAGGCTCTTCTAGCCCCTCATTAGGGCCTGACTCATTGATCCCCCTTTCTGAAGAGATGGAACTGAACCGACTCATTTCATGAGGTTCAAGTCCCCGGTTATTTTTGGAGTGCCTTGGACCATGGGATCCTACGATTGTTGGAATGCAGGATGACTAAATAAGTGGATCTCACTGATCTCCTCGAATTATTTCCCCTATCACTGGATTCTTAGGCACACCCTCAAGCAATTCTTTGTGTTTAACGACTGGATCCAATACTAGTTTGATAACAACATAGTCATTTTAGGTCCAAATCTGGCACATGTTGCATACAAGTTCATAAATCCTGATAGTGACAGTGACAGTTAAGGTGAATGGAAGCAGGTTCTAATTCACAGGTTTCAAAAATATGATGACTGGATGGCACACAAGGCAATGGCCCATGCCCATGGTTTTATCCTTACACATTTGAGCTAACCTAAGACTTTAGAGGTTTCCACATTAACTGTAACCACTGCTTCTGAGTCAATATCTCATTCTTACTCTTCCAAGAAAGGAAAACATCAGCGATGCAAGGGAATGAAAATTCCCCCACGATGTCATAGTTTTTTGTACTCTCGGCGATTTCATGATCCTAGAGAATGATATTTCTCTCAGAATCATTCCAGTGATGGAAGATTAATCAAGTGATACTCCAGGGTACAGTTAGGTCAATAATTTGTAGCTGGTAATCCCTAGCATGGTTCTTGAAAATTAGGAGCACCAGGAAGATCCTCCCTACATCCCCAGTTGATGCCAGCGCTGACGGAACTATGGTTATGTGAGTCACCAGAATTAATTGGTCAGTGCTTCTAGCCAAGCTATGTATGCCACTGAAACCCAATAGCATGCCCAGTTCTGAGCTCCGCATGCACATCCCTCTCATCTTGTTTCATCGGATCAACCTCCACCTCCGTTTTTATTGCTTGATCAGGTGGAGCCACCATCGTCATACTGCGATCAACCATGTTATGTGGTAGACCGATCTCAATCATCAGGCCCTCATCGGGTAGTCTCTCCATACATTTCCAGTACTGAGTAGTGGGACGTTCCCAACATCAGTCAGCTGCCAGTTCAGCCAACAATTCCCATCAAACCTCCAATCACTGAGCGACCTCCTATCAGTAGAAGTTCACACCTGGAACATATGTATGATATTCTCAAGAATCTCGCCATCATTACTACAAATTTTTCTATCCTTGTGGATTTCACCTATCATTAGATATGCACAAATCCCTTGCAGGGGATTTAAGAATCCCCCTCCAGTTTGAGATAGAGGTAGCAGATGTAGAATCCTTCCATGCTGAGGCAGTCGAGCATGCATAATTTCAGGCCATTATATCTTTCTCTAGAGAGGATGAAGGCTCAGCTATACAGGGGAACATCCACCCACTGTACATCACTGTCCATTTCAATGGCATAGAGGTTATTCATTTTCTTGTTGAAATAGGCATGGGGATCATCTTTATCCTGACCTAGACACTCAAAATGATGGGGTTTTCTGAGGATGATATGAGTCCCGCTGACCTGAAAATTCAAGGTTATTACATGATGGAACATACACCAATTGAAAATATCCACCTGAATACCCAGTTTGATGGCCTATTTTCTAGCACCGAGATCATGTTTGTCTCACAAGACACCATCTACAATGTGTTGATGGTCAGGCCATGGCTCCACGTGAATGCGACAATCCCTTCTTCATATCACCAATGCCTTAAGTACTCCTTGAATGGTCAATTAGGCACAGTCCAAGGTGATGTGTCTTCATTCACCTCTAGTGAAGCATGCTACTTTAATGATGACAATTACAAGAGAAAGGACAAGCATATTCAGGCTAATAAGGTTTAACACACTATGGTAGAAATTGACCCATGGACAGACCTAGATGACGCCTACATTTTCCTGATCCCCTTATTGTAGGCCACGACCCCAGAATTGGGGAAATGATTTTTTGTGTTTGGAATGAGGGGAAGAATATTACCAATTATATGGAACAGCATAAGATCACCTCATATTCCTACACAAATCAGATCTGGGTGATCCCAGAGCCCCCTACTCCCATAAGGTATCAGGATTTCTGCCCCATAGAAATGAAAATACGTCATATGTGCTTGTTTCACCGGGATGGGATAAATCGGATCAAGCCAACACACCAATATTTATTTGATATCATATAATGTGGACCCCTCTGCCAAAGGCCATATAGGATTGGGTCAACATCTTTTTTCACCATGGATTTGGTAGTACAGGAGCTCCACAATGAGGTGGCCACCGCCACTCAGAATGGCACCATTGTCCCATCAGGATCTGTCAACTCGAATGAACCAAATCTAGTCGATGATCCCTCCTCCGTGGATAAACAAGAAGATTCTGGGGATTCTCCTCTTTCTTTTTAAGAGGGTGTATCCACCACGGTCGATGAATTGGTATACATGAACCTCGGTGACAAGACAGATCTGAAACCAATGTTGATCAATGCCGCTATGCCTGTTGAAGAGAAACAAAGATAGGTGGATTTATTGAAGCAGAATCATGATTTATTCACTTGTAATTATGACAATATTCCATTTATATATCCTCAGGTCGTCATCCACCATCTCGATATTCCAGTAAATCATTGCGGGTTCAAAAATCCTCTAAGAAAGATGCACCCTTCTCAAAGTTCCATGGTCGAGGCCTTGGTTGATAAGATTATCAAAGACAACTTCATCAAGGAAGTCTAGCCCCCTAGATGTTCAGATAACATTGTGCCTATCAGGAAGAATAATGAACCGATCAGAGTCTACATCAACTTCTAGGATCTCAACTATCACTGTTCGAAGGATGATTTTCCCATTCCGGTGATGGAACTATTTATTGATGCTACCACTAGGTTCCAGGCTCTCAAAATCATTGGTGGTTATTCTAGATATAATAAAATCTAAATGGTCTAAGATGATGAATATTATACCTCCATCGGCACACCACAAGGCATGTACTACTACCAGGTAATGCCCTTCAGTTTAAACAATGTAGGTTCCACCTATTAGTGTTCCATGCACCATATATTCAAGTTGGTCATAGGGACTTTTGTGGACTTCTATGTGAATGATTTTGCAGTCAAATCTCTATAGAATCTAGACCATCTCACATATATTGAGAAAGTATTTGTCTTCCTCTGTTCCCTCCATCTGAAAATGATCCCATTAATGTATGCCTTCACTGTGACCTCCAGATAGTTTCTTGGATTCATTTTCAGACATAGAGGCATTGAGATAGACTCATAGAAGATCAAGACCATCATCCATATGTCTCCTCTGAGAAACAATCTAGAGATCCAAGGCATCATGGCCACTTATCCAATATATGCTGATTTATCACAAAACTGTCTGGAATGTTTAATCTCTTTTCTAAGCTCATTAAGAAAGGTTCCAATTATCAGTGGGATGAGGAGTGTCAAAATTCTTTTAAGGAATATAGGTAGTACTTTCTATAGCATTCAGTTCTAATTCTACCCATTCCTAGGAATCCACTGATCCTTTTTCTAACCACTTTGGAATGATATCTCAGTGCCCTTATCGCCCAAAAAAATAATGGGGGAACATAGAATAGTTTATACAATCTTAGTCACATGCTCTTTGATACGGAGGCCATATACTCCTCTCTTGATAAGTGATCTATGGCACTAGTATTCACAATGAAAAAATTGTGACATTAATTGAACCAAAATTAAATAATGTTAGTGTCCCAAGTGGATCCACTAATGTACATTCTGAACCTCTCCATGTTGATATGTCTTCAAGCTCGTTGTGAAGTGATCCTTCAACAATTCAACTTCACGATTGTTCCCCAAATGGCTATCAAGGGGCAGGCATTGGAAGAATTCCTTATGGACCACCAAGCTCTTACAAAACGTTCACTATATTTTTATTTTCTGTATGAAGCAATAGTCTTAGTATATCATGCCATTATGTGACGGAAAATTAACTTTGATGGTGATTCCTGAAGCCCTACTGGTAGAAGACATAATGATCCCAAGCTCAAAAGAGTGTATGGGTATCATATTCATCACATTGACACAAGATTTCCTACCATATTCATTCCTGTTGTCAGAAGGTTGTACCAACAATGAGGAAGAGTACCAGGATCTCATCACTGGTCTCGAGCTAGCCCTTGAGATTGTCGTTCCCCACATTCATGTGAAAGGGGACTCTGAATTAGTCATCATGGTGATCAAAATTGACTACATGGTCAGAAACCCATAGCTCATATCGATGTTAGAGTGTACCTACCAGTTGATGGCTCAATTCCCTTCTCTTTTAGAAGTTACTCATGTCCATCGATCGCATAATGGCTGAGCTGATGCATTGGAAATCCTAGTCGCGTCTCTTACTAAGCCTGACTAGGATGATTTGATTATCTATGTAGTGCATCGATGTGTAATCACTCTCGTAACTCCGAACAATGATGATAGTCTGCATGTGATCCACCATACCGTCGTTGCCTCCACATCAGGACCTCAAGGCCCCCCTATTGTGGTATTGTAAATGACCCCAGACTGGAGGACCCCCTTTATCAAGTATTTCGGGAACAATAATCTACAAGAAGATCGAGTCAAATGTGAGCAATTATATCGACACGCAGTGCAGTTCAACCTTCAGAGTGGTCCCAGTCATGAGCAGATCCTCTACAGGCACTCGTTTGATGGGATTCTCCTTCTTTGCACTCAGGGAGGTAGAATTTCATAGGTCATGTAGGCAGTTCATGCCGATTCCTATGGGGCTCATCAGAAATGGTAAAAACTCTCTCATCAGATCTGGAGATTGGGGTATTTTTGTCCCACCATAATCTATGACTGTATTGGGTTTTACAAGAGGTTCCATGCATCCAAAAACCATTCTAATTTCATGTAATGGATGCTAGAGCCTCTTGAAACTACCATGTACTCTTGGCCCTTTGTTGTCTAGGGACATGATGTCATCAGACCGTATCCACCGGTGACAGCCCGCCAGTGCAGGTTTATCCTAACCACTACAAATTTCTTTTCCAAATGGGTAGAGGAGGTTCCACTAAAGGATTTCAATGCCCATTATATTTTTTATTTTCTGAGCTCTTATATCATTTACTGATTCATAGTCCCTCTCACATTCCTCGCTGATAACGACACCAACTTTTGGGCAGCCTAACTGATCAAATTTTATGCCAAGTTCAACATCCGCTCTAATAATACCTCTCGTTATCATGTGAAAGAAAATGGGAAGATCGAGGCATTCAACAAAACCCTCTCTAAAATTCTATAGAAGATGGTTGGTCAGAACTAGAAGAGTTGGCCAGAAAAACTCCCCAATGCTCTCTATACTTATCACACAAAGACTTTTAATTGCACTCAGGTGACCCCATATTACCATGTGTACAAAACAGAGGCATCCTTCCCATCAAGATTCACTAACCTTCATTGCACATTTCCATCTATGATCCTCAATCACCAGACAATGTAGCCGAAATCCATCTGGCTAAGCTAGAAGTGCTTGGTGAGAATTGGATTTGTGCCCTACACAATTAGGAAAGGCATCAAAAAAAGATAGACATAGCATTGAATAAGAAGTTTCACATCTGTTATTTCTTACATGTTATCATGGTGTTGTCTATGAGATAGCCAATGATACCTGGCAAGAATCCACCGAAGCTGGAGCCCAAGTGGGAGGGACCTTATTTCATTCCAAAGTTTATCCCAAATGGTGCATAATTCCATGTCACTATGGATGTTGAGCATATTACTCCTCCAACCAATGTTAAATTCCTCAAGAATTCTTTCTCTTTACATCCCCACATGACATCAAACTATTCCTTCCCCAACACAATACATTAAACTATGTGATTAGTCTGGGCTAAAGGATGTAAAACTACTCGGTACTCATCCTGCATGACGATAAACTAAATAATGGTCTGATCTCTATGACCTTAAACAATGACCTCCCATGTTCCTTCTCTCATGATGTTATGAAGCATGAAACATTCGGAACTATGTGTGGCTTGATTCCCATCCTCATGGGATGCATAGGAATACTAGGACATTTCATCTATGGCCCAGCCTCAGGTCCCTCGACCTTTCTGGCTTCATGTCCCATGTTCTCAATTAGGATTGTGTGATGTGGTATGGACTCTATGACCACTTTCATGTTGGGCTATTTTTACCATGCCACACACATCCCCTTGAGACACCCCTCCTTTTTCCATCATTCCTACTACAAGACGTTAAACTACATGGCTATTACCACACTTCACACGTCTCATTATTTGGGTTATCATCATCATTCTCATCTGAAAGGACCCCTGAACTACAAGGATTATAGGTGTAATGGCCTGGGTTTTTGGGGGTCCATTACTTTGTAAAATCTGATGTTGGGTGTTCTGGGTAGTCTGGGAAAGTTATCAAGGCTTCTCGGTGAAGTTTTGACCCCTAATGGTAGGCCTACCGGTAGCCTTAGCCTACCAATAGCAGGCCTACCGGTAGCTTGGTCTACCGGTAACTGCAGCCTACCGGTAGCTCTGCCAACCAGTATCTTGGTCTACCGGTAGCTCTGCCTACCGGTAGCTCGGCTTACCAGTAGCTCTGTCTACCGGTAGCTTGGTCTACCGATAGCTGCAGCCTACCGGTAGCTCTGCCTACCGGTAGCTCGGTCTACTGGTAGTTCTACCTACCGGTAGCTCGTCTTATCGGTAGCTTTGTCTACCGGTAGCTTGGTCTACCGGTAGCTGCAGCCTATCGGTAGATCTGCCTACCGGAAGCTCGGTTTACCGATGGCTCTGCCTACCGGTAGCTCGGTCTACCGGTAGCTCTGCCTACCGGTAGCCTACTGTAACCCCGATGGGTTTTCCAGTAGCGCCTTTTTTTTGCGCAAATTGGGTTTTAAACCCTATTTTTACCCCTTTAAGCTTGTTTTAAAGCCCAGTAACGCCCATTAATGGAGTTTAATTAAATATTCGATGAGGTGTGCATCGGTTTAAACTGCCCCTAATGGTGGGGACCCTTATGACGTGTGGGGCCACGTGGTCAACCCACGACCCCGCTCCTTATGCGGTTTTGCGTTCGTATCTCAACCGCCCCCGGTCCTTATAAACTAAAGGGTTCTCCCTAGGTTTCTTTTTCTCGATCACCCTCCCATCATTTCGTCTGCTCGTGCTTGAGTTCCCGAGGCCCCACCCCTGCAAATCGTGCATCCCCTGTTACTGGCGCGTGAAAATAAACTTCGATTGTTGATCAATCAGGTAGGGTTTCAACTTCATCTCTCCTTTTTGTGTATCATGCGGGGTGGGTATGCTTTTGTTTCTGTAGAATTGGATGAACCAAACTTTAATGAAGATAATAAACGGATTCTAAAGAATGAAGGGGAGGGGTGTGATCGATGATGCTCTGATCAATGATATCTGAATTGTGTGAGCTTAGTTCAACTGAAAATCAAGGCCGTTGGTGGTCTTTGTCTATGCACTAAAGAACCCTTACCTCTGGTGATGTTTAAATAGCTTGTATCGTGATTGTGAACCTCTGTTGTGTAAATGAATTTGGTTAATTACGTATATTCGGCTAAATAAATTGAGAGCACCAGGATCAACCCTTTCTGTGATAACCCCAGCTAAAGCACACTGAATTGAAATCATGAAGTGTGTTAAATCCTTTAAATCTGAAAATACCGGCTTGGGCTTGCTTTGTGTTGGTGGTAGTGGTTTGGTTGTTTCCTTTCGCGGGCCGATTACTGGGTGATGTGGGTGGGGATGGGATCCCCTGTGGTTATGTTTTCAGTTCTGAATTTAAGGTCAGGTGGTTACTTTGTTTATATCACGAATTGGGGTGGGATCCTCTGTTGTTGAGAAACCATCGGCTCCAGGGATTTGGGGGATATGAGGGAGTGTTTTAGGGTTACCTTTGCTTCCATTACTTCGAGGGATCTCACTAGCCCCCTTTGGTTGTAGAAGGTGTAGGCAGTATCTTGGGGTTTCCTTGGTTCCAGTACTTTGAGGGACCCCTTATCCCTTTTATTGTTGTGACTTTACAAGAGAACCGGGTGTGAACGTTTAAGTTGATGTTTGACTGTGATTTTCCCTTGGCGTGTGCTTATGCTTTTAGTTGCCCAAGTAGGTGCAGAAACTTATTTAAACATTATTACTGAACATGTAAACAAGGATGGGACAAATGGGTTTTGGTTTGATGTGAGTTGTGACTTGGATGTGGGTGTTGTTTGTGTTCTTTAGGCTGAAGAAAAAAATAAAGTGGGCATGTGCTTGCTACCTATACATGTACTTGTAGTTTTTGTGTTTCTTATTCGCACCCTACCCAAGTTGATCCCTTAGTGTCGAACACCCCCATTTCATGGGGGATGGTGTTTTTCCCAACACTTCTATTAGTGGATGGTTATTAGCTCCTTTCTACTCCCTTTTCCAGATAGCCCAAGTATCTTCGAGCAGGCTGTTACGGCCTGAAGTCCATTATTAGCCCAAGAACCTTTGGGTAGGGTAATGTGGTGGTTGGCCCAGGTGTGTGCGGGCAGGTGGTTTCCCAAGTGTCTTCGAGATGAGGCCCAGGTGTCTTCGGGCATGGCAGTGGATCTTCTAGCCCAGGTGTCTTTGGTAGTGGCGGTGGTTGTTCTGGCCTAGGTGTTTTCAGGCGTGGTTATGTGTGACAGTTGTGGCCCAGGTGTTTGCGGGCGGGGTTTGGCAGTGGGACTGTGTGAGGATATGGCCTAGGTGTGTGCGGGCGGGTGTGGCAGTGGTACTGTAGTGAGAATGGCGGGATTGGTTTGATGTGTAGGATGACTTTAATAACCAGTGGGCAGGTTGTGCGGGGTACCCAAATATCGATGTGCTTTTATTATACATTACCTTGCTTGCATTATTTGGTGAGTTTGTTCGGTGAGTGGGATGGATGGACTCCTTAATATTGTTGGTTGTCTGCTTCTCACGGTACTTTAGTACGTCCCCCCACTTGTGCATGAGATTCTTTGGTTTTTCCCTACTGAGTATACTTGTATTCTCACCCTACGTATATAAAACTACTTTCAGGTTTCCAGGAGGACTTCAGGGATTGTGCGGGACCGTACTAGCTCGGACCTTAGGGCAGTTGTTGTCATCTTTTTTCTTTATTTTGGTACTTTATCTTTGGATTTCTTGTATCATGTATCTTTTACTTTTGAACATGCATGTGGGAATGGTTTACTTTTAGCTTTACTTTTCTTTCAGTTTGGTGTTGTTGGGTTTCATCATCTTATCTCCTGATCCTATAAAACAAAAAGGGTAATGCCTTCCATTTGTGTGTGATTTCCATACCCTTTGTGCTAGTCGCCACTTCGGGACCTATTGAAGGCGGGTTTCGGAGGTCATTATCTCTCCTTCAACTTAAAGAAGGAAGGTCTTGGCAATCTGTTGACCCTTCCCTCCTTTTGGTGAAGGCGGGTCATGACAGAATGGTATCAGAGGGAGGTTGGTTGAGAGATAGGATGGAGTCTGGAGTTAGTAACAGTAATTATTGCATGGGATGGTATGGAAACAGTGTTGGGTGACCTTGGTGCGTGAATTAGGCCAGGGAAGACCGGCTATGACATGGGATTTTAGGGCCCCCCATGATCCGATGCAGGGACTCTGGACCTACCGAACGACCAAGTGAGGCCACGCTGATTGCAGGGTAGAGACCCTAGGAAAGGTACATGCATCATAATGACTTGTATTCTCATGTTTCATGGGTGTTTTTGGAATTGAAATCAATAAGAAGTTTAAGAAATTTCAAGAGCAATATTCTACACTACTTGGGCTTAGGCATTCTTGTTTACCTTATAGCTATGGCACCTGGGAGGCGACCACGGGCGGTACGAGAAATCGAGGCCCAGGAGACTACCTTGGCCGATCGGCAGAGAGCTGATCGAGAGGAGGAGGACGACCAGTGGCAGAAGATGCTTCGGGCCTTCCAGCGACAGACCCTCGAGAAGTATGAGGGCAGCACCTCTGACATGAAGACGGAGAGCTGGCTAGAAGAGCTGGTGATAGCTTTCGGCCTGATTTAGTCCTCAACCGGGTACTGGGTTCCTCTGGCCGTCAGCCAGATGTGGGGAGCGACGCGTCAGTGGTGGACGCTTTACCTGGGGGAGAGGAGAGAGGCTGAGGTGGCATGGGCTGATTTCAAGAAGGAGTTCCGGATAGAATTCCTCTCTTCTATGATGAAAGCAGAGAAGAGGCAGGATCTACTCTCCCTCCAGCAGGGGAGTATATCAGTAAGGGAGCTGGGAATCAAGTTCAAGGACCTCCTACGTTTTTCTCCGGACCTCTTTCCAGACGAGGAGTCTCAGGAAAGATGTTTAGAGGAGGCGCTCCGACCCTCCCTCTAGTACGCTATTACCCCCTTCACCTTGCTGACATACTTGGAGGTCCAGAAGAAGGCAGAGGTGGTGGAGAGGATGCACACACTGGGCGGTGTGTCGCGAGAGGGGATTCAGCTAGGCCCGTCAAAGGGAAAGGTCGTCAGCACCAAACCTCCAGCATCAGGACCCTTTAGGTTCCGACCAGTAGGGAGCAGGCCACAACAGTTCCAGTTCTGGTCCCCCGGTCCTCTCCCTTTCCTTTCGAGCCCAGGACCGAGTTTCTTCATCTATGGGAGCCATGGACATCT
This sequence comes from Viscum album, assembly GCA_963277665.1. Classification (NCBI taxonomy): domain Eukaryota; kingdom Viridiplantae; phylum Streptophyta; class Magnoliopsida; order Santalales; family Viscaceae; genus Viscum; species Viscum album. The sequence continues at coordinate 916,943,302 of OY728130.1, read as the reverse complement.
CCGTAATTAGTTCCCGGACTGAGTACAGTACGGTGGTGGCAGACAGGGCCAGCACCCGCCCCAGCAGCAGCTCCCAACTAGGCCCTTCCAGCAGCAGCAGCAGGGGAAGCAAGCTCCTGCTCCTCCAAGGGTAGACATTGCAGGAGGAGGCCAACCTCAGGGCGCTCCTTAGGGACCTCGACCAGGGCGTGGTTGGGGAGGTGGCTGATAGCTGAGGGGCAGAGGAGCTGGGCATGGACAGTTGCATGACGCGGAGACAGCAGTTCCAACAAGGCCGGAGGTCTTTCGAGGTATGATCAGTTTGTTTATCACCCTTGCTTATGCCTTGTTCGATACCGGAGCTCCGCACTCCTTTTTTGCACCCTGTCTAGCCCATGCCTTGGGTCTAGATTCTGAGAGACTTCTAGTTCCCTTGGTGCTGAGCACACCAGTCAGAGGTCAGACCGACTTGTTATATGTTTGTCAAGGATGCAGACTGATGATAGGGCCACATTAGTCGGTCAGGGATCTACTACTGCTACAGATACAGCCATACGATGTCATCCTAGGCATTGATTGGTTGTTCTCTGTGTGTGCCGTCATCGACTGCTTCCAAGGAAGGTTTGTGTTCTCAGACTTGGGCAGCTGGCGTGTTACTTTCACCGGAGAGCGGAGCAGTCAGGAGGGCAGCAGGCGAGAGGAACCCCTCCTCTCCTTGTTAGCCGATCTGTCAGTAGAGTCAGTAGATGCTGAAATGGTGGAGGTGCCAGGAATCGCCAGTGAGTTTATGGACGTCTTCCCTGAAGAGGTGATGACTCTACCCCCTTGAAGTGATATCGATTTTGGGATAGACTTACAGCCTGGTGCTCGTCCGATTTTGATGGCTCCTTACCGGATGGTACCTTCGGAGCTACGGGAGTTTCAGATTCAGATTGACGATATGATGAAGAGGGGTTATGTTTGACCAAGTTTGTCACCGTGGGGTGCTCCAGTCTTGTTCGCAAAGAAGGAGTATGGTGGTCTCAGGTTGTGCATAGACTACAGGAGGCTGAATCAAGTGACGATCAAGAATCGCTACCCTCTTCCGAGGATAGACGATCTTTTTGACCAGCTGAAAGGCGCAGGATGGTTCTCGAAGATCGACCTACGGTCTGGGTATCACCATTTGAGGTTGAAATAGGGCGACATCCCAAAGACGGCCTTCAGGTGTAGATATGGACACTTCGAGTTTGTAGTCATGCCTTTTGGTGTTACAAACGCCCCGGCTATGTTCATGGGGCTTATGAACTCCATCTTCCGGGAGTACCTGGATCGGTTCATAGTTGTGTTCATCGATGATATCCTGATCTATTCAAGATCATAGAAGGACCACGCGGAGCACCTGAGGACGGTTTTGGAGGTCCTTCGACATCACCAGCTCTATGGGAAGTTGTCAAAATGCAAGTTCTGGACGCGAGAAGTGCACTTCCTTGGGCACGTAGTATCCGAGCAGGGGGTAGCAGTGGACCCATCAAAGGATGAGGCAGTTGTTTCTTGGGAAGCACCCAAGAATGTGGCAGAGGTTCGTAGTTTCCTCGGGCTGGCGGGTTACTATCGGAGGCTCGTACCCAACTTCTCTCGAGTTGCATCCCCTTTGACAGCCTTGACCAAGAAGGGCCAGGTTTTCGTGTGGAGTGAGCAGTGTGAGGCAGCCTTCGGCTATCTGAAGGAGAAGTTGGTTAGTGCCCCAGTGCTGAGACTACCAGAAGAAGGGGTGGCGTATGAGGTGTTTTGTGATGCTTCAGGGAAAGGCCTTGGATGTGTATTGATGCAGCGACAAGGGGTGATCTCTTATGGGTCTAGGCAGCTACGCCCTCATGAGCGTAATTATTCCACCCACGACCTGGAGCTTGTAGCGGTCATTTTTGCACTAAAGTTATGGCGGCATTACCTCATCGGAGAACGCTTTATGGTCTTCAAAGATCACAAAAGTTTGAGGTATATCTTCTCCCAATGGGACCTAAACTTGCAGCAGCGAAGGTGGGTGGAGTTCCTCCTGAATTATGACTTCGATATTTCCTATACTTCATGGAAGGGGAATGTAGTGGCCGATTCCTTGAGCAGGAGGTCGCAGAAGGATGCGGTCCGAGATTCGGCAGACACCTAGAAGGCGATGGAGGAGTTGGCTGCCTTGCACCTGGATGCGAGGACGAATGGCGGTAGAGGATGCCTGTATCAGATGACAATGTAGTCTTCTCTATTGCAGCAAGTGGAGGAGTCTCAGTGGGGAGACCTAGAGTGCGAAGTGATGTGTGACCAAGTTGACCAGAGCAGTGCTCCGGAAGGGTGGACAGAGGATGGTCAGAACCGGATGCTTTTCCGAGGAAAGCTGTTTGTTCCAGAGGCGATGCATGGAAAGGTTCTTAGTGAGTTCCACAACTCACCCCTAGCAGTGCACCCGGGAGTTTCCAAGATGTACCAGGGTCTGAAGAGGCATTTTTGGTGGCCTGAAGTAAAGAGAACAGTGGAAAAGTTTGTGGCCAAGTTCCTAGTGTGTCAGTAGATGAAGGCTGAACATCGAGTTCCAGGCGTCCTGCTAAAGTCTCTAGATGTTCCCGAGTGGAAGTGGGAGGACATCTCGATGGATTTTGACATGGGACTACCCAGGGTTCAAGGGGGATGCGATGCCATCTGGGTAGTAGTGGACCGATTGAAAAAATCAGCTCACTTTCTGGCGATTAAGGAGTCGAGTGCAGTGGATGCTTTGGCGCGAAGTTATGTGGATGAGGTGGTGCAGTTTCATGGAGTTTCGAGGTCCATAGTCTCGGATAGGGATGCACATTTTACCTCACGAGTCTGGAGAAGATTGCAGCATGATTTTGGCACCCAGCTACATCTTAGCACTGCTTTCCATCCCCAGACAGATGGACAGACAGAGCGCACCATCCAGACCTTGGAGGATATGTTGTGGGCATGCGTTCTGGACTCAGGAGGATCATGGGTGCGACACTTGCCTCTGATAAAGTTTGCCTACAAAAATAGCTATCACTCTACCATTGGTATGGACCCGTTTGAAGCCTTGTACGGGAGGCCATGCCACTCACTTGTGTGTTGGACCGAAGTTGGAGAGGTGGGAATCCTTGGCCCGGAAGTGGTGCAGGGCACGACAGAGAAGGTTCAGCTTATACGGGAAAGGATGAAGGCGGCCCAGGACCGACCAAAGTTATATGCTGATAGCAGGAGAAGGCCATTGGAGTTTGAGGTTGGAGACCATGTGTTCTTGAAGGTCTCCCCTCAGTGTGGAAAGCGGAGGTTCGGCAAGGGGAGTAAGCTTTCTCCCAAGTTCATCGGACCCTTCGATGTGTTGCGGCGTGTCGGCGAAGTGGATTATCAGCTAGCGTTACCACCACCGCTACTGAGGATACATGATGTCTTCCTTGTGTCCCAGCTCCGTCGGTATCTGCACGACGATTCACACGTCCTCGACTGGGGAGAGCTGGACGTCTAGGATGACGTGACCTTTGTGGTAAGACCAGTGACAATCAAGGATCGCAAGGAGAAGGTGCTTCGTGGGTGAACCATTCCCTTGGTTCGTGTGTTATGGAGACATGGTGGGCTTGAGGAGAGTACGTGAGAGAGGGAAGCACAGATGCGTGCCTAGTACCCAGAGTTGTTTTGAGTTTTGTGATGTTCTGTTTATACTTGTTGTAGTGGAGCGTTTTACCTTGTCGGCTATGAAATATGTGGTTTTTCTTTCCTCTCTGAATGTGTGTGAAAAGTCCTAGCTATGGGGAGGGGAGGATCCGACCCCTAATCAAGACGCATTAAGGTGGATGCGATTAAACCTGTGCGGGTGAGTCAGTGCCTCCCAAAGCGGATAGTACTTGACATGGGGGAAGAGACTCCCAAACCCACATGACTAGGAAGTTTGACATGGTATGTTTCTTGGTTCTTAAGAGGAGGGTGTTTTTAGTTAACAATGGGGTTCGCTCCTGAGAGGTATCTTTCGAGGTGGTTGTTCGAACCCTCTCTTTCCTTCTGGTTGTTTTGATTCTCGAGGGTGAGAATAGTTTGAGAGGTATTTGATGTAATGGCCTGAGTTTTTGGGGGTCCATTACTTTGTAAAATCTGATGTTGGGTGTTCTGGGTAGTTTGGAAAAGTTATCAAGGCTTCTCGGTGAATTTTTGACCCCTAATGGTAGGCCTACAGGTATCCTTAGCCTACCGGTAGTAGGACTACCAGTAGATGAAGCCTACCGGTAGCCCTGCCTACGGGTAGCTCAGCGTACCGGTAGCTCTATCTACTGGTAGCTCGGTCTACTGGTAGTTGCAGCCTACCGGTAGCTCTGCCTACCGGTAGCTCAGTCTACCAGTAGCTCTGCCTACCGGTAGCTCAGCGTACTGATAGTTCTGTCTACCGGTAGCTCGGTCTACCGGTAGCTGCAGCCTACCGATAGCTCTGCCTACCGGTACCTCGGTCTACCGGTATCTCTGCCTACTGGTAGGTCGGCTTACCGGTAGCTCTGTCTACCGGTATCTCGGTCTACCGGTAGCTGCAGCCTATCGGAAGTTCTGCCTACCGGTAGCTCAGTCTACCAGTGGCTCTGCCTACTGGTAGCTCAGTCTACCGGTAGCTCTGCGTATCGGTAGCCTACTGTAACCCCGACGGGTTTTCCAGTAGTGCCTCCTTTTTGCACAAATTGGGTTTTAAACCCTATTTTGACCCCTTGAAGCTTGTTTTAAAGCCCAGTAATGCCCATTAATGGTGTTTAATTAAATTTTTGATGAGGTGTGCGTCGGTTTAAACTTCCCCTAAAGGCGGGGACCCTTATAACGTGTGGGGCCGCATGGTCAACCCACGACCCCGCTCCTTACGCGGTTTCGTGTTCGTATCTCAACTGTCCCCAGTCCTTATAAACTAAAGGGTTCTCCCTGGGTTTCTTTTTCTCGATCACCCTCCCATTGTTTCGTCTGCTCGTGCTTGAGTTCCCGAGGCCCCACCCCTGCAAATCATGCATCCCCTGTTACTGGCGCGTGAAGATAAACTTCGATTGTTGATCAATTAGGTAGGGTTTCACCTTCGTATCTCCTTTCTGTGTATCATGCAGGGTGGGTATGATTTTGATTCTATAGAATTGGATGAACCAATCTTTAATGAAGATAATAAATGGATTCTAAAGAATGAAGGGGAGGGGTGTGATCGATGATGCTCTGATCAATGATTTTTGAATTGTGCGGGCTTAGGCCTACTGAAAATCAAGGTCGTTGGTGGTCTTTGTCTGTGCACTAACGAACCCTTACCTCTGGTGATGTTTAAATGGCTTGTATCGCGATTGTGAACCTCTGTTGTGTAAATGAATTTGGTTTATTACGTATATTTGGCTAAATAAATTGAGAGCACCAGGATCAACCCTTTATGTGATAACCCCGGCTAAAGCACACCGAATTGAAATCATGGAGTTTGTTAAATCTTTTAAATCTGAAAATACCGTCTTGGGCCTACTTTGTGTTGGTGGTAGTGGTTTGGTTGTTTACTTTCACGGGCCAATTGTTGGGTGATGTGGGTGGGGATGGGATCCCCTATGGTTATGTTTTCAGTTGTGAATTTAAGGTCGGGTGGTTACTTTGTTTATATCACGAATTGGGGTGGGATCCTCTGTTGTTGAGAAACCGTCAGCTCCTGGGATTTGGGGGACACGGGGGAGTGTTTCGGGGTTACCTTTGCTTCCATTACTTCGAGGGATCTCACTAGCCCCCTTTGGTTGCAGAAGTTATAGGCAGTATCTTGGGGTTTCCTTGGTTCCAGTACTTTGAGGGACCCCTTATCCCTTTTGTTGTTGTGACTTTACAAGAGAACCAGGTGTGAACGTTTAAGTTGATGTTTGACTATACCTTTCCCTTGGATTGTTCTTATGCTGCTAATTTCCCAAGTAGGTGCAAAAACTTATTTAAAAATTATTACTGAACATGTAAACAAGGATGGGACAAATGGGTTTTGGTTTGATGTGAGTTGTGACTTGGACGTGGGTGTTGTTTGTGTTCATTAGGCTGAAGAAAAATCTAAACTGGGTGAGTGCTTACTACCTATACATGTACTTGTAGTTTTTGTGTTTCTTATTCGCGCCCCACCCAAGTTGATCACTTAGTGCCGAACACCCCCATTTCATGGGGGAGGGTTTTTTCCCAACACTTCTATTAGTGGATGGTTATTAGATCCTTTCTACTCCCTTTTCCGGATAGCCCAAGTATCTTCGGGCAGGCTGTGATGGCCTGAAGTCCATTATTAGCCCAAGAACCTTCGTGCAGGGTAGTGTGGTGGTTGGCCCAGGTGTGTGTGGGAAGGTGGTTTCCCAAGTGTCTTCGGGATGAGGCCCAGGTGTCTTCGGGCGTGGCAGTGGATATTCTAGCCCAAGTGTCTTCGGGCGTGGTGGTGGTTGTTCTGTCCTAGGTGTTTTCAGGTGTGGTTACATGTGACAGTTGTGGCCCAGGTGTTTGCGGGTGGGGTTTGGCAGTGGGACTGCGTGAGGATATGGCCCAGGTGTGTGCGGGCGGGTGTGGCAGTGGGACTGCGGTGAGAATGGCAGGATTGGTTCGATGCGTAGGATGACTTCAATAACCAGTGGGAAGGTGGTGCAGGGTACCCAAATATCGATGTGCTTTTATTATACATTACCTTGCTTGCATTATTTGGTGAGTGTGGCCGGTGAGTGGGATAGATGGAATCCTTGATAGTGTTGGTTGTCTGCTTCTCACGGGACTTTAGTACGTCCCCCCACTTGTGCACGAGAGTCTTTGGTTTTTCCCTACTGAGTATACTTGTATGCTCACCCTACGTATATAAAAATGCTTTCAGGCTTCCAGGAAGACTTCAGGGATTGTGCGGGACCGTACTAGCTCGGACCTTGGGGCAGTTGCTGTCATCGTTTTTCTTTCTTTTGGTACTTTATCTTTGGAGTTCTTGTATCATGTATCTTTTACTTTTGAACATGCATGTGGGAATGGTTTACTTTTGGATTTACTTTTATTTCAGTTTGGTGTTGTTGGGTTTCATCGTCTTATCTCCCAATCCTATAAAACAAAAAGGGTAATGCCTTCCATTTGTGTGTGATTTCCATACCCTTGGTTCTAGTCGCCACTCCGGGACCTATTGAAGGCGGGTTTCGGGGGTAATTATCTCTCCTTCAACTTAAAGAAGTAAGGTCTTGGCAATCTGCTGACCCTTCCCTCCTTTTGGTGAAGGCGGTTCGTGACAATAGGCCCAAGATCTCTCCTACCACCTTAGGTGAACGTCCCAGAGGATCTTGAATGGCAATTTGACACAAGTCCCATGTTGTGAATATGGTCATGGTTGATACTCAATTATTTATTCCTATCCCAGGTCACACGAGAGGGATACTGTGTTGCAAGAATGGTCATCAGTTATCTCCAATCATTATATCTATTCCATGGTCTCCCAAATGAAGAGCATGATGATTCACTTTTTCTTCCCTTCTGTCCCATGCACATGACATTAAACTGCGCATATGCGATCTGAGCTCTATGACCATAAACTATGATCTACCATGTCCTTTTCACATGACATTAAACTAAATGACATCTTTGATAATTACTTGCGGCTTGATTCCCATCCTTATGGGATATATAGGAACACCCAAATATTTCATTTTTGGGTCCATCCTTGGTTCATCTATTCAATCTCATGGATACTTCTCTCCTGGAGATATGAAGAGTGTAGAATATGTGGGCTTATTTCCACATTCACATCATATTATTTGGCACTCCATACAAAGTCCACTTTGAGATGCTCATTCCCCTCATATGTACCACATGACGTTAAACTTCATGATTTTCCAGAACTATGTATGGATTGATTCCCATCCTTATGGGATACGTAGGAATGACCAAATATTTTGTCTTCAGGTCTATCCCTGCTACTTAGAAACCATATCTCCCTTTTGACCACATGTCCTATGTTCTATGGGGGTGTATGTGGTGTGGTGCAGACTCCCTTTTCCCTCACTCACCTCAGTTTTTCAATATCCATGCTACGTACCCCTCTCTTGAGGGCTCTTCATCCCCCATTCCTCCACTCATCCTCTTAATATGTATGCTCTAAAATTGGACCACTCAACCCTTTTTGACAATTCACCAGCATTCCTAGATGCACTGTGGTTTGGAACCTAGAGTGTTGAGTTCTACATGGACATGCTTTCATCTGTTTTTATGCTACACGCTTCCATTTATTTGTGTATTGCATCATATTTCACATCTGAAAGGACCCCCAAATGGCATGGATGCTAGGCCTCAGTGCTTTCCTTCCGTCTTTGGCCAACATCCTTGTGGATTTGGAAAGAAAATTTGATACAAGTCTTGCATTGTGAATATGGTCAGTGGTCGATGCTCATTTGTGTGTTCCCATTTCAGGTCACATGATATGGATGTTGTGTTTCAAACATGGTCATCATTTATCCTCCATCATTATGCCACCCCCCCCCCATTAAGCCTTGAATACTGGTTGCATGATTCACATATCTTTCCACTCTATAATGTTCACATGGAATTTCAACAATCTTGGTGTTATCCCTTAGTACGAGTTTGCGCGTTAAGAGGATGAATCCACAGCATGGTGTCATTCGAGGCTCCGCTCCATTTCCCCTTTCTCTATATTCCACGTGTTTCAAATATCTTCTCTACCATTTTTTCCCACATCGAGCATAGCTGGAGTGGGCTTAGGGACTTGTCCCAAGTTTACACCCGCATGGAAGAACCTGACTTCTTTCAGTCTGAGCACTACAACCATAAACTAAGACCCCCCCCCCCATCCTTATCACATGATGTTAAAATGCACGATTTCCCATTAATACATACAACATGATTCCCATCCATATGGGATACATAGGAATTCCTAGACATTTCATCTTTAGGTCCATCATAGGCTCCACTAACTATCTCATCTGTTCATACTTTTTTCCTTGACTCTTATAGGATTTCATCGTGTGGCATGTGTGGTCACATGTCCTCATTCACATTAGGTCCATGATAGACACACCACATACTCCCCTGTATGGGCTAGTCCCTCTTTTACTATCCTTACCACATGACATTAAAATGTATGTTGTTTCCAAAACTAAGTACGACGTGATTCCAATCCTTATGGGATATGTAGGAATGCCCGAACATTTTGTCTTCAGGTCTAGCTCTGGCTCCTCTAACTATATCTTTTGGTCAGCCTTTTGGCTTTGACTCTCATAGGATTGTGTGGTGTGGTGTGTATGGTCTCATGTCCTCATTCACATTGGGTCTATGATAGTTGCAAGACGTGCTCACCCATATGGGATAATCCCACATTTACTGTCCTTACCACATTACATTAAACTGAATGGAGTTTCAATAACTACATACTGCTTGATTCCCATACTTATGGGATATGTATGAAAACCTGGAAATTTCATATTTTGGTCTAACTCAGGATCCACTAACAATCTCTTCTATTTGGCCTTTTGGCCCTAACTCTCATATGATTGTGTGGTGTGTCAAGTGTGGAATCATGTCCTCATTCACATTGGGTCTATAATAGCTACACCATGTACTCCCACGTATGGTCTAGTCCCTATTTTACTATACTTACCACATGTCATTAAACTAAATGTAATTCTAGAACTATGTGTGGCTTGATTACCATCCTCATGGGATACGTAGGAATGCCTGGACATTTTGTCTTCATGTCCAGCCCCAGGTATCTCAAATCCTACCCTCTTTCTTATCCCCTAGGCCCAAACTCTGTCGAAATCAGGTGGTGGGGTGAGTACCTTAACTATCCTCATTCATGTCAGGTTTAGGATATCCATTCCATGTATTTCCCTTTGGGGATATTTTTTACAATCTCCCCTCATCCTTGTAACATGATGTTAAACTACACGACATCTTCCCGGACTACGTATGGCTTGATTCTCATCCTCATGGGTTATGTAGTAATTCCAGATCACTTTCCATCGAGTCTAGCCCCATGTTAGGCCACCTCTGGTCTATGGTCTAAAGAATCCCACTGGGAACACATGGTGTTGTGTGGACTCTTATTGTCATCATTTATGTAGGGATATGTACCGCACCGCACATTTCCATTCTGGGTAACCACATCCTCACAGTACGTCGTTAAACTATGTGTCTATCATCCTCATTGGCAGGATGTAAAACTATATGCCACACTAGATTTTCACCATATAGATCCTTTCATGAAATGAGTATGATCCCTAATAAAGACTGATGTGCTCACCAAATGTGTTTTCATCACAGTGACATAATACTAGGTGTGTTGGATTTTATCCAAGCATTCCATCATTCCATTGCCATTCTTTACGTACCCTCAATTTCATATCCTCATTCCCTCTCATGTTTGAAGGAACCCACCTAATTTTTAGGGTGGTCGGCCTTGAGGATCTCAAACCATCTTAGGACAATGTTCCAGAGGACATTAGATGACACTCTAGTGATGCCCAATGTGACTACTCCCCTGATTGAAGGATGCTTCCCTGACTTAACTCCATGGAATTTCCAGAAAGAGGTAGTGTAATCGACCAGTGTCCGCAAAGATGTGTCACAAAGAAGAGTTTCATGAACAACATCTAAATATATGAGGGAGACCCGGACTAGGAGATGAATTCCAACAGGAATACACAGAAGGAGAGACTGGCATCCCATCATCCTGTTTTGATCAAGGATAAAATTTCTTTGAATAGGCAACTGATGTCGCCCACCTTTAGAAAGCTAGAATGTGGGTTAACATCCAACCTATCCCCACAGATGAATACACGCCCCAACGAAAGCGTCAAAAACACTAATTATAACAAGTTATTACTAATTGTTACTAATAATTACTAATTACTAATTATTATTACTATTTATTAATATATATTACTAATTATTACTATTTATTACTATTTATTGTGATTTATTACTATTTTCTACAATTTTTTACTAATTATCTCTAATCATTATTAAGTATTACTAATTGTTCCAAATCATTCATATTTATTACTAATTGTTACTATTTATTACTTATAATTCTTATTTATTCCTTACAATTATTATGTATTCCTAACAATTCATATATATTACCAACTATTCCAATTTCTTACTATCTATTTCTATTTATTCCATATTATTCCTAATTAATCCTAATTATGCCTAATTATGCCTCATATTCCTAATTATTCCTAATTATTCCAAATTATTACTAATTATTCATAATTATTTCAAATTATTCCCAGTTATTTCTTATTATTCTTTATTATTCCAAATAATTCATAATTATTACTAATTATTCCTAATTATTCATATTTATCCCTAATTATTACAAATTATTACTAATTATTTTGAATTATTCCAAATTATTCCTAATTACTCAAATTATTCCTAATTATTCCTATTTAGTATAATTTATTACAATTTGTACCTATTTATTAATGTTTATTACTATTTATTATTAATTATTACTAATTATTATAAATTATTTCTAATTATTACTATTTATTAATATTTATTACTATTTATTTCTAATTATTTCAAATTATTACTAATTATTCAAAATAATTTCTAATTATTACTAATTATTCATATTTATTAATAATTATTACTAATTATTGAAATTTATAACTAATTACTACTAGTTATTACTAATTGTTACTAATTATTTCTAACTATTACTAATTATTCATATTTATTACTAATTATTCATGTCTTTTTACTAATTATAACTAACTATTCATATTTATTACTTTTTATTCCTATTTTTTCCTATTTATTACTATTTATTCCTAAATATTCCTATTTATAACAATTTATTACTATTAATTAATATTTATAACTATTTATAACTATTTAATTCTATTTATTATTATTTATTACTATTTATTACTATTTATTACTGTTTATTACTACTTATTACTAGTTATTAATAATTATTAGTAATTATTACTAATTATTACTAATTATTCATATTTATTACAAATTATTACTGATTATTCTAATTTATTACTAATTGTTACTAATTATTCATACTTATAACAAATTTATCCTAATTATTCATAGTTATTTCTAATTATTACTAATTATTACTAATTATTATTAATTATTAATAATATTCATATTTATTACAAAATGTTATAAATTATATAAATTTATTAAAATTATTATTAATTATTAATAATTATTCATATTTATTACTAATTATTACTAAATATATTTATTTATTACAAATTATTACTAATTATTACTAATTATATATATTCATTACTAATTTTTACTAATTATTCATATTAATTACTATTTATTACTATTTAAAAATATTTATTACTGTTTATTACAAATTATCACCAGTTACCACTAATTATTAGTTATCACTAATTATTACTAGTTACCGCTAATTATTACTAATTATTACTAATTATTAAAAATTATTACTAATTATTACCAATTATTACTAATTATTTGTATTTATAAATATTTTATTACAAATTACTACTAAATACATCTAATTACTGCAAATTTCGACTAATTATCGCAAATTTTTATTAGTTACTGCTAATTTTTACTAATTATCACTAATTACTGCTAATTATTCCAAATTATAACTAATTATTAATAATTGATAATAATTATGAATAATTATCACTATTTTTCAATATTTATCATTATTTATTACTAATTATTTCTATTTATTATTATCTATTACTATTTATTAGTATTTATTAATACTTATATATATTTATTAATAATTATAAATATTTATTACTAATTATTACTAATAATTTCTGCTTTTTATTACTAGTTACTCCAAATTATTACTAGTGATCGCTAATTATAAGTAGTTATCGCTAATAATTACTAATTTTTATTAATTTTTATTGTTTGATAGTATTTATTAATAGTTATTACATTTTATTAAAATTTGTTACTAATTACGGATAATTATTACTTATTCCCACTAATTATTACTAATTTCTACTAGTTACCACTATTTACTATTAATTATTTCTAATTATCAGTAATTATTACTAATTATTACTAACTATTACTATTTATAAATATTTATTCCAATTTATTACTTTTTACCGCTAATTTTTTCAAATTATTGCTAATTATTAGTAATTATAACTATTTATTAATAATTAATTATAATCAATACTAATTAATATTAATTAATATAATAACTATTAATCAATACTAATTTATACTAATCACACATAATTATTTATAAAAATAAAAAATTCAAAATAAAACTATCTATTTCTAATTTAATTTAATTACAGGTGATTAACAACAATTATAACTAATATAAAATAAAATGAATTAACTAAAAAAGAAATAGATAAATACAATAAAACTGAATCTTTTTTTGGATATAAGACTTGAATATTCCTCCGAAGAAGAATTTTAAACCATGAAATTTTTTCCGAGAAAACACAATAAGTAGAGAGGGAAGAAGGGGTAGAGAAAGGAGTGGAATTGGAAAAATCAGATGGGGGTATATATATGGTAGATTATTTACGACGATATTATTTACAACGGGATTCCTATTGCAAATACTAATCCCCTATTAATTAGGGGCAGTGTTTAAAAAGGTATTTGTGACGAGACCCGTCGCAAATACCTACCTACCGACATAGTATTTGCGACATGCGTTAAATCCCGCCAAAAATACTAAAAAACATGGACGTGTTTAAAAAGTGATCGCAAATACCCATCCTATGGTTTGGCACACAACATGCGCCAACCCTTTTGTGATGGGAAGACTCCACCCATCACAAATAATTAGTTATTTGCGACAGGAAGTGGGTCCCGTCACAAATAGCCCCAACCGATGGACTATTTGTGACGGGACCATTCCCCATCTCCAATACCCCATTGCAAATATCCATTTTCCCATAGTACCTTGAGAATAACATATGTTTATTGGTGTACTTATGTGTATCGATTATATAACAACAGTGGTATTTTGTGTTATTTTATTGTTATATTCCTAATTCACATCCACATCATCCTTCAAAACTCGAGTGGATGCTTGTGGTCTGGCATCAACCACCACTACCATCTCTTTGCGATCAATCCTCATACCAAATTTATCAGTTTTATGTGTATTTTTCTTCTTTTGGGGATCCAATAACCATCTTACTCAACCTCCATGTTTCTCCATTACTTTTTAGCACCCTTTTGAAAGAAATTCCCCAATGTCATACAAATAGTCAAGTTCCTCTCATACTCATTTGTTTTTCTTCAGAAACTGATGACTACTTATTCAATATCATTGATATGTTTGACCTCATATTTCACTATGTTTTTCAATGTATCGATAACCAATAACTACTCATTTATTTGGAGTTTTCACTCAATAAATTTCTCTAATAACTTTGAATTTTTAGATTTGACACATTCCATATCTCCCTTTAAATCAACATTTTTTTCCAAACTATTGTATATAGATTTTGGCATCTTGAATCACTCAATTGTATTTCTTCATCTTTTCTCTAAAAACATCAATTTCATTGAATGAAGCTTCCAAATATACTGGGAAATATATTACCCCTTCTACATCAATTCCACCATCTTCACAATATTCCTTGATTTATAACTTTACCAGAATAGTTAGGAAAGAATATTTTTTGAGTTCTTTGGGGTCCATTAATCTCTCCTACCTCTGTTTATTCTTTAGTATTATCCTCATGTGAATGTAGGTTCTTCTTCTTGAAGAAATTTTCATTAGTACTTCTCCTACCTTCCATATTAGTTGATGTCTTATTTATGGGAACTTCAGCATCTTATTCATTATGTTAGAACATTTAGAACACTTTAATACAATGTGTTTGACCTTTCCACATCAAAAACACAACTGTGGAAGTTTCCCTTTGAACTTTCCACGTTACCTTTTCAAACTTGAAAAAACGAATGAAATGAATTCATCAAGAGATCATTCATCTTGGTCGTCCTATATGGTGACCTTATATATTGATTTGAATGCCACCCCCTTAGACTTCCCCATTTCCAAAACCTTATTATCATCCTTTCTTATCTCATATGAGACAACAGTACGATATAGATGATCTGATTCTATCTCATTGGGATCTTTATCCTTGAGTATATATACTTTGGGATTATATAATGATAGAAATATTATCATGATGTAATTTATTAAATTTACATCATCAAGTGTTTCTTAGTGACCCATCCTGGTCTACAAAATCATACTAACCTAAACAATGAATGTATCAATAGAGTCATTTATATGAATCCTCAATTCCTCAAACATGTTCCATAGAACCTCCAATTTTGTTTCTCATTGTTTTGATACTCATTTAAAAAATTTAATTATATTTCCCCACTGGTAATATATAGGTTTACATAAAATCACCTTCACTTATATTTTTTTGGATAAAGACCCGCCCAAAAATAATGATTTTATTGTGTGAGCATCTAGTTAATTGTGATCTATTTCTGATAAATTTCTTCCATTCATACTGAACAAAATTACTTTGATAGTACATGTATATAAATCCATGTTTAATGATCATAAATAGGGTTTCATCCAATTCTTATAAAGATAAATGTATATTCCATTGAACATCATAAATACATTTTTATTTACTTCATTTATAGATTCCACTGACAATAACCATTAGTTGTAATAGTAGTTGTTGGCCCAGGGAAAAGAAAATTTCTTAAGATGGGGGATAATTGGGGTATGATAATTTCTTTAGAAAAAAAATCACTAAATATCTCATAACACTATTATTAGGAAAAACTATATCCCTCATAGAAGATATGGAGAAATAACATAATCATTCTGTTATTAAATATAAAAATATAAAATTCATATTGATATGGTCTAGATACATTACCCCCATATTATATATGTGTATTCTCTAATGGTATGATTTCTGATGATGAAACTTGCTTAGGGGTGGTTTAGTGAACATGTTTTTGATCGTGGAATCGATATGATTGATCTTATACTATAAAGGGTTACATTCATGCTTTAGTTGTTGTTTGATTTTCTTGGGATCAGTCAATTGTAAAGCACAGTGTTCCCATATCTCTCAGAATATCTGATAAATGGGATTTATATAGTACGATCATACTGTTTGAGACCATGAATTTTTGGTATGTTTCAATTAGATTAATCATAACCCATAATATAAACTAAGTATATGATAACTATACAATGTCTATATTATCGACCATTATGATTCTTAACGGTATTTAACATCTGGCATGATATAAATTATAGTGGTATGAAATAACTAAATCAGTGCTTGTGTTTTATATCATTTCATATCATAATGAGGTATTTAATCATTTAAAAAGAGAATTTCATTAATATTTGTTCATATCATTACATTATTCAAATATTTAGAAATTTCACCCTGGAAATTTAATTTCATACTCTAAAACGAATGAGGGTACTTCTATTTCATCTCCTCTTCATATTACAATGTTTCTTCCTCAAAATTTTGGATCATACACTACAACTTCACTAGGTCAGTTGTCCAGTAATGTTGAACCTTATATCTATGATACAATATCATTACTGTCTGCACCCCGTATGAATATTCATTCCCCCATGGTAGCACATCTAGATTCATTTCATGCGAGGGTTCTGGTATATACATCCTCAAGAGGGATAAATAGAACACATCATGGTGGTAGTGAGAGTTAATTGGCCTCCACTCTAATGTGATCCTATAACTAAAATGGGTTGATGTATCTTTTAATAATCTTTAACTTCTTACCAAGCATCATGAATTTCTTCCATAGTGATATATAAAGGAACATTTTACCTCCAACCTCGAACTCTAGGTCACATCGATGATTTTATGCATTGATTTTATATCAACTTTTTGAATATTTCTTAACCTTCTCTATCATTTCATAGATATTATGAGGGCCCATCAACTTCCTAATCAAAAATCATCCAATGATGATAGAGACCAACACCAATTCCCATATAGATCTTCATAAGTAAAAAAATTGAATAATAGAATAGAAATTGTTCCTATATAAGAACTCTAAAAGTGGAATGTGTTGATCCCACCATCCATGAAAATCCATTGAACATGATCTAATCATATTCCCCTGAATATGAATGGACCTTTAGGACTAAACATCCATATGTGGGTGATAAGAAGTACTAATACATAGATCCACATCTGACACTTATTGAAGGATTCCCCATAACCTCAAGGTAATCCTTGGATCTCAATTAGATTGAATGCGGAGTGTCACTCCTAGTTGTCTTACCACTTCCTTTATATATATCTTATAGAGTTGGGAAGGAGGTAATATTATATTATAGAAATTAAATGTGATGGCTTTGTAAGGTGATCGACTACCACCCAGATGGAATTATTTATTTTAATATTCTAGGTATGTCCTATATTGAAATACATTAATATGTTTTCAAATTTCCATAATTGTATGGGAAGTGTTGTCATCATACCCTTATACTAATACCATTCATCCTTGGTATGTTTCCATACCAACCATTGAGATAAAAATTCTACAATATCCCTCATTATGTTATCCAAACAAATGTTTTTCTTATGTTATCTATATATCTTAGTTCCTCATGAATGAATAGATTAGAATGATATCTTATTATCATCAAGATTTTACTCTTTTAGTTATGGTTATGATTGGACACAAATATGGGTCTAAATCCTTAAAACTCCATCTTTAGTGTTGTTGAACTTTGAAATATATGCTACCTTTTTCTATATAACATCATTATCCTTTTGGGCCTTCTTGATCCCCCCATTAATGGGTAGTTGAGATGTTATTTGCAAAAGGTAGGTTGATGATCATTTTATTTTTCCCATCTACATCTTATGTATGTCCATGAATATTAGATCTATAACAATCCTCATCATGGATAGGGTTTCATAATCCTTTCTACTTGAAGCATCTGTCACATTGTACACCATCCTAGTATGATAATGGATTGAACAACCATAATATGTTATCATCTATAACCATGTTCATTGGTGTATATTGATATCATTTTATGTCTATATATACTTGAGTATTTTTTTTTATCCCTATATATGAGACACTTCTACATGTTGAGATAATTTCACCAAATCTTCAGCGCTAAGATCAATGCAGCCAATTATAGACCCCATATTGTGTATTTCTACTGATGTATCTTTAAATAGACAGAGGAATATTCTATCTCTTTTTAATCATTCATGAGTACAAAACCTATGATCTTTTTGTACACATTTCTAAAGATCAAAAATCATTCCCCACTGTTGGGTAATGTGTTCACAGTTGTAGTTATTAGCCTATTCTTTTATCTCTTATAATATTTCTTTCTATATATAATTCCATAAAACATCATCCCATTTTGAGGTAGTGTGGTTAGTGGGATTGAAAATAAGGATAAGTCTCTCAAAAATCTATGATCGTACCAATCCAAACCAAGGTAACTATATATCTCCATCACATAGGTCATTCAAGGCTATCCTTCAATTGCCTTTTTTAAGGATCCACATATATCACTTTTTCTGTTAATAATCCTCAAGAATGTTACTTTACCCAAACAAAATATTCATTTACTATACATTTTATACATATTTTATTTTGGAAAAGTCTTTTGTACATCATTCAAACACTCCCCATGTTCCTGCCCACTATTAGAGTTGATCATACAATCATATATATAGACTAAAAAAATTATAAGATAAAACCTAAAGATGCTATTTAGGGTGTCCATGAATATAGCTAGAGAATTTGGGAGTCCAAATATAATCATTATAAACACAGTGTCTTTTCCTTGTACAAAAATGTAGTCAAGGTTATGTTCTCCTATAATACCTTTACATGGTAACATCCAAACCAAAGATCATCCTTAGAAATACAATGGGCTCCACATTGATGAACGAACCAGTCATTAATATGTAGCAACAAGTAGTTGTCACACCATGGTGTTTTTTCAATTTACATATTCTTCCAGTTCGGGTCTGGTTCTCAGTTATTTTCTTAGAAATCGAGTGTAACAGATTTGAATTTTTGAGGTATTCCTTTTATTTATTCTTATTCAATTGATTTTTCAGGACCCCCACCCCCTTGAATTTTCAAGATAAATGTAATTTTTGGGTGGATAGTGTGTGGCGTACTGTTGGTAGAAAATGTCCACCCTACCTAGGTAACTGTGCAATAGGTTGCAGGTTGAGGCAGCAGCTACCGCATTTCCAGCGTATGGTTGCAGGCCTCGGTCCATGAATCATGTTGTAGGTTGGGGTCTCATCCATAAGTTTCTGCATGAATTCGACATTGTAAGTCATACAATTTATATAAACTATGTGGAAGGTACCCTCTGAGGTAGAGAAGAGGACATGGTCGCCACACTTTTTGAAAAATCGTGCTAACTAAACGTACAGCATGTCCAATCCATTAAAATTTGGGTTTTTTCCTTTTCCCTCTCCCTGATTATTAACCCCAAACACCCCTTTCTCATCCCATGCAGGATTTTTCCATATGTGCGCCTCTCCCCTCCTACTCTACCTTGGGTTTCTTCTTATTGGATTTTTGGTGTGATTTCCCTCCGGATCTTCATGTAAGTGGTCTCTTCTTTGCTTCCAAATTATTTTCTAGGGATTCTTACCTCATTCTTTGGGGATTTGGTTTTCTCATGGATATGGTGTTCGATTTAGGATTATATCTTGTTTTTTATGGTTTGATCTTGATGTTTTCAGTTAAATATTTCCTTTCTAGGTTCAGTTGAGGTGTGGTTGGAGTTTTCAACCATTTTTTGAAATCATATTAGTTCATGGTAGGTGGTTGCATGCTTTAAAATTTTTAGATGATTTTATATTTCTTCTTTCTGTTTATAAATATATTCTATGATTGATATTTGGGGTGTGAAATATGTTTTGGAAATTTTTTGGCATGCATATATGACAAAACTATGTTTTGTAAAGGAAATAGTCACATTTTCATGTGTGCCTTTTTGTGGACATTCTTGGAAGTGTTTTATGAATTGTTTGAGTAATGAGAATTTTTATTTCGATGGAACATGAGGTGAAAATGTATTAAAAATTGGGTTCTCAAATAGAATATTTTTTTTTGAAATTTTCCCCTATTTTTCACCTTTTTTTAGGAATTAATGGTGGTTTTATATTAGAAAGCATGTCTTGAAAATAAAGTCATTTTATGTGAGGGTTTCAAAGGGGCTTGACTCATGGACTTGGTTGGAATTACATGTGTTCTTCCTTATGTTTTTTCACATTAGAATATATGAATTTAATAAGTAATGGAAAATGTATTTGAAAGGGGTTTTGGTGTGAGTAGAATGGAAAATGGTTTGGTTTTTTAAGGAAAATGGTGATTTCCATGAATTTCATAGGACTGATTTGTGAATGAGGTGAACTGTGTGGCATGTTAACATGAAAATGATCACAAGGGTAATCTTAAGTATTTAGGTGGGATGAGTAGTTATAGTATACTATATGATTTGGACGTGGTTCATCCTGATTTTATCTAGTAGGATTGATGCTTATAAAACTAACTAAACTATGATGATGATGGGAGACCACTAGGATAATATGGTGTCCCCTCCTAGTAGTTCGTGCATGAGAGATCAATCATTGTGGTTTCTATACCACACTGCACTAATTCATGATGTCCTAGTGTCCCACTTGAGCCAGATTAACCCTAAGAATTCACCCATGGTGCTCTACATGACTTGAGAATTATTTGATCAGATTCCATCCATCGAAACACGGTGGACCTTGAGGTTATTTTATTTTAATGTATATTTCTTTTAACAAAAGTTTCTTTTTGATATGTTACCTTTAAAAGTGTTGTACATAAAAATGTTTCCCCATATAAATGGTTCCCTTTGAATGTGGTTTCCCTGGGAATGGTTTTCATTCGTATGTTTTCTCAAAAAATGTTTCAAAGGTTTTTATATAAACAAACTTGATAAATTTTCTTTTAAATGTTATACCATGGAATATTTATATTTGGGTGGCATCCTATTAGTCCTTAGCACACACACTACATACACCTCTAGGTGATGGTAGACCTTGTTATGTGTTTCAATTGGGAAAATATAGGGGGTCCGGTGATAGAGGATTAGGTTGCTAGTGGTCATCCATTGCGGATTTTGGTTGAAGTGGCTTGAGGATATTTCTACTCTAGTTACATGGAGGTTTGGGGTATAATTTAAATTCCCTTTTGTTATAGTCATATGGTCTGGATTAAATATTGTGAATCCAAGATATTTAAATTCGTCATACCTTTTTTGGTAATGTATTTTCCATTTTAGTTTATTTATATTGTTGGTTGTTTAAATGTATGCTAATAGGGTAAAATAATACCCATGTTTTAGTTTTGATACCTAGGAACTTGTTTCCAGTCAGTGGGGATCAGGAACGCCCTTCAAGACATGCCACAGATCACGTCGGGTGCTGGTTCTGATGATGACCCACCTTGGTTCATGACAAAATGGTAACAATGGGAGGATACACTTTTTTCCATGTTCCTTATAGAAGAGTATAGTAGACCAGAGAAAGGGTTTTTGGGACTTGACATTCTGGTTATGAGTATGGTTCCAGTTCAGCACACCTTGTGATGGAACTCAAGTCACTAGGGGTAGCCATGTTTTTCTTGAAATTTGGTTCTTCTGGTTGTTCATTGATTGGGAAATGGAATGGGAGACGGGTAGGTAGTCTTAATGATTTTGTTGGGAAAAGAAATCCATGTGGATCCATGGAAATGGTCCTAGAACACTCTCTATGATGGTGGTGTGATTGGCTTATGGCTTCCAAAAAAATGTTTGAGTCACCAATCAGCACGAGTTTCCTCTTGAATTGTTTGGTGTCTCTTTAGGTTCTAAAAACTGTTTGAAAATCCCTTATTTATAGAATTATGGAAAATTGATTTTAAAGGTAAAATGATTTGGTTTTGGAAAGGTGAAAATAATTTTGTTGAGTCATCTTAATGGAATATTGTGAAATGTGGATTTCATTAAAATGGTTTTTTGAGTAAATAGGGGATTCAATTACCAATACTGGATTTCTAAAATTGAAAGTTACAGGTAAAAAAATTGGTGGATTAGAAAACATTGATTTCATTAATGTGGTTTTTAGAATTTTATTTTCAATGGGATTTACTAATCTAATAAGAGGTGTTTTGAATTCGATGAAGCATTTTGAAATTGATTTGTAAATTTTGAAATTGGTTTTTATTTGAATAGTTGGTGTCTTTCCTAAAACATTTTTTCAGATTCAAAATGTGTTTTGGGTTTCATGTCTAGATGTTTTTGAAAATAGGATTCATGGGATTTTAAATGGAAATGTGGGTTAAAAGTTTATTTAGGAATGTGGAAAAGTTTTATTAACCATTGTAGTTTTTGTGAGTGACCACATGAATTAATATGTATAGGAAAGTGAATGGGTACCCGGTGTGTCACGAGAATATGCATATGTGAGGTTCTATAAGATACCAATGGTTAGTGTGCAACCCAACAAGAATGTTTTCTTTTCAAACATTCTATTAAAGGAAAATGTGGTGTTATAATAACCGGTGATTGTGTGGTGTGATTCTGTTTGTGTTTAGGGAATGTTATTATGGGGCGTTTGGATCATGAAAACCCTTTTTGGTTGACTGGTACTTCAAATTGAGTTCTTATCACTGTGTTGGATCTGGGATAATGGTTAGTGTGTCCTTAATGATGGGTGGGAAATCCCTTGAGTTGATTCCCTCTATGTGATCGACGCTTAGTTTTAGTATGTTTTTTCCAATGGACCAGTTTGATTGGGACCTTGGATTGCTTTGATGGCTAGTGTATTCCCCATATAAAGAACCAATGCACATTTTATGTGTTCCCATAGGTGCATTATCATTAGAAGACCCTTCAGTTCATCAACATAATGACTTTCTCTTTGAGTTTTGGTAATTGAATCCACCTTTTCATTTTCAGTTAAATGGATCCTCTCATGGTGGAAGCGTAGATGTTTAAGGAATTGAATTAAATGTTAGTTTCTTTAGTTTCTTGAGTTTCCTAAGTCGCCGAATGTGACATTTGACATCTTTCAGCCAAAAGATCCTATCTGGATGTGGGGAAGGGAATTCTAGTGAGGGAAGTGAAAAACGTTTTGAAGTTGTCGGTGCTGGCCGCTGTCTAAAAATATATTCGGATCTTTCTTCAGTTACTCCTAAGAAACGAATGATGTGTTTTCATCTTCTACGTCCTTGTTGTGGTGAAGGACCATGTTGAGGAAATGTGGATCTCAGGGAGTGTTTTGTTATATTGGTTTCATCAGGTTTGCGGTGTGGTTTCTGGTGAAATCAAATGGATGAGTTTTAATAAGGTGTTTTCTACACCTAAATCTAAGGTAAGATATTATTAAAACATCAGATCTCCAAACATAGGTCCCAGAGTGAAGATCGCTTGTATCCATGAACCCCTAGGGGTGTAAATGATCGTGGTATTATGCATATCATCAGTGTGGAAAATGGAGGCATCCTAAGCCTTTTGTGTACCTATTCGTTTCTAACAGACCCATTTGGTGGAATAAGACATGGGGACCTAATCTCCATGTTGTGACCCACATGGGTGGAAGAGATCCTCCTTGGTCATAAGGAGGTGTGGTCATCTAATCTTCTTAAAATCATGGCAGTTGTTCCTTATTGGGTATGAGTCTCCATGTGATGGCCCTTACATAGCCACCCTTGCTAATTGATCTCGGTTTTGGTTTGGGAATATCTATGGATGATAGCGTCCCGTGGGAGCAGTGAACCTCATAGTGTTTTTAGTTTGGTTTTGATATACATTTGTTGGGTCCCTTGTGGTGGGGGACTTGGTCTGTGTGTGAAGTTC
Source organism: Viscum album (assembly GCA_963277665.1). Lineage (NCBI taxonomy): Eukaryota > Viridiplantae > Streptophyta > Magnoliopsida > Santalales > Viscaceae > Viscum > Viscum album. The sequence goes on along the minus strand of OY728130.1, from coordinate 916,919,469 downwards.
CCAAGTTGGCCCATGTCGGGCTTCCCACGTCAGTCTATTCTTGTTGGTTAAGCTAGTTGTTTATTATGGTGGGGCAACCGACTGTGGGTCTCACTGATGTTTCTCAGCAGTGAATCAATGTTAACTTGTTTCTTATGGTAGGGAGTCTGTTTGGGCCTCCCCATATAGATAATTCAGTTTCATTTCTAGTGTTGTCTTTGCATTAGGTAGTCTCATTTTGAGCTATCTACCCCCAAGCTTCAATCATGAGTCAACGTTGCAATTGGAATGCGTCCAATTGTATTGTGGAAGCAAGGCTATCAAAGTATTCATCAAAATGTGGTTTGGGTTCTTTGGCGTGTCTCATGTAACTGGCATGAGATTATTTCGGTAATGTCTGGGGTGTTTTTTCTCAAGTGGTTGGATTGTGCATTGTGATAGTTCATTTCATTTTATCAATCAACGAGAGGTGGTTTATATTTTGGGGGAAGGTGGCACAAAGTGGGGAGTCCATTCTAGTCTCCAGAGTTCAACTTGTAAATATCTTTTCCCATCCATAGTGTTCTTGATTTCCCCAAATTTGACATTCATTGGGAATCTCCATGAGCTGTAAAGGAGTACCGGTTTCTTTTTGGGTTAGGCCATGTTTTTGATTTTCAAGTTTGGACAGAGTTGTGGTGTGGTGAATTGTCACGCTTATGTTTTTTTTAATTTACCCATTCTTCCAGTTGGGGTCTGGTTCTTAGTTATTTTATTCGAAACTGGGCGTTATGGGTTTAATTTTTTGAGGTATTCCCTTTGTTTTTTCTAATTCTAGTGGTTTTCCTTGAATCTCCCTTTGAATTCTAAAGATAATTGTGTTTTGGGAGGATTGTGTTTAACACACATTTGGAACATGGTTAGTAGAAACTGTGCGCCCAACCCAGGTAACCAAGCAATAGGACACAAGTTGAGACAGGAGCTACCGCACGACCAACTCACGACCATGCACGTTGACTTAGGAACCATGTGCTAGGTTGGGGTATCGTCCAGAAGTGTCTATATAGCATTTTCATGGTAATTCATTCCATGTGGATTAACCGTGAATAAGGTACCCTCCTCGGCAGATATGGGTGCACCATCAATGCACAGTTTGACAAATCGTGAAGACAAACCATGTGGTTGGTCCATTTCGTTAAAATTTTGGGTTCTCATTTTCTCTCTCCCAAATTATTAACCCCAAACACCGACTTATCACACCCCCCCCCCACTCAGAAATTTTTTCCTAGGAACACCTCTCCTCTCCTCCTCTCCCTTGGGCTCCTTCTTAGTGGATTGTTGGTGTGATTTCCCTCCATATCGTCATGTAAGTGGTCTATCCATTGCTTTCACCTTATTTTATAGTGATTCTAACCTTTTTCTTTGGGGTTTCGGTTTTCAGTGGGTAGGGTTTTTGATTTTGGGTTAGGTATTTTTTGTTAGGGTCTGATCCTGAGGTGTTCAGCAAAATATTTCCTTACTGGGGTTCGATTGAGGAGCGATTGGAGTTTTCCACTTTTTTTGGAAGCTTCTTTGTTCAAGGTAGGTGATTCCATTCATTATAATTTATAGAAGATTTTAGCCATCTTTTATAGTTTAAAAATATATTCTATGGTTGATTTATGTCATGTGAAATATTTTTTGGAAATGTTTTGACATGCATATTGATAAAATGATGTTTTCTAAAGGAAATGATCTTGTTTTTCATGTGATCCTTGTTTAAATTCTTGGAAGTGTTTTATGAATTTTTTGAGGGATGTGAAAAGTTTTTTCATTGGAAATTGATTAGAAAATGTATTCAAAATGGGGTTTTCAAATGGAATGAATTGTTTTTGGAATGTTTTCCCTCTTGCTAACTATTTGTATGAATTATAAGTGGTTTAAATAATGGGAAGGATATATCGAAAATAATATCATTTTATGTGTGGGATTGAAAGGGGCTTGACCCATGGACTCGGTTGGAATTAATTGTTTTCATTCATTAGTTTTTTCAAATGGGAATTTATGAATAGTATAAGTAATAGAAAATGCATTTAAAAGGGGGTTTGGTGCGACTAAAATGTAAAATAGTTTAGTTTTTTTTGGAAAATGTTGATTTCGTAGAATTTATTGGCAGTGATTTATGAAATTGGCGGTATGTGTGGCATGTAAACTTGAACATGAGCACAAGTGGAATCCAAGGTATCTTGGTGGGGTAACTAGTTCTAGTATGATAGATGGTTTGGAAGTGGTTATTCCTGATTTCTTCTAGAATGATTGACGCTTACAACACTAACTAAACTATGATGATGACGAGAGACAAATAGGCCATTGGGGTGTCCCCTCCTAGTGGATCGTGAACGAGAGAGCTGGGATTGTGGTTTCTATACCACCCTACAGTGAGGTATTATCTTCTAGTGTCCCACTTGAGCTAGCTAAACCCTAGGGATTTACCCATGTTTCTACACTTTACATACGATTTATTTGATGAGGTTCCATCCATCACCATATGGTGGACCTTGAGGGTATTTAATTTTAAAGTGTTGTAATAAAAAAAGTTTCCATGTAGAAATGGTTCCCTTTGAAAGTGTTCTCCTTGAGTATGGGTTTCCATTAATTATTTTCGCAAAAAAATGTGAGAATGTTTTTTATAAAAATGAGATTGATAAATTGAATTTTAAATGTTAGCACATGGAATCTTTCTATTTAGGTGGAATCCTTCTGGGATTTGGCTCACACCCAACATACACCTCTAGGTGTGTGTAGACCTTGTTATGTGTTTTAATGAGGCAATGTCAAGGGGTTTGTGATAGAGGATCAGGTTCCTAGTGGCCGTCTCCTGTGGGTTATTGTGGAGGTGGATGGAGGATGATTCTCCTCTCATTTCATGGAGCTTTGGGGTGGAGTTTTCAGTTACCTTTTGATGTAGAATTATGGTCTTGATTAAATATTATAAATCCTTGATCTGGAAATTGATCCAACGCTATTTGGTTATTCATTTTTAGTTTTGGTTTATTTTTTTGTTGGTTGTTCAAGTGTATTTAAATTGGGTAAAATCGTTCTCATGTTTTAGTTTTGATACCCAAACACTTGTTTCTAGCCCGTGGGGATCGAGAACACCCTTAAGTCATGCCATAGATCAGGCCAAGTGCCGATTTAGATGACAACCCGTATTGGTTCATAATAGTATTGATTTATTATCATGATCTTTTTTAGCACATTATAATCAATTAATAGGTTCTTTTTTCCATCATTTTCCATGATGAAGATGATCAATGCACCCCATCGAGATGCACTCGGGCATATAAACCCATTATCTAGAATATAGAGTAGTTTCTAATTCAGTTCATCATGTTCAATAATGGTCATTATATATAGTTTCACAGATATTTGAAAATTCATAGATATAATATCGATTGAGAACTCAACTTTTTGTCTTAGTGGAATTCCACAAAATTCATCATAAAAAAACATCAGTGTATTCCCCCACAATGGTCATGTAATCATTGATGATCTTTTCCTTATCATCAATCATTTCATCTTGATAATATTCATCACAAAGAAATAATAAACATTCTTGAGATGATGGTACCAAAGGATATTCATCCTCTTCCTTGAACATGTATATAATTGAAGGGATATTTTCGAAAAAGAGTGTGATTTCCTTATCTCATCAATTTTTAAGGTATTTATACAAGGAAATCTAGTTTATGCCTATAATAGTATCAAATTATCTAAAATAGAGTTTCAAAATAATATAAAGTAAATTCCTCCAATTTTTTTGATAAGAGCAGATTTATATACATTGGATGAAATAATTTCCCCTATTTTAATTTTCACTGATATCTCTACTTCTAGGTTTTGTAGTGATGTTCAAATAGTTCTAATAATCTTTTGTGATAACAAAGAATTAATATAACCATAATCATATAGATTTTCTACAATTATTAAATGAATAATTGTTACACATGTCACCACATTAATTTTGGGATCTAACTCAGTTGTTATAATGGCTTATTTTCTGACATTCTCTTTAGGACTTGTGGGTTGTTTTCCTTAGTTTTCATCGACAATCATTGGTATAGTTCATTGATTCGAATAGCATATATATTCGTTGTAGCTGAAACACTGTAAAATACGCTAAGGGTTGAGTAGATAATTCCATTTTTCTATCATATTTGTGGATTCTCCTATCAGAAATTACTAGCTAGGTGGATTTCCATCCCTCACCTAAATCATTTCATTATTCCCTTCTAGAAGTTTCCATGATTATCCTTCCCATAATTTTGATAAATTTGATATTGGATTTTCCTTCCCCCTTGATATATCTCCATCATACCACCAAAATTAAAACACATTCATCAGTTCTTATATCTAAATCCACGCGCACATGAGATTCACTAAACCCCATTTTAACTTTTAGGGAACATCCTAAAATTTCCTCATAAATTTCAATGTCTCAAATTTCCAAGGATTATCCTAAACTTGAGTTTAGCCCACCAAAGATATATTCAACATTAGTTTAAGGGGAAAACACAATGATTGAAGGTATCATACAAGTATTTTGATTTCCTCGGATTCCTCAATGGATTGGATGTCCTTATTTTATATTTAAATGAAATCACTATCCATTTTATTTCACAAAGCGAGAGGAAAATATTTATCAAAAAACATTTTCCATAATTTTTTCCACCCCATCACTTCAATATCTCCCACATGATTCAAATTTTTTAGAAATTTATACAATTTACATTCTTACCCTTCCTAATAATACATAACTACCATGGCCATATCTTTCTTAGAGCATTGAAGGACAAAAAAATATCTTTTCATTGGAGTTCATCCACTATTTTTTGACTAAAATATAAAAATATCCACTGAAAATTGGTGGCCTTTATGACAAATGTCCCAATTGAAGCATTATATTTCTTTAGGAAATGTGGGGATTCTCTTAATTTGAATTTCTAATCATTCAACATTCAATTTTTTATTAAGAGAGAACAACAAAGACAAATGAAAAGTCTACAGCGGCAAACCACATGAAACACAACAGGACATTTGGAGGTCTAAAAAAATAAATACTGAGGGAATCCCCACTGATCAAATTGACCCCCTCCAGCTTCAAACTAAAAAAATCATGAAACACAACACTATTGCCATTATAAGAACTCACTGAAGCTAAGTAGTCCGCCACTTTATTGCCCCCCCTCCAGGTATGAGAAACCTTGATGTTATCCCCCAAGATACTACGACATTTCCTGATGATATAAAGAATAGTCCAAGGAATCATACAAGCACCTTGAATAGCATTGTACAACAACATAGAGTCCTTTTCAACCACCATAACAGCCAAACCTTTTTGTCTACAAATAATGAGACCCTAAAGGATGGTTTTTTCTTCAGCCATAAGAGTTGTCCTCTGCCCATGACTAATGGAAAAAGATAGAAAAACTGAACCTCCCTTGTCTTGAACCACCCCTCCTCCATGAATATTACCATCAAAAATCCATTTATTCCTCGCATTCCACAAGCACCAACATCCAACTTGAAGAATCAATGTTCGAGCAGATCTTTCCATGTTACCTCTCCCCGAGCCATGGAACAATCAGTCAAGGAAAGACATATCATCCATATTAGAATTAGACCAAGCAGTAAACTCACCAAAATGACCCCACACCTCATGCACTCATTCACTTCTGAAGAAAATATGATCTGATCTTTCTTCCTTATGCACCCTGCAACAGACACATCTAGAGACAATGTAAACACCACACCGCTTTATATTTTCATCTGTAGGAATAGCATTATGTCTAATCCTCCACATAAGAAAATTAATCTTAGTTGAAAATTTTTTGACCCAAAGATTTTCTTTCCTAACATCCCCCTGATTCTGCATATTATGTGACCTACGGTAATCCCTCATAGTGAAAAGGCCCGATGGGGAAGGGGTAAAAACATACCTGTCTTGATCATTGGTTATTTCAATAAAATTACATAGATCTTGCTGATTTTTATTCAGGACTGCTTTAATAAACTCAGGATATTGACAAGCCCCTTTGAATGAAATAGAAGTGGCATTGGAAAAAGGGATAAGCAAGGACCTCCCCACTCCAATTATGATGCCAGAACAACACATCCCCTTTTCCAATTTTCCAGCATGACTGATTCCTCTGACTATCAATAATAGGCCCAATCTCAGACCATAGCGGAGAATCATGCTGATCAATATCAACATAATCCCCAAAAGAGTTACCATGCATTGAACACTCCCATGAAGACCATTCCTCCAACACTTCCCAAGCCAACTTAGCATGCATACAGTGAATAGTATCCTCAAGGCTTCTAACATTAATACCTCCCTCAATAATCGGCCGATCCATCATATTCCATGAGACCCAATGTATTTTCCTTTTACCCTTCGGATCCCATATAAAACTAGAAAGAATTCCGTCGATGTTTTTGATAACACCTTTAGGGACTTTGACTGGGGAGTGGACATGAATTGGGGTGGCCAATAACACACTATTCACTAAGGCAATTCTGCCACCATAGGATAAGAAAATATTTTTCCAATTAACAACTCGGACCAGAATTCTGCTCACAGGATTGTCAAAATCACAAATACGAATCCTTATAGGAGAAAGAGGGGCCCCCAAATATTCAGTAGGAAAATCACCTCTTTTCATATCTAGAATAAGACTCACCCTATCCATTCTGGAAACCGAGCTAGTTCTGGATATAAAGAAACTACTCTTACTTTTATTCACAAACTGGTCACTCCAATGACAATAATTGTTCAACATCCTATTAAAACTTCTTAATGATTTACTCGAAGCATTCATGAATATCATTTTATCATCAGCGAACATAAGATGAGAAACCAATGGGGAATCCATTCTTCTACGATAAGGGATTAGATCCCTATTTCATATGTTTCTATGAATGAGACGGCTGAAAACATCTTGAGCTATAAAACATGTAAAAATAATATCAACATTCTAAGGAGAGAATTTCATACCCGACATGACTCTATTGAGGAAACTCTATTCCATACGGTCATAGGCTTTGTTAATATAAAGTTTAATAATCATATTGGATCCACGAGTTTTGATGTTAATATTCCTGCACAATTCTTGAGCCAAAGCTATAGCCCCCTGTATTGATCTCCGCCTCACAAAACAATGTTGTTCCATATAAATCCACTGAGGAAAATGACCCGATAGCCTAGAATTGATAACACTGGCAAGAATCTTGTATGGGACATTACACATACAAATCGGAAGAATGTGTAAGATAGAGGAAGGATCCTTAGTATTAGGTATGAGCACCACTTGGGTGGCACAAGTAATTCTGGGAAGGAATCCACCCTGAAAAAAATCATGAACATCCACAACTACATCTCCTTTGATAATATCCCACAAATCTCTATAAAAAGAGGCAGTAAACCCATCAGGACTAGCAGAACTATATGGATTCAGATTCCTCATAGCAGCAAAAATCTCAGCCTCCTGTGGAATGACACTCAGACTTTTATTATCACTTTTAGAAACAGAGGTTGGAATCACATCAAAAACATCAGGACCCCCCGGGTACCCATTAGGCAGCTACGGATTAGGACCAGCAAGAAGTTCCTTGAAATAAATGTTAGTCATATTACCAATCGCATCCATGTTATTTGTGAAAGAACCATCCTCCATCCTAATATTTGCTTTTGCAAACACATTCCTCTCCTTGATACAAGCATGAAAATACTCAGTATTTTTGTCCCCCTATTTTAACCACTTTATCCTTGCATTATCCCTGGCAATTCTCTCTTTCTTCATCAAAAAATCTGACAAAAAAGTCCTTACCAATCAGATCCTCAAAAACAGACTCACTCCAATCTTCCTCCAGTTTTCTTTCAAGTAAATCAATATCTTTCATTACATCATCAAGATCCCTATCTAGGGAAAGAATATCCCTTTCCCACATCTTGAATTTACTCTTAAGGCATCTCAGTTTGTTTTGAATATTCATCCATGTATGCCCCTGAGAGGGTTCATTCCAGATCAGGTGAACCATATCATGAAAACCCGGAATTCCAGCCCAATGACAAAAATACCTGAACCTCTCATTGTTCTCATTTCCAGAAACAATATTAAGCCAGAGCAGAGAGTTATCAGAAAAACTACGAGCCAAATGAACCACCTCAGAACAAGCAAACATAGAAATAGCTTGCATATTACCCAAACATCAATCCAATCGACTCCAAGAACAGAAACCCCATTTTTGATTATTACACCACATGAACTTGTCACCTGAAAAACCAAGATCCATAAGACCATTACCCGCCATACATTGATTAAAATATAAGGTTGCTCTTCTAGCAAAAGTGCCTCTCCCCATTCTTTCATTAGGATCAACCACTACATTAAAATCACCTGCTATGAACAATGGGAAAGAATCAGGATGAAATTGATTAATATCATTCCACAAAGAATGCCTCTGCTAGGAATCACAACTGCCATAAACAAAGGAAACCAGAAAAGAGTGAAAGTCACTAGTCACCCTAACTGTAATAAGCTGGTCTCCCACCTGTATTTGATCCACCTTAAGAATCTTATTCCGGAATAACAAAATATATCTATTACTTGGATCTGCATGCATGAATCCTTGCATTTTTTGTTTATTTGAAATGACCTCAATCGTATTAGGATTCTGCTTGTGCTCAAGAATACCAACTAGAGTTATCTTCCTCCTGTTAACTTTAGAAACCACAAAACGAGTCTTAACCAGAGCACACAAACCTAGAGCATTCAAATTAGAATAGAAATCCTTGAAACAAATTAGGCCTGGTTTTGATCCCATGCATTTTGGTCAGATTAGGATATGCGGACAAAAGTTCCTGCATAGATCGAAACTTTGCTCTTGTGCACACTCCATTTTCCAGGAGCGAAGAAAATTTCTTAGGTGAAGCCGAAAAAGATCGACTCCTATGAGATCTCCCTTCTGCCTTACTTGGAGGAGATCGATTGCCATAGCTTTTAAAAATAGGAGCTATAACACCACTCTGCCTACCATCATCCGTTTTCTCATTAGAACAAGACCATGCTTTATTGTCAACTAAAATAAAAGAACGACACTTACTGCCATCACCTGGAATAGATTTATCTTCAACATTCTCTTGTAAAGCCTCTATATTGGACACTCTTCATCAGAGGAATTTAAAATAACATCATACCATACAAAGCCTGATTAGCCGGCCCTTCCCCTGAAATTTTGAAGCCTTTAACATTTATATACACACTCGATATACCATTCACCCTTGCTGGCCACAGAAAACCCTATAAGGAGTCATTAATACCCTGAGTACTCAAAGCCTGGAAGCAGTCTTTAATATCCGGTATAAGATCTTTTCAAGTATTCCCAGGTTCTACAGAAGAGACATCATTCACCTTCTCGATTTCCATAAGTTCATCATTAGATATCTCGGCTAGAATGTTCATGGTAGGATCTGTACGACATAAGACAACATGTCGCCACTTCCTGCAAACATGAATCGAATGCCCCTACAATGTACATTGAAAACAAAACCTTGGCAGTACCGGATATACAATATCCTGATTCCAAGCAATCAAATCTTTCACTTTCAGCGATATCTTATGCAAAATAGGATTCTACAGGTCTAGTTCAACACATATCTTCGCAGATGAAACATCCACACAACTACAGGTACAGACATCCGAACACTGAAATCCCCCAAGGGAACCCCCAATTACTCTAAGTATAGACTCATTATGCATCGTTAGAGGAAACCCTGGAAGATAAATCCACACCGCCCCTTTAGAACATCCCTTCCCTTTATGCACATCAAACGACCAACGAGCCAAATTGAAACGCCAACGCCCCATACTTCTGGGAGCATTACACCATGCATTAATGAAATCCAATTCTGAAGCAAAGATTAAGCAAAAAAGAAACCTGATGAACTGACGAAATCTTAACTAAAAATGAAATCCCCCATGAATCCCCAATCTTCATGAAAAACGATAAAGGCGGCTTTGTTGATCCAAAACGCGCAACAAGAGTCAATTTAAGACAATCACCCGCCTCATCATACGCCTTCGACGAGATCTCCACAGTTAGACCAGAAACGTTTCTGCAAATCGTCTGAGAGAACGGAGGGATTTCCGGAAATCCAAAATCATTCAAACCTTGGGACGAGCCACAGAGAGCCTCCTTGAAAGATGTTGGTCTATGCTCGTCTGCATAGAAGGATCCAAAGATCGGTGTCTGGACGGAGCCATGATCCATGGTTATCGGCACCGAAATCTTAATCGAAGAGGAACTCAAAGAAAGACCAGACGAAGACACCATTCTCCCGAAATCTTCAGTCCTTTCCCTAATTTGAACTTCTATTCGAAACATGATTTAAATGAGAAATTACTTCCACGAAGTTTCTGACCCATGATCCTTTCGGGTTGGAAATCCCAACACAATTATCATCATACTAGTTGTTGACTCCGTTATTCCTATTTTGGGCGGTTGACAAAAATAAAGGGATATTAGGGATAAAATATTTTAACTATTAAACACATAAATTAAAAAAATGGACATTAGATGGATAACTCATAATTCACATATATTCCACTACTTATGTTTTTTTTTTGTTTCGATCAAAGTTATCTAGGATCTATTTCCTGTCATGAAATCATATTTGAATGTTTATTCCTTTAATAATGATTTGTAGGGAGTTTCTAAATTTACTAAATCACGTCTTTTGGGAGTTTCAAATAAGGCGAGTAAAAATTTTCTCTTTGACATACATTAGGTGAATATCGATTCCACCCAAATGGACTCTTTTTGAGGTTATTACAACTAGGTAGATGTGTTCCAGATCCACATGCATTTAAAGTATCTGGAGAGGGATTTATATTCTAAAAAAACACTTATTGTATGATTTAACAAAACTTGTAGATGTTTTATTAATATTATTATTTTTCCATAAGTATTTCACTTGAGTTTCTTAATCCTAATCCCAAAAAAAACTACTAAACATTACTCTAGTACCAATTATGACTACCCATATTTGAATACACCTTAATTCATGAATTATTACATAAAGATACACTTAATACATCACCAAGATATCATGAGGATTAGTTTTTTTAGATAATTAGGTAAATTGAATAATAACATGAAACATTGATATGACAACATTATCTAAAAACTCAATATCATTCCATTAAATTCCATCAATCTTTTAATACTGCACGGGATACCATGGGGATTTATAAAAGAAAAGGTTGGGTTATAGAGCCTAATAAGGGAATAATCATAACATATGATAAGGTAAAGTAGTAAATGTGAGTCCATAAGAGTATCAATATAATATAATATTGGTGGGAATCATAAACATGAGCATAAAATCATGACATTAGATGATGAAAAAAAGACAAAATTAAAATTTGGAAACAACATAAACATGACATCATAAACATAATTGGAGGATAAACATCGAGACATAATAACATAGTATTCTTCTAAAAATATTCCATATACCATACATGGTATCCCATGAGATAAAAATATTACCCAAGGCACTAGAGGCTATATAATTATGGTCCCACCTTTCACAGTCATTTCATGTACAATCATATGTGTGACACATAGATCATTCAATATAGGATCATATTTCATCACATGTAATCCAATGATTATGGAGTGGAGTATTCATACATAGAATTTACAAATAACTAAAGGATATGAAAATATAAGGGAATACCCTTGAGTGTAAATGGGCATGGGCATTAACTACACATCTGTTTGTCATGGAAAATCACAAGATAATTTTGTCATCATAATAGTGGTAAATAAAGATTCTTGGACGCTTTTAATAAGAGTGAAAGGGAACTATAACAATATTTAAATCATTGGGATAGTAAAAAGGATGTGTGAAAGCATATCCCAACATAAAATTTTGGAAATCAAAAGGCACAATATAATGAAGATTCTTGAATAAAGTGGAGAACGGGATGATCTATTACATTCAGAGGGAGTTCTAAAAGACCAGGAATAGATACATAAGATCCTGGGGGATAATTGGGAAGGATCTCGAATAAAAATTTCAAATTTGATTCATTATTAATGATTTTTTAGTTTAGTGGAATAGGTTTTGGGGTTGTTTTTTATAGCAAAAGAGAGGGGAATTCTTAATTAATTTATAAACATAGGTTTTGGACTCGATATGAAAAATTATTCCAAACCAAAATCCATCGGATATTTTTCCAATTTTATATTCATAATAAGAATGATTTTAATTATTTTTTAGGCTAGAAATTTATATCCTTAAATTAATACAATTTTTGATCAGGAAGTGAGTTTGGTTTATAAAGTATTTGTTTTAAAAAATGAAAATATAATAGAGGGTTTGGAGGATTTATTAAGGGTTTATAAAATTAATAAAAAAACAAAAAAAAAATATTTTAAAACGGAAATTTTTATCATGGATACTATTTATTTTATTTTATGACATCATTTTTGGGATTATATGTTTTCATAATATGTACTATGCATTTTTTATATTTATTTTTTACCCAACTATCAAACTCATAAAATTATGAAAAATTAAACATTTTCTAATATTAACATGATGATTTATAAATTAATATTTATTATATCCAAATAACTCTATAAATATTTTAATTTACATGTTTAATTCAAAAATCCACATTAATTTAAAAATATTGGTTTTTTGACAGTAACAGTTTTTTTACACTTAAAATTTTCATTTGACATCATAAAATTATATCAAAATACATTTAAATAAATATTTTTTAATAATATATTTTTTTAAATAACATTTATTTGAAACATTCTAGAGTTTATCAAAAAGTGTTTTTATTAAACTATATATTTCCCAAAAATGCAATTTTTGTTTTAGTGTATAAATATCTAATTTTTATCACACTCATTATTTAATAATTAATAAAATAATAAAAAAACATAATAATTTTTTTATTAAAAATAAAAATATAAATAATTCATACTAATAGGGTCTATATATACATAACTTATTGTTAAACCATTGTATGCTATAAGAGTAAGGTGTAAGATGGTGACATAATCTTGGGGAGGTTCAGTGAACATGATTTGAGTCGTGATATCAATAAGCTTGAACTTATCCCATAGATGGATTCATTCATGCTTCAATTATTGAATCCTGAATTGGGATTTTTCAAGGTAAAATCTCTGATATTACATCTCCCATATAAGATCTAATAAATGGGATTCATTGGAAATGAGCATACTAGTCGACGACATCTCTTCGTTTGTTTCAATTGGATTTATCATGACCCTTAATGTATACTGATCATTAAATCATTAAAAAATGACTATACTATAAGTGGATATGATTCATAAAATTAATTTTAATTTGAAAGGATATATCATATTGTGGTTTGAAATTACCAATGTAGTGCATGTGTTTTCTATAATTTCACTTCATAAAAAATTACTTATTTTAAAAAGGGAATTTCATTTCCAAATGTTTTGGTTATTACAATAGGTTATATTCTAATAATTTTTATAGGGAATCTCATTCAAAGACTCACAATCATTGGCCTTTTTATTCCTCAGGTATACTCAATACACCTATATTAACACTCTAAATGGCTGACTATTACTTTCATTTAAATGGAGTAACATGATATTGGATATGAAAGGATTGAATACATATCTCCCCATTATTGTCACTATATGTTTCAGTACAATTAATTTCATCATGAACTATATTTTTAGGTGTTTGGAAGAATTATTTCCCTTGAATAAAAATATAAACTCAAGTTTTGTCCCATCATTAGAATATTTCTTCATGGGAAGTTAAAGATGCATAATAGTAAGACTAGTTGATGTTGTTTCATTATTGTTTGAGACACTTATATTTTATATGGATGAAAATACTAAAATCTATATGTATCTATGTATTTCATTCACTTATTCTTTGTTTGATGGGTTCCCCAATACACCCTCATATTTTTTAGGTCCATATATATTTATTTCTCTAAATACCTTTAGGCTATGTTTCATATCATTTAATAATAATTTCTCTTGATAATTTATAATTTTTGTATAATTTTTTTCAAATTTCTTATTGAAATTATTTTTCAATCACTTATTTAAGAATTATTTATGATTCTTTTCCAACATCACATTAATCTTGTGAAAGTATAGATATTAATTATTTTGTGGGGTTACATGACCAGAGTAGAATTCCTGATAGACATCATATCTTATGCCACCATAATTGGACATATGTGTGGACCTACATTTACAATAACCCTTTAGTAGAAAAAAGGATTTTGTAGCATAAATAAGATTACATAAATGATCAATTTTTTTTAATGCACTCGATTTTCAAATAAACTCATCAAGGATTATGCCTTCTTTCTCTTACCCTTTTGGAACAGTCCATTTCTGATGGTTCTATAATATTCTAGTCAATTTTTTATCTTAAATGTAATTTATAGTCTATAGTAATAAGTTCATCCTTCTTTGGTTTTCATCTATTTGAAAAGTCAATGAAGTCACTCCCTTTTTTTTATCAATTCTATATTTAGGATTTCTTGATACTAATGCGATTAGCTGAATGTGGAATAAATAAAAAAAATTATTTATGGATTTCATCCCTTCCCCCCTTAATATTTTTCATTATATATATAGTATTTGTAAACCATACTATTGTTGAGGAGAAAGGGGTTAAAATTTTAATAACTCAAATTCAATTAATTAGTTGATAAAAAATTATTAACTAAGGTAACTACTGATATATATTTTTATTTGGATTTGTCTTTGCATGCAGTCGAGGTAGATAAAGAAATGAATCAACACCCTTCAGTGAATGAAATATTTTTAGTGGTCAATATATAAATAAGGGATTCAATATTGTTTTAGAGGAAAATTCGATATCTTTGATGATAATACACACCAACATTTGGTGTGAATTATTGTTACATGGACACGATTTTTTTCCCATATATTGATTCTAGTGGCACATAAAATTTTCAATAAATCATTTCAATTGGAAGAACATTTTATTCCATCAAGAACTATCAAATTTATGGGAAAAAGAGATGGTGGCCTTAGGATCAATGAATATCATTGGCTCTATAGCATCCTGATAGGTGAAAAAATATGATTTAAAAACCTCATCTATTGTTTTTGTTTGTTCTAGTTTTGAAAAAACACTACCACAAAAAAATCACTTATTTAACTGGTATAATAATATTTTTCACTAATAGTCTGAAAAGATTTCCTAAATAGGAAATTATATTATTTAATTAACTATCATTAATATGAACATGTGTGTTAGTGGTGAAAAAAAGTAACCATTCATCACTCATTTTCATTATTATCATATTACAAGTTCCTTCCCTTTCCCCATTTTAAAATAAATGACTGGATTCCAATCTTCAATGAAAAATATTTTGACGTTATGGGATATATTTTTTACTTATCAATTAAAGAATCCCCTCTTAAAATACTGTCACGACCCCCTCCCCACAAAGTGTACCCCTCCTGGTCCGACAATGTGAGAAGAGAGATAATGACCCCCGAGTCCCGCCTCCAGTAGGCCCCGAGTTGGTGACTAGCACTGAGGGTATAGTAACACACAAATGGGAGACATTACCCTCTAAGAGAACACATGCGGAAGAGAGAGATAAGATAGACACCAATCAACTCCAACTCAGAACTGTAAATATAAAAGAAATCCAAGTGCACAAATGGAATGTCATGCAAAAGTACTATAACTAAAAGGGGAAAAACTGTAAGTACCCAAAAGAAAGTAAAACAGCTGCAACCACAAGCCCGAACAACTCCTGCAACCCCAATCTAGTAGAAACCGGCTTGTTCTCCAACCTACTCCAAGTGACCTGAAAAATAGTTTATATAAATACTTAGGGTGAGTATAACAGTATACTCAGTAGGATCCTCCCCGAAGCCTCTCATGCAAAAGTAAAGGAAGCATGCTAAATCACAGTGAACAACAAGTGAAACTAACTTGTCACCTAAATGAGTATACTAGGTTCCCAACCTCACCGTGGCTACTCTCACCAAGTAATGCATACAAGAATATATCCTATAGTAAAGAATATCAAGAGTACCCCGCTACTACTTCCCCACTGGTTTGCCTCTTTGCCCCAACGTTGCACGTCCTAAGCATCTCTCTCTAAAAGGCTTGCCCGCAGACACCTGGGTGAAGCACCACAATCTGCACCTCGTGCACCACAAAGGCTTTCCCACAGACACCTGGGCAAATCACCACACCATCCTCACAACCAAAGTAACCATGTAGTTTTCAGGATCCACTACAGCTTGCATAACGTGTATCATACGTCGGGTATTATACCTCAAGCCATTACAACCCATACTCCGAGTAAGGATCCTCAAGCCATCACAACCTATACATGTTACAACTATAGTAGTCCATAGGATACTATATCCAGAATATATGTGTGTGAATAACTACAAGCCATTACATCCCTCTACACACATATATGAGGAAAACTAACTGTTGTGCCTAATGGCACAAGTATCTACCAAGAGAAGAGAGCGGGGCTAAAGGGGGTAGTCAGCCATTCATCCTCCCACCAGAATGTTGGGGAAAAAACCCCCTAGGGCTCAGAATCCCTGGGGTGTCAGTAGCCCTTACTGACAGGGTGGAGTAGCATATAGAAACACAAAAAAGTACAAATATACTATAACTCACAAAAACACTATGGGCATAACCTAGTCTTAGACACAACTGCAGCTAACGTCTCTCGGACTCCGGGCTTCCACTTCTAAGACTAGGTATCCTATAAGCACACAACCATTTTAAGAGCTTTATTAGATTACGCCATTCCCTTTTTATCAGTTCAACTGTACGTTAATTAATTCTTTAAACATTAATTAACCATGAAAAATTCCACATTAAATTCCATTAGCATCACACCCAAAGTCAACTGTTCCTTCAAAAGTTCTCAACCTCATCATTATGTTTCAGCGAACACCAACCCCATGGGTTAACACCATTTATTCAAACATTCATTACAGAAACACGTTCCCATATTCCCAGGCATTCTAGAAAATCATTCTATGCTAATAACACAAGGGGATCAACACGTTCAGTAGATGTACTACCCATCGAGTCCTTGCCACCTATAGCAAGAGCGTAGACCCATCCTTCCTGTAGAAGCTAAACATGAAAAGCATGTGGCATACCCCATGTGTCTTTGCCTCTTTCGGAAGAAGGGTAAGCAAGACCAGCTGCCTTGAGCAGTGGGGAAAAGTAAAGTATACAATCAACCAAAAGAAACAGCAACCATCCAACAATCACAACCATCTCATTCCATCATCCCTGGTGTCCTCCCTGACACTCACATGCATAAACTGATGCATCTCGCAACTCTAGGCATCATCCACTACCACAACCAAAAGGCCTCTATGCCCCCATATACCACAACAACCATCCAGGATCACATCACAACACAAACAGTAGGAAAGCAAGCATCACATCAATTGGCTCTTGGCCCTTTAACAATCAAGAGGGTAACTCAGAACCCTTCAAGGAATTATCAAACAATAAAATTATTTAATCCATCATGAATTAACAGATTTATAATCCTTTTGTTCCAACATCGGGAAACCTAACCAGTAAGCTATCACAAATGATCATACATGCTTACTACGCCAATTTGATTAACATAAAAATTACAACAAGAACCAGATTCGTTCACATGCCACTTTATCTTTAGCCAACAAATATCAATTAATCATGGTTTACATTCTTTACTGATTTCCATCAAGAACAACAGCTAAGAAAAGAAAGCATAGATATCACACTATCTAGCAAAACAAGAGGCAATAACATACGATCGATGCAATTTCTTTATCCGGTTCAAAATATTTATTAATTCAATTCTATTTTTTCATCCAGGGGGATTAAACATGCTATCCCTACAGTTGCACGTAAAAGAAAGAGAAGCAATGAATCCCCTACCTCAAAGGTTTTTGATGAAAATCACAACGGTTGAAGAACGCTCAAGGAACCCCGGTCGATTCTCCAAAACCCACCTTATTTCTATTATCCTAGAAATATCAAGACCAAATATCATCATATTTGGCATCCACACACTTAGATCTACCCATATCGGGTGTAGATCTAAGAAACTGAGAGAAGAGGAGAAGTAGATCCAAGTGGATCTAAGAAACCGATCAAGAACGAAGAAGAACGATCACATACCTCAAGAAACGACTTTGATTCACCAAGAGAAGCCTTTAGATCACCTCCAAAATGCTTGGGAGAGGTTCTCCTACCTTCAAGGAAGGGTAATCCCAAGTTATGGCCACTTAGGAGCTTAAACGGGCAAGTTAGATGCAAAATGGTTGATATCCACAATTTTAGGATCTAAGATTAAGTGCCTGCACGGTTAGTCTGCACGGTTTGACAAACCGTGCATTAGCTACTACCTCGTCAAACACTCCTCCCATGGTTAGGATGCACGGTTAGACAAACCGTGCGCTAACCATGAGTTAGCCACTGTCTCTAAAACCAACCTTGCACGATTTGGCCGCACGGTTTAGGCAAATCGTGCGCTAACCATGTGTTAGCCACTGTCTCTAAAACCAACCTTGCACGATTTGGCCGCACGGTTTAGGCAAATCGTGCGCTAACCGTGCGAAAGATATTGCCCTTTAGCTTTCCTTAAAGTTCACCCAAACACACCCCAAGTCACCTTAACCTCCCGGAACACCTCTAACACCGCATTTTCACAATGTAATGGACTGGAGAGGTCTGGGACATTACATCAGATACCTCTCAAAACATTCTCATCCTCGAGAATCCAAAACCCACCTAAAGTGAAAACAAAACAGGGTCTGAACAACCGCCCCTCGAGATACCTCTCAAAAGAGAGCAAGCCACTAAAACAACAAAGGGATCCATCTCATAAATATGAAAGTTTCATAACCACACAAGTTACAATGATACATGAAGAGAGTTAAACATTAAACAACTCTAGGTACTGAGCACGTATCTGTGACTCACGTTCCTAGGTACTCTCCTCCATTACATTGTGTTGCCACAAGACACAAATTAAGGGAATAGAATGCCCTCACAACACCTTCTACTTGTGGTCTTGGATCTCCACAGGTCGCTCCTCAAAGGTTTCATCATCATCGACATCAATATCTCCCCAATCGATGATGTGAGAGTCGTCATGAAGATAACGATGGAGCCATGATACATGGAAAACATCATGTATTCGACTCATCTGAGGGGGAAGTGCTACTCGATACGCCATAGCTCTAATAGAAGTTAACACCTCGAAAGGCCCAAAAAACCAGGGAGAAAGCTTACTTCCACGACCAAACCTTCGCTTCCCACGACGGGGAGTCACCTTCAGAAACACATGATCCCCACCATTAAACTCTAAGGGTCTCCTTCTTTGATCGGCATATGATTTCTGATGATCTTGCGCTGTCTTAATCCTCTCACGAATCACCTGAACCATCTCTGTTGTATTTTTCACTAGTTCCGGACCGAGAATTGCTGACTCTCTGACCCTAGTCCAGCACAACGGAGAATGGAAAGTCCGACCATACAAGGCTTCAAACGACGCCATACCAATGGTGGAGTGAAAACTATTATTGTAAGAGAACTCCACCAAGGGTAAGTGCCTCATCCATGAACCTCCAAAATAAAGAACAAAAGAGAGTAACATGTATTCAAGAGTTTGGATAGTTCGCTCTATCTGACCATCCGTTTGAGGATGAAAATCAGTGCTAAGGCATAGCTGGGAACAAAAAGTATGTTGGAGACCTCTCCACACCCTGGAGGTAAAATGTGGATCTCGATCAGAAATGATCGTCCAAGGGACTCCATGAAGTCTCACCACCTCCCCTAGATACTGCCTCGACAAAACTTCCACCGAGCTTGACTCCTTGATTGCTATAAAGTGGGCCTATTTTGTTAAACGATCCACTAACACCCAAATAACATCATGTCCTCCTGGATCTCGAGGTAAACCAGTAACAAAGTCCATTGAGATGTCCTCCCACTTCCACTGAGGAATCTCTAATGGCTGGAGAAGACCACCTGGAACACAATGTTTTACCTTCACCTTCTGGCATACTAAACATCGAGACACAAACTCCGCAACCGCACGCTTCAGCCCAGGCCACCAAAACTGACTCCTCAAGGATGAGTACATCTTTTTCACGCCAGGATGTACTGCTAAGGGTGAAATATGGAACTCTCTGAGAACCGTCTCGCGCATCATCAATGGAACAAAAAGCCTTCCCTGATGCAACAGTCGATGTTTTTCATCCTCCGACCAACCATCAGGGGCATCACCACAAATAACTCGGTCTCTCCCGACCTCCACCTCCAGATCCCCCAACTGGGACTCTTCCACCTTCTGCACCAGGGATGACTATACCATCATCTGAAAAAGACAACCTCTACCCCCAACTTCTCCCATATCAAGATGCAATGCTGACAGTTCTTCCATTACTCTCCATGAATCACCAGATTCACACACAACATCACTACATGAATTTCAGCTCAGCGCATCAGCTACAACATTCCCTTTTCTAGGTGTATATGATATTTCAAATTCGTATTCCTATAAGAACTCCATCCACCGATGCTGTCATAAGTTAAAGTCACACTGGGAGAAAACATATCTCAAACTCTTATGATCGGTGAAAACCACAAAGCGCTCACCAATGAGGTAATGTCTCCACAACTTCAGAGAAAACACCACGGATGCCAACTCAATATCATGGGTGGCATAGTTGTGTTCATGGGGATGCAACTGTCGAGACCCATAAGAAACAAATGACCTCTGCTGCATGAGAACACAACCTAACCCCAGATGTGAAGCATCGCAAAAAACATCAAACTGGACTCCCTCAGATGGAAGACAAAGGACTGGAGCACTTAATAACTTCTCCTTTAGATACTCGAAAGATTCCTGACACTGATCAGTCCATATGAATGACTGATCCTTCCTGGTCAAAGCTGTTAGAGGAGTTGCAACTTGTGAGAAATTGGCTACGAACCTCCTGTAGTAGCCTGCGAGACCAAGGAAACTTCGCACCTATGACACTGTCTTGGGGGATGCCCAAGACACAACTGCTTATATCTTCGATGGGTCCACTGCTACTCCCTGTTGGGACACAAAATTCCCCAAGAAATGGACTTATCGCATCCAAAAATCACACTTTGACAACTTCCCAAATAGCCGTTGTCGATGAAGAACTCCCAAAACGGCTTACAGATGCTGCACATGCTCCTCCTCAAATTTAGAGTACACAAGGATGTCGTCAATGAAAACTACCACGAACTTGTCCAGGAACTCACGGAACACAACATTCATCAATCCCATGAATATAGTTGGAGCATTCGTCATGCCAAATGACATTACAACGAACTCATAATGCCCATGACGACAACGGAAAGCAGTCTTCGGAATATCCTCATCCTTCACACGCATCTGATGGTATCCTGACCGCAAGTCGATCTTTGAGAACCAAATTGCACCCTTCAGTTGATTGAATAAATCATCAATCCACGGAAAAGGATAGTGATTCTTTATTGTCACTTTTTTCAAGCGACGATAATCGACACACAACCGAAAACTGCCATCATCCTTCTTTACGAACAAAACTGGTGCACCCCATAGTGACACACTTGGCCAAACAAAACCGAATTATAACAGACCATCAAGTTGTATACGTAGATCTCGCAACTCAGAAGGGGCTATCCTATAAGGAGACATAGAGATAGGAGATTCTCCTGGATGTAGCTCAATCCCAAACTCAATCTCTCGTTGAGGGGGTAATGCTACAACCTCTTCTGGAAAGACATCAGGGTACTCCTCTACGACCCTTAGAAACGCCAACTGCCAAACCTCTAAAGAACTCGACATCATCTCATCCATCATGGATAATAAGGATGAAACATGCCTATGACCCATCCGAGGATCTAGCTCACCAACAAACACCACTTATTCTCCATCTGCACCAAAGAAAACGACCTTCTTCCTGAAGCAATCCATGATAGCCTACACCGAATACAACCAATTCATGCCTAGGATGACATCATATGGTTGTATTCGTAAACATAGAAAATCTCCCCCAAGAGTGGTGTTTCCCCAAAACTAGCTCCCAATCTCTACATATTTCAAACAAGTCAGCTCGACCTCCAACTGGTATAGTCAACGCCAAGGGCACTGGAAGCCTCTCTACCTCAAGTCCCAATGCATGGACAATGGTAGGTGATATGAAGGTGTGTGTCTCTCCTGAATCAAACAAGGAATACACCAAGGTAGAAAACAAGCAAAGGGTACCTTGAACGACATCTGGCTCGTCTGGTGCTGGCAACGCTAGAGCATGAAGCTGACCATGACCTCCTCCACGACCTCTCTGACCCTGATGACGACCACCACCACGTCCGCACTCTGCTCTCTGAGGACGTGGAGTGTCATGGGGTTGTCCTCTGCCTGCCCCATCTACCCTCTGCTAATCTAATGCTGGTGCAACTGGCTGCTGTTGCCTCGGATGGAACTGCCTCAACGGAGGAACCTGGAGCATAGCGACCGGTGCACGATGACCACTCAGAAAGGTTGGGCACTCCCGCTGCTGATGGCCATGACCACCAAAAGAAAAACAAGTGCCTGACCCCTTGGCATAGGCCTGAGAGTTGCTGCCTCTGGAGAAACGAGATGGGAAGGGCTGGGACCTACCCTCGGCTGAACAGAAACTCTTCTGCCATGAAAATCGGGAAACCTGGACCACAACCTTGCTTCATGAGGGATCATGATGATCCCCCTCTCATGATGATTCTGTCCTAGCCAAAGTACTCTCGACAACCTATGCTCTCGCCAACACCTCAAGATATGTCTTCAGCATAAATGGGGTGACCTGGTGCTAGATCTCTAGATGAAAAACCTCCTCGAAATGCCTCGCCCTGGCCTCCTCACATGGTAACAGGTCCGAGGCATATCGTAAAAGGACCCTGAAACAAATTCCAAACTCTTGAACAGTAGAGCTCCCCTATCGAAGGGTAAGAAGCTTCTGGCGACTGGACGCCTTCGCAGTCGAGGAAAGGAACTCGACTCGAAACTTGTCTCGAAACTCTTTCCAAGAGATCGATGATTCCTCACGATCCCTGATGAACAAGAACCACCACTACCTTGCTGCTCCACACAGCATCATCATAGCTAAGGACACCCAGTGCTCCTTCTGAGCACAGATCGAACTGAAGGCTATCTCGACCTCCTCTAACCAGTCGTCCGTGACTGCATCTGAAATGGAACCCTCATACTTCTATAGACTTTGGCACTGAAACTCTCGAAGTGTCTTCCTCCAAGTATCGTCGTCATCAACCTCTACCCTACGGCGATCTGCTGGAACAGCCTGCTTGACATTTTCGGCGCCAACCTGATGAGGACGTCGACCTGGAACCATACCTGTAAAATAACAAACTGTTAGAGCTCCTAAACCTAGAACATGGAAGACCCAACATTAATTAATTAATTTTTTTTCTTTTATTCATTTTAGGTTAACCTATCCCAAGGTCTACCCATTCAAACACAGGAACAAAGAATAATGATTCATGATCCTTTCCTAGGTCTCTACCTTACAACTAGTATCACCTTGTTTAGTAGCCATTGTAAACTTAAAGGTCCGTACATCAGATCACATGGGGCCCTAAACGCCTATGTCTCATCTAGTCTCTAGTGTTTACCTCACTTGCTAAACATTAATGACACCGTTTCCATACCAACCCATGCAACCTCACCTGTTCCTAACTCCAAACTCCATCTTATCCCTCAACCAGACCTTTGATACCACTCTGTCACGACCCCCTCCCCACAAAGTGTATCCCTCCTAGGCTGGCAATGTGAGAAGGGAGATAATGACCCCCGAGTCCCACCTCTAGTAGACCCCGGGTTGGCGACTAGCACTGAGGGTATAGTAACACACAAATGGGAGGCATTAACATCTAAGAGAACACATGCAGAAGAGAGAGATAAGATAGAAACCAATCAACTCCAACTCAGAACTGGAAATATAAAATAAATCCAAGTGAACAAATGGAATGTCATGAAAAAGTACTACAACTAAAAGGGGAAAAACTGTAAGTACCCAAAAAAAGTAAAACAGCTGAAACCACAAGCCCGAACAGCTCCTACAACCCCAAGCTAGTAGAAACCGGCTTGTTCTCCAACCTGCTCCAAGTGACCTGAAAAACAGTTTATATAAATACATAGGGTGAGTATAACAGTTTACTCAGTAGGATCCTCCCCGAAGCCTCTCGTGCAAAAGTAAAGGAATCATGCTAAAGCACAGTGAACAACAAGTGAAACTAACTCATCACTTAAATGGGTATACTAAGTTCCCAACCTCACCGTGACTACTCTCAACAAGTAATGCATACAAGAATATAGCATATAGTAAAGAATATCAAGGGTAACCCGCTACTACTTCCCCACTGGTTTTCCGCTTTGCCCCAACGTCGCACTTCCTAATCATCTCTCTCCAAAAGGCTTGCCCGCAGACACCTGGGCGAAGCACCACACCATCCTCACAACCAAAGTAACCAGGTAGTTTCCAGGAGCCACCACAACTCACACAACGTGTATCATACGTCGGGTATTATACCTCAAGCCATTACATCCCATACTCCAAGTAAGGATCCCTAAGTCATCACAGCCTATACACGTTATAACTATAGTAGTCCATAGGATACTATATCCATAATATATGTGTGTGAATAATCACAAGACATTACAACCCTCTACACACATATATGTGGAAAACTAACCACTGTGCCTAATGGCACAAGTATCTACCAAGAGAAGAGAGCAGGGCCAAAGGGGGTAGTCAGCCATTCATCCTCCCACCAGAATGTTGGGGAAAACACCCTCCAGGGCTCAGAATCCCTGGGGTGTCAGTTTCCCTTTCTGACAGGGTGGAGTAGCGTATAGAAACACAAAAGGTACAAATATACTATAACTCACAACCACACTATGGGAATAACCTAGTCTTAGACACAACTACAGCTAACGTCTCTCGGACTCCCGACTTCCACTTCTAAGACTAGGTATCCTATAAGCACACAACCATTTTAAGAGCTTTATTAGATTGCGCCATTCCCTTTTTATCAGTTCAACTATATGTTAATTAATTCTTTAAACATTAATTAACCATGAATAATTCCACATTAAATTCCATTAGCATCACACCCAAAGTCAACTGTTCCTTCAAAAGTTCTCAACCTCTTCATTATGTTTCAGCGAAAACCAACCCCATGGGTTAACACCATTTATTCAAACATTCATTACAGAAACACTTTCCCATATTCCCAGGAATTCTAGAAAATCATTCTATGCTAATAACACAAGGGGCTCAACACGGTGAGTAGATGTACTACCCATCGAGTCCTTGCCCCCTATAGCAAGAGCATAGACCCATCCTCACTAGAGAAGCTAAACATGGAAAGCACGTTGCATACCCCGCGCGTCTTCACCACTTTTAGAAGAAGGGTAAGCAAGACCAGATGCCTTGAGTAGTGGGGAAAAGTAAAGCAGACAATCAACCAAAAGAAACAGCAAGCATCCAACAATCACATCCGTCTCATTCCATCATCCCCGGTGTCCCCCCCGACACCCACATGAATAAACCGATGAATCTCTCTACTCTAGGCGTCATCCTTTGCCACAACCAAAAGGCCTCTATTCCCCCACATACCACAAAAACAATCCAGGATCACATCACAACACAAACAGCAGGAAAACAAGCATCACATAAATTGGCTCTTGTCCCTTTAACAATCAAGAGGGTAACTCAAAACCCTTCAAAGAATTATCAAACAATCAAATTCTTTAATCCATCTTGAATTAACAGATTTATAATCCATTGGTTCTAACATTGGGAAACCTAACCAGTAAGTTATCACAAATGATCATACATGCTTACTACGCCAATTTTATTAACATCAAAATTACAAAAAGAACCAGATTCGTTTACATGCCTCTTTATATTTATCCAACAAATATCAATTAATCATGGTTTACGTTCTTTACTAATTTCCATCAAGAACAACAGCTAAGAAAAGAAAGCATATATATCACACTATCTAGAAAACACAAGAGGCAATAACATACGATCGATACAATTTCTTTATCCGGTTCAAAATATTTATTAAGTCAATTCAATTTGTCATCTAGGGGGATTAAACATGCTAACCCTACAGTTTCACATAAAATAAATAGAAGCAATGAATCCCCTACCTCAAAGGTTTTTGACGAAAATCACAACGGTTAAAGAACACTCAAGGTACCCGGGTCGATTCTCCAAAACCTGCCTTAGATCTCTTATCTTAGCAAGATCAAGACCAAAAATCATCATATTTGGCATCCAAAAACTTAGATCTACCCATAACGGGTGTAGATCTAAGAAATTGAGAGAAGAGGAGAACTAGATCCAAGTGGATCTAAGAAACTGATCAAGAACAAAGAAGAACAATCACATACCTCAAGAACCAGCTTCGATTCTCCAAGAGAAGCCTTCAGATCACCTCCAAAATGCTTGGGAGAGGTTTTCCTACCTTTAAGGAAGGTTAATCCCGAGTTATGGATGCTTAGGAGCTTAAACGGGAAAGTTAGAGGAAAAACGGTTGAGATCCACAATTTTAGGATCTAAGATTAAGTGCTCGCACAGTTAGTCCGCATGGTTTGACAAACCGTGCGCTAACCGTGCGTTAGCTACTGCCTCATCAAACACTCCTCGCATGGTTAGGCCGAATGATTAGAAAAACTGTGCGCTAACCGTGCATTAGACACTGTCTCCAAAACCAACCTTGCACAGTTTGGCCGCACGGTTTAGGCAAACCGTGTGCTAACCGTGCGAAAGCTATTGCCCTTTAGCTTTCCTTAAAGTTCACCCAAATGCACCCCAAGTCACTTTAACCTCCCGGAACACCTCTAACACCGCATTTTCACAAATTAATGGACTGGAGAGGTTCGGGCCATTACAAATAAACTCCAAATTCTATCATTTCCCCCATCATCATATATTCTACGATCACCCTAAATGATCGGGAGGCTATAATTTTTTATGGAAGATTGATATACTTAACTTTTTTTATTATGTGGGAGATTTTTTAGTGAGATTTTTATACTATTGAGATTGGGTTTTTTATTTCTATAAATTCCATTCATATTAATGTTCTATTCCAAAATTAATATGGAATTCATTATCATACTTTGGGTTATACCTTATTATTGTGAATTTATTTTTGTTAATCACTATAGGTCACAATATCCCTCACAAAAATCATACTGCAAGTCACAAGGCCTTAGTTATAGTTCTCTATGATATCCCTAGGATTAGGTCTATAGAAATATCAAATAATATTATAATTCAACCATTATAATTTGAATTATGATGATGGGGTTTAATTGACCAATTTACTTTTCCAACTCATAATATATTAATAAAAGGCGTGGTCCTATAGTACTCTTATTTATATTTATATATATATAACATTCAAAAGTCTAGGGTTTTTAGTCTATTTGTGGGTGACTTGTATAACATCCAAGAATGAATACATTTGGTTCCATTGATAAAAAATCATGATTTCATTTCTCTCTTTGATATCAAAAAATGTGACCCAATTCCAACCATCGAAAACATGAAACATCCAAATTTTATATTGGATAAGTTACATAACCATGGATATATTATGTTTATATATTTTATAGAAATAAAAAACCATAATATATATTAGATTTTATACTATTAATAAAAAATTCTTTCAACACTTATTTGAAATCACTCAAAATATACTATTAATCTAGACAATTCTTCATTGGTATTCAAATCATCACAATAATTTTGAAAAACATTTTAAATATTTGAGTGAGTATAAAATCAATTTAAAGGGTGTTTTAGAAATATATGTGGTAGCCATTTCCCTTTTAAAATTTTATAAAATTTATTTCAAAAACATTTTCTTTTATATAAAATATTTTAAGATAAATAAAAAAATTGATTTAACACATATTTTCCCTTAAAATGTATCATTTTAAAATTCCAAAATTGGAGATGCTTCACAAACTTTCTTAAACATAAATTTAAATTTTAAAAAACATATTATATATAGGCACAATATCCTTTAAAATAAATCTAAATTTATCATTTAAAATTTCAAAACATTAATTTCTTAAATAATCTACTTATTGAATTTAATGATACATAGAAAACATTATGAAAAACATATGGCCACTAGAAATATTTAAGTTCTAATAACCACTTTTTGGATATATTTTCCATGAGTTTATGGGTTCACCTCCCATTTCCATCATCATAATCAATACACACATACATTATTTCAAATAAAACATTTTTAGAAGGCATCAATATTGATTATAAATCCCTTAGAAATAACATTTCAAGGCTTCACATCTATATAATTTATTTTCAAAAAGGAAAATAATTTCATATCTAATAATCATAATAAATGTTGACCTAAAAGAGATTCTTTGTTTTCATAATGAATCAAGATAATATAAAAATTTATGGGCATCACTTATAAATAATTATTGAAAATTAAACTTAAGAAATATCATCTGATAGAAATATGGAATGTTGGTGAGAAATATACTGCATGGCCAAAAAATACATATAATCATGAATGGAATCAATGAATTTTAAAGTGAATTTGACAAAATCAAATAAAATTTTCTATAAAAACATTAAAATAAAATTCTTAAAATAAAATCCATTTCAAGTAAGAGTTCAAAAATAAATAATTCTAAAAATAGAATTCACTTACAAAAAGGATTTTGAAAACCATAAAGTAAAATTTTATTAAAAATGATTTCTCCTTACCTTTTTTATACTTATAATTTTTATTTTGTCCAATGGATAACTTTGGTGGAACCCAATAACTTCTCTTATGAACATTACTTCATCAAAAATATGCTTTTAATGAAAAGATTCTCTTATTATCATTGTGTTAATTATAAAACTGACAACTGGTAATAATGATGTTATTTTTGGGTAGAGTGTTTACAGAGGCCTGGTTGGTTATTAGAAAAAGTGAATGTTCTCATTTTATGCCCAAAATTCTGGGTAATATTCTCTTAAAGTAACCTACATTAAAATAAACCTTATATTATTATTCATATATTAAACTATACTACACTACACCATGAAAAACCAATTTTCAATATAGAATTATTTCTTAAGATGAATTTATGATTATATGAATTTTTAATAAAAAAATATTCCAAATTAGTATCTTTCATGGAGGTCAATTTCACTCTAGATTCATGTTTATGATGGTAACTATTAATATGTTATGTAGAGTGAGAAAAAAATTATAAACGATGATGATTTAATTTCTATTTAATTTCATTAATATTGTACTTATTTGTCAAAAAATGGAATTAACACTGACATGTTGATGAAATATTATACAAATATAGTCTTGAATTTTATCTAAAATAGTTTCACCTAATATATATGATAGTTTTGGATTCATTTATTCCTTAGTATTTTATTTTACACCATATAATAATTGTATTGTTTCAAAATATATTTCTATATCATTATCCTTCAATTAGATGTAGGTTTTATGTATGGAATACGATGATGATGTATCATGTTTAAATATAAGAGTGTGCACTTATGTTTATATGTCATTTAGATTACCTTTACATGTCTTTTAGTGTAAGGATGTTACCTTTACATAAGGATCACTGTACCCTTACATAGAAACCATGATGTGAGGAATGCCCATATGTGTTCTTTGAATTACAGTGATGAACGTTACATGGTTCATTATAAACTTACATGCGATTGAAATATTTGTCTTACCCTTACTCGAGTATCAAAAAACCCTTATGCAACATATTGGAGATCATGTTTACCCTTACATAGAAGTTGTGCTGCTTTTATACTGTTAGTCGATTTGGTTGTATAGCCTTATAAAACATTTAAATCTACAACACTTCCCAGACGTGAGTACCATATATCTTATTCACAATAATTATAAATAACAGGTTCCCCTTACGCAACTATAAAATGAACCTTATTCACCATTTAAGATCAGGTGGTCTCCCTTAGTCAGGATAATCCAGACATACCCTTATGTAGAAATTATAATACCTTTATGTGGGAAGGGAAACATACAAGATAAGAGTATGTATCCCAATAATAATACCTTCTCACATTCACAAATCTCATAAAACATGAGATCTCCCTTTATGAAACACTACAAAATAATCTCTTACACTCATAAAATTAGACATCCGACCATTATATAGAATTCATTATTATGAAAAATAAGATTACAACTATTAAATTTTTAAATTCTATAATTATTGTTCAAAATTATATATAATACATTATTTTATTATCATATTAATATATAACATATATAATTTAATTCATATTTTATTAAATTCATTAAAAATAAGTACATTCTTTACCATGCTAAATATTCTAAATATATATTTATCAGTAGTTCAAAGTCATCATTTAATATTATTAGAGTATTACACACAAAAGATATAAATATAGTCTTTATTAAATTATAAATATTATATGGATTTTATGATTTAATAAACTTCAATTAATATATTATTTATTGAATAATAAAAATATATAAAAAAGTAATAGAATTAAAAACATATGGATTTTTATTATAATCAAAAATAAAAATTTCATGAAAAAACAAATGTGATTATATGTGATTAATAATAACATGCACATTAAATTAACTTTTATTAATAAAGAATTTTAATTAATGAAATAACATGAAATTTTTTTATTCATTATCTTAATTATTAATGATTTTTAATAAACATAATTAAACATAACATTTAAAATAATATGCTAATAGATAAACATATTTTCATCTTGTTCTCTTAAAATATATTTTATATTTTTTTAATTGTAGAAATATTGTTTAGTTAAATGATTTATTTAAATGATATAAATACATTAAAATTTCACAATGATATGTTTACCCCCCCTTTAATAAATTTCTTCCTCTCAATTTGACCATGATCTCGGTAATCATGGATTATCATTTAAAAATACATTTTTTGAAATATGACATCATGGAAAGGGGAAATAAAAATTAATCCTAAAAAGTGGGAATTTTAAATACAAACATCATCATGAATAACATATAGTTAGGTTTCAAAATATTAATAAAATTAATTTGGATAGAAAATATGAACATTTTAGAAAAGTAATGTGATAATAATGTGGGATAGTGATAGAGATAATCTATAATAAGAGAGTGAATGATCATGGGAAAGTTAATGAACACACAAAAATAAACCAAAGAGGTGTTAAAAGGACCATCAATGTAGCGACTCGGGTTTTTGGCCCTGTCAGACTTTGGAATATTTCTACGAATAATTCCAGAGCTAGGCGCGAAGACGGCGTGCGATTCCGAGGCCCGGTGTGCCCAGAATTAATTTTATAAAAATATTAAGTATTTTTTATAATATGCACATGGCGGGGGTGTGATATCTCCTAAACGGTAGCTCAGAACGGGAATCTGAGGGCACGGTTGCGTCCGGAACGTGCCGTTTACCCTAGGCGGGGTGTAAACTTTGCAGGCGCGGGCCTGCGGTGAGAAACGCCACCAGGGGCGTTTCCGTAAATAAGTAGTAAGTTAGTGTGCGAGGGTCGACACGAATAACTTCTAAACGGAGTCTCGGATGGAAAATCTGAGACCGCCGTTGCGTTCAGAATGACGCGTTTACCCTAGGGGTGACCTTACTTTTGTTCGCATCGGGCGTTGGGTCCGAGCCGAGTTTGGTGTCGGCGAGCGGCTGATATAAATATCAGCGCCCCCCCCTTTAATCGTTTTTCATCGTTCTTCGCCGTTCTTCACCGCCACTCCGCCAAAACGAGCAAACGAAGCGCCCACGAGCTCGAAATTCGACGGCGGACGTTCCAGGAGCGCGCAGCGGAAGCTCTGGAGCGCGGATCTGAGGCAGAACGTCGGCGTTTCGCCCGCGAGGTAGGCGGTTTGAGTTTTACAATCCCGGATCCTGTTTTTGTGTTGTTTTTCTTCAAATTTTCATAAGATTTGTTTAGTTCGGGTCCCGAGCTTTCCGAAACATGTTTCGGATCTGAATTTGGAGCACCGGGGTGCTCCCGGTGGCTCCCGGAAGTTTTCCGGCGAAAAACCCGGTTTTCCGGCGAGACCCGCGGCGGCCATGGCGGAATCCGGCGAGACCCGCGGCGGCGCGGCGGCGGCGCGGTGGTTTCTGGCTCCGGCGCGGCGGAGTCCGGCGGCGGCATGGTGGTTTCCGGCGACCCTGCGGTGGTCCGGTCAGATTGTTCCGGGGGTTCTTTAAACCCCCGTAACTCGCAAACCGTAACTCCGATTTGCGAGCCGTTTGCGGCGACGCGCTCCTTGCGTCGAGACGGACCTTTTGAACTCACTTTGAGGGTTTAAGGGTTCGGGATCGTGGCCCGGGAGTTTGAAACGTCGTATAAAATAATATTATTTTATTATTTTACGACTACGAGCCGTTGTAACTTCTACCCGGAGCGTCCGATTGACGTGCCGTCAGTGGCGTTGAGACCCTGATGGTACGACAGACTTTTTGAGATGGTTTTTGGGTGTTGGGACTGAGAACAGGGTGCGGGCCCCACGAGGCCGGGTTTTGGCGTTTGCGGAGAAACGCAGCTTTTGCACCAGGAGTCCGATTTTGGCGGATGAATAGTCGATCCTGTGTGTTTTTCCGAGAGGATCGCAATGGTGAATTCCATTCGATGAGTTTCGGAATCCAGGCGTGGCCCCATTCGAGATGGCCTTCGGTGAATAGTACCTTTTTCATCGGGTGTCCGTTTTGGACGAGCGAGTAGTCGATTCGGCTTGTTTTTCCGAGGGGATCACCATGGTGCGATCCACTCGATGGGTTTTGGGATCATAGCGTGGGCCCCGCGCGAGCTAGCTACGGTGAATAGTGCCTTTTTCACCGGTGCTCCGTTTCGGGCGAGTAAACAGCCTATCCTGCGTGTTTTTCCGCGTGGAACGCGATGGTTGCCCCGGTTTTGGCTTCGGAGGTGCGCAGTGTGGATTTGGGGCGAGTCGCTCGGGTTAGCGACGTTTGGACCAGTTGTGGTTGAGGGTTCTCCCTTGGTTCGTTCCTACGAGGGTTCGTGTGGTATCACAACCTTCGTATGGGTTTGTGGTCCTCTCGATTGGTTGTTTAAACTGTTAGAGTTGTGGTATCCCTCCGGTGGGCCCGGAGTGGATCCTCTAGCATCTTTACCCTAGATCGGGTTCTTGGTATCGCTGTGACCGTTTATTTACGGGCGGCGATCCCCTATCTAGCAGGTTAACCCCGTAGGGTTTGTGGAATCATCGGACATATGATCCCCTACGCGGTGGGTCATGCATAGTAGGGTTGTGGCATCGTCGGGTTTACGATCCCCTACTCAGCATGATGTTTATAGTAGGGTTGCGGTATCATTGGTTATACGATCCCCTACTCAGCGCTTGGTGTCGGTAGGGTTGCGGTATCGTTGGTTATGCGATCCCCTACTCAGCGCGTGGTTTCGGTAGGGTTGTGGCATCGTCGGTTCGATCCCCTACATCGTGAGTTATACCAGATAGGGTTCCGGTATCGTCGTGACCATCTTTATATGGACGATGATCCTCTATCTGAGTGTGAAGCTTCTGTCGAGTGCAGATCGGGTTGTGGTATCCCCCAGCGGATCCTGGGTGTGATCCCCTATCTGTGAGTACTACGTATGCCAGATCGGGTCTTGGTATCCCCCAGCGGACCCTGGGAGTGATCCCCTATCTGTGATCTACGTATACCGGAGTGGGTCTTGGTATCCCCTAGCAGACCCTAGCGGCGATCCCCTATCTGAGGAGTTTAGTGGTTATGGTGTTTCGGCGATGTTTCTTCAGTGATGTTATCCGACGAACGTGGTCTCTCGGGTGAGCGTCTGAGATGTTTGTTTGGGACCCGATGGAGTGTATCTCTCGGATGAGTGTCATCTGGTATGACAGTGTTCGTGGTGTACTCTCCTGGTTGTGGACAGTTGCTGGTGACGAGGTCGGCACCTCTTTTGGCTTTGTGGCGTGAGCTGTGTATATCTGGATTGTTCAAGGTGTATGTGTGGGCATGCACCTGAGCTGAGCTGACTAGTTGTGTTTAGCCGAGGATGGTCACGAGATGGAGTTTCTCTCTCGTCTGGGTTCCCTCTGGCTGGGTTGAGCGGACTGTTGCCTTTCAGTTGCTCCATTGGGTTTTGGGTTTTTGGGGTGCCTACTGAGTATGTTTATACTCACCCCTGCACGGGCTTTGCCCGCACATGTTTGTGTCTTGTGCAGACCACAGGGCTTTTGTCGGAGTCTCAGGAGGACCCGAAGCAGGCGGAGCTTAGTGAGCGAGTTGACCGGGGTGTTTACCGGAGCTGTGCCGAGGGAGCTTTCCGGCGGGTGTTTGTGGCAGCGTTCCCCTTCTTCAGAGCAGGTCGGACGCGCTTTGTAGTTTTCTTTTGGTGGGCCCTGTTTTTCCCTTTGAACTTTTTCTGTTGCTCCCTGGTTGTGGGATAGTGTATGCATGCATTTACTTTCCAGTTTCTATATCTCTGCACTGTTGCATAGAGGTGTTTGTGGGTGCGTGTGTACAGGTACCTTAGGCTAATGCCTCCCATGTGTGTGATAGCCTACTCGGCGCTGGTCGCCAGCCCCTGGGCTATTGGAGGCGGGCTTGGGGAGTCGCGGATCGAGCCCCGTTGGGTCGGGTCGTGACAGAGTGGTATCAGAGGAGGTTCCACCTTTGGGATCTCAGAGCGTAGCTGGTCTAGCTGTGAGTTTGGTTTGGGTTGCATAGCGGCAGTGTTAGGGTGTTTCGAGTTCGCCTTTCAGGCCAGGGACTCCAGTGTTGGTGCGGCGGCCGACGTATCCATACACCAGGACTCTGATAACCTGTCTTTCGACTCAGGACATTCGTACACTGGTCACGGGGACATAATGATACATGCATCATATAAGACTGGGTTTTTGGGTTTTCCTTGTCCTTCTTGAGTCAGCTCTCCAGATATACTCTTTGACCGTGGTGCGTCTTGGATGTATTTCAGGATGCCTCCACGACGACAGCCAGTGAGGGTTCCGCGGCAGGATGATGCTGATGACCCGCCCCGTGTAGAGGTTGTGGAGTAGGGCGCAGGTTCTGAGGTTGCTTCTCCATGTGGTCTGCCGGTTGAGCCACCACCTGTCGAGCAGCTGATTGTACCGGCGGGGCAGGACGAGGTTGCGCGCAGGCTGAGTGCACTGCACGAGTTCCAGAGGCAGCGACCTCTGAGGTTTCGGGGTGATCCAGACCCCCAGGCAGCTGATGACTGGCTTGGGGTAGTCAACCGAGTTTTCCGCCTAGTGAGGACACCTCCAGATCAGATGGTGGTCCTAGCGGCGAGCCTTCTGCATGGTTCTGCCGAGCAATGGTGGAGTTTGGTGACGCAGTCCCATGATGAGGAGACGCTCACGTGGGCAGAGTTTGAGAGGCTCTTCAGGAAGGAGTTTTATCCGGTGACACTGAGGTCAGTGCGGATCCAGGAGCTTCTGCAGCTTCGACAGGAGAGCCTGACTGTGTCGGAGTACTCAGCGAGGTTTACTGACCTGTCGCGCTACTCCCTGGATATGGTTCGAGACCCGTTCTTTAGGGCTTGGACCTTCGAGCAGGGCTTACGCAGGGACATCCGAGCAGGTGTGGTTTCCTTGTGTCTGCCCACCTATGCTGGAGTGCTGGAGCGAGCGCGGGTGGTGGAGAGCTTTCTGGCTAAGCAGTTTCCCCCTGTTAGTGCTGGGCACTCAAGAGCTGAGACTTCGTCGGTCGGATCGGCATCTAGTAGCCGACGTCAGACTCAGGGGTCTGGACGTGGCCGACGATACAGGAGGCGACCCCAAGATGGAGGATCTGAGCCTCAGGTCTCACAGGGCTCGCAGACCAGTTTTGGTCAGCCGCAGGAGAGGCGGTGTTATGCTTGCGATGGTCAGGGACATCTTGCTAGAGATTGTCTGACCCGACGTGCTGTTGAGAGGGAGCCGGTCGATGGACCGCCTTGTCAGAGGCAGCGTCTCGAGCAAGGAGGTCCGCAGGGCGGCGGACGTGGCGGCGGAGCTGGTGCAGCGAGAGGCGGTGGTAGGCAGTACCAGTTTCCACCACCCCCACCCCCAGGTGGTCCATGCCAAGCTCAGGGAGCTGGTGGTCGAGGGCGAGGACAGCTGCATGCCCTGGTGGTAGTCGACCCAGAGGCACCACAGATGGATAGAGGTACGCCTTGTGTCCTTTCTACTTACTGCAGTAGTTTGTCAGACACTGTTTAGCGGTACTCTTTCCTTTTGTTGCTTGCTCGCGTTTTGTTCAGGGCGTTGGTAAGATCCTGAGTGGTTGTTTGTTGGTGAGCTCGCTGGTGTGTGAGACCCAGTTGAGAGTCCAGTCGCTTTCCTTGTGCTTAGGCCTTTTCGGGGACGAAAAGTTCTAAGGGGGGGAGGATGTAGCGACTCGGGTTTTTGGCCCTGTCAGACTTTGGAATATTTCTACGAATAATTCCAGAGCTAGGCGCGAAGACGACGTGCGATTCCGAGGCCCGGTGTGCCCGGAATTAATTTTATAAAAATATTAAGTATTTTTTATAATATGCACGTGGCGGGGGTGTGATATCTCCTAAACGGTAGCTCAGAACAGGAATCTGAGGGCACGGTTGCGTCCGGAACGTGCCGTTTACCCTAGGCGGGGTGTAAACTTTGCGGGCGCGGGCCTGCGGTGAGAAACGCCACCAGGGGCGTTTCCGTAAATAAGTAGTAAGTTAGTGTGCGAGGGTCGGCACGAATAACTTCTGAACGGAGTCTCGGATGGAAAATCTGAGACCGCCGTTGCGTTCAGAACGACGCGTTTACCCTAGGGGTGACCTTACTTTTGATCGCATCGGGCGTCGGGTCCGAGCCGAGTTTGGCACCGGCGGGCGGCTGATATAAATATCAGCGCCCCCCCTTTTAATCGTTCTTCGTCGTTCTTCGCCGTTCTTCACCGCCACTCTGCTGAAATGAGCAAACGAAGCGCCCACGAGCTCGAAATTTGACGGCGGACGTTCCAGGAGCGCGCAGCGGAAGCTCTGGAGCGCGGATCTGAGGCAGAACGTCGGCGTTTCGCCCGCGAGGTAGGCGATTTGAGTTTTACAATCCCGGATCCCATTTTTGTGTTGTTTTTCTTCAAATTTTCATAAGATTTGTATAGTTTGGGTCCCGAGCTTTCCGAAACATGTTTCGGATCTGAATTTGGAGCACCGGGGTGCTCTCGATGGCTCCCTGAAGTTTTCCGGCAAAAAACCCAGTTTTCCGGCGAGACCCGCGGCGTCCATGGCGGAATCCGGCGAGACCCGCGGCGGCGCGGCAGCGGCGCAGTGGTTTTCGGCTCCGGCATGGCGGAGTCCGGCGGCGGCATGGTGGTTTCCGGCGACCCTGCGGTGGTCCAGCCAGATTGTTCCGGGGGTTCTTTAAACCCCCGTAACTCGCAAACCGTAACTCCGATTTGCGAGCCGTTTGCGGAGACGCGCTCCTTGCGTCGAGACGGACCTTTTGAACTCACTTTGAGGTTTTAAGGGTTCGGGATCGTGGCCCGGGAGTTAGAAACGTCGTATAAAATAATATTATTTTATTATTTTACGACTACGAGCCGTTGTAACTTCTACCCGGAGCGTCCGATTGACGTGCCGTCAGTGGCGTTGAGACCCTGATGGTACGACATACTTTTTGAGATGGTTTCCGGGTGTTGGGACTGAGAACGGGGTGCGGGCCCCACGAGGCCGGGTTTTGGCGTTTGCGGAGAAACGCAGCTTTTGCACCAGGAGTCCGATTTTGGCGGATGAATAGTCGATCCTGTGTGTTTTTCCGAGAGGATCGCAATGGTGTGTTCCGTTCAATGAGTTTCGGAATCCAGGCGTGGGACCCACCCGAGCTGGCCTTCGGTGAATAGTACCTTTTTCACCGGGTGTCCGTTTTGGACGAGCGAGTAGTCGATTCTGCTTGTTTTTCCGAGGGGATCGCCATGGTGCGATCCACTCGATGGGTTTCGGGATCATAGCGTGGGCCCCGCGCGAGCTAGCTACGGTGAATAGTGCCTTTTTCACCGGTGCTCCGTTTCGGGCGAGTAAACAGCCTATCCTGCGTGTTTTTCCGCGTGGAACGCGATGGTGGCCTCGGTTTTGGCTTCGGAGGTGCGCAGTGTGGCTTTGGGGCGAGTCGATCGGGTTAGCGACGTTTGGACCAGCTGTGGTTGAGGGTTCTCCCTTGGTTCGTTCCTACGAGGGTTCGTGTGGTATCAAAACCTTCGTATGGGTTTGTGATCCTCTCGATGGGTTGTTTAAACTGTTAGAGTTATGGTATCCCTCCGGTGGGCCCGGAGTGGATCCTCTAGCATCTTTACCCTAGATCGGGTTCTTGGTATCGCTGTGACCGTTTATTTACGGGCGGCGATCCCCTATCTAGCAGGTTAACCCCGTAGGGTTTGTGGAATCATCGGACATATGATCCCCTACGCGGTGGGTCGTGCACAGTAGGGTTGTGGCATCATCGGGTTTACGATCCCCTACTCAGCATGATGTTTATAGTAGGGTTGCGGTATCGTTGGTTATACGATCCCCTACTCAGCGCTTGGTGTCGGTAGGGTTGCAGTATCGTTGGTTATGCGATCCCCTACTCAGCGCGTGGTTTCGGTAGGGTTGTGGCATCGTCGGTTCGATCCCCTACATCGCGAGTTATACCAGATAGGGTTCTGGTATCGTCGTGACCATCTTTATATGGACGATGATCCTCTATCTGAGTGTGAAGCTTCTGTCGAGTGCAGATCGGGTTGTGGTATCCCCCAGCGGATCCTGGGTGTGATCCCCTATCTGTGAGTACTACGTATGCCAGATTGGGTCGTGGTATCCCCCAGCGGACCCTGGGAGTGATCCCCTATCTGTGAGCTACGTATACCGGAGTGGGTCTTGGTATCCCCTAGCAGACCTTAGCGGCGATCCCCTATCTGAGGAGTTTAGTGGTTATGGTGTTTCAGCGATGTTTCTTCAGTGATGTTATCCGACGAGCGTGGTCTCTCGGGTGAGCGTCTGAGATGTTTTTTTGGGACCCAATGGAGTGTATCTCTCGGATGAGTGTCATCTGGTATAACAGTGTTCGTGGTGTACTCTCCTGGTTGTGGACAGTTGCTGGTGACGAGGTCGGTACCTCTTGTGGCTTTGTGGCATGAGCTGTGTATATCTGGATTGTTCAAGGTGTATGTGTGGGCATACACCTGAGCTGAGCTTACTAGTTGTGTTTAGCCGAGGATGGTCACGAGATGGAGTTTCTCTCTCGTCTGGGTTCCCTCTGGCTGGGTTGAGCGGACTGTTGCCTTTCAGTTGCTCCCTTGGGTTTTGGGTTTTTGGGGTGCCTACTGAGTATGTTTATACTCACCCCTGCACGGGCTTTGCCCGCACATGTTTGTGTCTTGTGCAGACCACAGGGCTTTTGTCGGAGTCTCAGGAGGACCCGAAGCAGGCGGAGCTTAGTGAGCGAGTTGACCGGGGTGTTTACCGGAGCTGTGCCGAGGGAGCTTTCCGACGGGTGTTTGTGGCAGCGTTCCCCTTCTTCAGAGCAGGTCGGACGTGCTTTGTAGTTTTCTTTTGGTGGGCCCTGTTTTTCCCTTTGTACTTTTGTTGTTGCTCCCCGGTTGTGGGATAGTGTATGCATGCATTTACTTTCCAGTTTCTATATCTCTGCACTGTTGCATGGAGGTGTTTGTGGGTGCGTGTGTACAGGTACCTTAGGCTAATGCCTCCCATGTGTGTGATAGCCTACTCGGCGCTGGTCGCCAGCCCCTGGCCTATTGGAGGCGGGCTTGGGGAGTCGCGGCTCGAGCCCCGTTGGGTCGGGTCGTGACAGAGTGGTATCAGAGGAGGTTCCACCTTTGGGATCTCAGAGCGTAGCTGGTCTAGCTGTGAGTTTGGTTTGGGTTGCATAGCGGCAGTGTTAGGGTGTTTCGAGTTCGGCTTTCAGGTCAGGGACTCCAGTGTTGGTGCGGCGGCCGACGTATCCATACACCAGGACTCTGATAACCTGTCTTTCGACTCGGGACATTCGTACACTGGTCGCGGGGACATAATGGTACATGCATCATATAAGACTGGGTTTTTGGGTTTTCCTTGTCCTTCTTGAGTCAGCTCTCCAGATATACTCTTTGACCGTGATGCGTCTTGGATGTATTTCAGGATGCCTCCACGACGACAGCCAGTGAGGGTTCCGCGGCAGGATGGTGCTGATGACCCGCCCCGTGTAGAGGTTGTGGAGCAGGGCGCAGGTTCTGAGGTTGCTTCTCCAGGTGGTCTGCCGGTTGAGCCACCACCTGTCGAGTAGCTGATTGTACCGGCGGGGCAGGACGAGGTTGCGCGCAGGCTGAGTGCGCTGCATGAGTTCCAGAGGCAGCGACCTCTGAGGTTTCGGGGTGATCCAGACCCCCAGGCAGCTGATGACTGGCTTGAGGTAGTCACCCGAGTTTTCCGCCTAGTGAGGACACCTCCAGATCAGATGGTGGTCCTAGCGGCGAGCCTTCTGCATGGTTCTGCCGGGCGATGGTGGAGTTTGGTGACGCAGTCCCATAACGAGGAGACGCTCACGTGGGCAGAGTTTGAGAGGCTCTTCAGGAAGGAGTTTTATCCGGTGACACTGAGGTCAGTGCGGATCCAGGAGCTTCTGCAGCTTCGACAGGAGAGCC
The DNA here is from genome assembly GCA_963277665.1 of Viscum album. Lineage (NCBI taxonomy): Eukaryota > Viridiplantae > Streptophyta > Magnoliopsida > Santalales > Viscaceae > Viscum > Viscum album. The sequence goes on along the minus strand of OY728130.1, from coordinate 916,878,661 downwards.
TGACCGTGTCAGAGTACTCAGCGAGGTTTACTGACCTGTCGCGCTACTCCCTGGATATGGTTCGAGACCCGTTCTTTAGGGCTCGGACCTTCGAGCAGGGCTTACGCAGGGACATCTGAGCAGGTGTGGTTTCCTTGTGTCTTCCCACCTATGCTGGAGTGTTGGAGCGAGCGCGGGTGGTGGAGAGCTTTCTGGCTGAGCAGTTTCCCCCTGTTAGTGCTGGGCACTCAAGAGCTGAGACTTCGTCGGTCGGATCGGCATCTAGTATCCGACATCAGACTAAAGGGTCTGGACGTGGCCGACGATACAGGAGGCGACCCTAGGATGGAGGATCTGAGCCTCAGGGCTCACAGGGCTCGCAGGCCAGTTTTGGTCAGTCGCAGGAGAGGCGGTGTTATGCTTGCGATGGTGAGGGACATCTTGCTAGAGATTGTCTGACCCGACGTGCTGCTGAGAGGGAGCCAGTCGATGGACCGCCTTGGCAGAGGCAGCGTCTCGAGCAAGGAGGTCCGCAGGGCGGCGGACGTGGCGGCGGAGCTGGTGCAGCGGGAGGCGGTGGTAGGCAGTACCAGTTGCCACCACCCCCACCCCCAGGTGGTCCACGCCAAGCTTAGGGAGCTGGTGGTCGAGGGCGAGGACAGCTGCATGCCCTGGAGGCAGTCGACCCAGAGGCACCACGGATGGATAGAGGTACGCCTTGTGTCCTTTCTACTTACTGCAGTAGTTTGTCAGACACTGTTTAGCGGTACTCTTTCCTTTTGTTGCTTGTTCGTGTTTTGTTCAGGGCGTTAGTAAGATACTGAGTGGTTGTTTGTTGGTGAGCTCGCTGGTGTGTGAGACCCAGTTGAGAGTCCAGTCGCTTTCCTTGTGCTTAGGCCTTTTCGGGGACGAAAAGTTCTAAGGTGGGGAGGATGTAGCGACTCGGGTTTTTGGCCCTGTCAGACTTTGGAATATTTCTATGAATAATTCCAGAGCTAGGCGCGAAGACGGCGTGCGATTCCGAGGCCCGGTGTGCCCGGAATTAATTTTATAAAAATATTAAGTATTTTTTATAATATGCACGTGGCGGGGGTGTGATATCTCCTAAACGGTAGCTCAGAACGGGAATCTGAGGGCACGGTTGCGTCCGGAACGTGCCGTTTACCCTAGGCGGGGTGTAAACTTTGCGGGCGCGGGCCTGCGGTGAGAAACGCCACCAGGGGCGTTTCCGTAAATAAGTAGTAAGTTAGTGTGCGAGGGTCGGCACGAATAACTTCTGAACGGAGTCTCAGATGGAAAATCTGAGACCGCCGTTGCGTTCAGAACGACGCGTTTACCCTAGGGGTGACCTTACTTTTGATCGCATCGGGCGTCGGGTCCGAGGCGAGTTTGGCACCGGCGGGCGGCTGATATAAATATCAGCGCCCCCCCTTTTAATCGTTCTTCGTCGTTCTTCACCGTTCTTCGCCGTCACTCCGCCGAAATGAGCAAACGAAGCACCCACAAGCTCGAAATTCGACGGCGGACGTTCCAGGAGCGCGCAGCGGAAGCTCTGGAGCGCGGTTCTGAGGCAGAACGTCGGCGTTTCGCCCGCGAGGTAGGCGGTTTGAGTTTTACAATCCCAGATCCCGTTTTTGTGTTGTTTTTCTTCAAATTTTCATAAGATTTGTATAGTTCGGGTCCCGAGCTTTCCGAAACATGTTTCGGATCTGAATTTGGAGCACCGGGGTGCTCCCGGTGGCTCCCGGAAGTTTTCCGGCGAAAAAACCCGGTTTTCCGGCGAGACCCGCGGCGGCCATGGAGGAATCCGGGGAGACCCGCGGCGGCGCGGCGGCAGCGTGGTGGTTTCCGGCTCCGGCACGGCGGAGTCCGGCGGCGGCATGGTGGTTTCCGGCGACCCTGCGGTGGTCCAGCCAGATTGTTCCGGGGGTTCTTTAAACCCCCGTAACTCGCAAACCGTAACTCCGATTTGCGAGCCGTTTGCGGAGACGCGCTTCTTGCGTCGAGACGGACCTTTTGAACTCACTTTGAGAGTTTAAGGGTTCGGGATCGTGGCCCGGGAGTTAGAAACGTCGTATAAAATAAAATTATTTTATTATTTTACGACTTCGAGCCGGTGTAACTTCTACCCGGAGCGTCCGAATGACGTGCCGTCAGTGGCGTTGAGACCCTGATGGTACGACATACTTTTTGAGATGGTTTCCGGGTGTTGGGACTGAGAACGGGGTGCGGGCCCCACGAGGCCGGGTTTTGGCGTTTGCGGAGAAACGCAGCTTTTGCACCAGGAGTCCGATTTTGGCGGATGAATAGTCGATCCTGTGTGTTTTTCCGAGAGGATCGCAATGGTGTGTTCCGTTCGATGAGTTTCGGAATCCAGGCGTGGGACCCACCCGAGCTGGCCTTCGGTGAATAGTACCTTTTTCACCGGGTGTCCGTTTTGGACGAGCGAGTAGTCGATTCCGCTTGTTTTTCCGAGGGGATCACCATGGTGCGATCCACTCGATGGGTTTCGGGATCATAGCGTGGGCCCCGCGCGAGCTAGCTACGGTGAATAGTGCCTTTTTCACCGGTGCTCCGTTTCGGGCGAGTAAACAGCCTATCCTGCGTGTTTTTCCGCGTGGAACGCGATGGTGGCCTCGGTTTTGGCTTCGGAGGTGCGCAGTGTGGCTTTGGGGCGAGTCGCTCGGGTTAGCGACGTTTAGACCAGCTGTGGTTGAGGGTTCTCCCTTGGTTCGTTCCTACGAGGGTTCGTGTGGTATCACAACCTTCGTATGGGTTTGTGATCCTCTCGATGGGTTGTTTAAACTGTTAGAGTTTTGGTATCCCTCAGGTGGGCCCGGAGTGGATCCTCTAGCATCTTTACCCTAGATCGGGTTCTTGGTATCGCTGTGACCGTTTATTTACGGGCGGCGATCCCCTATCTAGCAGGTTAACCCCGTAGGGTTTGTGGAATCATCGGACATATGATCCCCTACGCGGTGGGTCGTGCACAGTAGGGTTGTGGCATCGTCGGGTTTACGATCCCCTACTCAGCATGATGTTTATAGTAGGGTTGCGGTATCGTTGGTTATACGATCCCCTACTCAGCGCTTGGTTTCGGTCGGGTTGCAGTATCGTTGGTTATGTGATCCCCTACTCAGCGCGTGGTTTCGGTAGGGTTGTGGCATCGTCGGTTCGATCCCCTACATCGCGAGTTATACCAGATAGGGTTCCGGTATCGTCGTGACCATCTTTATATGGACGATGATCCTCTATCTGAGTGTGAAGCTTCTGTCGAGTGCAGATCGGGTTGTGGTATCCCCCAGCGGATCCTGGGTGTGATCCCCTATCTGTGAGTACTACGTATGCCAGATCGGGTCGTGGTATCCCCCAGCGGACCCTGGGAGTGATCCCCTATCTGTGAGCTACGTATACCGGAGTGGGTCTTGTTATCCCCTAGCAGACCCTAGCGGCGATCCCCTATCTGAGGAGTTTAGTGGTTATGGTGTTTCGGCGATGTTTCTTCAGTTATGTTATCCGACGAGCGTGGTCTCTCGGGTGAGCGTCTGAGATGTTTGTTTGGGACCCGATGGAGTGTATCTCTCGGATGAGTGTCATCTGGTATGACAGTGTTCGTGGTGTACTCTCCTGGTTGTGGACAGTTGCTGGTGACGAGGTCGGTACCTCTTGTGCCTTTGTGGCGTGAGCTGTGTATATCTGGATTGTTCAAGGTGTATGTGTGGGCATACACCTGAGCTGAGCTGACTAGTTGTGTTTAGCCGAGGATGGTCACGAGATGGAGTTTCTCTCTCGTCTGGGTTCCCTCTGGCTGGGTTGAGCGGACTGTTGCCTTTCAGTTGCTCCCTTGGGTTTTGGGTTTTTGGGGTGCCTACTGAGTATGTTTATACTCACCCCTGCACGGGCTTTGCCCGCACATATTTGTGTCTTGTGCAGACCACAGGGCTTTTGTCGGAGTCTCAGGAGGACCCGAAGCAGGCGGAGCTTAGTGAGCGAGTTGACCGGGGTGTTTACCGGAGCTGTGCCGAGGGAGCTTTCCAGCGGGTGTTTGTGGCAGCGTTCCCCTTCTTCAGAGCAGGTCGGACGCGCTTTGTAGTTTTCTTTTGGTGGGCCCTGTTTTGCCCTTTGTACTTTTGTTGTTGCTCCCTGGTTGTGGTATAGTGTATGCATGCATTTAATTTTCAGTTTCTATATCTCTGCACTGTTGCATGGAGGTGTTTGTGGGTGCGTGTGTACAGGTACCTTAGGCTAATGCCTCCCATGTGTGTGATAGCCTACTCAGCGCTGGTCGCCAGCCCCTGGCCTATTGGAGGCGGGCTTGGGGAGTCGCGGCTCGAGCCCCGTTGGGTCGGGTCGTGACAGAGTGGTATCAGAGGAGGTTCCACCTTTGGGATCTCAGAGCGTAGCTGGTCTAGCTGTGAGTTTGGTTTGGGTTGCATTGCGGCAGTGTTAGGGTGTTTCGAGTTCGGCTTTCAGGCCAGGGACTCCAGTGTTGGTGCGGTGGCCGACGTATCCATACACCATGACTCTGATAACCTATCTTTCAACTCGGGACATTCGTACACTGGTCGCGGGGACATAATGGTACATGCATCATATAAGACTGGGTTTTTGGGTTTTCCTTGTCCTTCTTGAGTCAGCTCTCCAGATATACTCTTTGACCGTGGTGCGTCTTGGATGTATTTCAGGATGCCTCCACGGTGACAGCCAGTGAGGGTTCCACGGGAGGATGGTGCTGATGACCCGCCCCGTGTAGAGGTTGTGGAGCAGGGCGCAGGTTCTGAGGTTGCTTCTCCAGGTGGTCTGCCGGTTGAGCCACCACCTGTCGAGCAGCTGATTGTACCGGTGGGGCAGGACGAGGTTGCGTGCAGGCTGAGTGCGCTGCACGAGTTCCAGAGGCAGCGACCTCTGAGGTTTCGGGGTGATCCAGACCCCCAGGCAGCTGATGACTGGCTTGAGGCAGTCACCCGAGTTTTCCGCCTAGTGAGGACACCTCCAGATCAGATGGTGGTCCTAGCGGCGAGCCTTCTACATGGTTCTGCCGGGCGATGGTGGAGTTTGGTGACGCAGTCCAATGACGAGGAGACGCTCACGTGGGCAGAGTTTGAGAGGCTCTTCAGGAAGGAGTTTTATCCAGTGACACTGAGGTCAGTGCGGATCCAGGAGCTTCTGCAGCTTCGATAGGAGAGCCTGACTGTGTTGGAGTACTCAGCGAGGTTTACTGACCTGTCGCGCTACTCCCTGGATATGGTTCGAGACCCGTTCTTTAGGGCTCGGACCTTCGAGAAGGGCTTACGCAGGGACATCCAAGCAGGTGTGGTTTCCTTGTGTCTGCCCACCTATGCTGGAGTGATGGAGCGAGCGCGGGTGGTGGAGAGCTTTCTGGCTGAGCAGTTTCCCCCTGTTAGTGCTGGGCACTCAAGAGCTGAGACTTCGTCTGTCGGATCGTCATCTAGTAGCCGACGTCAGACTCAGGGGTCTGGACGTGGCCGACGATACAGGAGGCGACCCCAGGATGGAGGATCTGAGCCTCAGGGCTCATAGGGCTCGCAGGCCAGTTTTGGTCAGCCGCAGGAGAGGCGGTGTTACGCTTGCGATGGTCAGGGACATCTTGCTAGAGATTGTCTGACCCGACGTGCTGCTGAGAGGGAGCCGGTCGATGGACCGCCTTGGCAGAGGCAGCGTCTCGAGCAAGGAGGTCCGCAGGGCGGCGGACGTGGCGGCGGAGCTGGTGCAGCGGGAGGCGGTGGTAGGCAGTACTAGTTGCCACCACCCCCACCCACAGGTGGTCCACGCCAAGCTCAGGGAGCTGGTGGTCGAGGGCGAGGACAGCTGCATGCCCTGGAGGCAGTCGACCCAGAGGCACCACGCATGGATAGAGGTACGCCTTGTGTCCTTTCTACTTACTGCAGTAGTTTGTTAGACACTGTTTAGCGGTACTCTTTCCTTTTGTTGCTTGCTCACGTTTTGTTCAGGGCGTTGGTAAGATCCTGAGTGGTTGTTTGTTGGTGAGCTCACTGGTGTGTGAGACCCAGTTGAGAGTCCAGTTTCTTTCCTTGTGCTTAGGCCTTTTCGGGGACGAAAAGTTCTAAGGGGGGGGGGGGAGGATGTAACGACTCGGGTTTTTGGCCCTGTCAGACTTTGGAATATTTCTACGAATAATTCCAGAGCTAGGCGCGAAGACGGCGTGCAATTCCGAGGCCCGGTGTGCCCAGAATTAATTTTATAAAAATATTAAGTATTTTTTATAATATGCACGTGGCAGGGGTGTGATATCTCCTAAACGGTAGCTCAGAATGGGAATCTGAGGGCACGGTTGCGTCCAGAACGTGCCGTTTACCCTAGGCGGGGTGTAAACTTTGCGAGCGCGGGCCTGCGGTGAGAAACGCCACCAGGGGCGTTTCCGTAAATAAGTAGTAAGTTAGTGTGCGAGGGTCGGCACGAATAACTTCTGAACGGAGTCTCAGATGGAAAATCTGAGACCGCCGTTGCGTTCAGAACGACGCGTTTACCCTAGGGGTGACCTTACTTTTGTTCGCATCGGGCGTCGGGTCCGAGGCGAGTTTGGCACCGGCGGGCGGCTGATATAAATATCAGCGCCCCCCTTTTAATCGTTCTTCGTCGTTCTTCGCCGTTCTTCGCCGCCACTCCACCAAAATGAGCAAACGAAGCGCCCACGAGCTCGAAATTCGACGGCGGACGTTCCAGGAGCGCGCAGCGGAAGCTCTGGAGCGCGGATCTGAGGCAGAACGTCGGCGTTTCGCCCGCGAGGTAGGCGGTTTGAGTTTTACAATCCCGGATCCCGTTTTTGTGTTGTTTTTCTTCAAATTTTCATAAGATTTGTATAGTTCGGGTCCTGAGCTTTCCGAAACATGTTTCGGATCTGAATTTGGAGCACTGGGGTGCTCCCGGTGGCTCCCGGAAGTTTTCCGGCGAAAAACCCGGTTTTCTGGCGAGACCCGCGGCGGCCATGGCGGAATCCGGCGAGACCCGCGGCGGCGCGGCGGCGGCGCGGCGGCGGCGCGGTGGTTTCCGGCTCCGGCACGGCGGAGTCCGGCGGCGGCATGGTGGTTTCCGGCGACCCTGCGGTGGTCCAGCCAGATTGTTCCGGGGGTTCTTTAAACCCCCCGTAACTCGCAAACCGTAACTCCGATTTGCGAGCCGTTTGCGGCGACGCGCTCCTTGCGTCGAGACGGACCTTTTGAACTTACTTTGAGGGTTTAAGGGTTTGGGATCGTGGCCTGGGAGTTAGAAACGTCGTATAAAATAATATTATTTTATTATTTTACGACTACGAGCCGTTGTAACTTCTACCCGGAGCGTCCGATTGACGTGCCGTCAGTGGCGTTGAGACCCTGATGGTACGACAGACTTTTTTAGATGGTTTCCGGGTGTTGGGACTGAGAACGGGGTGCGGGCCCCACGAGGCCGGGTTTTGGCGTTTGCGGAGAAACGCAGCTTTTGCACCAGGAGTCCGATTTTGGCGGATGAATAGTCGATCCTGTGTGTTTTTCCGAGAGGATCGCAATGGTGCGTTCCGTTTGATGAGTTTCGGAATCCAGGCGTGGGCCCCACCCGAGCTGTCTTTCGGTGAATAGTACCTTTTTCACCGGGTGTCCGTTTTGGACGAGCGAGTAGTCGATTCTGCTTGTTTTTCCGAGGGGATCACCATGGTGCGATCCACTCAATGGGTTTCGGGATCATAGCGTGGGCCCCGCGCGAGCTAGATATGGTGAATAGTGCCTTTTTCACCGGTGCTCCGTTTCGGGCGAGTAAACAGCCTATCCTGCGTGTTTTTCCGCGTGGAACGCGATGGTGGCCTCGGTTTTTGCTTCGGAGGTGCGCAGTGTGGCTTTGGGGTGAGTCACTCAGGTTAGCGACGTTTGGACCAGCTGTGGTTGAGGGTTCTCCCTTGGTTCGTTCCTACGAGGGTTCGTGTGGTATCACAACCTTCGTATGGGTTTGTGATCCTCTCGATGGGTTGTTTAAACTGTTAGAGTTGTGGTATCCCTCCGGTGGGCCCGGAGTGGATCCTCTAGCATCTTTACCCTAGATCGGGTTCTTGGTATCGCTGTGACCGTTTATTTACGGGCGGCGATCCCCTATCTAGCAGGTTAACCCCGTAGGGTTTGTGGAATCATCGGACATATGATCCCCTACGCGGTGGGTCGTGCACAGTAGGGTTGTGGCATCGTCGGGTTTACGATCCCCTACTCAGCATGATGTTTATAGTAGGGTTGCGGTATCGTTGGTTATACAATCCCCTACTCAGTGCTTGGTGTCGGTAGGGTTGCGGTATCGTTGGTTATGCGATCCCCTACTCAGCGCGTGGTTTCGGTAGGGTTGTGGCATCGTCGGTTTGATCCCCTACATCGCAAGTTATACCAGATAGGGTTCCGGTATCGTCGTGACCATCTTTATATGGACGATGATCCTCTATCTGAGTGTGAAGCTTCTGTCGAGTGTAGATCGGGTTGTGGTATCCCCCAGTGGATCCTGGGTGTGATCCCCTATCTGTGAGTACTACGTATGCCAGATCGGGTCGTGGTATCCCCCAGCGGACCCTGGGAGTGATCCCCTATCTGTGAGCTACGTATACCAGAGTGGGTCTTGGTATCCCCTAGCAGACCCTAGCGGCGATCCCCTATCTGAGGAGTTTGGTGGTTATGGTGTTTCGGCGATGTTTCTTCAGTGATGTTATCCGACGAGCGTGGTCTCTCGGGTGAGCGTCTGAGATGTTTGTTTGGGACCCGATGGAGTGTATCTCTCGGATGAGTGTCATCTGGTATGACAGTGTTCGTGGTGTACTCTCCTGGTTGTGGACAGTTGCTGGTGACGAGGTCGGTACCTCTTGTGGCTTTGTGGCGTGAGCTGTGTATATCTGGATTGTTCAAGGTGTATGTGTGGGCATACACCTGAGCTGAGCTGACTAGTTGTGTTTAGCCGAGGATGGTCACGAGATGGAGTTTCTCTCTCGTCTGGGTTCCCTCTGGCTGGGTTGAGCGGACTGTTGCCTTTCAGTTGCTCCCTTGGGTTTTGGGTTTTTGGGGTGCCTACTGAGTATGTTTATACTCACCCCTGCACGGGATTTGCCCGCACATGTTTTCGTCTTGTGCAGACCACAGGGCTTTTGTCAGAGTCTCAGGAGGACCCGAAGCAGGCGGAGCTTAGTGAGCGAGTTGACCGGGGTGTTTACCGGAGCTGTGCCGAGGGAGATTTCCGGCGGGTGTTTGTGGCAGCGTTCCCCTTCTTCAGAGCAGGTCGGACGCGCTTTGTAGTTTTCTTTTGGTGGGCCCTGTTTTTCCCTTCGTACTTTTGCTGTTGCTCTCTGGTTGTGGGATAGTGTATGCATGCATTTACTTTCCAGTTTCTATATCTCTGCACTGTTTCATGGAGGTGTTTGTGGGTGCGTGTGTACAGGTACCTTAGGCTAATGCCTCCCATGTGTGTGATAGCCTACTCGGCGCTGGTCGCCAGCCCCTGGCCTATTGGAGGTGGGCTTGGGGAGTCGCGGCTCGAGCCCCGTTGGGTCGGGTCGTGACAATCAATTCATCATTAATATAGGTAATATGATTAAATTTTTATTTCACTATTCATTTCCTTCATTTGAGGAGTCTATTTACCATATAGAATAAGAACATAAGGAAACACACTTAATAAAGAATTATTAATATATGGTTGATAAGATCATATAAATAAATCCTATAGGTTATTATATGAATGAATATGGTTTTATATTATATGTATAATCTGTATTTATTATATTGGATATTTTAACCCATGTGAAGCATAATGAGACTTGAGTTGGTGTTTTATGATATTATCTCAATTATTTTCTATATTTTTTATCGTATCAAATCCAGGATTTATATTTTAGTATTTTGATTATTTCTATATGTATCTTTGGATTTTTACATAGAGTTGGCACTATGTTTTGGGTTCCATAGGACCATGTAATTAATATATTAAAAATATAAATATGTATTAAAACGAGTCCAGACATATTTTTAGAAGAAATGGTATTCTCACTATTTGGGACCTCATATGGTAAATTGAAGACCATAGTTATTTTTAAAGGTGGGGTTTAACAAAGGTGTGACATAATGTACATCAGTTCCAGGAATTTTTTTGATAGAGGCTATGAGAAGGTGCGTTATGTTTTTAAATAATTTATATATTATTTATTTATATTACATAATTGAATTAAAAACTAATCCTCTCTATAAACATAATATTATGAAAAATCATCAGAGGAAACCACATAACCAAGGGATATTAAAGAATAATGGGAAGTGTTCTTCATAGATGTTTATGGATCAAGGTTATAGATCGATGATAACATATATCGAGGGGAGTCATGATACAAATAGTGAATATAGAGAGACCATTATCTTTAATGATATCGCACACATTATTCATTGAAAATATATCAAAAATCATGGTGGGGAACATTATTTAACCAATTTTATCTCTATTTTTTAAATATATTTTCATGATTTTCATTATATTATTTATAACAATCATTTTCATCGCATGAGTCTACATATCTTGTTCTTATAAAACCAAATTTTTAACCATGATACACATATGATTTTCACCCTGGTTGTTTCCATAATTCATAGTCATTACCCTAGATCACATCATCCAATAATGATATCACATGGTTCTTTTGAATTGCCACCACTATTATTCACATTATTCATTTTCGTCCCTTGGTATCACATTTCAACATTTCTAGTTCAAATTTGAGAATTAAAAAACACTCATATTCATGGATAATGCATTTCTAATGTAAATATTGGTTTTTTGCAGACTGATCATGATGTGATGTGGGTTGTTGGTGTTAATTACATAGATTGGAGGTTGGATCTTGGTTCTTATTCAATGTTAGAGTCCAGTTCTGACAAGATATATCATGTCAGTTTTTTGTTGGCTTGACTCTAGCCACAAGTGATGGATCGGGCATAATGAAACCTAGATACAACTTCCACAATTTTGTTTCTGGAGGTAACAATGGAATTTTCATTATGAGAGATAATAGTGAATTTTTATTCAGTTTTAAAAAAATCCCAACATACAATAATTTCACTTTAAATACCATATTTTGTGTAGTCCCCTGATAGCAGTACTAAGGTTTTTTGAGTGGAATTAAATATCACACATCGTCTATGGACCATACCTGCTATGTGGTCATGTAATGGTATCTTTATGTGTTCCCCATGAATATATGGGCAAGTAAATATCTAGGTACACAATAATGACAAGAGTATATGGGCAAGTAAATATCTAGGTACACAATAATGACAAGAGTATATGGGCATATCAATGTACTCAAACATAGCCACAATATAAGGGCATGGGAAAAGTACACAATAATAGGACCCAAGACCTGGGCATACCTAGGGAATCCTAGAAACTCCATGTATGTCCTATACATGTCATGCACTCTTCATTAAGATATCTAGCTTGTTTATCCCCTTCTTTGAGACTTCTATATAGGACCCTGATTATCATATCTTGAATACATTTTCATGTAGAACATGACGGTGTTCTTCATATTGGCATTATAGGTAATACACGGGGTGTTATGAGTGTTAAGAATCATTCAAAAATTTGTAACAAATGATAATGATCAGATGTGATCATCAGAGTGTTAAAAGGGTTAGCAACACTATAACACTCCATCCCTAGAAGCCTAGTGTGGTTGCATCATTTTATTACATTGGCATGTTTACATGGAAACAAATACTGAAGCACCGATTAGTTTACTAGTATTTAAAATCCAAATTAAATACATGGTACTAAAAATACATTGTGAAATTGGAAATACAAACATGATACATAAAAATAAAAAAAAACATTGTCCTTGAATTCTTATTCAAATATTTATTCTTCTTAACATGGGGAAATAAAACATAATAAGGGTGATCTTCAATGCTCATTAAGGGTAAGTAAAGTGGAAGAAATACATAATCAATAGGAATAAATTAAAATGGAAAGGTTATTAACTAATAACACATTCCATTCAAATAACTTGATAAGTAAATATCAACATGGCATGGAAATAAGATGAGAACATATTCCATTTAATCATTGAACAAAAAAGGAAATGCATCCATAAACATGTTAACATAAATTCTCATGGATAAATAAAAATAATAAAATTATCAATAATGAAAATTCTTAATTATCAGATGTCAAGTTTCCTAGGAATATGAAACCTTTACCATCAAGATATAGTTTAAAATATTTTCCCATGTAATTCGACTCATGAGACAACCGATGCATCTAGGGGTTTGCATTAATCAGTCCCTAACCCATGGGAATTTCTTTAAAAGGTCCCCATACCATGTATTTCATGTCCAATTAATTCCACATATATTTATTAAACAATGTACCTTATCAAAATGTATATGTGTAGAATATAATATGCATATTTATAAATAATTCCAAGTTTATTAAAAGACTATCAATGTGATTTCCATATGTAAAATGATATGCGGTTTTGGAAATAATAATATCAATTATCTTAGAATATATTTTCAAGGTAATGTTCAATAAAAATCATTACAAAAAAGTGATTATTTTATGAAAAAGTTAACATTCACAAAAGGAATTGAGATTTCATAGATAATCATTAAGAATATTCTTGAGGGGAATAATTTTTAAACCTTTCAAAGTGTCCCATACCACTTTGAAGACATTTGAATAATAATTTACAGAAAATGTATCGAACTAAATGAAACTTTTCATATCATGATAATAATGGAAGTCAAGATATAAAGAGAAAAAATAAGTATGTAAACCCAATTAAATTGAATTGGCCCAAAATAACAAATAAGTCTTAATGAAATGTAAGTTGAAAAGAAATTCCCTTAACTTATCCTAACTTTTTGTGTTGTAGTAATTAGACTCTAATATTATGGTTTATAATATTATAATAACTAATAAAATAACCACATTCATGTTTATAATACAATATATTTACTTATTATAACACCCCATTACCTGTTTTTTAACAACATTCATTAATTTTACTATTTTCGGTGTCAATTACCTAGTTTTCTCGAGTTAGTTCTAACATGTTATTTGTTGTTATCACTAATTATATCAGGGTTTCATCATCTCCAGAATGTAAACCAAGACTCAATTATCATATATAATAAATATATATATATTTATTTTTTTCCATAATATTTGAAGATTTGAAATGAAGTGCCCCATTCATGGTAACGATACACCATATGTACGCATGAACACTACTTTCAATTTATTGTTGTATTAAAATAATGAAAATAAATTATTAATATGTATATTGAAATTATATTATCATATATATGGTATATATGATACATAACTTTATTAACACTATCCTTATATATGTTCCATATATGAAATGAATGATTTATATCACTTTATGGGGGTGGTAGTCCACACTTCATGAAACGAAATTATCATATTTACACAAGATGGAATGTGTAAATTAATTTTATCAATAAATAATATAGAAGAATAAGTATATTATAAATATAGTATATAACATATCTAAACATTTTTTCCATCATAATTTCCAACATGAGAGGCGGTAAAGTAAAAAATGAATAATCATCGTTTTGTGAGGCAGTAGTTTTTGTACACAGAAACATATGTTAACTACACATTAGATGGAGGTGTGTGTAATTATTGGTAAAAAACTTGACATAAAAACATCTTAGTATATTTAATATACTGGTATTTTTATATAATAAAGTAATATATATAATTTAGGGGATGGAGAATGTAAATGAAACTGGAGAGCTTGGGAGAAGACACTACCACTTAATTAGGTAACTTTTTTTATGTGTACCAAAAGTCTCCCATGGATTTATTTGTTCCCAAAGGTATAATTAAAGGTAGATGACTAAAATTTTGGGTAGATAAATGGTCATATATTGACCCAACCTAAGTGGTTTGAGAGGTTTTTGGAATGAGGAGAGGTGGTGGCCATTTATAAGGGAGGAAAAGGAATCACTTGGTGTATTTAAAATCAAGTTAGGTATACCCTAAGTTTTACCTAATAAATGTATTAAAAAACATAAAAAAATAAATAATGGAAGGTTAGAGGATGTTTTATGGCCATAAATGGATTTTGGAAAAGTGGATAGGTCATTATGGCCCCTAAAACAAAGGTTTAGTTCATAATCAAGCTTAATTTTACCTTAATAATTATAGTTATTTTTAATTACATTCACTAAATTTTTTGGTCAAAAAAAATGTTGTTATTATTATAAATTATAAAATATTTGGATTCAAATTATTTAATCCATTTTTAAAAATTCAAATCAAATATTTGGTAGAAATTAATTTAAAATTCATGTCATGGGAGGGACAACAATGTGAGTTTTTAAAGTAAAAACATCCAAAAGTTTGCTAGGTGTTTATAGTCAATTTCATTGTGAAATTGATCTCACTTACCTTTATTGGAGTAAATCATTAATATATTATATAATTAAACAATAAAATAAATTAAAATTATAAATTAACCATATAAATAAATTAGATGAAAAAACTATTTTGACCAAGAATTCAGTATTTTTAAATATTCTATAAAAAATGATATTTTGTAGAAAAAATATAAAAAATTCTCTCTAACCTAATTATTATGTATTTAATCCAAATATTATGTTTATTTTGACATATTAAATATATTAAATTATAAAATTACATATTTTAAATGAGTTCTCCTTTAAAAGGTGGTAAAATTACCTTTATAAAAATATAGATTTTATATGTAAAATGGGTTTGTTCTTATCTTTTTCATATCAAACATAATGTAAGAATATGAAAAATATTTGTATGAATATATAAAATATAAATTTCAATAAAATAATTAATTAATTTAAATTTATTTTTTTTATTGTGATAAAACTCCTCTGTAATCAATAAAATAAAAATATATATTTTTATATCAAATTGGTTCTTATTTTCATTTCTAATTAATTAGTAACACACTAATTTGCATTATATTTAAATAAAACATATATTTTTATAATATAGTTATTACTATTCATAATATTCAATTTATATCTTATTACAAAAAATAATTATATTTTGATAACATATTTTTTTTTGGTAAAACAGGGTCTTGCGTGTAACGCAAGCCATCAGTGAAGGTCACTCATGAGTGTAACACACACTAACTCAGTGTTGTGTGAATTGAAAATATAAAATATATCAAATCTATTTAAAATAGAAAATATAATTTAATATATCATGTTAATATATCCCCTTATGCGCTTGGTGTCACATGTCCTCCATGATATCGAATATAAGGTTCTTACTTTTGAATTTCAGGGTGTTATATTCTCCCCACCTTAATTAAATTGTGTCCTCATAATTTAAACATGATCTTGATGATACAGGGTATGAAAATAAATTATTTTTGAAAGACCCACATCATCAGAAGGGTTAATATCACATATTCATAACAATAGAGAAAGGAAATTACAACTGTCATGTAACTAGGTTCCCTAGTAGGAGAACATAGTTGGGAAATGGAAACATTGATATGGAAGGAAAATTTTAATAAACTTGTTCTAATAAAGAGTGATAGAGAACATTTTGAGATGAAGTTTTTTTTGACCTCAAAACCATAAACCATTGATGTGAATAAAGGGCATTGTTATCATAAAAAATGATAATAATAGGGAAATGTTTTTGTTTCCAAAATATTTTTTCTATATAAAAGTAAATACTTCACTCTATAAGAAAATAAGTAAATATATTTTTCTATAAACAAAATATTTTCATTTTATTACATCTTGAACTATTTCAACATCATATCTTAGAACGCGATGAATCATATGGTGATGTAATACATTAACCTCTAAAATCACATCCAATTTCCATCATAAGACATTTTATAAATGGTTAACTTTTCCAACAGATTATGATCTAACCCCTTCTTAAGGAGAGTCATTGAAATTGTAGAATAAACTTATCATATCCCTTTAATCAATAAGAAGTAGCTCTAAATTTCCACATTCTTAATATTTGAATAAATTCTTTATGTATCCTCTTAAAAGATGGTAATAATTTGAATCACCATAAAACCTCATTGGAATCATCTATTCTTCCTTATTCCTTATGTAAGAGAAATGTTATTGGATATATCCAAATGTGTTGTAAACCACGTCAGTGATAAAATATACCACTTGTCTAAAATTTGTTAATCTATTCCAATGAATTCATCACTTATCCAAATCAATCATTTTATCATCATTATCTCAACTTTAGGAACATATTAAGGGTTGTATTTCCCTCAATAATGTGTTTTCCAAAATGTATAACATTCTACTAAATAATTTTTATTTGTACCATTCAGAATATGATCTCAAATCCTTAATGAAAAAGTTCTGCAGTACAATACGTATATATTTTATAAATCATATGTTGGGAACATCATTAATAAAATATTTTTAAAACATATTTAATAGATCCAAATACAAAAGATCATTATTAATTCCACTTAGGTTGGATTAATAACATATTCTTGACCATTATCCCTTATCACATTCAAGGGTGTATTCCATTGATCCTTGGGACATAAATTTTCATAGTTATCCTTCTCCTTGAAGTTGTAACACTGAATATCTATGTTTTCCGTCTTCCCATTTCATCATTATTCTAGGTGACCATTTTTTCAACACTTTTTAAATAACCCCAAATCATTTTAAGAATTTACCTGGGTTATTCATCTAATAGTTATCACAAGTTGGAAAATCCTTCATTACGTTCATATTTATTGAAAAATTATCTTTTTCATTGTGTTTAGAAGACATCTTCTTCTTTTAGTTTCCCTTGAATATATAGTATCCCGATAATTTATTTTCTATTTTTATGAAACTTTAAACTATATTTTCATATAATTATTTTTCTTGACAAACTAGCACCCATCAGAGACATGGATTTAGACCTTCAAAGAAGTGGTCAATCTTGAACTCGGTGTTGTGAATATAATCTGTAGCATGACTGAGTCATCTTGCAAAGGTAGTATCATAATATTCCACACTCTATTCTTTCATATTCTTTAATATTCAGAACATTCTCTTCATCTCAATTTTTTAATCACAATTGAAGTACTTAATGAAGAATGTACCCATAAAATTCTTCTATTACATGAGTTCTATTTATTCTTCCCCTAGTATTCCAGATCATAGACCACCATTGAGCATCATCACCTTATATAAAATAGACCACAAGTGTAACCTTTTCATTTTCACCACATCATAATTCTATAAATAGCTTCTCCATAGACTTTATCCATTGATCAGTTTCCATTGCATCAATAGTCCCGCAAAATTATGGGGGCCTTTTCGAATAATGTGGTCCATCATAGGATATTATCTATTAATAATAGGTTTTCCCATTCGAGCAATGTCATTTTTCATAACCTAACTAAGCTTCCCTAAAATATACATAACATGTTCAGCTCTAATACAAGATACATTAACTTCCTCAACAGGTAAATCTCTACATTTTCCATAAGTAATGATAATATTCTTCCTTCCATGTTCCATTTCTAAAAATTGGAATATTATTGATAATATCATACAATCGTAATTTATAATTAAAAATATGGTATAGTACATGACATAAATTTATGCATTGTAAATCCAATAATAATAAACTTTGGTTTGTTTAGTAGATTCTTTACTTTTAAATCCTTTATTATGGTATGTATAGAAAATGTGAACTATCCTAAGCGTATCCGCAGGGAGTGTCAAACCACATGCGCAGTAAGGACCATTTTTCAATATTATGATACCTCGAGTTAGGCCTAGAACACCTTTCTAGTGTTATTATGCATAAGTACATATGTTCCAGAACCACATACACTTGTAGTGTCGAGAAAATGATGTATTTATAGGAATATAAACATAATATCTACCTTATCAAAATTCTAGGATTTATTGTATATTTATCCTCAATGTCTATATTTGGGTTGTTCTCACTAATCCTAGTTTTCTAAATATAGTTTCCAAGGATTCTACTTAAATTCCTCTGAAACCAAATGTAAGTCCCTGACCCTAGAATCCAAGTGTCAATGCATTATTTTATTACCTGACAAAGTATATAAGGAAAAAAATCATGAAGGACTGGTTAGTTTAGAATTATTGGAAAATAAAATTAGATACAAGATACCCATAATACATTGTAATTTATGATGTACAAACATGATGCATAAAAAAATAAAATGTGTCCTTCAAAGTGTATTCAAATATTTCTTCTTCATAACCTAGGGAAAGAATATATAACAAGGCTGAGCCAAAATGCTCAATAAGGGTAAGTAATGTGGAATAAATACTTAATAAATAATAATAAATTAATATGGATAGGTAAATAACTAATAAAAAATTATATTAAAGTAATTAGATATGGAAATATGAACATGGAAAGGTAAGAAACTGAAAACTCATGTCATTTAACAAATCAATTGTATTTGAAATGAATACATAGATATGTCGACTCAAAATCTCATGGATAAATAATAATAATAAAATTCTAAATAAATTAAACACATAATTATTTGACGTCATATTTCCTAGGCACATGATATCTTTACCCTTAAGTGACAATTTAGCCTATTCAGATAACTAGTTCACCCCATGAGACTAAAAATGCACCGTGGGGCTTGTATTAACCGGTCCCCAACCAATATGGATACCTTTAAATAGTCACCAATCCATTTATTACTTGTCTAAATCATTCCTCATACATTTAATAAAAATATTTCCTTAACAAAATGTATCCTTATTTAATAGAATATACAAATTTATCAATAATTCCTAGTAAATAAAATAACTTTCAAAGTAAAAAATGTATGAAAAATGATATATGATTTCGGAAATAATAGTATCTATTGTGTTAGAATATGTATATTCAAGGTAATTATAAATGAAAAATTATTACAATAAAGTTATTGTTTCAAGATAATGTTAAAAATCACAAAATGATGTTAGATTTCATAGATGATAATTATGAACATTTTTGAGGAGAATATAGTTTAAACATTCCAAAGTGTCCCATTCCAAATTGAAACATTTGTATCATAATCTCCTGAAAAGGTGTGGAATTAAATAAAATATAAAATATCATTAGAATAATGGAATTCATGATATAACATGAAAAAGTAAGTATGTACCCCAAATAAAAGTGAACTGGTGCAAAATAACAAATAAGTCTCAATGGTTCTTGTACCATATCCTTCCTTTATATTGAGTGGTATTTAGACTCTTGTATAGTAGTTTAAAATATGCTACTAAATAATATCACTACCATACTCATGTTTATAATACAATATATTAAATTATTATAATATCTCATTACCCGTTTGTTATCAACATTCATTAATTTTACTATTTTCGGGGTTAATTGACTGTTTTTCTCGTGTAAGTTTTAAGTTGTTATTTATTGTCATCATTAATTAGATCATGTTTTAGTAACCTAGATAATGTAAAATATGTCTTAATTATCATATATAATCATTATATATGTATTAATAGTAGTTCATAACATTTTAATATTAGAAATGAAGTGCACTGTTCATGGAGATGGAAGGTTTTACATATGCCCGAACACTACATTAAATTGTTTGTTGTTTTAAAAGAATGAAAAATAAATGATAAATATGTATATTATAATTAAAATATCATATATATGTTATATATGTTACATATTTTTATTAAAATCATCCTTTACATATTCCATATATGGAATTAACGAGTTATATAACATTAAGGTGGCGGTAGTCCACACTTCCTCAAACGAAATTATCATATTTACATAAGATGTAAATCATAAAGGAATATTATAAATAAAATTATAGATGAATAAATTCATTATAAATATCATATGTAATATATATAAATAGATTTTCCATCCTAATGTCTACCATGTGAGATGATAAAGGAAAACAGAACAATCATCGTTTCGTGAGGTAGTAATTCTCCATACACAAAAACTATATGTTCTTTACCCATTAGATGGATGTTTGTGTAAGTTTAGGTCAAACCCTTTACATAAAATTATACTAGTATATTTAAGATAATGTTTTTTTATATAATCATGGAATAAAGAGATTTTAGGGGGTGGATAATGGGAATGAAACTAGATATCTTGAGAGAAGAAATCACCTCTTAAACGGGTAACTTCTTTTGGTTTGTACCAAAAGGATTCCTTGTAAGGATTTATTCAAAACTTTAGGAATCAAGGACAAGGGAAGGGATTTTATGATGATATATGGTTAGATAATGTCCAATCCTATGTGGTTTTATAGTTGTAAGGAATGGGGAGTAGTGGTAGCCTTTTATAAGGGTTAAAAAGGATTCATTTTATATTTTTGAAATGATGTTAGGTGTACCCACATGTTTACCTAAAAAAAGTACCACATAACAAAAAAAACTCAATAATGTACGTTTCATGGCCAATTTATGGCCATAAAATGGCTTTTGAACAACTGGATAGGTCATATGGGACATCAAATTAAAGGTTTAGTCAACTATTAAGCTTAATTTTACCTTTATAATTGTAATTAATTTTAATTACTCCCACTAATATTTTATTTATAAAAAAATTTGGTCTTATTATAAATTATAAGTTATTCTTATTTATAATACGGAATCCATTTTCCCAAATTCTAGTCACAGAAGTGGCGTAAATTAATTTAAATTCCATCTCGTAGTTGGGACACAATGCATGTTTTTAAAGTAAAAACATCAAAAAGTTTTCTAGGTTTTTATAGACATTTTCAAAGTGAAATTATCCAACATGACCTATAATATATTAAATGATAAAAATATTATCTAATTAAACTTTAAATCACTTTAAATTTATAATTTATCCTTATAAATAAATTATATGAAAATGCAGTTTAGAACAAAAAATTAGTATTTTTATCTACTCATTAAAAAAATGAATTGTTTCAGAAAAATATTAAAAAATAACAATAACTTGATTATTATTATTATATTTCAAAGATGAAGTTTATTTTTACATATTAATTCAATTAAAGTGTCAAAATTCATATTTATAATGGGCTCTTCATTAAAAGGCTGTAAAATTTCCTTTATAAATATATAGGTTTTTATTTAAAAAATAGTTTTTTGTTCTTTTATCATGCATATAAAACAAATTGATTAATATCAAAAATATTTTATTGAATATATCTCATACATATTTTCTTAAAATAAATCATTAATTTCAATTAATAATGTTTATTAATATAAAACTCATTTAGAACCATAAAAATAATAATATTTCTTTTTTATAGAAAATTAGTTCTTATTTTTGTTTCCTATTAATTGAAAACTCATTAATTCATTTTATATTTATATAAACCATAAGTTTTCTTAAATTAGTTAATAATATTAATTAAATCTAGTCTATAACATATTATACTAAATAATTATATTTTAATAATATATTGCTTTTCGGTAAAAGTCGATCTTTTGTGTAATTAAAGCTGTCGAATAAGGTCGTTCTTGAGTTTAATGCATGCTAACTTAGTGTTGCGTGAATTAAAAAATATATAAAATATCAAATATATTTAAAATAGTAAATATATTTTAATGTTTCATGATGTTATATTTCTTTATGCACTTGGTGTCATGTGTCATGCACACTATCAAATATATGGTTCTTACTTTAGAATTTAGGGGTGTTAAAAGCATCTCGTCAAACAACGTCATGGGTCACCCATTCTACTAAAAATGCTAGATATGGTAACCACCCATACTAAACTAATCACAAGTTTACTACCTATGGATTTCACCCCCATCATTGAGCTATGGTGGGGATTGGGTCCTCTACTAGTGATAATTACCCCTTGATGTGGACTATAGTGTCGAGGTATGGGTTCTCCACCTGGATTCTATCAAGATTGCACAAGGATCTAGGAATCAAAGATATAACATTAGAGATGTAGGAGGACCCATCATTATTAATAAGGCTATAATGACATATATCACCCTTTTCCATTGTTTTGGTTTATTTATGAGCATATATATATCAAGTTTCCTTTTTCCCTATGTTGTATGGGTTATTATGATTCATTGTTGCCTCTATCCATTACTCCATTTTGGTTTTACTGATCATCCTACTAGGTATGTATATAATCATCCTTGCATTGTATTTTCCCATACATGTTGTGTCTTAGGTATGCAACTAGAAGATTAGGTGTGATATTGGAGGTGTAGGTTTTGGTCAATCATAGTTGTACCAATTAAAGTGGACCATGTTCGATGGCCAACATTGGAAATTAATAGCTGGACTCTCTTCATTCTCCCTTTTTTTTAATTTATGTTTAGTTTAGACCTTGTTTAAGGTTGGGTGTTTAGTTTTTACATTTATACATTGTAATTATTATTATGTACACTGATCATTACTTGAGGTTGTTTCACGCATGGTTTACACTCTAGATTTTCAGTGTGTTTTATAATCTATGAAATGTTTTATAGATATGGTTGTCTGTGTTCCTACAAATAAATAGGAAATGTGATTTCATTTTAGTATTATGTACTTGGAACTTTTTTCTAGCCGAAATCCTTTTTTATATGGGCTTAGGCCTACTCACTTAGCGTATTTTCTACCATGAAGCCCTCGGTGGTTCGAGGAATGATAGAGTGGCTTCAAATGTGGTATTTTCTCTAGTTGGTGATTAGATATAGACATGTGTGAGGATTGGTTTGGGATCTTTTGGAAATAGTGTCAGTGTGTCTTGCGGGCGAATTTCAGGTCAAGGAACCAAATGTTGGTGTGCAGGTAAATGAATCCATACACCACGACTCTGAAAAAATTCTTGTTGACTCTATATACCAAGACTCGATTGAAAAGAACCAAAGGTGAAAACATCATATATGATGGGGTGTTTTAACTTCCTTATCCCTATTAACCTATCATCTTATATATTCTTATCTAACCAAGTTATGTATTTTTAAATCATTAGGATTATATTTTAATGATATCCATCTATTATAGCATTACATGATCAGGATGATGACTTTTCAAGGAATGAAGCCTCAGTTGAAGGACCCACTAATGTTGTGTTTCCTCTAGGTGAGAATAGAGTAGTATCCCAACCTATTTAGTAGATAATATATCCAAATGTTCAGGATGATGATGGTTGTACACTTGTAACATTGTTCGAGTTCCATTAACAAGGAACATTGAGGTTTAATATCAAGTTTGACACTCAGGTAGTGGAGGGTAGGATCAGGGAGGTGCATCAAGTTTTAAATCAAGTTAATACACTGACTGACTAGATGGTTTTTCTTATTGACAGTTATTGTTAAGTATTATCATGATGTTGGTGGATTCTGACTACATATACTAATAGAAAGGAAACCATAACTTGTGTACGCATCTAAAAACTATTCCATGATGAGTATTAACCTTTAATCAATCTATATGTATGGAATCCAGAGGTTCTTAAGTTGTAGCCATGTGATATATTAGTTACAGAGTATTCCATGAGGTTCACTAACCTCACATGTTACTCAATTGATATGGTTGGATATGTATGTTTTTATGTGAAAAAGATAAAACAAGGAATTTATAGAGACACCAGTTCTAGTGTGGTCTCCCTATTATTTCCCACTTATGTTGGGCTGTCAGAGAGGGCTCTTATCATAGAGAGATTCCTAGAATAGAGATGTCATGTGGTCAGATTTGGTAGTGGGAATTATGATGTTGAGTCATCTCTATTAGCTCAAAGGGGTCACTTATCGGGTTCATGGGATAGGAAAACCCTCCATAGACAAACTCAATCAGATGGTTCTAAGGCACAAGGTTCGCACAATGGATCATTTCATCTAGTATATGGATGATGTTACGATTATAATGGGTGTGGTAACATGCCTCATGATTTCACGACCTGATATGATGAGTATGGTATGTAGTTAGTGGATGGTATATCAAGATAGACGTAGTCTTATGATCATGCATCTCCTAGGTATGGTTAGGGAGACCCCTTAGGAGGCATTGGTAATAGAGGATTAGGTCGATCTCTAGAGGGAGGTGATTCTAGTACAAGCTTGATCTTGTGTGTCACCCTTTGTAGATATATATTTTTAATTTTAAAAACAAGTCAAGGGTCTAAATATTTCATGCACTATCACCATATGTGTTTGGTAACAACGATGAAAAAGTACCCTTTCTCAAGGATTGATGGACTTTTCAACCAGTTGAATGATGTGAGTTAGTTCATAATGATCGATCTCCAGTTCTATTACCATCAATTGAGGATTCATATGGACAACATCATAAATATGGAATTATTATGTCACTATGGTCACTATGAGTTCATTGGGCTTCCATTTAGTGTAACTAATTCCTCTTCTATTTTCTTGGAGCTTATGAACTGGATCATCCATCCAAACAAGTAAAAAGTATTTTTTTTCTTCATCAATTACACTCTTGTATACTTTTCACCAGTTGAGGAGAATGAAATGAATTTGAGGATGGTCCTAGACTTACTACGCACTACTGAAAATAAGGCCATTAGCGACCGCTCAGCGACCGCCATTGGCGGTCGCTGTTGCCTCGTCACTAGAGGCTTTTAGCGACCGCCAATGGCGGTCGCTGAAGCCCCCTACCGGGCACCCTATAGCGACCGCCTATGGCGGTCGCTATTCTAAAATTTTTTTTTTTAAATTTTTTTTATTGAATTGAATATATATATATATATATAAATATTCATATATATACTATTAAATACAATATTATAAATATATATATATATATAAAATATATTTTAAATGTTTTAATATATATTTAATATATTTATAATATCAAATCATTGTGCTATAATAATTTAAAAACTTCGATTCAAGAAATAATCTCATTTCAGGTCTTTCGGAGCACGTTTGCTCCGAATGGGACCGCCGCACGCCGTTTTGGTGTTTTATGGCGCCAGAAACGCGTTTCCGGCCGCCGCGGTCACACGGCACCTCCGAATGAGGTGCCGTCTGGCCGACCATTTCACAATTCACGCCCCGGATGTTGTCGTACGGTTTCGTGGAATTCGGAGGTCGTTCGGGTGGTTTTGACCCCCCAACGCGCCATTTCAGCGCGCGCCGCGCTGCTGAAAAGGACACAATCGGACGTGCCGCGCGCACCGCACGCCCGATGGACGTGCGGCCTCCTCCTGCATCTCAGGAATAATATTTCTATCGTTCCCCTGCGGTTTCAGGTCGTTCGGAGCACGTTTGCTTCGAATGGGACCGCCGCACGCCGTTTTGGTGTTTAACGGCGCCGGAAACGCGTTTCCGGCCGCCGCGGTCACACGGAACCTCCGAATGAGGTGCCGTCTGGCCTAAAATTTCACAATTCATGCCCCGGATGTTTTCGTACGGTTTCGTGGCATTCGGAGGTTGTTCGGGTGGTTTTGACCCCCCAACGCGCCATTTCAGCGCGCACCGCGCTGCTGAAAAGGACACAATCGGACGTGCCGCGCGCACCGCACGTCCGATGGACGTGCGGCCTCCTCCTGCATCTCAGGAATAATATTTCTATCGTTCCCGTGCGGTTTCAGGTCGTTCGGAGCACGTTTTCTCCGAATTGGACCGCCGCACGCCGTTTTGGTGTTTTATGGCGCCGGAAACGCGTTTCCGGCCGCCGCGGTCACACGGCACCTCCGAATGAGGTTCCGTCTGGCCGACCATTTCAAAATTAATGCCCCGGATGTTGTCGTACGGTTTCGTGGCATTCGGAGGTCGTTCGGGTGGTTTTGACCCCCCAAAGCGCCATTTCAGCGCGCGCCGCGCTGCTGAAAAGGACACAATCGGACGTGCCGCGCGCACCGCACGCCCGATGGACATGCGGCCTCCTCCTACATCTCAGGAATAATATTTCTATCGTTCCCATGCGGTTTCAGGTCGTTCGGAGCACGTTTGCTTTGAATGGGACCGCCGCACGCCGTTTTGGTGTTTAATGGCGCCGGAAACGCGTTTCCGGCCGCCGCGGTCA
This sequence comes from Viscum album, assembly GCA_963277665.1. Classification (NCBI taxonomy): domain Eukaryota; kingdom Viridiplantae; phylum Streptophyta; class Magnoliopsida; order Santalales; family Viscaceae; genus Viscum; species Viscum album. The sequence goes on along the minus strand of OY728130.1, from coordinate 916,852,681 downwards.
CACGGCACCTCCGAATGAGGTGCCGTCTGGCCTAACATTTCACAATTCACGCCCCGGATGTTTTCGTACGGTTTCGTGGCATTCGGAGGTCGTTCGGGTGGTTTTGACCCCCCAACGCGCCATTTCAGCGCGCACCGCGCTGCTGAAAAGGACACAATCGGACGTGTCGCGCGCACCGCACGTCCGATGGACGTGCGGCCTCCTCCTGCATCTCAGGAATAATATTTCTATCGTTCCCGTGCGGTTTCAGGTCATTCGGAGCACGTTTTCTCCGAATTGGACCGCCGCACGCCGTTTTGGTGTTTTATGGCGCCGGAAACGCGTTTCCGGCCGCCGCGGTCACACGGCACCTCCGAATGAGGTTCCGTCTGGCCGAACATTTCAAAATTCATGCCCCGGATGTTGTCGTACGGTTTCGTGGCATTCGGAGGTCGTTCGGGTGGTTTTGACCCCCCAACGCGCCATTTCAGCGCGCGCCGCGCTGCTGAAAAGGACACAATCGGATGTGCCGTGCGCACCGCACGTCCGATGGACGTGCGGCCTCCTCCTGCATCTCAGGAATAATATTTCTATCATTTCCGTGCGGTTTCAGGTCGTTCGAAGCACGTTTGCTCCGAATGGGACCGCCGCACGCCGTTTTGGTGTTTAATGGCGCCGGAAACGCGTTTCCGGCCGCCGCGGTCACACGGCACCTCCGAATGAGGTGCCGTCTGGCCGACCATTTCACAATTCACTCCCCGGATGTTGTCGTACGGTTTCGTGGCATTCGGAGGTCGTTCGGGTGGTTTTGACCCCCCAACGAGCCATTTCAGCGCGCGCCGCGCTGCTGAAAAGGACACAATCGGACGTGCCGCGCGCACCGCACGTCCGATGGACGTGCGGCCTCCTCCTGCATCTTAGGAATAATATTTCTATCGTTCCCGTGTGGTTTCAGGTCGTTCGGAGCACGTTTGCTCCGAATTGGACCGCCGCACGCCGTTTTGGTGTTTTATGGCGCCGGAAACGCGTTTCCGGCCGCCGCGGTCACACGACACCTCCGAATGAGGTACCGTCTGGCCGACCATTTCACAATTCACGCCCCGGATGTTGTCGTACGGTTTCGCGGCATTCGGAGGTCGTTCGGGTGGTTTTGACCCCCCAACGCGCCATTTCAGCGCGCGCCGCGCTGCTGAAAAGGACACAATCGGGGGGCTGTACGGGGGTGCGGGGGGCAGTACGGGGGTGCGGGGGGTTGTACGGGGGTGCGGGGGGGGGGGGGGGGGGGGCTGTACGGGGGTGCGGGGGTCTGTACGGGGGTGCGGGTGGGGGGGGGGGGGCTGTACGGGGGTGCGGGGGGCTGTACGGGGGTGGCGGGGGCCTGTACGGGGGTGGCGGGGGGCAGTACGGGGGTGCGGGGGGTTGTACGGGGGTGCGGGGGGGCTGTATGGGGGTGCGGGGGGGCTGTACGGGGGTGCGGGGGGCTGTACGGGGCTGTACGGGGGTGCGGGGGGCTGTACGGGGGTGCGGGGGGCTCTCCGGGGGTGCAAAGGCCATCCCATTGATTACAAAAGTGAAAAATAAAAGTGATAACATCTAATTAATACATATTTCTTTTATCGATACCATACAGAAATTTATAAAAAATATATTGGATAATACATAATCTATAATATCAGATTTATTGATCTGTTGGAATTAGTTCGACTTTTTCAAATGTAGAATCATTCAAGATTATCTGATCAAAAACTCAATATGTGTATAAAATATTTAAAAGACCACCATGGATGGTAATAATGCATTACTTAAATGAATAAATAAAGTACACCAATGTCAACCCTACCAGTAAAAACAAAAAACATATCTCGTGAATATATGGTGCGTCACGCGTTGTCATCACTGCTACCTCCTTCTGGTGGGCCAGGTGCCTACAACAAATAAACATTATAAATATTTTAATAACAAAAATAATTTAAATTAAATAAATAAATACAGTATATACCTGCGTCGTATGATCCCCTGTACCATCAGCTCGACGCACATATTCCCGCAGTGCTCTAACCTCAGCTGTCAATTGCGCATTTGTCTCCTCGGAAGCGCGCAACCGTGCCTCAAAATCTGACATCTGCTGTGTCATATGAGCAACAGCAGGACCGACAACCGCAGTGCGTGACACTACAGAACGAGGAATCCCTGCTCCATAGGTCAAACTATAGCCATGCCCGTCCTGACCAATAATGCGATGAAAGATCTCATCCCGTCGCATGGGAAGCTGTCGCTGGTCCTCTGGCAGATGTTCTAACTCAGCTTCAAATTGATCCTGTGAAATATTTAAATATATATAAATATATATATGTTAATATATAGATTTATGTAATTATTGGTAAGTACAGACACTTACTATCAATGCTGCAACCTCTGGATCATTGCGATCACGAGTCCTTATCCACACCGACATTTTATCAGTTGCTGCACCTTTCCCTTGCAACTGTATATTAAAAGAATATAAACACAAAACCATATTAATTAATAAATTAAAAAATGAATAATATATACCTCATGTCGGATCTGAGACACGTGACGAGTCCCGAGCCTGTGAGCTGGTCCCTGCAACGCTCGATTCTCCGAATGGCGTGTTGACACCTCCTACATTCAATTCATTCAAATTTCAAACAAATCACATATTCTTGAAAATATATATACAGCAAAATAATTAATATACAAACCGCAACACCCTCAGTAGACCAATATGCAACCAAGTCACGCCACTGAGCCGGGAGGACACCTCTCGGGACTTTTTCCAAAATGTCAAGGGCACCCACATTTGGTACCCAGTGGTCCCTCTTCACTTTGCCTTTATAATCTTTCCACAGCTTACGGCATTTTCTCATACACACGGGCCGAAACTCTTCAGGGCATACTTTCAAATTTTTCTATAAAGAAAATAATCAAACATATTAGTATTCTTTATAAATAGAAAATAAAGTAAAATTATTTTCTTACCTGAACCTCCCTCCATAGACGATCTAATGTGTCCTGAGGGATAGAAGCCCAATCACGCGTGGTCAATGGAAATCGATGTGGGTCACGTATGATATGACCCAGCTGACGAATAAATGTCGGGGCATTCGGTCCCACGGGATGAAATACCTCATCAAATGAAACATCTATCGTCGTGTCGGAATTCCATGATAATATGCCACGACCAGGGCCTCTCCTGCGAGAGGAAGAAGCAGCCGAGTCTGATCCTGTTGAAAACAATTTTATATATAAATTGACAAATGTTATATATATATATATATATATATATGTCAATTACATAAAAAATATAGACAATGACATTCAAACATACCTCGACCCTGAGACGTAGATGCCTCAGATGGATGATGTGGATTTTCCGCCTCTTCCCCTGACATGTCTGCAGTCATACAAAATATCAGTAATGAGTCCAAAGTGTTTAAAAGATAAATTGGATTGTTCTTAATAAATCAAACTTGTACAACTGTTAATCAAACAAAAAATGGATTGAATAATTAGTTGTGAATGAATTTTAAAAAATCAGAAAGTTAATCAACCTAAATATTTATGACTGAATTAACTTACAAAATTGAGGATTAAAATTTATAAGGATTTATAAAATGATTAGATAATTTATGATATCCTAGGACATTCTACTGAATAGCGGGAAAACAATTATACCTTTCATTAAGCATGCAAATCGACCTTTTCTCCTTCAACAGCCGCTCTGACCCAATAAATATCTTCTTCACGTTGAACTACGGTATGTTGATCAAGTTGTTGGTAAACAAACGGAACAGTCTCGGGTTCATCTTCTTCAAATAAAAACACTCCTCGCCGAGACATTTTGACAACAACTTGCCAACTTGGATCCGAAGGCAAAGTAACGAAGAATACTTGTTCCTCTTGTGATGTCAAAATGAAAGGTTCATTCTCAACTCGTTCATTATTTCTGTATAACATATAGTTAAAATTCACCAATGAAAACTGATATTGATCGACTTTACATCCACGCACTGGATCAACCCAATTACACTTTAACAATATGTACTTCAAACCGTGTGTGTATACAACTTCAATGATGTCTATCAATTGACCATAGTAATAACCAGAATCGACAAAGGGACAACCGATGCCACTGTTTTGTGTTGCTCGTTTGTCGTCAACATCTTTAATGCGAAATCGAAAACCATTAGCATCAATAGCTTTATAATGACGAGCCGTTATAGATGGACCCTCAGCCAGTTGGATAAATACTTCAGGTAGCGTGGGGTCCCCTAACTCCCTCAGCTTACGAACCTACATAATTTATAAAAATCAATACTGATATATGCAGAAAGAATTAGTTTAATACTTCACTCATAATGAAAATCAATTTATACATACATAATCCTTGAACCAATCATGAAATGCCGCATAATGAGATTGTTGAATTTGCAACTCAGTCGCACGATGCATCTCTTCTTTTATCTCATTAATGTATTTCCTGCAAATGATTACGCGATGTTTAAAAGACCAACTTATGCAAATAAAACATGTAAAAGTTATATAAGCACATTGATAAGATACTTACTGCATTAATGGTGCAACTGATGGAGTATTGAACAAGATATATCGATTTGCTTGTATCCACTCGATGTTGTCCATATCAAATGTGGTTCCTTCTCCAACTAGACCATCATGAATCCGAGAGGGCTTATCTAATTTTGTTTCAACATCCGTAAGATATTCTGCACAAAAGGTAGTACACTCATCCATCAAATAACCATTGGATATTGATGCCTCTGGACGAGCTCTGTTGCATACAAATCTTTTCAATGTACTCAAATACCGTTCAATAGGATACATCCACCTGAATTGCACTGGACCAGCAGCCATTACTTCATCAGTTAGGTGCACTGTCAAGTGGATCATAACATCGAAAAATGAGGGGGGGAAAAGTTTCTCAAAGTGACAAAGCGTAAGTACAATTCGGTCCTGAAAACTTTTTAAATCACTCATTCGTTGATTTCTTAAACAAAGCTGTCTAAAAAAATTACTCATCTCAATCAAGGGCTGAACAACATTGGGGGATAAACAATCACAAATTGCGATTGGAATCAACTGCTGAAGTAATATGTGATTGTCATGACTTTTCAACCCTTGCAATGTATTGCTCGTCAGATTCACACACTTTGAAATATTAGAAGAGTAACCATCAGGCACCTTGACCATCTTCAAAATGGAAAGAAATGTCTCTTTCTCCTCTGTAGTCATCGAATACTGTGCAGCAGGCATATATCCCTTGTTTCCCTCAGCTAACTGTAAATGCAACTGTTTCCTTAAACCCATTTCTTCCAAATCACGACGTGCATTAACATGGTCCTTTGACTTTCCACTGACACCTAAAATGGTCCACAATATGTTATCACAAACATTTTTTTCAATGTGCATGACATCCAAATTATGCCTCAACATGTTAGTTTTCCAATACGGAAGACTATAAAAAATACTTTTCTTTTTCTAATTGTGACTGCGCTGCCTACCCGCAGCACAAATATTACGTGCTGGAGGAGCCACCAAATCCTGAATTTCATATACCGTGCGGATGTTTTCTTCCTCAATATGCGATAACATTTCGACTCCTATCATGATCTTTGGTGCTGGGCTGAACTCTCTAGAACCATCAAATGCCACTCTGTCCTTTCTGAACCTGTGCTGGGGAGGGAGAAAATGCCTGTGACCCATGTATGCCCATTTTTTGGAATGTTTAAGCCATACAGATTTTTTACTTTTATTGCAACAAGGGCAAGCAAATTCCCCTTTCGTACTCCAGCCTGATAAATTTGCATAAGCTGGGAAGTCATTGATTTTCCACAATAAAGCAGCATGCAGTTTGAACATTTCATTCGTTTCGCAGTCATAAGTCATCACACCATCACCCCAAAATTCATTCAACTCATCAATCAATGGCTGAAGGTAAACATCAATCTTATCCCCCGGACTTTTAGGTCCATCAATAAGAGTGGAAAGTAATATAAATTGTTGCTTCATACAAAGCCACGAAGGAAGATTATATGGAACCAACACCACGGGCCATGTGCTATGAGTTTCACCAACCATAGACTTGAATGGATTGAAACCATCTGCTGCCAATCCCAATCGGACATTACGAACATCTTTAGCAAAGTCGGGATGTCTCTTATCAAAGTCCTTCCATGCATGAGAGTTTTCCGGGTGGGTTAACATGTCACTTTCATGAACTCTTTCTGCATGCCATCTCATTAAATTAGAAACTTTAGATGACATAAAAAATCTTTTCAACCTCGGTTTAAGGGGAAAGTAATGCATTTTCTTTACAGCAATCGGTTTCCCCTGTATCGCAATCTGACTTTGATGAGTCTTATTTCCCCTGTTCTCTTTCCACCTGGAAGCGCCACAAACCGTACAAATATCCAAATGAGCAGTTTCATTTCTAAACAACATACAGTTGTTTTCACATGCATCTATAGTCTCATATGTAAAACCTAAGTTCTCTGTCAACTTACGAGCATAGTAATACGACTCAGGAATCTTAGCATCGACAGGAAGAACTTTTTTCAATAAAACCAAAAGCATGTCGAATGATGTGTCTGTCCAATTATTCAAAGTCTTAAAATGCAACAACTCCACGATAAACGACAGTTTATTGTAAGAAGTACATCCAGGATATAATTCTGTTTTCGCATCATCAAGTACTTCATAAAACCTCCTCGAATCACGATCTGCACCAGAGCGAAGATTTATCTCACCGGTCTCAAGATTCTGGATGTCAATGCCTTCAGGATCAAACCCATGTACCATTTCAGTAAGAATTTCATGCATTGGATCAGTCATCCTTGCATCAACATCCATCTGAGCTGCATCTGTATTTTGACAACGAACATATTCTTCTCCATGACGAGTCCAACTCTTATAATTTTTCAGAAATCCATTAAAGAAAAGGTGCCCCCTCACAGTATCTCGTGTGAATTGATATCTGTTAACACATTTCTTACATGGACAACTAATATAGTCACTTTCAAATCCTCTCGTGAAGTCAATAAACTGCATAATGCTATTGAAATATTCTCTAGACGTTCGATTTGGAAGATCAATCCAACTCTTATCCATAATAATATCTGTATAACAAACATTTACACAATACTTATTACATTTACATTTTTCAAATCAACTATATTCAAAATAAATATTAACCATTTATTTATGAACCATTGATAAAATAATAATGTAACTAAAAGCTCATGTTACCTGATTGAGCTACAAACCTGAAAGGGAGGGGAGCCGAAGGTGGTGCTGTGAGGGAGAGGAGGCAGCGAAGGGGAGCCGGAGCCAAAGGCGGTGCGACAAGGGAGGGGACGGGCGGCGGCGGTGGCGGGGATCTGGAGGAGAGGAGGCGGTGAGGGGACGGGGGACGGGCAGCGAGGGGGGGGGGGGGTGTGCGGGGTCGGGGGGGGGGGGGGGGGGGCTGTCCGAGGTGCGGGGAGGGGTGTCCGGGGTGTCGGGGGCCTGTCAGGGGTGCGGGCAGGGGTGTTCGGGGTGCGGGGGTGTCCGGGGTGCGGGGGATGGGGGGGGGGGCTGTCTGGGGTGCAGGGGGGCTGTCGGGGGTGCGGGGTGGGGTGTCCGGGGTGCGGGGGGCCTGTCCGGGGTGCGGGGGGGGGGGGGGGCTGTCCGGGGTGCGGGGGGGCTGTCTGGGTTCGGAGGGGGGTGTCCGAGTGCGGGGGGGGGGGGGGGGGGGGGGCTGTCCGGGGTGTGGGGAGGCATCCGGGGTGCGGGGGGCGGTCCAGAGTGCGCGGGGGGGGGGGGGGGGGGGGGGGGCTGTCCGGGGTGCAGGGAGGCGTCCGGGGTGTGGGGGGCGGTTCAGAGTGCGCGGGGGGTGCTGTCCGGGGTGCGGGGAGGCGTCCGGGGTGCGGGGGGCGGTCCGGAGTGCGCGGCGGGGGCTGTCCGGGGTGCGGGTGCCGTCCGGGGTGGGGGGGGGGGAGGGCCGAGAGGCCGGAGGGCGGCGGCCGGAGGCCCGAGGGTGGAGGGCGGCGGCCGAAGGCCGGAGGGCAGACGACGAGGGAGGGAGGGCGGCGGGGGAGGGAGGGCGGCGGGGGAGGGCGGGCGGCGGGGGAGGCCGGGCGGCGGGGGAGGCCGGGCGGCGGGAGAGGCCGGGCGGCGGGGGAGGCCGGGCGGCGGGGGAGGGGAGGGCGGCGAGGGAGGGAGGGGGTTAGGGCACCGATGGAGGGGGCGCGAGGGGGGGGGGGGGGCGCAGAAGCCCCCGTTTTTTTTATGTAGGTTAGCGACCGCCATTGGCGGTCACTATTGGTTAGCTTTAGCGACCGCCAATGGCGGTCGCCCGAGTCTGGGGGGCTCCAATGCCCCCTTTTCTAGTAGTGACGGGAGAACTAGACATATAGTAAGTCAATGATATTTCTTTTTTTGGGCTTTTTATTTTCACTTTCTAGGGAATGTAATATCTAATAACATTTTATTCTTTGTTCTAATGAATATTAATGTTTTGATTTCTTAGGATCCACCTAGGATCATTTCATATATGTAGAGATTCCTTTTCCTTGTAGGGTACTGTAGGATTTTCATGGAATAATTTTCCAAGAATAAATCACCTTTGACTGATTTAACAAGGAATTTGTATCCATTTTCCTTGATAGAGTAGTTATAGTGATACTTTTAGGAGTTTTATTTTAGGTTTACTAGTTCTCTTTCGATGCTTCAAGAGGATTGAAGTGAGTAAATGGTGTTTTGAGATTCCAATGGAGGTATGATTGGTATAATTTTGATGTAGAGGTAGGAAGTCATTGGATATGGGTTGAGGAATTTGCGATCCCATGAATATCATAGTGAAGCCTATGAATTTCAGTTGGAAACATTATTCTACACAAGGGAGATGTGCTGGTAATATCTTATAGAAGAGTGTTTCATTATTTTCTCTGTCTACCATAGTCTTAGGTATATCTTTACTTATTGATATCTAAACCTGATGTAGATGTGTTAAGGTGGAGTTATAATTGGAATATGACATCAAGATATTATATATCTTCACGAAGTGTAAATTTTTGAAATATTACTTTTGCAGTAAGTCCTGTACCCACATGGTTGTAAAGGCATCTGAGCAGTTGTCCACTTTATAGATGACCCTAGTGGATGAGAGGGGTGAAGATTATCTTCAGTCAATGGTGGTAACTCCATCACTTTTCAGTGTGTGGGAGAGAATAATTTTCAATACATTGACTATGGGGTTCTACATCATCAGATATACTTAGGAGATGCATGAAATGGATTTTATGAATTATGGGCATGCCATCCTTTTACAAGGGATGAATGGTGAATTCGGTCATGTTACCTAAGGTGGTGTTGATGGATTTCTATACTTCCCCATTGGATTTAAATTTAGGTACTGAAGTGATGTTCAAGATTATTAGTTGTTACTTTATGTGGCCTGGAATGAGTATGAGTGTTACTGAGTTTGTCTCTTGGTGTGTCATGTGTCAGCATGTAAAGGCTAAACATCATGTTCTAGCATGTATCGTGTAACATCATGAGATCCCAAAATGGATTTTGTATATTATATTGATAGATTTTTGTTTCAGTATTCTATATCCATTTAGGGTCCATGATTCTCTTTGGGTGATTTTTTACTGACACACCAAGTTAGTTTACTTCCTTACCATTATGGAGAAGAGTTCAGTTGGGAGTTTTGGGTGGGTGTATGTTTGAGATATCATTTGACATCATGGGGTAATAATAATAATCATCTTTGAACATTATTTCATTTTGAAATTATATATGTTTAAGGGTATGAATGAGGTTTTTGGGGACTTATTATAAAGATGTATAGAATTTCATTCCCATATAGATGGCTAGAATAAGCATACTATACAGGTGTTGGAGGATATGCTAAGATACTATGCTTGGGACTTCAGTATGAGTTAGGAGGATTACTTTCCATTGGTAGAGAATATTTATTATGACACATATCACTCCAAAATCATCATGGAGACTTTTAATGGAATTATCATATACCCTTCAGGTAAACCATTATGAAAGATAGAGATTGGTGAGACATCTCTGTTGGGATTGAGATCATGAAAGTATTGATAGATAATGTACCGGTGATCCATGAGAATATTAGGATGCCGAGATAGGATAAAAAAATTTAATGGATATATTTATTATTCCATTGGAGTTCAAGTAGAGGGACTATTCTTTCCTTAGAGTCTCCCCATGATGTGGATTACATATATTTTACTTGGGAAGCATGTTATCAATGTTGTTCAATGGGAATTTCCATATCCTTCTATGGGTTGACGAGGTCTCTCAACACTAGGACCTACCCCTATATATGGACTAAGTGCATGAATTCATCCATGTGTTGTAGATGAGGAGATATATGCCTGACCCAACACATGTTATTAACTATGGTAAATTGGACATTGAGGATAGAGCCACTATTGTGGAGTACAAAGTTATGATCAAAGATTGATAGGATAGGATCTTGCACAGATTGATCATTCATTTTATTTAGGTTCTCTACCAAAATAGTATCCTATAGGAGAGCTCCATATAGTAGTATATCGAGATGTTGGATTTTTATCCCCACCATTTTATTGATATTGTTCTTTTTGGGGATAAAATCTTTGAAGGAGTAAAGAAAGTAATGGCTCAATTTTAATTAGGTTAATTATTTGAATATTTTGATATATATCTATGGATGTCCCTCCGATATGGAGCTATGTTTTGGGTGTTGTGGGACCCTAAAAACAATATAATATAAACATAAATATAGATTTTAACATATGTCCATATATTTTTATAATTAATTTTTATTCTATTGTTTGGGACTTTTGATGGGAAGTATGAGAATGTGGTTGATTCGGAAACATGGGGATTGTGTTAGGCACAATATATAGATGGTCAAAATTGGGTGTTTGGTTGAGGATGACCATTATCTAGGGCATTATGTTATAAAATAATTTATTTATGTATTTATTTAATTTACATAATTAACCTAAAATTGCAATATTATAAATAAATAAACTATTATAAAAAACACCAAAGGAATGCCACATAACACATTAAGACTAGAGAGGTGGTGGAAGTATTCTTAATTTTTATTCGTGAATAGGGAATAAGGATAAAAAATGAAACAGATATAGGTTTATCATGAGATTAATGATTAATATAGTATGGTCATTTTCTTCATCTCTATCAAACACGTTCATCAAAACTAATCAATCCAAATTGAAGTCATGGGAGATTTTTTCATGGATTTACTCCCTAATATATTTAATTGATAAGATTGAATTCTATATGATTATCTTATAAAATTGTTTTCATCCCATTAGCACAAATGATGTTGTATTATTGAACCAAATTTTTATCCTTGATGCACCTTTGATTCACACCCATTTTGTTTTTTCATTTCCTATTTTTTGTCTAGAACATAATCATCATACGATTATATCAATTTTTTTTATTTTCATATACCCCAAATTTCTTCACATTATTCATGATTATCCATTGGGATCATAGTTTGACATTTCATGGATGGATTCAATCATGATTGAACCCCTGAATTTGTGGTAGATGCATGTACCTTTACAAATCAATGTTTTGTGGAAAAAATGTGGTGGAACGAAAATTATAGATGTTGATGAAATGTAATGGAGTCCATATTTGGGTATTTATCTATGAGAGTTGTGTGGTGTGATATGATATACTTCATAAAGGTTATGGTTGATGAAATATAGCCATTGGAGATGGATTGGGAATGATCAAAACCATATCCAACTTCTCTGGTGTGCTTCATGGGGTAAATAGTTATGGTGGTGGTGTAGTTGATACATGTGAAGTTTTATTTGGTTATTGGGAAATCATTGCATACAAAATGTGTACTATGAGTAAAACATGATGTGTAGTTACATGTATTTTCTTGTTTTGGTATAGTTTGGAGTTAAATATCCCAAGTAATGTGTAACCCATAGACGTTTTGTGACACGATGTTGGTAGGTCAACCTGCAACCCTGGGGCACATGGGACCAAACATGGCAAGGTGCATGGGAATTATCAGAGTAAATGGGTGAAACCATGATCTCATACATGGCCTAGGTATATTGGAACAAAAAAAGTACATGGGAAAGATCTAGAAGGCATGGGAATACCCATGGAAGCCAAGACACATCATATATACCCTATAAATGATGTATAACATAAATTGAGATTTCAAATTTGTGTATCCCTATATTAAATACCCATATATTTTCCCATTAATGAGATATAATTTTACTTTTTTGACATATATTTTGTTGGAGTCCTTCTTATGGGAATTATAGGTATGTCATTGGGTGTTATGAACATGACACTTCTTTTAGTGATGTGTGCTTGATGGAAGTGATCTGGTCTGATCATCATAGTGTTATTGGGGTTGGTAACCTCCCCTGGCTAACCAACACACAAGTCCCCTATACATGTTATAGAGGTAGAGTTAGAAAATCCCCATACTACAGTGGGCATGGGTACTCAACCTGTGGAGTAGAACACCCATTCTTAGACCTTTGATAGCGATTGTGTCCTCCATTAGAGATAGTTCATCCTCATATGTATAGCAGAACACTGAATATCAAGAAATCCACAAAAAATTTAGTTAGGTTTCATTTGGTGATGATATATAGAGATGGTATTTTAGAGATATAGGCTGACTCATCATTTTTATCTTGGATGTAGATATTCACATCCACTTTCTCTCCCATCTGGGTTGCTTAATGACCATATATATCAATTTTACTTTTAGACTTTTGTGTATGGTTTGAGTTGACTAATTTTTGCTTATATATATTTCTACTTTTTGGGTTTTCAGGCATCATACATAGTATGGATTCACTAACTACTTCATGGGATTTAATCCACACATGTTATGCCTTATAGGGATGAAAGGAAGATCAGTGGTGATATTGGAAGACCTGTTTTATAGGATCATAGTTATACCCAGAAGAGTTGACCATGTTCATGGGTCAGCCTCGAAGATTGTGATACAAACTATCTTCAATATAATTTTTGAATTTTTTGTTATGTTGGGACATCTTTTTTGGTTTTTTTTCATTTTTACCATATATACTTTTTACTACATCATTTTACTTTGACTCTTTACAAGTGGTTATTGCATGCTAGGTTTAAACTCTTGATGTTCAGAATTTTATTATATCTCTACACTAATTCATAAAGTGGGATTTGTTTTTGAATATAACTATTTAGGCTAAGGAATCACATTTCAACATTTTCCACTCGGCACTTGTCACCATCTCCTAACCTATTAGTGGTGGGCTTGAGGAGTCTCACTTGACATACCACCGGACAGGAAGGCCTAGTGGTTCAGTTCTATAAATCTATGCTAAATTTAAATTTAAATGAATTATATATATATTATCCTTTAAACACCACATATATATTATTATCCTCTAGTTATTCCTTTAATTTTTATGTATTAATATCATTTTTATCTCATTAGTGCTTCAAATGTCCAAAAAATGGTTTGAAAGAAAACCCAAAATTATTTCCACTTTGGTCAATGAACATTTCATCCATACCCATCATCTCTAAAAAAATTTATCAATGTTTTTAGCTATAATTGAAATTTCATGAAAATGTGATTATCATTACCATTTATGCAGTTTAGAAATGCTTAAAAGGAATCATTTTAACTATTTTTCCAACCATGTCATTTTTGACTTTATCCAAATGTGTGAAAAGAATGATCTCTCTTAAATCATATCATATTTATGGATTTTATTATCCGAATGACCATTATTTACTTTTAATATACCTTTATATGTTTCCTTGGTAAATTTAAATGAAAATAATTTTTCGTTATTATTGTAATTTTTAGATAAAATTTTGTCAAAATAAAAATATATTTTTCATATATTTTGAAAGATAGATTTTAATGTACATACAACAATATTTTCATATATGTCCATATCCTTAAATGATTTGTATGCTTCCCTAGGGATATGATACTATTATACCATCCAAATTCATTCTCCATATGAATTATTATGATTATTATTAATGTATAAAACTATGAAACCTATTTCATTCCTATGTGGTAATTAAGTCATGATGAAACCATTATGAAATTGGATTCTTTTTAGTGAGTTAAACTATGATGGAATGATGAAATGTTAAGAAAAAAAATTTATTTACATAAGTTATGATATGATGATATGATGGATGTTTTATGATCTTATGGAACCCATTTGTATGTTTTTATTTCTATGACTAAGGGGGCCAAAATTACATATCCCTGTAATGAATTGGGTAAAGTTGGATAACTCATGAGATAACTATGCAATGTGTAAACCATATTTAATTTCCATAACATAATGTATGAACATTATTTTGTGTAACATTGTTTATTAGTGGACCTATATTCATGACAATAAGTTCATGTGAGAACAATATTTCTTGTCCATAACATAATGAAATGACTTGTTACTGTTTATACATGTTCATAATGTTATAAGTTTATGTTTTTCCACATTATTATGTTAATGATATTATATCAAGGATGATTATTGAATGTTTAATTTTTTGAAATCTTATGAAATGTTTATATTGTTTTGACAAAGCCTTATGCCATGACTTATGATTAATTATATTTAATTTATAGGGCATGGGTTTATTATTTAATGATTATGATATCATTTCCTTTTTATCATGTATGATCATTGATTAATATCTCCATTTTCTCCCTCCCTAAGAGTCTAATATCATACTTTCTTATGTTTTATTTACCTAGGTTTTGATAAAAGGTTCTACATATGATATATCTAGAAGGGTACTATTATTAATAACATTGATAGAGATGTTGAAGATCCTTTATAAAATAGTATATATATATTCTATAAAATATCAAAACTGTTTTGGTTATGGATGATATATGATAGTGTCATATACTGAATATTCATTTAAAATGATGTAATATATATATATATATATATATATATATATATATATATATTTCTCAGGCCACCACAGTTGATATCAAATCAAGGTTAATTTATTTTTTGAAACTAGGATGAGGAAACTATTGTGAGATCCATTATCATAAGTATATAAATAATATACCATCCCAAATCTCTTTAAAGTGGATATTGTTCGGTATTATTATAAATTAAATACTATTCTATGCACTAGAAATTGTATGTAGTTGTGATGTAGATACACATAGGGGTAAAAAATTTCAAAGGGGTGGATTGAGTATTTACTCAATCATCCCTAATATATGATGAGTAGGCCTATGACTGCAAACCTAGCTAGATAGTCCTAAGGGATATTATTTTTTTAATTAAAATATTATTTATGTACCATTGTGATGAATTATAAGATAGAACCTATAAAAAATTATGATAAAACATAACGATATGAGATGAACATAACATTTCATGGTTTAAGAGAAGGTGTTATAATCCTAGTTATATTAGGAGTGATGTTATGATAATTTTTTTGATCACTTAGATTAGGGATGCATGATGACCATGTTAGTATTTTTTTACCCAGCTATTGGAATGATGAAAATGAAGTTTATGTGGTGTCTGCAATGTATAAATATTTAAGTATGTTATCTGAGATTAGTTATATGAATAACATTATATCATGGAAATTATATATATATTTTCATTTGTAACCTAAATGATTAGATGTTAATTTAGTGTTAAAAAGTATTAATGGTACGATGAAAGAATATGAAGTTTATATCCTACTTATATAGATGTTTTGAGGAATTTAGTTTCTTAAAAATTACGTAATTATTCCTCTACATGAATTTGATGTCATATTACAGATGGATTAGATCCATCAGTATAAATACCATATCAATTGTTGAGTAAGGGAAGTTACATTTGATTTTTTAAATGAACATTTGATCATCAATCAGCGTGATGATGAACCCAAACTACCAATGAAAATTAATTCTATCACATCGGTTTTACTACCAATCAATGAGTGATATGTTTCTCAAATAGACACAGAGAAACACAACATTACCAATTTTCATAGTGTTCAAGAATATTCTTTTGTATTTCCTGAGGAAATACCTAGTCTTCCACAAAATTTTGATGTAGAGTTTTTAATAGAACACATAAATAATTCATTAAATATCTAAATAAAATAATATTTAAGGGCCCAAATTACATTACCAAAATTAAATAAGATACTCTAGGAAAACATAAATAATGGATTCATTCAGCATAGTGGTTCAACATGGGGTACACCTATTCATTTTTTAAGAATAAATATGGATCAATGACTCATTACATTGATTATCATGAATGTAAAAAAGATTACTATCATGAACATGTATACACAATTCCACATTGATGACTTGTTTGATCAATTGTGTGGATCTCAATAATTTTTCAATAGTTTCCTTCACTCTAGATATCCATAACTGAGGGTCATAAAAGAGGATGCACCCATTAAATCCTTCTATATGAAGAATGTGAATTATTATTTTTTAGTGAATCCATTTTAACATAAAATTCCCCTTATATCTTCATTGATATATTAAATAGAGACTTCAGATGTAACCTTGATTAGTTTTTTGTTATCTTTATTAATGACCTTATAATATATTCAACGAGCATGAATAATATGAAGAATATTTTATTATTTTGCTGAAGACTCCGTTGAAGGATAAGTTATGTTTGAAAGTTACCAGTTATGATTTTTTTCTAAAAAAAGTATCATTATTATATTATATAATTTATTGTGTGCGTATATTAGTGGATACTTCAAAGATAGATGTTATTGAATAATATCTCAGACCAACCAGTGTGATTGATATTTTTAGTTACCTCTTGTTGAATGGGTAATACAAGTTCTTTTTTAAGTATTTCTCAATGCTATATAATACAATAACAATGTTTAATTAAAAGGGATCCATAATATATTGGATTGATGATTGTGATGAAAATTTAATAGAGAGGAAAAGAGGGTTTTTCAACACACTGATGCCTAAAATACTCTAGAGTGGAGAAAGGTTTGTATCCAATAGAGATGTGTTGATAAAGGGACTGTGATGAGTTATTATGCATAATGGTATAGTGATAGCTTATATCTATCTACAATTGAAAATTCATAAGACGATTTATCCAAATACAGATTTGGAGATAGAAGTGGTAATTTTTTTCATTTAAGATATGGAGCCATTGACTTTATAATGAGTTGTGTGACATATATATTAATCATAAAATATTGAAACATATATTAGAAAATAAAAAGATAAATCTGTACAAGAGGATATTATTATATTTATTTTAAAAGATTATGAATTGTTAATAAATTTCCTCAATGGGTTGGTGTTCAACATGGATAATGTTATGAATTGGAATGACCACTCTACTTTTTCAATGATGGGGATAGAAATAGATCCAATATTTTTGGATTTATTGAATACGGATCATGAAATCATTAGGAAATGGAAACTTTCTTATCATTATTATATAAATTTTAAAAAAATACATTAATGAAAAGAATTAAAAGGTGTTTATATAAGATAAGGAACTAAAAAATAAGGTGAGAAATTATAAAATCCTTGAGACTAGAACTCCCAGATCTGATGCTAAAAACACACTCATTACCATTCTCAAATGATACCAACAAATATGCCCAAATTTAATACCTTCAATATTTGTATTATAAAATGGAAATAATGGAACACTTATATACCCGGGGGACTTTTAATGTTATATATTTTAAAGAATTACGAATAATTCTTTTGAAGTAGACAATTCCACACATTATCAATTTTTCTAAAAATATAATGTTATATATAAAGGTATGATATATATATTCAAGGTAACTTCAATATCTTGAACTCTAAAATTATTAAATTTTATTTCCATCCTATAGACCTATAAAAAACATCTAATATCATGGGATGGGAACATAAATATCTTCAAGGGTCATCAAAATATAAAGAACTTGGTTAACCCATTTTAAAACCTTGAGATAATAAAATAGAGTTTTCCTTTAATGAAATAAACATTGAGATAAAATGATAATTTACTTATACATGAATTCATCATTACTAAAAAAATATTTTACATAAAACACTTATAAAAAAAATATAGTGAAAATCATAATCATGGTGTTTCTTAAGAAAACATAAGATTTTTTGAAAATATTTTCATTGAAAAAAAAATACCAAAAAAATTAATAATCAATCCTCTAAAAAAGTATCCATAACATACCTGTTAAAATGAAAATAAACCATGGAAACTAATTAGAATGAATATAAAATTAATTTAGGTATATTTGTAAATCATTTTTATGTTAATATTATAATTACTACTAAAAATATGCAATGCATTAAAGATCTATATTGAGCTCAACTATTCTTGTTTTATAATGGATCCTCCTTGGTTCATAATAAAACCAACCATACTTCGTTAATTAAGGAAATGAAAATAAATCATGTAAAATTCATATGAACCATAACATAAGAATAAAATATGATAACATGAATTTCCATTAAAATATTCTTTTCCCACATAAGAAAAAATCTGGATAATGAAATATCCATTCCATTTTAAACTATTTTAGATAATACTCAAAAAAATAAAAAAAAAATTAATTGAAGAAAAATTGAATATTTCAATGAAATTAAAATACCAAATAATGTTTAGGGGGTTGGGAAAACGTTTTTCACTATATATGTCAAAATAGAACACTGCTTTTTTATTTTTTTTGGAAACATTCTATTTAAATTATGTTAAATTATTTCTTTTTAAAAAATTTGAAAGTAATTAAAATTATGATAAACAATCATATAAAATTCATTCACATTTTTATAAATACATTATTAAAATTATATTAAGAATATGGTTATGTAATAAGATGATTGATAAAATAATCATTCTAAATAATGAAAATAAAGTTTTTAAACTAAAGTTACCCTTAATTCAATTCCAACCTGTCATGTAAATTCACAATCTTCCTAAATAATAATATTATGTTAATTAGTAACTTACTTAAGACAATTTTTAATTTATATTATTGTTTTTATTTTATTTGTTACCATGTTATATATAATTAATTATTCAATTAAGTTCATGATGGACATTTTGATTATATTCAGCTCATATGTCAAAAATAACATTAGTAGATTGACTATGGTTAAAGAGTTCGTCATTCCATAATCTATCGAATAATAATAATTATTTAATTTTCATTTTTATACCTCAAATATAATTATAAAACCAGCCATGGAATATGTCTATGAATAATGATTCATGTATCAACCATGGAGATGGTAGGTCATACATACGCATGAGTAACTTTTTCAATTTTTGAAAAATGTGATGGATAGAAGATAAATATTACTTTAAATTAATAAAATTATTATTATATCATAAATATAATATTTTTTTAAAATTATCTTATATATATAATCCTTGTGATGTGGTTATGAAAAATGAATCACATCACTTTATAGATGTGGTAATCTACATGTACACATAAACGATGCTATCATTTATCAATGGATGGAATGGTAAAAAATAAATTATATTTTAATGATAAAGAATTATTATTATTATATGAATATCAGATATATATATATATATAATAAATCCATCATTATAACAATCCATGAGAGGCAGTGATGGATAATGAATTATGTCAACTTGCGAAGTGGTAGTCCTCCAAACACACGAATGATAGTTCTATATATTTAATTTGACTTTGAAAAAAATGAAAAGTAAGTAATTAAAATATAAACCATTAATACATCCTAAATATATTATTTTAACCTAAAAAAATTTCTATACATTATAAGTTACCAAATAAATATTACTTTTATATTTCTTAAAACTATTTACATGATTTTTCTTCTACTTGAACAAGCACTGAGTATGCTTTGTATAAAAGTTTAAGGTAATTAGTTCATCAATAAAAATTTTAAAAAATAATCATGATAAAAAAATAATCATATATATAATAATAATTTTGATACTATCATCATTGTTTATCACTACAATAAAATATTATATATATCAAAAGAAATAAAGTGTCATTTTTACTCCAAATTTTAAATAAATATTATTATAGTGAAAATCAAATAGAAATAGAAAAAATATAATATGTATAATTTTTTATTATTATGGAAAAAATATACCCATAGAATGAAATATTAGAAATTTTATATACAATTTTGAAACGATATCATTTTATTTTTAACAATAATTACCCCATTTTCATTTTTCTTAGAAACAAAAAATTAATATGCTTACTATTCATATTGATAACAAATAAAAGTGAAATATTTAAGAAAATAAAACTCCTATTTAAAAATATGGGATCCATTTTATAACATTTAATCTTGAGAAGAGGTAGATGTCAATTTAATCTAAAAACACAAAAGCAGAATGGAAAACATTTTTTCCTGAAAAAACGACTTCTTAAGTATAAAAAAGTTTTTATTCACAATTTAACCATAAAATGGATTCCAATGAAATTAATTGGATTATTAATAATATAATATGAGAAATTTTACCTTTAATATATTTTATGACAGTATGTTCGTTTTTAATTCTTTAAATAAATCTAATTATTAATCTAAATATGTATTTTTCATTATTCATTGAAAAATGAAAATTATCATAAAATTATTAGAAATTCACCCTATGTTAATTTTAAAAAATATATTTAAAAAGTTATAATATTTATATAAAATAAAATTTCTAAAAGTTAAAAAAAATTATATTATTAATTCACAAAAAGAAAAAAACAATTTTTGAAGACAATTTATATTTTAAGAGTTAAATGACATTACTAAAATTTTAGATTTTGTTTTCTAAGAATTAAAAAATTAAATTTTTTATTTAATTAATATATGTATCTATATAATAATTTTCATAATCATATTCATACTATCCAATTAAACAACATCATTAAAATGATCATATTTAAATATTAATATTTAGTGGTTCCTTTCACATTAGTGTTTTATGTTGTATACTCCATCGAACATAGAAATATTTTAAAAATATTATGGTGTTATATTCTCCTACCATTAATATATTTCATCCTCACAATTAGAACTTGATCTCTGTAATCATGCATTTGACATTTGAAAAAATATATGTAGAAAACCCACATCATAAAATGTTTTAACAAAACACCCCCTTAAGAGAATGGAAATGGAAATATGAAGGTAATCTAGAATAACACACTACTATGTATCAAAATAGAATAACATTATTAGGAAGTGAAAAATAAAGATTTAGTGGAAAAATTAATGACCAAATAATTATAGGGAGTGGTATAGAAAATTGATCACAATAAAGTGAATCGTTATAAGAATGTTAAGGACGAAATAGATATAAATCAATGTGGTGTGTAAAAGAGTATAGATTAATCAAAAAATAAAGGTAATATAATAAAATTATTCTTCTATATTCCTATTCTTAGATTTTAGTAATTATTTTACCATCTAGACTAAGAACATAAGGAAATATACATACTTTACAAGTATAATTTCATCCTATAATAAATTTCCACCTCAATCCCATCTTTTTTATTAAAAATAAGAGTATTCAAGATGATGTTTTCCTTCCATAAGTAGTAAAAAATACTGCTAATGGATCATGTAATCCTGCGATGAATAAAAACCCATTCATCATTTAATTATAAAATAACCAAATTTTAAATGGTTAGTAAAAGGTATGATAATTCCTAAAATGTATAACCTTGATATGAATAAATAATAAATTAATCTACTAAATTCAATAGTAAAACCCAAAGTTCAACCAAAATAATTCCATCGAGAACTATCCATAATATTATTAGAAAAATTATTAAATAGGATTGAAAATAATATCTTAGAATTATTTGATCACATATTCTACCATGATAAATTTTAAATTTATCAATAAATATAATAAATCACTTTTAAATCATCATAAAAAAATGTTTATTCTATAATCATATAATATCTAATACCTAATATTCATTTCATTAAATAAACTGAATCTCCATATATCCAAAATAAAAACATATATGATTTAAAATGATAATTAAACCTTTATTCCTTTAATAAAATCACATTACATCCAAAGAAATTATATTAAGGTTCCAAAAAATTCTATCTTCTTGAAAATAACATTGATAACTTAATCACCAAATCAATTTTCAATCCTATAGTAATCTATACGATAAAACATATGAATCCAAATTCAAATAACTCATAATTACCTAAAAAAGATCATCTTTTTGTGAAATTTGTCATTAAATTTTAACTTATGTCCATATATCAGAAAGTAATTATTCCTAAAATAAAATTTTCACATGTAAACCTTATGGGCTACACACACCTCATTGATCAATCAAAACTCAATAAATTTCTCTCAATGTATTTAAATCACATAAAACCTCAAAAATAGTATCCATGAAATTATACTTATGATAAAACACCAAATTATATACCAATAATTTTATCTGTTAGTCTTATGTTAACCTAACCTAAAAAATCATAATATTTAATGTCATATAAACCCTTTATTGGATACAAAGTATATCAGCCATAAGAACCAAACTCCTAGATCATTTACTAAAAATATAATATTTATATTTCTATATTTATAAAAATAAACATGAACCAATTTAAACCCATAAAAATATATAACATAAAATTGAAATATTGGATCAATTACATACCCAATGAATTATGACGTGAAGAGTTTCAGAGGTGTAAAGTTGTTTTAATGTGGACACTTCCACATAGTATCAATTTTGACATAAAAAAATTATCTATAAATACGTGCCAAAATAAATCATGGTAAAATAAAATTTTAGAACAATGACATTATTTAATTTTCAATACATCCTTACGACTTATTGATTTAAAATAAAATTTGGTATGAGCACAAAATACACAGTATGGTGTACAAAAAATAAGACATCAACCCATTAGTCCATTTTAAAACCATGAGATCATAATATAATGTTTTGCTTTAACATAAAAAATTAATGATCAAATAATCCTATACTTATATGTGAAATTATCTTTACTTTATAATGTCTTAAATTAAACCCTTACTAATAAAACTCAACAGAAATATCATAACCATGAGGGTTTCTTTTGAAAACATGAGAATACATGAAATTTTTTTCATAATAACATACCTTTTTTCCCAAAATATAATTATAATTTCATTAAGAATTTTCATTATCATACCTTTTGAAAAAAAAATTACCATGCAAACTAATTGGAATGAATTTAAATATCATGTTGGTAACTTGGGACATCATTTTCATATCACTATTAAAATTTCCAAATGCATTGGAGATATATATCAAGATCTATGGTTTTTGGATGATTATGGACCAGCTATACTTGGTTTATAATGGAACCACCCATCCATGTATTATAAAATAACAACCTATCAATCATAAAAAGTACCCCAGAACTATAAAGTATTCATTGAACATGAAAAATATCATTCCAATCAAATTATTCTTTTTACTCATCAGAAAAACATTTAGGTATACAGATATATCAATTCCACTTAAAACCCTTTTTAAAAATATATTGATAAAAATGAAAGAGGGGTTTTTATTAATGAATACATGAATTTTTATAACGAAATTGGAACATCATACAAAAATTAAAATAGAGGTAAAAACTATTGTCTCCATATACATTAAAAAAGAAATTTCTTTTTAAAATATTATAAAAAAATCCTATATAAGATATGTAGAAAAATTAATTGTAAAAACTATTTAACGAAATTGTATATTGACATAATATTTCCCATATAATTTACTGATGTTAATATAAATACAAAAATAAGATATTTTTATGAATATAGATATGGAAGATGGTGATTAAGAAGATAGTCCATTAAAATATTTAAAAAAAGGGTTTTAATGCAAACTATCCTTTACCTCGAGTCTGAATCATCACGTACATACATTATCTTTCTGAATAATAAACATTTGTTTATTATTAAATATTTTAAGAACCATTTTATGTTTATTGTTCATTTTATATTATATATTATTTTGTCCTCTTTAATTAACTAATAAATTAAATGAATGTCAGGCGTTTTGATTATATTTTTCTCATATATCCAAAATGACTTCTGTATATTGAATATATTCGAAGAGGTAATTATTCCATAATATATAAACTAATAATAATGATAATATTATTATTTTTATACATAAAATAAATTTTTAAAACCAACCATCAATGATTGTTATGAAAAACGAACTATGTTAAAATCATGTAGACAATAGGTTATATGTACGCATGGGTAACATTTCTACTTTTCCAGGAACCTAAGGGAAAGAATGTAAATTTTATTTTATATTTCGAAAAATGTTATTATACCATAAATATAATATCCTTTAATTAAATTCAAGTATATATATTATTCATTTGACGTGGTTATGAAAATTATTCACATTGCTTCATGGAGGTGGTTGTACACTTATACGCATGAATGATGTTTTTATATTTCAAAGGATATAAAGTTAAGGAAAAATTTGATATATTATATTTATATAACTTTAATTATATCATGATTATATTATATATATATTAAATATATTATTATAACTAGCAGTTAGAGGTGGTGATTGAAAATTAAATACATTGGATTGTGAAGAGGCAGACTATCATACAAATGATTGATAATTTTATTTATCAATTTATGGAAGATGATATGGATGAATTTTATTCCATTAACATACAAAAATATTATTATATATAATATATAGGTGTTATTATTTCTACATTGTTGAATAATACTCATAGATGGTAGAAGAAGTTATAAAATGAAAATACTTGGTTGAAAACAATACCTATTATTTGGAAAACCACTTTAGGATTTTATCTAAATATATAATATTCTGATGGTTTCATAAAAAAATCCCAATAGTTATTAGGGAGTGATTTTGGGGAGATATTTGGGTAGGTCTTGGATGAACTGATGTCCTCAAATGGAGTGATGAATATAGGGGAGTAGGTTCCCTTTTAAATGCGAGGGGAGGGGAACTCCTAGAATTTTTTAAAGTATTAAATTCATATAAATTAATAATCATTGAAAAAAATATAAAATAATTAAAATAATTTGAATATTATATTTTTATTGGTCTAAATACAGTCATCTAATAACATTTGTCCATGTTTATAGTACTTTTTTACCCTAATATCTTTTTTTAACTTCTCATTATCCCTTTTGAAAATTACCATGATATCTATGTTTTTATTATTTTAATATTAGAAAATTTACCATATAAGGAAAAGTTCCCATTAAATAGACAATGGTTTATATTTTCAAAAATTTCCCATTCCCTGGGATGCTGAATGGATTTTTTAGGTTTTTAAATTATTAAATAAAATATTTTTAATTATTAAATATTTCAAATGTCATTTTAGGAAATATTAATTTAATTTTACTTCTAAATCAATAGAGAAATAATTAAATTAGAATTTAAAAAAGATATAAATTTTTTTTTACTTGATTAAACAACATTGGGCTAATCAATGGAAGATACTACAAAAATATGATGACCTACCAAATTCAACTAAGCACCTTAGTATGTGAAATCATTGGAGATGACACATTTTCCCTCCTAGTTCACTAAAAATCACATTTAGAGAACTCATTTCTCCCTTAATTAATATAACTACTTTTTTATAGGTTTATAATGGACTCATTGTTCCACTTCTTTCAATACTAATCACTTACAAAAAGCTCACCACTCTCTCTGTTGATGAGTAATCATTGTTCCTTGAGTATATACATCGGATGAGCTGATCCACCTTTAATTACACCACAATAAGTGTTATGTGAAGCTGTTATTCTATCTAAATGATAAAATCTAATTTATAATAGAATTTTATTTTTCAATTCCATTATGTTTTATGTAACTTACTTCTTATGCATGAAATGTGTTCACATAATTCACATTCATAAAAAACATATTTATGAAAAAATAACTCCATTATACAACAAAGTGATGATCTATTAAAATTTCTCCATTCATGAAATAATTTCATATAATCGTTAAAAAATATATCTCCAGGATTTTATCTATGTTTTCTACTCTTTTTATAATTATGGATATTTTTCTACTTATTAGTGGGACATATAATTCGCATAACATATCAGCACCTACAAAACATGTCACCTCTAATGATTATAACTTCACACAACTCCACTTATGTTTCATATTCATGAAACTCCAATTTCACTAGTCTACCTTGCTTTTGTAATAATCCTTCCATTTATCCAAAATGTAGTACATTCATGTCACCATTTTTCAACACCTCCACACATGTATAAAAATTATTCATTTTCTATGAAACCTTCCAAATACCATATAATAATTTAAAAACCACATCTTTGTGAATTTTTTAAGGCCTTTATGAACCTGGATCTTTGTAAACATTATTTTAAAAAAATCATAACATCCAAAAACCGGTGGTGTCACCTTGGAATATTTATTCTAATATTGTTTCATGCTGGTTATCTATAAATATATATGACATATCCATGATTTATTCATTCCATGATTATGTATTTTTATGGTTTAACTTATAGTAATTGTGAACACACCATCTTATTTGACTAAAAAATTTATTAATAATAATATATAATCATCCATATCAGAAATAAAGGATTACAGAAATTAATGGTCATCCCTAGAGATCAAAGATGTTTTAGTAGAGACTATGGGATCAATATAAAATAAAAACGGACATCATGAATGAGATTCCTAGCCAAAAGATTGTCATTTTTAATCATGTAATTCCAAATTAGTATATACATTTTAAACCTCCCAAGGTATTGTTCATTAATGGGAAATGAATCATGGGGTCGTAGATTGATTTGAAAAGATTGAAAAATAACTTGTATCATAGAAGGAGTAATTTCAGGCTCTCAATAGCCATATAGAAGCATCATGCGTAGAACTGAAAGCCATGTGTTGGTGATCCTATACATCCAATAATTGTGATTGAGCTTGAAATTGATGATAATGGACTTGGGAATAAAGAATCTAGGATTCCAAGACCTGCATTCATTTTTTTCATTTATTTATTTTCATTCTATTTTTTTCTGTTATCATTCCAATATGATCTCATCTCCAATGATACGGTGTGTTAACCCCTTCATGGGTGGAATGATGGGTAGGGGGACTGCTGTAGTGTAGCTAGATCTAAATATATTTAATATGTTCTTATTTTTAGATTTATGATGGGATATGGGTATAAGATGTATCAGGTATTGAATTAGTTGTCATAATTCTTTCTCTTTTATTTCACATTTCCCATTATTCTCTCACAATCATTCATTAAATGAATCACTTTATTATATTATACATTATACATATGATATAGGAAGCACAATGAGTAATAGTAAAATGGATTTGGACTGTGAATAGTGGACATATTATCCTTAGTATGAAATACTAAGTTGAGTATTTGTTGCTTTATATTCATGGGTGACATTTTTTCTCCACCGCTACACATGGGAAAAAATAAAGGAATAACGAAAACATGTTTTTATTCTGTATCCTACTTAAATTTTAGATAGTGGGAGATGTTTGAATAAGAGGTATTTATCCTGACCACTAATTCGAGTTAGGTAAGATAAAAATATTTTAATTAGTATAAAAATGGTCCCCTCCAATATTTTCACCAAGGAATACCAACAATTCAACCTAAAAAAAATTTCATTTCATTAACTATTTATATTAAACACACATAATATCTGCCCCCTTTCCTTATTTTCATTAAAAAACATAAAAAATATTACTATGGGTGAATTCAAGTGAGTGTTGTTTAGTTTTTTTATTGGAGAAAAACATGTGGTCACCTCCCTAGATATATTCATAGGGAATAATTAAAATATATTTTATTATAAAATAACTTCTACATGTCTTTTCTATCATCACGTTTAACACCATTTTCCAAGAGTGAATATATTTAATTTATAGTTTTTTTTATATTTTTTATATAATTTTTATTGTTTTAAAAAATAAACTAAAAAATGAAGGGATTTTACTATAAGTACTCCATCCTAGAAATGTACAATAGATGAAAATAATTGAATAGTTGATAACAAAAAATCAATATATTTTCATAACTACATTTTATCTAAGTACAAGATAAATAAGAAATTATATTGAGTGTATTCCAAGTATATGAAATGTAAATAGAGAAGGAACTTATTTTAAAAAGGATATGTTAAACATCCAAAAGTAATTGCTGATACATATATATTTTATGTTGAGGAACCATTCGAGGATAATGGGGAGAAATTTGAAATTCTACTATCATTCCTTACAAGACATCAAGTGGTGTTTCATGAAGGATTCATGCTATCTAGTCCATTTAAAGGGGAAATATCTTATAATAGTTTTAATTCTATTATTATAGAAAATGAATTAATATTTCATTTCTCATTATATTTTATATGTAATGAATCTTATATTCTCATGTATTATTAAAACATTATATGGATAATTTTTGGAGTTAGGCTCTAAGACTGTGGGAGATTACAAGGCCAAGTGAGCCCCGAATTAATTTCTGAAATTCATTAAGAATAACTTTAAAGAAGTTATCCTGAAAAAGTGGAATAACTTCTAGAATGAGGCATAGATTGTAAATATGAGGCCTTCATTAAGTTAAGAGTGAGGGTTTTCCATAAGCATGACTTAACCTTAGAGTTTGTTAGATGTTCAAGTTGAGAACAATTGAGAATGGATTATTAAATGAATAAAATAAATTATTTATTTTATTTCATTTATTCTCCATTCCATAGAATAGTCCATAAATATTATTTTATGACCTATTACTATGGTTAACCTCATAACCCTACAAATTGAGATAGAGTGTTGGAGTAAAACAATCCTAGAAGATGACATCAAATCGAATCGGGATATAGGATAATTACGCCATCAAAATTAAAGGATTTCACCAATTATAATGATAAGGATTCATTATTCCATAAATATTGATCTATTTCAAGGTCGAACATTTTTTATGTGGATTTTCCCCTACTGATTTATTCCTATCATAAACACGGAACAATCAACTGATGAATTAATTAAATGATTGAGCATATTAAGGGTATAGGAATGATATTATCTAGGACTATGGATTTCTCTATTGATTATATTATCATCTATTTTTTCTTCGTATAAAAAAAAATAATCAAGGAAAAGATGAAAATTGATCGAGTTCCATTCCCTACGTTAGTGTGTTATACATTTCTCCACCCACACCCCCCATTATTCTTTCATCACAGACAATATCTTTGTCTTGCAGTTTGATAATTACATGGTAATAAATCATTATACACCCATTTCATTGAACGCTAGGTTGATATAAAAGATCCAATTTTTAATTGATTATGTGATCAAGTTATGATGGTGAATCATACCACAATAAGAGTTATGCATGTGGGTTTTGGTCTTCAGAGACTAGAATATTTGAAAAAAGGGTATTGCTATGAAATTTTATGGATGGATTCCAACAAGTGGTGATATCAAGGATCATCCTAAAGTGTTTTTACTTACCATATTGATTAATGTTATGATCGAATGTTTGGAAGAGTTGACGATGGTGCATGAACCATATCTCTAATACGGAAAAATCCTTTGTTATACATCATGTAATCCAGAATTACATGCCGTGTGGGACCCCCTTTGCGATATTGGTGTTTTGGAACAAAGATAAGTATCACACTCTATGTGACCCTTTTCCAATGGCTCGATGTGTACATAATATGGTAATCAAAAATTGAAATGGGTAGATACACATGGACTTGTCCAACCATACATGGACATGTTCAAGAGTACATAGGCTAAATAATTCCATCTACTTGAACATAGAAACATGAATGGATTTTGATACATGTGTTGAACTATGTGACAGAGGGATAGGTCATGTACATCTAGTACATGATGTGTACTCCTTCAAAGATTCTCATAGCCCCTATCCTCTTCATCTTGGAAAATTTTTATTATGGTATATTCCCTTTATCCATTCCCTCAGGGTTCAATATGGAGTCTCGTGCTATGAATTCGATGGTGGTCCCTTCTTAGGAACTTTGTTCTTTGATTGAGTTGTGAGAGTCCCTCCATGTGGCTCAGAGTGAGATCCTTTATAATCATCATTACCCTAGGTGGGTTTATTGGTATCTTAATGATAAACAATATGTGGGTGTTGATCCCCTACTTATAATGTTAATATAGATTGGGGTTTTGGTATATATCATAGACTTTGTTTTGATCCCCATCTATTTATTGACATCCTAAAACATCCATAGTGTACATATTATGGTGAAACCCAATGATCATGACTTCTTAGATGGGATGTTTCAGTTCTATGATACTCATGGGGTGTGGTCTCCTAGATGAATGTTATATGGAACCTTTGAGCTCGAATCCTAGGCTGTAAATACAGTTTTGATCATACCATGAGATTATGTATCTACAATGAGTATATCTAGGTATTATTATTATATATAACATTGAAATATACATGTGATGAGATTACTATTATTCTTCATGATTTATGCTTAGTGATTTAGACTCATTCTACCAGGTATTGATATAATCACCCCTACATGGGTTTTCCCCACACTTGTTATGTCTTATACAGAAGACCATCCTTTTGACAGAGGCTTATAGGGACTAAGAACAAGAAGATCTTAGTGACGTAAATAGACAGAGGTGTATTCTGATGGTTACATTGAAAATAAAATCCTCTCTATCATTACATGTTGGACTTGTTTTCAATTTGTTTTGGAGGTACAATATTTGGCTATTACTTTTCAAGTACTAGTATTTGTATACTGATGGTTTGGTTGTGTATGTATGAATTCATGGTTATTAGTTTTTTTACATTTCCCCATTGTATGGTATTTTATTTTTGTGTGTTTTTATTGAAACATTAGGCTAAGGCCTCCCATGTGTGTGATATTCCTACTCAGCGCTGGTCGCCAGCCTCTGGCTTATTGAAGACAAGCTTTGGGTAGTCGCTACTCTGGCCCATTGGGATAAGTCTTGATATTGGGGTAGCAGAGGAGTCAGTTATACATTATGAAATGATTCAATGAGGTTATTTTTGGTTTTAATGAAATAGTTTTATGTGTTTCTAGTATGGATATCAGGCCAAGGAATCTGGTGTTGGTGTGGTGGCCAATATATCCATATACATGGACTCTGATCGAATGTCTTTCAACATGATTCCTATAGAAATTAGTTTTAGGGAAAATAGTGTTACATGCATCATATATGAGTAGTTTTTGGTTAATATGTACTTATTGATTTGGATCTACAAATATACTCATCGACCATGGTATACCTTATCTACATTATAGGATTCCTCCATGCAATTTTCCATATAGTATTCAGTGGTCGGATCATGAGGATAGACCCCTTCAATAATGAGGCATTATGGTAGTGTATTTTTCATGAGGTGTAACCTCAATGTAGTGCAACCTTCTTACCAAAACTTATCGAGTAGAAGATGGTACTATCTATACCAACAGATGTGGTGTACATGATGGACGCACTTTATAAGTTTTAGTGATAACTACCCATAGGTTATGAGGTGAGCCTGAACCCTAGAAGACTAAGAACTAGATTGAGGCAATAAAGTGAGTCAACTATATTTTTAGAAAAGCATCCGATCGATGGTGGTCATGTTAGAAATCCATATTCGTGTATGTGTAGGACATTAGTGGGGATTAATGACTCATTTATATGATGAGGAAGCACTTTAATTTATAGAGTTCAATAATATTTTCAGATAGAGTTTTTCACTAGCTATGTTGAGTGTTTTTTGCATCTAAGTTATTATATAGCATCAATATGATATTATGACTATGGTTGATTACTCATAAAGGCTCACCAACCTCTTATAGTAATTGATAGATATGGCGTGTGATCAGTTATTTCAATATTGGACCATTGAGAGAGGACTAAATAGAGATATATAATCTATCATGATACCAAAATGAATTTATTCCTGTGATGGATTTCTAGAGAGTTCTTTTGATATTAATAGTTTCTTTATTGGGAAGACATATATAGTTAGTGCCAATAGTGTGCACATAGGAGCTGATAATTTGGTGGTAGGGATGAGATGATAGACATAAGGACCTGGATGTGGGAGATGTTTTAGGATGAGATCCCATGATAGAGGGTCTATGATTCAAGGATAATTGGATATATATATATATATATATATATATAGTAAACCGAGAGAGAGAGGTGGTTCTAATATAGTGACGTTAATGGATATCTCACCAGATATTTCCGACCCACTATGAAGATGACAATGAGACAATGGATTGGCCACCAATGTAGAGTAATTCAAATTAAAATGAAATTACACAGGACAATAAAAATGGAAGAGGATTTTGGAGAGTAGTTGTAAGATTAATTTTTTTTGACTTGTCACCACTACCACCCACATGTGGTCCTCCTCAGGCTCAGGGAGTTCGTAATTAGGGGCTAGGGAAGCTAGAGCTGATCTAGGATTCAGATCTAGATGAACCATGGATGATATGATGTATGATATGTGTTTTTTATACCATTAATTTAGTAATAATAGAGATTGGTGTGAGTCCTTCCTTTATTTACACATCTCTTTTTGAAGACATAGATATTTTGGTTGAGCCCTTTGCTTGACCCTTGTGCTTAGAGAATCGTTCTGTAGGTCACTCAAAAATCACAGACATCTGCTGATGACGTGACCTAAATCGTATCGGTGATAGTATATTTTTGGAACTCTTTGTACTAGGATGAGGCCTTATGATGTCATCATTGGTATGGACTCGTTATTCATAGTTCATTCCCTTATAGATTATTTTATGTAATGGATGTGTGTGTCCACCGTGATGGGATGTGGTTTTCCTTTGTTGGTGAATTGGAAACCCATGGAGATTAGGATGGACTCATTCATAAGAGGGTGAAATTTATTTCACACTAGTTCACTAGAATGACCTTTGGTGTAGTGGATTATATAATATTTTAGTTTCTTGAAATGGTGGTGGAGTATGAGGGCATATATCTTGATGATGTTCTAGTCTTACCTTCATGCTGATAGATATTAGTTTTCATTGATCTACATCCTGTGATGGCCCCGATATCTACACCAAAATATTATATGGTTCCCATAGATATTAAAAAACTAAGGGTCCAGTTGGAGGACTTGTAGAATAAGGGAATTATCAGGTCCAATGTTTCACCCTGAGCATCCCAAGTATTTTTTCCAAGAATTTGGATAGAAGATTGAGGTTCTTTTTGGATTACCATCACCTAAACCATGCGACTTTAAAAAATCACCTAACAAGGATCAATTACCTCTTTGATCAGTTCATAGGGGCATAATAGCTATGGATGATTGACCTTCGATCATACTATCACTAATAGTGAGTACGAGGCGATGATATACTGAATATGATATTTATATGTCACTATGATCACTATGAGTACTTGGTGATTCCAGGTAGTGTGATGATTGTCCCAATAGTGTTCATTGGACTCAAGAACTATATCCTCCAGTCTTTCATAGATTGACTTATTATAGTCTTCATTGAATGTATCATATGGTACTAAATTTCTATGGAGGAGAACAAAAGGCACTTGAGGATGGTCCTAGATGCACTCTAAGAGCACCAAATTTATGGGAGACTCTCAATGCACCATTTCATGATTTAGGAGGTACACTTTCTAGGAAATTTTATCTTAGATGATGGTGTAGTAGTGGACCCAGTGAAGATCGGGGAAGTGTTATATTGGGATCCACCCAAAAGTGTGATGAAGGTGCGGAGATTCCTTGTGTTTAAGGTCTACTATTAATTTCATGTACCTATTTATATAGGATATCATTTCCCATGATAGTTATGACTTGAAATTTTTAGCCTTTCATGTGTACAGAGAGGTTCCATCATGTTATCCTTGAGTTAAGTAATATATTGATGAGAACTACCATATTGATATTACTAGAGGAGTGTGTCGAGTACACAATGTTCTTGTAATGTATCAGGAACCATGCATAGTTTTCTTTTGATGAAGAGATAGGTGGTGATTTACTATAGTTCACTTCAGTTGATCCCCTAGAAGAAGAAATACATGACCCCATTCTCAATTTAATAGTGGTATTATTTTCATTGAATATGTGGAGAAACTACCTAATGGGTGAGGGTTTTATCATCTACTCTTACCATAAGAGTTTTATGTACATCATCTCCCATGAAGATCTTAATATGAAATAGAGGTGATGGTTAGAATCTTCCACGATTATGACTTCATGATTATCTATACCCCTAGAAAGTGGAATAGGTTATAATATTCTCTCATTAGGAGATTATTGTTCGCAACTATTAAGAAATGTGTCAATTATCCTTTTTCGATGGGGATGAATAAGCTTACCTCAAGTCAATGGTTGTTACCCCTATGATTTTATAGTGATTCAGGGAGGCCCATCTTAGGGATAGTGACTGTGAGACCCTAATTACTTAGATATCCATTGGACACACTCCTAATAGAATTAATGATGATGGGAAGTATGTCGTTATTTTTATAGGATGAATGATTTTACTGCTAACATTTTAGTAGGAGGTTATGAGGGTGTTTCATACATCTACATTGGTGGTAAATCTAGGATGGTTAATGATGTACCAAGACCAATGACATTAGTTTTAGTGTCCTGTGATGAAGAAGAGAGTTGCAGAGTTTTCCTCTCAATGTCTAGTCAGAAAGTGAAGGATAAAGCCCAAGTTCTAGAAAGAATATCTCAATCCATTGAGGTTCAAGTGTTCAAGTGTTATGGGATATCAATAGACTTATTGATAGGGTTACCCTTTATTTACATAAGACAAAATTCCATTTGGGTGATCATAGAGAAACTCACAAATTAATCCCACTTAAAACCTATTCTAGATTAGAGTTTAGTAAAATGATTGGGATGACACTACATGCATGATATATTTAAAATACATGGAGTTCCATAAACTATTATTTCATAACATGTTTCATGAATCAATTATGGAAGGGATTATAGGAGGCCTTTAATAATCGATTGTGTTTGAGTAAAATGTTTCACCCCCACACTGATAGGAAGAATAAGTAGTCCATTCATGTCCTAGAGGACATGTTATAAGCTCTCTTTTTAGACTTTTTTTGTATTTGGGAGGATCATCTACCCTTGGTGAATTTTTTATACAACCACAAATACAATCCCACCATTGGTATTATACCATTTAAGGCCTTGTACGATCCACCATATAGGTCAATATTTTGTTGGATGGACCCTGGAGAGTAAGAAATTATGGTATGAGAATTAGTGTGATCCATTATAGAGAAGGTGGTGATCATCCAAGAGCAGATGAGGATTTCAAAGAGCTACAATATTTCCTTTGAAGATGGAAGATGAAGGCCTTTGGAGTTTGAGGAGGGAGACCATGTGTTCTTGAGAGTATCACCGTGATGTGGGATGTGGATATTTGGATGGGGTGGAATGTTATCTTTGAGTTTTATTTTACCTTTCCAAATACTATGTAAAATTTTCAATGGGTATTGCTATTTATATTTACCACTACATTTATACAATGTACATGATTTCTTTTTTGTATCATAGCTGAGGTGGTACACGCATGACCCATGGCATGCTGTCGACTAGGGAGAGCATGAAAATATATATGGAGATACATTTATAGAGTACATTATAAAGATATAATATTATATGGAGAGGATTAGTTGTGGGAGAGTGACTCCTTTAGTGTGTGTCTAATGGAAGCACATGAATCTTCAGGAGATAAACTGATAATGGGAGACACAGATTTGTGCTTAGTACCCATATATCTTTATGTAGACTTATGTTTTTCCTTTCTAAGAGGTAAACCCTCATATTGTTGAGAATTTAATGACTCTATTTTTTTTTCATGTATCACTTTTGAATATTACATCGATTGTTTTTGGAGCTACATACTGAGATGGAATGAGATTTGGAGGCTCGGTGAGTCCTGAATTAGTTTTTAAAATATATTAAATATATTAAATATCAAGTTCACATAGTTCTAAATAAAAAGTGTAATATCTTTTAAATGGTTGCGGGGAGTGACTATTTGAGGCCTCTATTGAGTTCAAAACATGTGTTTTACCATAGGTGAGACATAACCATGCAACACGCCAAATGATCTAGTTGAGTGCAGTTACAACCAGATTATTTAATGAATAAAATTATTTATTTATTTTATTTAATTTATTCTCCATGAACAAGATTTATCTAAAAATATTCTATGATGAACAATTTTAAATATTATCCAAATAACCATATAAATTGAGAGATATTTTTTGAGGAGATAATTCTTATTGGTGGACATCAGATCGAATTGGTATTGAGGATCATTGCACAATCAGAATTTGAGAATCTCACTAATGACTACAACACCGATCCTTTCTTCAGCATCTGTAGATCCATTTCAAGGTTTAAAATTTGTTTTATATGGATTTATCAACATTGATTTATTCTTATTATGAATTTTACTCAATCATCTAATGAATTTATTCATAGATAACACGTATTGTGTGTATGTGTTTGATTTTTTTTTTCAAAATTGGAGATTTAGTTAGTGATTATATTACCATCTCTTTAATTGTATCTATAAAAAAAATTAATTGAGGATAACAAAAAAATGGATAAGGTTCATTCCTCTCATTTATATGTTATGAATTCCGCATCCCCATTCATTGATCAGCATGAAAAATCCAATTGGTTCACATTTTTGATGAATACTGGACAATCAGTCATTGTCCACCAATTTCACGGCACAACGAAATTGATACCAGATATCCAGGTTCAAATTGATGAAGTGATCAATCTATGATGATGAAATGGAAGACAATCAGAGTTATATGTGAGATTTTTGGCATGCAGATATTGTGAGATTCAACAGAAGGGTTTTCAAATTTGATTTGGTTTCTGAATTTTGGTGAGTAGTGAGGATAGAGATCGACAAGATGTAATCTTTGCTTACCTACATGATTTTTGGCTTGATTAGAGGATGGATGAGAATATGAAAACAC
Source organism: Viscum album (assembly GCA_963277665.1). Lineage (NCBI taxonomy): Eukaryota > Viridiplantae > Streptophyta > Magnoliopsida > Santalales > Viscaceae > Viscum > Viscum album. Next base: position 916,815,556 of record OY728130.1, on the reverse strand, counting down.
ATGAACTAAATATGAAATTCAAGATAATATAGAGTTAAATGTTGTGTAATATATAATTACACATCATGTAGGACCACCTTGTGGAGTGATAGGGTTTTGGAATGAAGATAAGTATCAAACAACATTGATTCTTTCCTAGAAGTTCATAATGTACCCAAGAAGTAACACAAACATGGTCATGGCTAGTTGTAAATGGAAAGTGCTATTCAATCATTAGAACTGTCATGATTATAGGGTCTCAGACACTCTGTGTACTAAGACACTTACACTGACATAGGACATGATACATGAGAAGAGCCTTGTACAGAAGGGACATTTCATGTACTTCTATTACATTCCCTTTAATCATTCACGAATATATTATAGCTCTTGACCACTTTTTCATGGAAAATATTTTTAGGGTACGTTACCTTGATCCATTCCATGAGGATTTAGTATGGAGTAGTGTAGTATGTAGAGGATGGTGTTAAAATCTAAGAAACTTCTGTATTGGATAGAGTTGTGGGAATCCCTCCATGATGCTGAGTGTGATATCCTATATCATCAGAATTCCCCTAGGTGGGGTTCCTGGTATATTCATGATTGACACTATATGAAAATCAATCATGTACTTATTTGTTTAATCTAGACTGGTTTGTTTTTATACCCCATGGACTTGATCATGATCCTCATCGGTGTCTCAATATCTTCAAAAATCATGTTTTTATTTCCTAATAAGAGACCAAATGAGCACAAAATCTGAAATAGATTAAATCTATGGTATATTAATCATAGAGTTTCTGTAACAACCAAAAGTTTTTCAATGGAAATTCTCTTATTATAAATATGTCATAAAATCACATGAAAACACAAAATAATGAACTACTATGTGATAAGTGACCTTTAAACAAAATTTTTTCACTTCTGTGTTTGGAATTTTGAAAATCTGACATACACGGTTGTGTTCAAGATGATTTTTGGAGTCTAATAAAACAAAAATAATTTTTGGTGAATAGTAACCTACCATTCTGAATAGTAACATACCCTTATGAATAGTGATATACCCTAATGAATAGTAACCTTACCTATGATAGTATAAAAATAATATTCAAGTGAAAGTATAGTGTACCTATATTTTAGAATAAGTAAATAAATGTTTTAAAACTGTTTTTAGTAATAAACCGTGATTTTAATTAAATATTAAATAAATAATATTTAGAAAATTATTTTTCAAAAATGGAATTCATTTTTGGATTCTACACGTCGAAAAATTATTGGGGAGAAATTTGGAGATTTTTCTAAAATACTTGATTTTTGATGAATAGTTAAATACCATAATTTACAAAATAAGCTAAATAAGCTAATTATAGGGTCATGTGTGATGTTCTGCTGATGTAATCCCACTTAGTTCGTGATTAAATTATAAAATTACTATTCTTAGTCATGCAATACTCACTATTCCCTGTCTTAGGAGAAATTAATAAACTAATGAATTTTATATTAAGGAAACCCCTCTCCCCTCCACTATAAAAATCACCCTTCACACCCTCATTTCCTCACACCTCTAAAGCTCCAAGACTTCTCTAAACTATACCCAAACATCTTCCCAAGCCACTCCCCCATGTCCAAGAGCTTCTGGTCTCATTAAAATACCAATCTTAGACCCTTAAGGAGGATCTCAAGAGGAGGATTCAAGAGGTAATTTCTCTCCCTCTTCTCCTTTAATTTCCTTTCAATTTTAAGTTCATTTCTTGATATCTACCCACCTATATTCATAAAAATGGTATTTTAACTCTAGTATTATACATTTACTATAATTTTATTATGCTAATGGGATATTATATCATCCAACCAATTTCCCCTCTTCCTTTTATTTTATTAAAGAGAACGTTGTTCGTGAGGTGTTAATTTATAACCTTCAAGAATGACATGTTTTCTTCTTCAATTTCTACCTTCAGATCTGGTCATGAAACCATTTTTATTGTTGAACCAGAATATTTTATATGTATTATCTCCTATTTAATGTTTTTGGACTAACTTATGACCATATTACTAGTGATAAAATAAAACCAGTTCATTATGATCGAAAAATAGTTCAAATTAACCCAAACAATCATCATTTAATTCTTATCTAATGATTCATCCACATGGATATAATATGATTCATTATAAGATCATTCAAACTCCTGTAATATCATTAATAACATGTAATATTAGTTCTGGATGTTTACCATGTTCTACCCGAACTTCAATTTAAGAATACAAGTGAACCACTCAAGAAAACCATAAAAACAAACATTCCCAAGAAATGTTTTTAAACTCTATAACTCATCCAAAGGAACATAAAATCACTTAATTAAACCGTAATGAACCATATTAATGTAAAAAAGGTTCTGTATTTCTAATTAATGAATATAATGTCATTATAAAGGACATTAAAGAGAAGGAAGCATTTAGATACAAGGTAAGGGGAAATTCTCGAACCCAACTTTTATCCTTTGGATTCTCACTCTTTCAATCTATTTTTGATATGGTTACTCCTTAAATATCATTTGTTAATCATTTTATTTTCTTTTCTGGGATATACATATTTTTCACTGATTTTTATTTCAAAAAAAAAATGTTTTCCAAAAGAATTGTTCTTTTAAGAACACACCTTTTAATTCTCACTCAAAGTGGAAGGTTCTTGTAACACGTATGTTATTCCCTCTTTATTTTGGGAACCCAAAGTTTATGAATGTGTTCTTATGAGATGAAACCCATTCCTTTACATGGGTTAGTTATGTTCATTATTTATATTTGTTCTATGTTTCAATCATGATAATGATAATGTTATGATGTGATGGGTGCACTTGGAATTATATAGCGCAAAGGAATGTTTCAATGTGACAGGTGTGCCCAGAATTATACAGCACTCCAATGCATTGGATAAAGTGATGAACCTCATGAGTAAATGTGAAATGATGTGTGAACAAGATGCTATCTTGGTTCACAAGTATGTGTGGTAGTTAACCACTAATACATGATGTTTTATTTTTATTCATTACCATATTTCAAGTCTTATATTTATGCCTCCTATCATGTTCATGATCTTTTTCCCATGTTATGATTATTCTCACCCCATGCTATATTGTTCTTATCTATCCTCTTATTGGGATTTTAGATCACCCCTTTTTTGATATATATCCTCAGGTGGTTACATGTACTAAGGAGAGAGAAAGTGCCAATAAGAAGCTAGTGAAGAAGGAATTAAATGATTGTTTATGATTTATGTTGTAAAAGTTATGAATGGTCCTAGTTTTCCCAAGACACTAAACCATTGTATCCTCTATGTGTAATAATATTATGTTGTTTATCTTTAAAATGATGTAATAGTAATGTAAGAAAAGGTAGGGTCGCTATATTTTCTTATCCCAAATGTGTGTTATATGGATCCTTTGAGAAAGAATCCTAGTTTCTCAATCCAGTTTTCATCTTACCATGAGATTGTGTGTCTACTATGATTATATATATATTTTATTGATATATATGTCATTAAAATATACCAATCATGAGATTATTGTTACTCCTAATTTATTATTTTTAGTGATTTCATAGTTTCATATTGGGTATTTTTATAATCATCCCTACATGTGCTTTTCCTCAATGTGTCATGTCTTATGCAGATGAATGACCTTTTAACGGAGTCTTGAGGGATTAGGACTACATAGATCTTAGTCATCCAAATAGCCTGAATTGTATTCCTCTTGTCGCATTAATAGTATTACTCTCCTAATTTATAGGATGGACCTTTTTTAGTTCCTTTTTGGGCCTTTATTTGGCCCTTTATTTTCTAGTTTTTATTTTCATTATCTGATGGTGGGAATTTGGATTTATTTAAGCATGGTTATGAGTTGTTTTACATTTCAAAATTATTTGGTCTTTTATATTTCTATGTGTGTACAAGTAAACTAAGATAAGGCCTCCCATGTATGTGATATGCCTACATGGTGCTAGTCTTCAACCCCATGAATGTTGGACAGGGGCTTGGGGTTGTCAAGGCTTGGGCCCTGTTAGTATGGTCCACAACATTAGTGTAGAAATATCACCCAATATTCCCCTATAATGTGATTAAAAAAATGAAACCACATTTTAGAGAGTTCATTTTGAGTAAATTATAAAATGGATACTTCACACTATTATATGTTTTGTCCTAGTTAAATTTTCTATATAATTGATACATGCTCAAATAATTAAGGGATATGATCGAAATTTGAACTATGTTTTATATCTTAAACAATCTATATTTTATTCTAATTTCCTTGTCTCCAACTTTTAGATTTATTACCACTCATTTTTTCTATATTATATTAATATGGAAATGTCAAGGGATAGAGGAATATTTTGATAAAGGAATAGAGGATCCATTGTTGGTTTCTAATGATGTTGAAGAGGGATTTATCATATATATGTAAAATATAATGAAAAATATTCTCAAGAAAAACTAGATGAAAATCCTCATCTAAGATAAAAAATACATACTCCTTGAGTTATCCAAGTTCACACAAGGATGATGTGGGGGGACATATATCGTCCTTCTATGAAACAACCCAAAGTTTTATCAATGGAATTACCTTAATGTAATTATGACTTATAGCATAATCACATTAGGAAGAACAATCATATATAATCAAACTAAATACTATGTGATCATTAAAAATAATTTTTCCACTTCTATGTGTTGATTTTTGAAAATCTGACAGACACAGTTGCGATTAGTAAGAGGTTTGGAGTCTAATAGAACAAACATAATTTTTGGTGAATAGTAACATACCCTTATGAATAGTAATGTTACCCTTTTGAATATTAATATACCATTATGAATAGTAACCACACCTATGGTATTATATATGTTAGATTTAAATGAAAACATGATGTACCTATGTTTTGGAATAAGTAAACAAATGTTTTAAAAACTGTATTTTCAAGTAAATTATGTTTTTAATTAAAAATTAAATTAATCATATTTAGATATATATTTTTGAAAAATATAATATATTTTTGGATTCTACACATCAAAAAATGGTTAGGGTGAATTTTTGAGACTTTTCTGAAATACAAGATTTTTAGTGAATAGTAAAGTACATTAATTTTCCATATAAATACATTATAATTTCAACCCACTATTACAGACATTATAAGTTATGTAAGAACCCAAATATTTAAATAAAATTCACTATTTACTATTTTTGGTCATGTATTCATCACAATTTCTTATCTTTGTAGAAATTAATAAACTATTGATTAAAGTATTAAGAAAACTCCTATCCCCTCCACTATAAATACCACCCTTCACAACCTCATTTCCTCACACCTATCATGCTTCATTCCTTGCCTAAACTCTTCCAAAAAAATTTACCTAGCCCCTCCCACACGACCTGGAGCTCTTTTCCTCATCATGAGACCAATTCTAGTCTCTTCAAGAAGGATTTCATGCAGAGGATTCAAGATGAATTTAAAGTGAAGAAAGCATCCAAATATAAGGTAAGGTGAAATTCTCCAAACCAACATTATTTCATCAAGTTCACCCTCTTTCACTCAATTATTTGTATGGTCACTCCTTAAAACTCATGTGTTAATAATTATCTTACCTTTTTTGGGATATACAGGTTTTCCACTGGAGTTTATGTCAACCAAATGCTTTCCAAAAGAAATCTTATTTCAAAAACACACCTTTTACTTCTCACTCAAGGTTGATGGTTATTGTATCAAGTATTTTATTACCACATTCTTTTGGAAACCCAAATTTTATGAATGTGTTATTATGAGATGAAAACCATTATTTTCCATGTGTTAGTTATGTTCATTTTTTATATATGTTCTATGTGGAATGCATGATATGCGCTTGGAATTATATAGCGCAATATCAATGTTTGAAGGTGACGGGTGCACCCGAAATTATACAGTGCTCCAATGAATTGGGTAAAGTGTTTAATCTCACGAGTTAAAGTGAAATGATGTGAGAACAAGATGCTATATTTGTTCACAAGTATGTTTTGTAGTTAAGCACAAATATAGGATGTTTCATTTTTTATGATTTTCCACATTTCATGTCTTTTATTACTAATTTCTTTCATATTCATGACACTTTGACTATGTTATGGTTATTCTCACCCATTGTTTTATTGTATATATAAACCCTCTTACTGGGATTTTAGCTCACCCATTTTTGATGTATATCCTTAAGTGAATACATATACTAAGGAGAAGTCAAGTTCTAATAAGAAGCTAGAGAATAAGGAATTAAAAAAATGTTTATGAATGATGTAGTAAATGTAATGTTTGGTCCTAGTTTTTCCAAGACACAAAACCTCTAGATCATGATAGTGTAATAATATTATATTTTTTATCTTTATAATGATGTAACAGTAATTTCAGAAAAGGAAACGTCGTTATAGTTTGTATCAGAGGAAGGGTTTAGTTAATTTTGGAATTAGGATTAGTAAACCGTAGAAAAAATCCTCTAGCATGAGACAAAGTACAAATATGAATATAATAAGATTCAGATAGGGATCCCCTTATTTATTCTTTTTTTATAAATTATACAAATGAATAATTTATCAATGACATATTGACTAATGTTCTTTCCTATCCTTTTATATTTTATAAAATGGTTGGAACTAGGAGAAACCTGGCCAACAAATCATGTGAGGGCTAGTGCAAAGATTGACCAAATGACATCCCCAATTATTTGGGAGGCGGAGTTCAAAACATCATGGTACTACTTACCCAACTGTCTCACGTTATGAATAATAAACAGAATAATAGGGAATGTACTCCATCACCAAAGAGGTAGAAACTGTCTATCAAGTGTTTTAGGCCAAAACGACTAATGAAATTTAGTGGATCTTCTGATCCACTAGTTGCAGAATAGTGGGTCAACTCCATGGAGAAGATCTTTTTTGTGCTCCAATGTTCTGAGATGGAGAAGGTGAAACTGGCCGTTTATCGTCTAGATGGAGAAGCCGATCAATAGTGGGATTTGATTAAGAACACCAACCCAAGGGATGAAATTTAAGAGATAGAATGGGAATACATTAAGATCATGTTTCTTAATATGTATTTCCCACGAAATCATTGTACAAAGAGAGAATTCATAGTGCTCAAGAAAAAGGAAGTAGAATCTGTCACAACCTCTGAAGTGAGTTTCAAAAGTCTTTCAAGGTACGCTTCGGGTTGTGTTATCCAAAATGATAGAAAAATTGATTGATTATTTTGTGTATTAAAACCACACCTTCGAGAGGCTCTTGAAATTTGAGATTTTGGGAGTTATGAAGAAGTTGTTCGATGTGCTCTCAAAGAGGGGATAGAGTTTGGAGAATGGTCCCTTGGCTATAGTGATAAGAAATGAAAGATTTAGTTTAAAGTTGGAGGATCTAATGATAATGTGGGAAGAAAACTCAACAACCCACATGCCAAAAATATGGGAAGTTACATCATGGGAACTACCTCAAAGGGATGGGGAAATTCTTCAAGTGTGGGAAAGAAGGTAACTAGGATAAATAGTGTTGAAAAGACATGAGAATGAAGGATAATGTAGAGGAAGAAAAGAGAGAACCACCAATGGTTCAATGCTACAACTGTAGGGAGAAAGGGCACTATGCAAGCTAGTGAACTAAACCTTGAGTCCTCAATGGTAATTAGCATCAGCAGTCACTAAAGTCAATCGAACAAGAGAAGGATTATTCCATCACTACCGTGGAAGTGGATCAAGATAATGAATACGTACAAGGTACAATTCATATTCACTCAAGAATGGAAAATGTATAATTTGATTTTAGTTTTATGCATTCCTTTATATCTTGAAAGTTTGCTAGAACTATTGAATCAAAGCCTCAAAACCTTGAAGTAGAGATATCTGTAAAAACAAAAAGTTGTGAAATCATTGCAACCTAAGTGTTTGACTCTTCTCCTATTGGAGTATGTAGGAAGATTCATCAATCGAATCTCTTAATACATTCCTTGGTTGAATTCGACATTATAATAGGAATGGATTGGATCTCGTTAAATATTTCATGTATGAATTGTCAGGAAATAGAAATATTTTTCATATTCCGAACTATCCCATGCTCATCTACAAATGAAAGGATGTTCATGAATCACCTTTGAAAAATCCTTCAACTATGTGGGTGTTGATTCCCTATGAAGAAGGATACCTCACCTAAATGGTTGAGTCAAAGGAAAGTTCCAACCTTACAGAAATGACCATCGTGAGGGAATACAATAATGTACTTCTCGAAGAGTTACCCGGACCTCCTCCAGATCATGGGGTAGAGTTTTCAATATAACTCATACCCAGAGATACTCCTATCTCAATGTGTCCCTATTGGATGGCTCCTATCGAACATGAGGAGTTAAAGAAGTAGCTGCAAGTGAATTTGGAAAAAGTGTTCATGTTCCCTAGTGCATCACCTTGGGGTGCGCCAGTGATCTTTGTAAAGAAGAAGGATGGAACAATGCGGTTGTGTATCGACTATCAGGAACTCAACAAGATCACCATAAAGAACAAGTATCCTCTTCCATAGTATTGATTACTTGTTAAACCGGTTAAGAGGAGCTCAATACTTCTCAAGGGTGGATCTTTTCTCTGGATATCATCAAATAAAGGTGAAGAAGGAAGATATTCATAAGATTGCCTTCCACACAAGGTATGGGCACTATGAGTTTCGGTGATGCCCTTCGGACTTACTAATGCCCTTGTAATATTCATGGATTTGATTAATAGAGTCTTTATTCATTACATCGACAAATTTGTGGTAGTCTTTATTAATTATATTATCTTCTAATACAAGATCAAGGAGTAACATTAAGAACATCTAACAATTGGGTTGGCGACATTGAGAAAGGAGAAGTTATAAGACCAGTTCAGCAAGCGTGACTTTTGGTTGAAGAAAGTCACATTCATGGTATATATTATCACAAGTGAGGGAATTTTTGTGGGACCTTCAAAAACAAAGGTGATTGAGGAATGGACTAGACCCTCTAGTGTCACATACATCCATAGTTTTCTTGGATTAGAGCGGTACTACCGACGTTTTGTGAGAAATTCCTCACGATTTTCAAGCCCGCTAACTAAGTTAACAAGGAAAGGGGCAATGTTTTTCTGGAAAAAAGAATGTGAGGGATGCTTCAAGGAGCTAAAGAGAAGGCTGATCACTAAACCTGAACAAACACTACCGAAAAGTGGAAAATGTTTTGTGATATAAAACAATGCTTTAAATAAATGCTTAGGTTGTGTACTCATGAAAAATAACAATGTGATAGCCCAAGCCTCATGAAAGTTGATGATCCATGAGAAGAACTACCTGATGGATGATCACGAGTTGGAAGCCATGATTTTTTCCTTGAAAATATAGCATCACAACCTTTATGGTGAGAAGTGTGACATATACACCTACCACAAGAGTCTAATGTATATATTCACACAAAAGGAGCTCAACATGTGTCAAAGGTGATGGTTATATCTAATCAAAGATTGTGATTTCTCTATTAAATATCATCCTGAAAAGGTGAAAAAGGTAGTTGAGGCTCTAAGTAGAAAAGAACCTGCTACTCTATCTATGTTATGGATTGAGAAAGACCCTATATTCTTGGATATGCAATGAATGGACATGGAAATCATAACGGAAGGGGATACAACCTACATTTCCCAAATGATTGTTTAACCATCAATCTAAGAGAAGATTAAGCAGGAATAAAGGAATGATCTATAGTTAAAAAAGAAGGTGAATGTAGTAAAGGAAGGGAAGATGCAGGAGTTCCATATCGACAATGAAGGTGTGATTCAGTTTGGAATGCGGCTTTGTGTGCCTTCATCACCCAATATAAAGAAAGATCTATTGGAAAATGCACATATCTAAACATTCTCTATCCATCTTGGTAGCACCAATATGTACCGAGATCTCCGTGAACACTTCTGATTAGATAACATGAAAAAGGAGATCACAGAATACATATCAATGTGCTTGGTATGTCAGCAAGTAAAAGAAGAGTGACAAAATCTAAAGGGATAATGCAGCCATTGACTATACCCCTGTTAAAATGGGATAATGTTACTATGGAATTTATCACAGGTCTCCCAAATATATTGAAGGGAAAACTGGCGATATGGGTAGTGGTGGAAAGACTCACCAAGATTGCCCATTTTATCTCTATTTGGGAAGACATCTCGCTTGAACAACTTGCAAAGATATACCTAAAAGAAGTGGTGAGACTGCATGGTGTTCCACACTTGATTGTCTCTGACTGTGATCCTAGGTCCACATCTAAATTCTAAAGATGTCTTCAACATGACCTGAGTAATGAATTGAAAATTAGAACGACCTATCACCCCCAAACTAATGGCCAATCTGAAAGAACTATTCAGATTCTCTAAGATATGCTATTATCATGTTCTTTAGAATTCCATGGTGGGTGGGATCAACATCTTCCATTGGTTGAGTTCTCATAAAACAATATCTTCCACTCTAGTATTCAGATGGATCCATATGAATCTTTTATCGAAAGCGATGTAGAAATCAAAACTGTTGGGATAATGTTTTTGAAAGAAATCTACTTGGAAAAAATCTTCTGCAAGAGATGACAGAGAAGGTTCAAGTCATCAAAAAACACATCAAAGCTGCTCATAGTCAGCAAAAGAGCTATTCTGATAAACGTTGAAGGGACTTGGAGTTTGAAATTGGAGGTAAAGTCTTCATTCGAATATCACCATGAAAGAGATTCATGTAGTTTGTAATGAAATGGAAGCTAAGACCATGGTACATTGGACCCTTTGAGATCCTTGACCGCATAAGAGCTATGGACTATCAAATTTCTCTTCCATCAAATATGGATCAAGTTCATGATTTGTTTCATGTAACACTCTTGAGTAATTAGATACTAGATCCCTCACATGTACTGAACTCAGAAGTGGTACAACTGGGAGAGGATCTCTCCAAGAGGAGCAGCCAGTAAATATTCTAGACCGAAGAGATGGTTCTATGAAACAAGACAACCCATCTTGTAAAAGTGTTGTAGAGGAACCATAAGTTTAAAGAAACAACTTGGGAACCATAGGAGGTGATGAAGGAAAAGTACCCTCACTAGTTTCTATAAAATGAAATTTCAAGGGTGAAAATTCATAAGGGGTGCAGAATGTAATGACCCATTATTTTATCAATTGAATTACCTTATTTTAATTATGACTTATAGTATAAACACATTAGGAATCACAATGACATATAATTATACTAAATACTATGTGATCATTAAACTTAATTTTCCCAGTTCTATGGATTGAATTTTGAAAAGCTGACATACGCGGTTGCGATTTGTAAGATGTTTGGAGTCTAATAGAACCAACATAATTTTTGGTGAATAGTAACATACCCTTATGAATAGTAATGATACCCTTATGAACAGTAATATAAACTTATTAATATTAAAATCACATTTGATAGTATATATGTAGGATTTAACTGAAAGCATGATGTACCTATGTTTTGGAATAAGTAAACAAATGTTTTAAAAACTGTATTTTTCAAGTAAATTATGATTTTAATTAAAAATTAAATTAATCATATTAAGAAAATTATTTTTTAAAAATGGACTTCAATTTTATATTACACACTTCAAAAAATGGTTAGGGGGAATATTTGTGTTTTTTTGGAAATACATGAATTTTTAGTGAATAGTAAAATACATTAATTTACTGTATAAATACATTATAATTTAAACCCACTATTCTTGACATCACAAGTGATGTAAGCACCCAAATCTCGAACTCACATGCCCTATTTACTATTCTTGGTCAGGGAATCATCACTATTTCTTATCTTGGTGGAAATTAGTAAAGTAATGATTAAAATAATAATAAAAACACCCTCCCCTCTAATATAAATACCACCCTTCACACCCTCATTTCCTCACACCTCTCAATCTTCAAGCCTTGCCTAAAATCTACCTAAAGATCTTCCCTAGACCCTCCCCCATGAAAAATAGCTCTTTTACTTATAAAAATACCATGACAAGGCTCTTTAAGGAGGATCTCCATAGGAGGATTCAAGAGGACTTTAAAGTAAAGAAATCATTCAGATACAAGGTAAGGGGAATTCTTGAAACCAATATTTTTTCTTTGGGTTCTACCGATTTCACTCCATTTTTGGTATGGTCACTTATTAAAAATAATTATTTCATCATTATCTTACCTTTTCTAGGATATATATGTTTTCTACTGGAGTTTATGTCAAACAAATGTTTTCCAAAAGAACCCTTATTTCAAAAACACACCTTTTACTTCTCACTCAAGGTTGATGGTTATTGTATCAAGTATGTTATTCCATATTTATTTTGGGAACCCAAAATTTATGAATGAGTTGTTATGAGATGAAACCCATTCCTTTCCATGGGGTAGGTATGTTAATTTTTTATATATGTTCTATGTGGAATTCATGATAATGATAATGTTATGATATGACTGGTGCACTTGGAATTATATAGCGCAATATCATTTTTTGAATGTGACGGGTGCACTTGAAATTATACAGTGGTCCAATGCATTGGGTAAATTGATTAATCTTAGGAGTTAATGTGAACTGATGTGCAAACAATATGCTAGATTTTTTTATAAGTATGTGTGGCAGTTAACCACTAAGAGATGATGTTTACTTTTTTATTCATTGCCACATTTCATGTCTTTTATTAATGATTTCTTTTATGATCATGATAGATTACCTATGTTATGGTTAGGCTCACCCATTGTTGTATAGTTCTTATCAACCCTATTACTAGGGTTTTATCTCACCCCTTTTTGATGTATATCCTTAGGTGACTACATGTACTTAGGAGAGGTCAAGTGCCAATAATAACCTAGAGAAGAAGGAATGAAATAAATGTTTATGCTTGATGTTGTAAATGTAATGTTTGGTCCTATTATACACAAGACACTAAACCTATAGATCATCATGGTGTAATAATATTATGTTTTTATGTTTATAATGATGTAATAATAATATAAGAAAAGGTAGAGTCACTATATTCTACCCCACACTTCAATGTCTATACATCACCGGTCAAGTGGTGGTCATACAATCCATATATTTTACAGACCTAAATATATAGTGCATATGGATAGGAATTGAATGAAATTACATGTGGTGATAAGTAACAAAAAATCTCAAACCCTCATTATATTAGGGATGATCTTCACAAAAAAATTGGTTGTAGGGAGGAAAACATATCACTAATTGAGGATAACACATGAATCTTTTCTTATATCATTCATTTTTATCTTTTTATATTGAACAAGGTACTAATTTAATTTCATTTTGTTATAGGTATTTCATATAGTGAAGTAACAGATGGCTACAGTAATGGTAATTTAAAAAAAAATTCCCTTCCAAATAATAAAATTTGTTTTTTTCTATGATTTTTATTATGTTTCTTCAATCATAAACTAATTTAAAGGTAAAAAATCATAATTAAATATAAAATTAATGTAATTATTAATATGAATCTGGTTGGAGAAGCCTCCATATGACAAAAAATATTTTAATACAGCTTAATTCATAATTTATTACATAAAGTTACACATAATAATATCCCATAATATCTTGAGTAATAGTGTATTTTTTAAATTAGATACGTAAAAAACATGAAAATGGATACAAAATCATTAATTAAAAAATCTATAACATGTCCTTAGGTTCATTTTATATTCTAAAACTAAAAGGGATAACCTAGGGACATATATAAGAAAGGGGGGACCTATAAATATCATTATGGTAATAACAAAATCATAGCAAAAGTTAAATAATTTTATGTGATCCAAGAGGTATATCCATGTAACATAAGAGGGTTGAGAATCGAAAACATGAACATCAATGAAAGATATAGGTTGATAATATAAAGGAAACATGGAAGTGTAGAAAAAAATAATACATGACATCATATTCATAGGTTAAGGATAACCACCAAGACATCATAATATAGTGTTATCAGGATAACCTCACATGCACCGTATTTGATATCTCATTAGATAAAAACATTTCCCAATGCATTTGAGGGATATATAATGTTGGGATTACCCGTCACCTTTATTACAAGTACATGCATAAGTGTTCCCCATAGATCCTATCATATATGGAAATTATTCATCACTATTAATCATGTGGTTAAAGAGTGTGGGTCACGTACACGGGTGTCCCAAATCAATTAATTATAGGTATATCTAGGTTAATATACATGATTGGAAATGGGAATGGGTATTCACTAGAAAAATTTTTGGCATGAAAAATCATAGGATAATTTCAAAAAAAATAACGAGGGTATATAAAGATTCATAGAAGGGTTTAATGGGAGTGAAAGTGGTGTCTCATTACATGGAAATAATAATTACATTAACAGGGATGTATAATAACGTATCATAACATGAATTATTGGAAATAAAATGTTATAATATAAAGAAGGTTCTTGAATAAAGATGAGAGTGAGATGTTCCCTTTCCTAGAGTGGGTATTTCTGAAATCCTAGGAGGATCTTATTATGAGAATTGGACCACATTGTGTGGATCAATAGAGGAATGGGAAGAATAAATCCATGATCAAGGGGTTTTCATTGAATAATTATGGGTGGTTTCTTTGGTATTATAGAAAAAGTGAGTGGGACTATTAATTAATTTGTAAACATAGCTTTTGGACTCAATATGATAAATTAATCAAAAAACAGTAACAATACCATGATTATTTCCATTCACTCCACCAAAATGGATTGTTTTAAATTAATTTATATGGATAAGTACAAAAATCATTAAAATAATACCATTGGTGATGTGGAAGCGAGTCATGTTTTTAATGAATTGAATTTAAAACATAAAAATATAATATAGGGTTGGGAAAATTCATTAAGGGTTTATAAAATTAATAAAATAACTTAAAGAATAAAAAATTTTAAATTTGAAACATAATTTTTTCTATTGATACTATTTTCAGTGTTTGTTACATCACTTTTTGTAATTTATTACATAATAATATATATCATATATTTATACCATATTTATTTTTTACCCAAAAACTTGACTATCTCAGAAAATTATGAAAAATTCACTGTTTTATAAATTTGAATTGAAAATTTCTAAAATAATATTTATTTTATCAATATAATTATCTAAATATAAAAAATTATGATTTTAAATAAAAAATTCGCATTTATTGACAAATATGAATTTTTATGAAGATAACTATTTCTAACCCTTATACAAATTACATTTGACTTCAAAAATTTTATTTTATCAATTATATATGACTATATAATATTTAATAAGAACATTTTATTATAATAAAATTATTTTCACAAACACACGGATTCAAAAAAATGTGAGTCTTTATTGAAACTATATATTTCCCAAAAATACAGTTTCTATTTCATCGTATCAAAATATAATTTTTATCAACAATATTATCTAATCATTGTAAAATAATAATAAAAAGATAAATATAATAAATATATTTTTTAGAAATATCAATATTCCAATTCAAACTATAAGGTTCTAGATATATAACTCCTTATTACACTAGTGTATTCCCAAAGGGTATAGTGTGTGACGGTGACACCATCATAGGGTGGTTCCACGATCATTGTTTGGTTGATGATGTCGATAAGCATGAAATAATCTCCTAAATGGTTTCACTCATAATTTAGTTATTTAATATCATATTTCTGTGTGTCAAGGGAAAAATATTAGTGATTTTACTTCCCCTTTGAAGCTGTAATTAATCAGTTTCATAGAATATGACACTACTGGTCACATACATCGCTTATTCCATGTGTTCCAATTGCTATTCATAGAAAACCATTATATAATAACCACAACAATCATTATATAATGTCTATATTGTGAAAATTGATTATTTTAATAGTCTTTTAAATATTGTAGACTATAATAGTATAAAATAGCTAAATGAGTGATTTTTTATTAATATATTACATGATAACAAATTTATTCAATCAGAAGATATATCACATATAAATGTTTCTGTCATAACATAATAACACCCTTAAAATATTTCACCTTTTGAATTTCAATTTCACACAGTAATATAGATTAGGGTACTTCTATTTCATTACCTATTCTCTGAATGTCCCCAAGGCCTTCTATTTTTATTCAATTTTGATTATCCCATTTTTAAGTGTTGAAGGGGAACCCATACATAGACCGTTGGATTCATGACATGAAATGAACCAAAGGTATCAGAGGAAACATCTAGGATATAACTACTTCTAACTCCTCCTCCCCAACATCTACATGATGATATCAGATCCCCACTATCTCATGGTGGTTCATCAAGGATTCTCATGGTTGCATAGGCTAGTCCCAATGGAAATTTCCAACCCTCTAATTCTTCTAAATCCATCATCTCTACTATGGTGAATGTGCCTTACTCAAAATCCTCATATTGAGCATGCTCCTAATAGAGTCTGCTTGGTCCATTAAGCATAACTTTATGTGGCTGATGGCCATATAGTAGCCTGAAGGCCTTGAGGTGGCTTGAATGCCTTACTGGCCTGATTTCCTTGGTTGGACCGAAGGCCTTGAATGTCTCAAGGATCCAACTGGTGGCTTGAAAGTCCAAATAGATGAATAGTTCTATGTGCTACAGTACCAAATAGTACCAGCTATAATAATTCTAATGTGCTGCTATAGTACAACAGAAATATGTCTCCACCATGATTTGATCTCGGGTCTATTGGATACCCTTTCCAAGTCCACATCAACTGGGCTGAGATTATTGTGCTATTTCATTTCCTCTTTTGGTTCCCATGTTGCATCCTAAAACCTGTGGTTCACTATAGAACATTAACTAGGTGCTTTTTCATGTTTCACAATAATTCTTATCTCCAATCTAATATCCTCATCAGCTACTACTCATATTAAAGAACACTACCTAATGGATCCACCTATGGATTCCATACATGTGATGGATCTGCTATGTAGTTTCTCAAGGGGGATACAAGAAGCACATCACATACATGATATAGGTCTAGTGGGAGTGATAGTTGATAGGCTAAATCTCTAATTCAATCAATTAAATAAAAGGGGATGATGTATCTTAGAATAAGCCTTTTGTTCATCCTAAACCTCCGGACTCTATTATATTTTGATATATTAATGAACACCTTATATCCAACCACAAATTCTAAGTCTCATCGATGGATGAATGCATAACATTTCTATTGACTTTGTGCAGATTTCAAATAATACTGAATGGTTTGAACCTCCCCAATAATCTCCTGAATAAGACATGGTCCCATCAGCTTCCACTCTCAAACATCATCCCATCATGTCGAATTCCAACACCTCTTCCCATATAGCGCCTCATAAGCCACCAATTTAATGTTATAATGGAAACTATTATTTTATGAGAAATCCAATAGGGGTAGGTGTTGATCCAAATATAATTATAATTCTATTGAACATAATATCCTCATATCCTCAAGAGTTTGAATTATTATTTCTGAATAGTTATCCATTTTAGTGTGATAATAAGTACATAAACACAACATGTTATCTATATCTTAGTGATAGAATCTCATGAATATAGAGGTAAAACATGGATCTAGATCAGATATGATGTAGAGTGGCACTCCGTGCAGTCTTACCACTTACATATGTCTAAATTATTTTTTCAAGATTGAAACATTACTTGATATAACCTAAATGTTATGACACTATAAGTCAATCAACTACCACCTATATAGAGTTATTCCCTTTGGGTGTCCAAGGGAGTCCTACAATAAAATCCATTTTCATGTTTTCCCATTTCCATATAGGTATGGGTAATAATTTCATGATAACCCTATACTTCTTTCATTCAAACAAAACTTGTTGTCATACCACACATCATGATATAAATTCATCAATCTCCATCTCCATGTTATCCCACCAAAGGTTTTCATTCAAATCATTCTACGTCTTAGTGGTTTTTGAATTAATATAGGATGATGATATATAAACAACATCTTAGTGAACATACTATATATGAAAGGAAGTGTTGGTTATATAATCCTTCACCATTGATAATAACCTAATAGAATATCCACCTTAGATATGCACTGGGATTCACAATGCTGATCGACCAAGTCAACAATCCATGGAAGAAGATACTTTTTATTTATCATAACATATTTGATCTCATGATAATAAAAGTATAGGCACAATGACCTATCCTTCTTCTTGATCAAGATGATCAGTGCACCTAATGGTAAAGAACATGGAAATATAAACCCTTAATTGATATTATCCTATAGTTTATTATTTATCACATCATGTTCAATAATGGATATTCTATATAGAGTTTCGATGATATGAAAACTCTAGGTATAATCTCGGCTGAGAAATCAACCTCATGAATTGGTTTAGGACCGTGAATTATTTGGGAAACATAGTATCACAATCCCTTAAAATGGGAATGTCATAAAGGATGATATTTCCTACAGACTTAATCTTTTGAGTTTGACATACTTGATTAATAAGAAATAATATCTGTGCTTGTGATGATGATACCAAAGAAAATTTATCCCCCTCCTTTCACTTATCTAGAATCATCGAATGATTAGCGATATAGAAGGTGATTTCCTTATCTTATCAATTTATGCTTTCTATATACAAGGAATATATTTCATACCTATAATAGCATCAAATTATTCTAAACTGAGTATCATAAGGTTCCATAGGATGTTCATACCATAAATAAGTATTGGGAATAAGTTATATACATTGAATGTAATACTTTATACATTTTATAGTTTCACATATAGGGTTAATTCTATGTTTTTTTGTGTTGTTTGAATAGGTATACAAAACTTTTGTGGTACAATACATTGCATTGAACCATAGTCACATAGGAAATATGATGTTCATGAATGCTCAATAATCCTTCCTTTCATTATTTGATTCTAGTTCTAGGAATTTAATTCACCTAAAATATATGTTTGGATGGGAATTTTTAAAATATTAAACCCATAAAAGGAAAACTATAAACATCAAAGGGATATCTCCAAATGATATATAGTCCTTAACCATTGAATATATGTGCTCCAATCTACGTTATCTACAATCTATTTACTAAAATGAAATATCAAGGGAATTTTTTCCTTCATAATGGTTTGTATGGAGATTGTGAATTTAACAATGCACAACCCTCAGGAGTCTCAACAAAAGTGTATAGAAAGGCCAATTTTTTATACACCAGTTGATGGTTGACGCAAGCTCAATGCACCCATTTTAGGGTAATTTCCACTAGGTATAACATTTCCAGAGAAAAATCCACTTATAGTATCCAAACCAGAATGTATTTTCCTGGAAACCACATTCTATATAATTTAACAAAAATTAGGGACATTATCTTATGCTTAGTATTATATTTATGGAAATAATATGGATTTTATAATCGTATCCCATAAAATTACTAGACAGTCTCCAAATACCAACTATGAAAAATCATATTTTAATACTCCTTAATTCATGATTTATTAAGATAATATACACATAACAAAATGCCAAAATATATTGAGGCCTAATGTATTTGGGTAGTAGGGTACATAACATATTAAATTGAATATGGATGTAACATAATTATTTAAAATTTATATAGCACTGCCTTAGGTTCCATTGATCTAAAAAAAATTCACACGATAACCTAGGGACATACCTTAGAAAGGGTGAGTTATAAATCTCAGTAAGGGAATAATAAAATCATATCATAAGGTAAATCATTACATTTTACCCATGATTAATATTACTATAACATAAGATGTATGAGAATTATAAAAATGAACATCAAATAAATCTACAAGATGATAATATAAAGGCAATATGAGAGTGTGGAAACAACTTAAAACATGAAATCATAAACATAGATCAATTCTAACCACTAAGAAATCATAATATAGTGGGGTTTGGATAATAAATAATAAACCATAAATGGTATCTCACAAGATAAAAACATTATCCAATGCATTTGCAAACATATTTTTAATATCCCACCCGTTACATTCATGTTATGTTCACGAAGTGTTCTATGTAGATAATAAAACATAAGGATGTATTTCCCAATTTTTAATCCCATGATTAAATATTGTTGTTTACATGCATAAAAGTATCCAATTAATGAAGTATATGTATATTTATGTGAGTAACCATGAGCTGAAATGGGGATGGGTATTCACTTCCTACATGTTTTTTAGGGAAAATGGAAAGATAATTTCAATGGAATAATAGTGGTGCATAATGATTCAGAGAAGTGTTTAATGAGTGTGAATGGGGTATCTCATCACTCTAATATTGTGATTAAATTAAAAGGTATGTGTAATAATGTATCCCAACACGAACAATTGAAAATTAAATGACATAATATACAGAATATACTATAATAAAGATGCGAATGATAGGATCCCTTACCTTGGGAGGGAACTTCCAAAATATTTGGAGGAAATTATTCAATGATTGGGAAAACTGTAAGAGGGATATAGAAAGGTAATGTCATTGTAACTTGATTATATAATGTTTCTTGTAAAGTGAAAAGGGTGGTTGGGGGGGGGGGGTTATTGAAAAATAGAGGGGGTTAATTATTTAATTTCAAGATATAGGTTTTAGAATCTATATGATAAACTAATCCAATCCAAAAATACATAAAAAATCAAAATCTTAGAGAGGTATGAATTATTTTCAATTTTGTAAAACCCTTAATGTATTCTTTTAGACCTTGTTGATCAAAACCTTAGTCTCATCGGTTTTCCTCTAAGAAGAATGTTGAATGGGTATGGAGGTGGGTTGTTGGGAAAATATATTGTTTTTATTTATAATACAAAATGTGAAATAGGCTGGATAAAACCCTTTCATGTTGTGAGATAGATTTTACTGGTTTGATAAAAACCTATGATTTATAATGAATGTAAATATTAAACCCCAGGTAAAATTGCAGGTTCATTTTTTTAAGAAGGATGTAGGGCCTCTTATTTTGGATAGAGGCCTCTCTTCTTTACCCTTACACTATAGAATCTACATAGAAGATATCATCCTTTTCATCACACATGATCCTCTCATTATCCCCCATTCGAACTCCAATCAAACTACCATTAGTTTCAGGGGATTTATATTGGTAATATATCCACTACTCTTTCTTATTTATGTAGATTATATTTTTTATATTTTTTGCTACTTTGGTGCCAGATAATATTCTTGACTTTTCAGAGTTTTGTATACTATTATGTTTTCATCCATTCTTCTCTGATTCAGGGGTTTATACTAGATGATTTTTCTTCTGTACACATTATGTATGTGTTCTAGTAATTCTCCCTAAAAAATAGGTGTTTTATATATTTTTTACGTTGTTCTACATGCCCGATATTTCTATGTATCACTCAAAAATACGGTTCACATTTTTAAATTAAATGAACCATGATACGATTCTCCCATTATTTTCTTGTTGAGTGGTTTGAGGATTTTGACTCATTGACCACCACCCCTTCAAGTATGCTAAATTAAAATCCCTCTTAAATGAAAATTTTAAATTCAAACCACCTCTTATGTGTGATGTATTGACCATGTCATTTGATTTTCATTGCCTTATAAATTAAATTTCATAATTTAATTGAACTTAACTGGTAGAAATACCACACAACATGTCATATAATTATATATAGGAATTTTTTGATTTGAAACATTATGGTTAGATTGGGATAAATGATTAAAAATTATTTAGAGGTAATCACTCATTATTATTAATATTATTCCATGGATTTGGTTAAGTAAAAAATGGTTAATTTATTTTTTTGAGTATGGTATTTGACACTCCCTTATGTTGGGTGATGGGCATGGTGTCATAGTTTGTTTATTTTTACATGATAGTTGGGAATGAAATTCCACGTTACCATAAATTGGTTGTTGTGAATGATGTGTAACACCCAGAGATTTTATGAAAAATATTCTTTTAATTTCATTGATGTCTTGTGTTGTAAGATACAACAAGATTATATTGTGCTATACGCAACACCGTATTAGCTTGCAGTATACACAACACTATTCTTAGATTGTGTTACACACAATTTCATGTTCGTTTGATAATAGTCATTCTACGCAACATTGAGTGTATATATATATATATTCAATGTATAAATGAAAAATGGTTGTATTCTGTTATATGAAACAACAAATGAGTCTTGCACAATACGCAACCCTAACTTGGCTTGCATTACACACAATCGCGACCTTCCTCAATAGCGTGTGTTGTACGCAATACCGGGTTTTACTAAACAACGATATATTATTATAATATTATTATGAACTAGCCGTTATGAATAGTATTAAATAAATTTTGAATTTTATAACATTATTATTCATCTTACACATTTTCTAGAACATGGTATAAGAACAAAATAAATTTTTCAGGTAAAATATGTATTTTTCAAAAAATGCAGTTGTGCCGCCTTTTGATGGTGCATCCACTTTAAATCTAGTTGTTGACTTGTTTATAAGTTCAATTTGAAAAAAAATAAAATTCTTCTTTTGATTCAGGATATAAAAATTTACATTGGATAAAGTTTTTATATTTTTCTGATAGCTTTCAGATTTTAATGAATAGTAAAAACACGCTATATTTTAATTAAAAAAAACTTTTTTTATCGTAATAATTTATATAGTTAAATTATAATATTGAATGGTTTTAAAGTATAAATAAAATATATATTTACCAATTAATATAACGTATGTCATTACCATTGATTTTACATTGAATTCGTAGGTTAAATCAATTCAATCTTTTGCAATGTTGTAAACAAAAACCCATTTTCATTCGACAACAGGATTAATTTTAATTTAATTTCTGAAACATATGTGTATTTAATTTTAAAAAATGGATTCCATATTTGGAATCAGTGGGTCCAAATTATGTTAATAGACTACTTTTTATTTTTGGGAATTATGAATAGTAACTACGGTAAATTTTATTTACCATAGTTAAAGGTAAATCAGGTAATTAAGGGTAAATATAATATTATAAAATTACCCTAACACATGGAAAAATTCTATTGGATGGCTAAAAGTATACCCATATCACCTAAGAGTCGGATTAGATTCATTTTATGGACTTTTGACCCTGAAAATAATTTAATTATTATTAAAACCAAAGAAAGTGACAACATGTCACTCTCTTAAATCTTATAAGTATAATAATTTTAATTTAGTGATAAAAATTATAAAACTTAGAAAATGAATATTATAAAGAAATCTAATAAATTTATCTACATCATTATAATTTATTTAGAATTTTTAGGGATTAAATAATTGTCATTAATGGTGATACATTAATGATGTAGAAATTATTTATTAAGTGAAAAATCAGTAATATAGTTTTTATTGAAATAATAATACCCATTAAAAGACCCACAAACCTGACCAAAACTTATTGGTAGTGTATATCTACACCATAATAATCCAATTACCTAATATATAACCGTTTTAAGTCTTATAAAAGTGATTATGACACTTATATTATTATATTTTAAATGATGCCAAAGTTGTCACCTTCATAATTTAATAAATATAACAATTTAAATATTGTGATTTTAAGATGATAAATTAGAGTAAAAGTATTATTGTGAAAGGTAATAGATTTATATTCATCATAGGATTTTATTTTTAATTTTTATGCAACAAATAAGTATATTAAATAATTATACAAAAATGTTGTAGTAATTATTTTATTAAGAGATAAACCAAATAAATGGGTTTAAAAATAATAAAATAAATAATATATGAACTATTTAATATTCTAAACTAATTTTATAGATACATATGACCTTCTATGAATCTATTAAATCTTTTATTTCAAACATATCTTCTGTATATGTTTTATTTAAATTCAAATAAATGAATAGTGTCAAAATTGACACTATTGTTATTTTATAAACATAACATATTATAAAATTGTTTAAAAATCACAAAAATATTTAAAAATTATAAATCAAAATTTATATGGTCTAAAATTTCATAAAGTGTCAAATTATGGAAAATTCACAACACATATGTAATTATTTATAATAATTTAAAATTTATAATATTATTACCACAAATAAAATTAAATTGATAAATAAGGATAAATCAAGTTGATAATGTTTAAAATAAATTCCTAACATGTATAAATTTTATTGGTTGATGATATTACAACCCTATCTCATCCAATATTCATATATGAGTCATTTTGGAAGTTTTTAAGTGGGTTTGAGATTTAATATAAACTAATATTTCTTATATTTCCAAAGGTGCCCCTCTCCTCCCTTATAAAAGGGAACCTCCTCCCTCTCTTCCTCACACCATTTTGAGCCTTGAAGCTTGGTCAAACTCTGCCCATTTCACTTCCCCACTTCCCTAGAAACATCCTAGAGGTCCTGGTCTTCTTCAAAGACCAATTTTAGTGCCCTAAGAGGAGGTCTCAAAGAGGCGCTTCAAAGAAGAGGTAATGTCCGTTACCGATTCTTTCAACATTATTTCTTCTTCCACTTATTCTTATGTAGTTGTTTCATTATGAAGTAATAACATCAGTATAACTCATATACTGATATTTTATTATAAATATGAAACAACCCTATTTCACCTTCTATCCATCCTACGGAAAACAAAATCACCGCGCGTGCGTACGTACGGAATACCGTCTCCATGCCGTGGTGTAATATGTTTTTCCACCAACACCATACATGGATGGGTATAATGGTGTAAATAATAACTATATATGGTTATTATAACATCATACTGATTCTGATATATTATACCATTCACTCCAATTCTATAATTATGGGAACGATATCATCGCTCGTGCGTACGTACGGACTGCCGTCTCCACGACACGATGAGATTCATTATCCATGTTAACCATACTTGAATGATCATAAAGTTTATATAATGAATAATAATGAAATATATTAAATAATAATTCTACTAGATTTATGTATATATATATGTATGTCATCTATTTAGTTTCATTCAATTCAATAAGGAAACGAAGACAACGTTCATGCATACGTACGGCCTACCGTCTCCATGAACGGTGTATTTCATTCCTTTTATTGATCTATAATATATATATGTATATGATGAATATATATTATATATAAATCATGTTTTACATTCTGGAATTATGTAAATTAGGATATAATTAATAATATCAAGAACGACAAGTCGAAACACATACGATAAATGAAATGATTTTACCCAAAATGATGCTTTAACATGGAATTTACAAAAGAACGGGTAATATAAAGTCATAAGTGAAACATATATGATATCATAAAAATGAATATGATTCTGTAATAAGTCAATGACATTATTTAAATCATTATACAGGAGGTTCGGATACGTATGAAGCATATCAGACCTAAGGTAAGGAATAAATTTTCGAATCTCATTTTTATCTAAGATTGCTTATTTGTAAGTATTTACTAGGGTTATTGCTATCATCCATGTCCATGTTTTATAAAAGTGTATTCATGTATGTTTAAAGTCCTTTTTACCCATTTTTGACTTCTACTACATGGTATGTAAGGAATATTTCTTTTGTTTATGTTACGAGGTACTTTTTGACTTTTCCGACAAAAGTACGAGATGAATGTTTTTTTAATGTATACGACATGAAAGGATTTTTACTGTTTTATAAAGCCTTATTTTTATGAAGCTTCCTCCAAAATATTTCATGACTATTTTAAACAAAATCATATTCTTTTAAAATTGCATGGCATTTTGTGAAAAGAAAATGATTTTGAAGAAGAAAGGATATTTTCCTCAAGAATTCATTTCAAGTGTTTTATCAAAAACCATTTTTCATCTAAGATAACATTATTTCATATGTGTATGTTTCAAGTATAATGTCTCTATGATTTACATGGTTTCACTTTTCTTATTATGAAATGATATCCATTTCTTTTATATGGATTATGTGATGATGGGATGATGTTTATGAAACCCATTTTATTTATTGGGTTTTTATGAATGATGTTTATTTTGTGGCACAAGTAAGAATGATTTCATTATGAGATAGGTGGGACCTATATCTCCCTACAATGCATTGGGTAATGATTTATATCTCTTGATATATACATTTCTATAATGGTAAGTTAATCCGGTTCAGTATTACAGGACTGGAACGAGGAGTGAACTCGATTCAGAAAGGGACTTTGTCCACTAAGATGGTCTTGGCAGCAATGCCTTGGCTACTATGGAAATCATTACATGTGCTTAATGGATTCCAAAATTACATGTTTTATTCCCATTATATTTTATCATGATTTATGTTCCATTATGATCTATGCCTTATGTACTTCCACGATTTATGTATTTGCTCAAGATTTTGATGTTTAAACATTATGTTCATGTTTTTAAGTTCAAATGTATATGGTATGTTTTATTTTATCCATGCTTACCCTTACTGAGCATTTGAGCTCACCCTTTTTATGTTTTATTTTCCCCCAGGATTAAAATAAAGGTTTTAGGTAAGGAAACAAAAATTGGAAGATCTTTATGGGAGATGTTGAAGATCTTTCACCACGATTAGAAGATTACGTTCCAAGTTTCCAAAGACACTAAACTATTACCGTACTTATGTGTTTGTTTTTGTTATGTATTAAGTATTCCTCAAAAGTAATGTAATATCTATGTACGTCAAGCTTCGAGCCTCTACAATTGGTATTAGAGGAAAGGTTTAGTTAACCTTTGGAAACTAGGATGCGAAAACGTTAGTGAGATCCCTAGAGATATTTCTAAGGTATGTATAGGGATGTCCCTAAGGATAAGTATACGTATAGGATATAGTCCTAAAACTATGGTAACAATATTAGAATTTAACCTAAGGTGTTAGATATTGAGGGTACTCCCCCTTTACTATGTTGTTTTCTCTAGCATGATTTTTTCCTCTCACAGATTTTTTTTTGTGTTTTAGTTAATCGAGGGAACCAGAAGGAATTCGATTAACATTGAATCCAATGGAAAAATTGGTGACTATGAGAAACAAAATTGTGTAATGCCTAGAGAGAAATATATTGTGATTATTCCGAATCCGTCATCGCGATATATGATTAACAAGGTGAAATTTAGTGGTATGACTAATTCATCAAATAAGAGGAAGATAGACTTTTATGCATGTTCTCATGTGGAGGAGTATAAAGAAAGGAAGATTGAGATTTCTAAAGAAGGGAAGAAGAACCTTGAGGAATAACTCAAATTGAGGGGAAGATGTTATCTGTGTGGAGAAAAGAGTCATAGAGTGACAGACTATTATGGAGTTCAATGTCTTATTTGTGGAGAATATGGGAATTACCCAACTCAATGCCCTGACCTAAAAAGTTACTTCTAAATCAAGGAAGGAATTATTCCAGGACAATCATTGAAGAGGATGGATTGAAGTGTTTATGTATTGGTATTCGAGAATAATGTTGTTGAGTTACTTTTATGGTTTATTAGAATATTTTTGTATTAGTATATTGTGGTTTTCAATAATTTTATGGTACCGGTAACCATGAAAAGTGATTCAAATATTTTGGAAAGCAGATGATATGCGCATAATGAAGGGATAAGAAGATAATGAGATGTTTGATTGTATTCATGAGCTCATGATTGATATAAGGACTAAGTGATATCATGGTTTGAGTATATAGAATTTTGAGGATTTTGGTATGTGAAAAGTGTTAACTTTTAACTGCATTCATGTTTTCACTAAGGTTCAATGGGTATTCATTCTTCTAGAGAATACATTATTAAGGTATTCACATGTTTTTAATTTGACCAACAAGATATATCTTATGATAAATGGGGGATAAATGATGGCATTCACGTGATTGTTATGTGACATTTCAAGTAATCATTTTCTTTATAGTATGAGCTTGGAACGAAGTATTTTAGATAAGACCGAATATTGGAATGGATTATGTTGGACATAAGTTAGTATTGTTTAAGGATAAAACTTTTTTTGATATTATTGATGGGATGTTATAGTAATGTAGTTTTAGAAAAAAAAGGACAACCTGCAGGACGGGCGATAGCCCATCGCGTCGGACAAGGATGTGGGAATCAAACCCACAACCAAAGTGCGACTGGCCTTTATCGCTTACCACTGGCCTACAGGAATTCCCTGGTTAGTAGAAACTAGTTTTATTTTATTACGCGGTATGATATATGAAGTATAAGTTCATTTTTGGAATCATATATGATTAGCCTCACCATAGATGGACTTATGTATTTTTGATAACTTTTCTAACCTTTTGTTTGAGACAGATGGAATGACCCATCATTCTATCACATGATCTGCTAACACTTCACAAATGAAAAATTCAACTTCATTTCTTTAAGAGATGAAGTGGAAATTGTCCAAATAATGACCAACAACGAGACTGTACCAAAATCATGAAAGTATTTCTTTTAATTCCAATTTCATCAACTTTAGGGAAATGATCTTGAAAACCAAAAATGTTGTCCTAGTGCCCTTATATCCGATGAATCAGATGGTACATTATATCATCACAAATCTATGGCTTTGTGATTGATGGATTTTTCATAGCCATGTTCTCTACCACTCTCCATCATAACTTGATGGTTAGATTTTTCTTCCATATCCATATTTTCACCTATGTTCTCCTATATGGAAACCCAGTGATGAGTTACTTTGGGTAATAGTTACATTTCATACTTTAGTTTTTAAAATTAAGTTTTAGTATTCCTTTTTACAATGTGGGTTTCTATAAATAGTAAACGATTTATAACCCCGATGAATTTCGAGGGCGAAATTAATTTTAAGGGGGGTAGAATGTAACACCCCGAGATTTTATGAAAAATATTCTTTTAATTTCATTGATGTCTTGTGTTGTAAGATACAACAAGATTATCTTGTGCTATACGCAACACTGTATTAGCTTGCAGTATACGCACCACTATTCTTAGATTGTGTTACACACAATTTCATGTTCGTTTGATAATAGTCATTCTACGCAACATTGAGTGTATATATATATATATATTCAATGTATAAATGAAAAATGGTTGGATTCTGTTATATGAAACAACAAAGGAGTATTTCACAACACGCAACCCTAACTTTGCTTGCATTACACGCAATCGCGACCTTCCTCGATAGCGTGTGTTGTACGCAATACCGGGTTTTACTAAACAACGATATATTATTATAATATTATTATGAACTAGCCGTTATGAATAGTATTAAATAAATTTTTAATTTTATAACATTATTATTCATCTTACACATTTTCTAGAACATGGTATAAGAACAAAATAAATTTTTCAGGTAAAATATGTATTTTTCAAAAAATGCAGTTTTGCCGCCTTTTGATGGCGCACCCACTTTAAATATAGTTGTTGACATGTTTATAAGTTCAATTTGAAAATATAAAATTCTTCTTTTGAATCAGGATATAAAAATTTACATTGGATAAAGTTTTGATATTTTTCTGATAACTTTCATATTTTAATGAATAGTAAAAACACGCTATATTTTAATTAAAAACAACTTTTTTCATCGTAATAATTTATATGGTTAAATTATAATATTGAATGGTTTTAAAGTATAAATAGAATATATTTTTACCATTTAATATAATGTATGTCATTAGCATTGATTTTACATTGAATTCGTAGGTTAAATCAATTCAATCTTTTGCAATGTTTTAAACAAAAACCCGTTTTCATTCGACAACGGGATTAATTTTAATTTAATTTCTGCAACTTCTGTGTATTGAATTTTAAAAAATGGATTCCATATTTGGAATCAGTGGGTCCAAATTATGTTAATAGGAAACTTTTTATTTTTGGGAATTATGAATAGTAACTACAGTAAATTTTATTTACCATAGTTAAAGGTAAATCGGGTAATTAAGGGTAAATATAATATTATAAAATTACCCTAACACATGAAAAAAATTTATTGGATGGCTAAAAGTATACCCATATCACCTAAGGGTCAGATTAGATTCATTTTATGGACTTTTGACCAGGAAAATAATTTAATTATTATTAAAACCAAAGAAAGTGACAACATGTCACTCTCTTAAATCTGATAAGTATAATAATTTTAATTTAGTGATAAACATCATAAAACTTAGAACATGAATAGTCTCCAGAAATATAATAAAATTATCTACATCATGATAATTTATTTAGAATTTTTAGGGATTAAATAATTGTCATTAATGGTGATACATTAATGATGCAGAAATTATTTATTAAGTGAAAAATCAGTAATATAGTTTTTATTGAAATAATAATACCCATTAAAAGACCCAAAAACCTTACCAAAACTTATTTTTAGTGTATATATACACCATAATAATCTAATTACCTAATATATAATCGTTTGGAGTCTTATAAAAGTGATTATGACACTTATATTATTTTATTTTAAATGATGCCAAAGTTGTCACCTTCATAATTTAATAAATATAACAATTTAAATATTGTGATTTTAAGATGGTAAATTCTAGTAAAAGTATTATTGTGAAAGGTAATAGATTTATCTTCATCATAGTATTTTATTTTTAATTTTTATGCAACAAATAAATATATTAAATAATTATACAAAAATGTTGTGGTAATTATTTTATTAAGAGATAAACCAAATAAATGGTTTTAAAAATAATAAAATAAATATTATATGAACTATTTAATGTTCTACACTAATTTTCTAGATACATATGACATTTTATGAATCTATTAAATCTTTTATTTCGAACATATCTTCTGTATATATTTTATTTAAATTAAAATAAATAATAGTGTCAAAATTGACACTATTGTTATTTTATAAAAATAACATATTATAAAATTGTTTAAAAATCACAAAAATATTTAAAAATTATAAATTAACATTTATATGGTCGAAAATGTCATAAAGTGTCAAATTATGGAAAATTCACAACACATATGTAATTATTTATAATAATTCAAAATTTATAATATTATTACCACAAATAAAATTAAATTGATAAATAAGGATAAATCACCTTGATAATGTTTAAAATAAATTCCTAACATCTATAAATTTTATTGGTTGATGATATTACAACACTATCTCATCCAATATTCGTATATGAGTCATTTTGTAAGTTTTTAAGTGGGGTTGGGATTTAATATAAACTAATATTTCTTATATTTCCAAAGGTGCCCCTCTTCTCCCTTATAAAAGGGCACCTCCTCCCTCTCTTCCTCACACCATTTTTAGCCTTGAATCTAGGCCAAAATCTGCCCATTTCACTTCCCCACTTCCCTAGAAACATCCTAGAGGTCCTGGTCTTCTTCAAAGACCAATTTTTGTGCCCTAAGAGGAGGTCTCAAAGAGGCGCTTCAAAGAAGAGGTAATGTCCGTTACCGATTCTTTCAACTTTATTTCTTATTCCACTTATTCTTCTGTAGTTTTTTCATTATGAAGTAATAACATCAGTATAAATCATATACTGATATGTTATTATAAATATGAAACAACCCTATTTCACATTCTATCCATCCTACGGAAAACAAAATCACCGCGCGTGCGTACGTACGTAATACCGTCTCCGTGCCGTGGTGTAATATGTTTTTCCACCAACACCATACATGGATGGGTATAATGGTGTAAAGAATAACTATATATGGTTATTATAAAATCATAATAATTCTGATATATTATACCATCCACTCCAATTCTATAATTATGGGAACGATATCATCGCTCGTGCGTACGTACGGACTGCCGTCTCCACGACGCGATGAGATTCATTCTCCATGTTAACCATACTTGAATGATCATAAAGTTTATATAATGAATAATAATGAAATATATTAAATAATAATTCTACTAGATTTATGTATATATATATGTATGTCATCTATTTAGTTTCATTCAATTCAATAAGGAAATGAAAATAGCGTTCATGCGTACGTACGGCCTACCGTCTCCATGAACGGTGTATTTCATTCCTTTTATCGATATATAATATATATATATGTATATGATGAATATATATTATATATAAATCATGTTTTAAATTATGGAATTATGTAAATCAGGATATAAGTAATAATATCAAGAACGACAAGTTGAAACACATACGATAAATGAAATGATTTTACCCAAAACGCTGCTTTAACATGGAATTTACAAAAGAACGGGTAATATAAAGTCATAAGTGAAACATATATGATATCATAAAAATGAATATGATTCTGTAATAAGTCAATGACATTATTTAAATCATTATACGGGAGGTTCAGATACATACGAAGCATATCGGACCTAAGGTAAGGGATAAATTTTTGAATCTCATTTTTATCTGAGATTGCTTATTTGTAAGTATTTACTGGGGTTATTGCTATCATCCATGCCCATGTTTTATAAAAGTGTATTAATGTATGTTTAAAGTCCTTTTTACCCATTTTTGACTTTTACTACATAGTATGTAAGGAATCTTTCTTTTGTTTACGTTACGAGGTACTTTTTGACTTTTCTGACAAAAGTACGAGATGAATGTTTTTTTAATGTATATGGCATGAAAGTATTTTTACGGTTTTATAAAGCCTTATTTTCATGAAGCTTCCTCCAAAATATTTCAAGACTATTTTAAACAAAATCCTATTCTTTTAAAATTACATGGCATTTTGTGAAAAGAAAATTATTTTGAAGAAGAAAGGATATTTTCCTCAAGAATTCATTTCAAGTGTTTTATCAAAAACCATTTTTCATCTAAGATAACATTATTTCATATGTGTATGTTTCAATTATAATGTCTCTATGATTTACATGGTTTCACTTTTCTTATTATGAAATGATATCCATTTCTTTTATATGGATTATGTGATGATGTTTATGAAACCCATTTTATTTATTGGGTTTTTTTGAATGATTTTTATTTTGTGGCACAAGTAAGAATGATTTCATTATGAGATGGGTGGGACCTATATCTCCCTACACTGCATTGTGTAAAGATTTATATCTCATGAGATAGACATGTCTGGAACGGTAAGTTAATCTGGTTCAGTATTACAGGACTGGAACGAGGAGTGAACTCGATTCAGAAAGGGACTTTGTCCACTAATATGGTCTTGGCAGCAATGCCTTGGCTACTATGGAAATCATTACATGTGATTAATGGATGCCACAATTACATGTTTTATTCCCATGCTATTTTATCATGATTTACGTTCCATTATGATCTATGCCTTATGTACTTCCACGATTTATGTCTTTGCTCAAGATTTTGATGTTTAAACATTATGTTCATGTTTTTAAGTTCAAATGTATATGGTATGTTTTATTTTATCCATGATTACCCTTACTGAGCATTTGAGCTCACCCTTTTTATGTTTTATTTTACCCCAGGATTAAAAGAAAGGTTTTAGGTAAGGAAACAAAAAGTGGAAGATCTTTATGGGAGATGTTGAAGATCTTTCACCACGATTAGAAGATTACGTTCTAAGTTTCCAAAGACACTAAACTATTATGGTCCTTGTGTGTCTGTTTTTGTTATGTATTAAGTATTCCACAAAAGTAATGTAATATCTATGTATTTCAAGCTTCGGTCCTCTACATTATGACTCACCACACTATATAGAGTGTACAGTATGGCATTTCACATTCATATGAGATTCAGGGCTAGTAGCCCCATCGTATACTGTAGTACATTAGACTAGTCATAGACACGAAAGTTATGCCTTGGGTCCAGCTTGTATATAGTATCATTGTATATTCCTATATATATCATTAAATATATAGTTTATATACATGTATATATATTATACATATTTTTGACTAATCATATATGGTAAACTTATCAAGCTTCTTTCGGCCTAGGATGAATTAGGCAGAGTCTTCTAAGTGTCCTATAAGATCTTATGATGAAGGGTATTGATTTGTTATATCTATATATTTCAATGTTATGTACATATATTAGATTATTCTAGTCACCATTTATAGTGTCCTACTAAGTTTATCTAACATCCTACCCAGGGAACCATTGGTACCCGAGTAGAATTGTTTTTCATATATGTGGATAAGAGAAATTTCCCTATCATGGATTCTAGATATATTTTGTTTATAGAATATAGAATGGGATAAGAGGAATAAAAATATACCTATGATGACTAGGGATATATCTCTTGTATTTTTAGTTATTATTTTATAGCATGTTTTATATTCTGGTGGTTTGTATTTGATGTATCATCTATTTGTAAATCAGAATTACATGAAATCATTTTTTATACGATCCTGCCTATGGATTGATTATTATTACTTCTTGTATGTTTCCCATTATTATGTGATTATTTATGGTTTCAATTTCAATTAAGATTTAATTTTAGTTATTATAATTCTATTTCCATTTTTTGATTATTACTGTTGTGATACTCTGATATGAGGGTATCGTCTCCCCACCGTACCACCATAGTTCCTCTCTTCTTGTAGGTAGCCTCTGGCATATAGGGAGGTTTGATTAATCACATATGACCCACCCTCAAAGGGAACCATTTTAGTGGATCTAAGAAGGGGATATTAAAATTTTTTATTATAGGGATTTATATTTATTATCTTACTGTTTGGCTATTAGAAAAGATACTATGATGCATCAAAAGTTTGTAATGGGACTACTCATATGATTTGTTAACATACATACATAGGAAACCATAATTACCTAGAATGGGGTGTTGTTGTTATTGTTTTGTTCCTATTAGAGTGATATTTACTCCACCTTTTGGTGATGTAAAAGTTCTATGCCATTTTTTTTATTTTCGATAATTTTAGTAAAGGTCTTTTTAAACTTGGATTAGTTTGAAAAGAATGATGTTTCTCATTATTAATTATAGTCACATCAGGACTTACATTCCATGAATTTTACTAATCCACATTTACTTTCAATAAGCATTATGTTATAAATATATTTTAGTTAATTGTTATGTATTTGAAATGTGCTAATGTCTCATTCATGAATAAAATAAATGGATTAATGAAAGTATCTACATCAATCTAAATAGTGTTTTCCTATATAGATTGATGATGGATCCTTACGTTTCCAATTATACCATGATGTGGGTTCTAGACCTACTGATTCCAAAGACCAAAAATGAAATTAGTTGATTTGATTACATGAATTACAATCAAAATATATGGACTAATTACTTCTTTAAATTTGGAATAGTTATTCATATTAATCAAATCATTTTATATGACCAATTAGATCCTAGAACCAGATGTAAAGGTCAATCATAGTTATATGATATACTAATTGTAATTTATAATAGTATTTCATTGATGTATCTTCAATGGTGACACATTTAACATGATTTTCATATATATATATATATAAGAGTGTGAAGTGAAAAGTATTTAAACTTTTAAATGAAAGGGTGGCCACTAAATAGAATTCCAATTGCAATGTAAAGGGTGTTTCCCTCAATAACTTGCAATTAAAACTCTATATATGAGAACCCATATCATTTAATATGAGGCATATACCCAAACCTAGACTTATTAGTGGCTAGTTAGGGGTGTCTCTTTTAGTTATGGTCTGTTATGGTACTTCCATTATCATCTAGACCATAATTTTGGAGCAAGAATTGAGTTGTAATTGTTTCTTTAAGAATTCTATGTACCTATAATATTATTAAAATATTATTATTTTGATTTTATATTCACTTAAAATGAATGAATTTGTAATTATAGAATCATTACACCATGAAATCCTTGAGTCATATTCCTGGAGGGTGGTGACGACCATGCTCTAGAGGTAGTGGGACTTGAGACTCCAGTGACACCTCCCATAATGCCACATGTGGAACCACCATATATTCTTGACATGGGATACAACACCAATATTTTGGTGTATTTACTTTGTATGATGTATTCCATGCAAGGAGTTTCTCGACATTCCCTATATATGGAAGAGTTTATGTGGGAATTCTAATTGAAGAATCCCCCCACCTTTTTATGGGATGGAAGAGTTTATATTGATGGAACTCCATCCACCACCTTTGTCTCAAGTTTACATACTTCTAAGAGAAGTTATGCATGATAATATTTTGATAAAATTAGATGATGAACCACTCACCCATCAGCTAGTGTCACCACATCTTCAATGAAAATAATGCCGCTACCAACTCAAGATCATGGATCATGTAGTTCTATATATTTGGCCTCAACTCGAGCAAACCATATGCAATCACTACATTCCATTGCATTAGAACAAAACCAAGTCCAGTTCCTAATGCATCGTAGAGCACTATGTACTCAACACCCACCGCCCACAATATCATGACCGGGGTGCTGCTCAAACACTACCTCAAATACAGAAAAGGTTGCTGGAACATCTCTGACCACATGAAAAATTACCCCTTTTGGGTCAAAGGTGTCATCTGTGCCGATATCCAAGATAAATAAAGGATGAATCTATGATAATTTTCTATCAGTCCATGTAAGCTCTATACCTCTGTCATGCTTCTAGGTGGCTCCCACACTAACATTGCCCAGATGTTGGCTGGGTCCACTACCAATCCATCTGTTGAGATAACATATCCCAGAATGTGGACCACCTGAATCCAGAACTAACACTTTGAGTGTTTCCCATAAATTTGGTTCTCTCAGAGTGCATCAAGATCTATCCCTGACTGTCCCACATTCTCCAACTAAGATTAAATGTACACAAGGATATCATCAATGAAGACCACCATGAACTGGTCGAAGTATGGATGGAAGACCTGGTTCATCAGTCCCATGAACACCGCTGAGGAATTCATCATGCCGATGGGAATCACCATTTACTCATAATGACTGTATTGAAAATCTAAATTTTTCTTCATTATATACTTAAATCGTACCCACATCTGTTGATATCTTGATCTAATGAAAACATTTGTGAACTATTGTGATCCTCTCAACTGATGGAAGAGGTCATCGATCCTTGGTAGTGGATACATTTTCATTATCGTATCCTGGTCTAAGGACTTGTGATCAAAAAACAACCTCAAGTTATTTTCTACCTTCTTGGAAGATAAAACTAGGGATACCCATGGTGAAACACTGGGTCTCATGAAACCCTCTCTTTACAAATCCTACAACTACACCATCATCTCGTGAAGCTCTGCAGAGAAATCTAATATGCTGGGGATGATAGCATTATTGTCTCGGGGTGTAGATTGATGCAGAAGTCGATATCCTAGTGGGGAGGAAATCCTATATCATCCTCATGAAGGACATCCTCGTACATCACCACCACTACCCAAAACTGGAAGCACATGACCTATGCTGCCCCGGGGGTCTGGCTCTCCAACTGGTGAGTGATCAGTTTTACCCTCCTTTTCATGAGAAAACCCTATGCCTCCTAGGATTCCTTTTCACCAAAAAGTAAAACATCATCCCACCACTGCTAATGCACCAAACCCTTCACCTAAAATAGCCAATATGGGCATGTACTGAAGATAACCAACCCATACCATGAATGACATTATATATCCTCAATGTTTCCACCATGTGGTTCTAACTGAAACACTCTCCTCCAAGGTTAAGGTCACAATATCGAAAAAATGTGTGATCATTGAGTCTCCTCTAGTTTATGTCTCCAAGCGTAATGGTCAAGCCAGTAGTTATACCAGAATAACATGGTCTTGAACAAGATATAAGGATATGAATGAATGAGTATAACCTATATCTATCCATATGGAAGCTAGAGTAGAAAAGACATATATCATACCTTGAATTATATTTGGATCACCTGGGTCATATTCCATGACCACATGATGCTTTCTCCTCCCATGTCCTCTAGCTCCCTAAGACTTGTGCGGACCACCTAAGGGCGGTGGTGGTAACAAGTCGGAATGTCAACCAACTCTTGATACTCTCCCATCTCCCGTTCCATATGTGCCTCCCAATGGATCTGATGGAAGATTCCTCTGCATCTTCCTTGGTGGTCCATCCTTTGTCTCCTTATCAGTAGCATGGCTGGTTGGACAATATTGAGCGAGATATCCCCTACCATCACATGAGTAGAAACAACTCCCCCAAGTTGGACTCAATCCACCATGTAAAACCTTAACTGTAGAACCTATCTCATAGGACCTACTCCTAAAATGTCACCCATGTCCAAATCCCTAAGGCTGATGTCAGATATCTTATGCCAAGGTCTCTGTACTTACCTGCACACATCTAACTATCACCAAATGACATTTCTCATCCAAGAAGATATCAACTACCAAAGCCCACTCAAGCACCCCACCATAAGTAGTAATGATCAAAGGTATAATATTTGCTCAGATATCTCTATGAAGACCTCACATGAAGGTTAGAGGCTGAAATTACAGATCCCAAACCAAATCCATTGAGTACCTGGAAAGTATTGTGAACCTCGATGAATAATCAGCCAAAGTCATATAGCCTTCCTAGAGGTGAATAAGCTCCTATATATGCATAGGTCTTAGCGTAACTGGTAAAAAATAATCACTAAATAGGAAATAAAATTATATTTATGAGAGAGTCCCCTTATCATGAGTCTAGATAGCAAAACTCCATCATATCCATGTTGAGCCCTGTATAAGGCTCACTGCCTGGATCACCATCTGATCAGATAATGTCCTAACTAGTTGAAAAACTCAGGTCACCTCCTCAATCCATTCCTCATCCACTCTAGGGTTGATCTAACCTTTGAACCTGATTGTTATCTATATCTATAACTCATGAAATGCATGAATCCTTCACTCCTAATCTTATTGTACTGTGGGTACCACATGCTTCTCCACAGGTGGTGGTATAGCTGCTGCACCACCAGGTGGTAACATCTGGGAAAATAGCCCCTGTATTGAAGCCTTATCACTAGGGGGAGGGGGTCTTCCTCATGATCGAGATATTGAATCCAAGATGGTATATGTCATGAAGGAATCCTGTAAGAATACAATGTGCAATATAGTCTATGAGTATATCTGGATAACTAACTCTAGAAGAACATTTATACAACAACCAGTTATTATATGATGCATGTACCATTGTTTTCCCTATAAACATTGTAATAATGTACCAAGTTGAGAAGCAGGTTATCGGAGACCTAGTTTATGGATATGTTAGCTGCCACACCAACCCTGGATTCCCTAGCCAGAAAGCCGAACCGAAAACACATAATATTGTTTCCCTAAACTAATCAGATAGATCCCCAGACCTGAAGTAGAACTAACCCCCATATGATAAAACTCTATCATAATCCATCCTAGTGGGTCCCATGCTATGAATACCCCATGTCCACATCCAATAGGCCATGGGATGGTGACTAGCACTGAGTAGGCATATCCCAAAAAT
Organism: Viscum album; assembly: GCA_963277665.1. NCBI lineage: Eukaryota > Viridiplantae > Streptophyta > Magnoliopsida > Santalales > Viscaceae > Viscum > Viscum album. The sequence continues at coordinate 916,776,212 of OY728130.1, read as the reverse complement.
GGAAGGCATTGTCCTTAAGTACCTGTACGCACACACATCTCCATGCCACAAATGCGGAAATGTGAAAAAACTAAGTAAATCATGTATGAAAACCACTATATCCTACAAACAGAGAATAATAATGAATGTACATGAATTTAAATAGGGCCAGAATAAAAGTCCCCCCATAAAGAGTCTCTATACAAGTTCATGAAACACATCAGCATAAATCCTTACCTGATCCCTGAAGACAGGGTACTGGGGGTACTATCTAAAGCCATAGGAACACCTCATCCTGTCCAATCTCACCAGGATATTTCTAGTCCAGGTCCACCCTAGACTCTATCCAAAGTTCGGTCATCTATACAAGACATGACACAAGTGTGAAATGCCCATGAAGGGGTGAGTGTAACAATATTCAGCAGGACAACCCAAAACCACAATGAAATATATAATGGAAAGATATTGTCACATATACACAATTATATGTATAAAATATATAATAATAATATCCAAATATACCCAAACCAAGAAACCTAGTAGAGAGATAAGTCACAACTACCACATACCACAACTATGGATCCAGCTCAAAGATTTTATGAAGAACTCATTCGGGAGTACACCCTCCTAATTATGATAGCATTGATGATGTATGTTGGATATGTATTATTCCTTGGGTACTCTCATGAGATGGAGATATGCTAAAATATCTGAAGATAGATAAGATGCATTAGATGAGGATCATATCTAGGTCCATGGGGGATCTCAACCACTCTATCTGGATTAACTCGCTAATTAGAGGATCTACACCTGGTAAAGATAGTCACGTCAATACCGAAGACACTACCTATGGCATAAATATGAATAGAGTGTTCCATACTCTACCTCTTGGGGGATTACAAAAACACTATCCAGGAAGTCCTACTGAAGGGATCATACATATGAGAGTAGAAAAATATACCAAATAACCTTCATGGAAGAAATAAATGTAGCGTAACCTATCAAACATTTTCCATGATACAATGGATGATATATTTAAATTCATGCACAAAAGGGAGGGTTCATGTTGAGTATTAGTGACACCCCTAATTCCCCTTGAACCTAGGTAATGCCCGTGTAAAAAACCCATGTCACTAGTGGTTGCGCCCAAATTTACCCTACGGGTAAAAGCGATCGATGTAGTACATGTAGGGGTCGAGTCCACAGGGACCGAAGAAGTAACCTTGAGACGCTATGATTTGGTGAAGGATGGGCTATGAAGTAGCCAACTTTGGTTTTGATTTAGATGTTTTAAATAACACTAATAAACCTACGTGAATTCAATTTAATGAAAATGGGTTGATCTAGGATTATGCTCGGGGTGGATTGAATGAATTTTACTTCTTAAAACAATTTTGGTTTTATTAATTCTTGATGAATCCATTCTTCAAAAATAACACTACCTTCATCATTTTCTGGTTTGGTGCTTACTAAACACAATTACTAATCCCTTATACACTTAGAGAACCAAATTCATGATCTCTCCGAGGTATATGGTCATTTAGTAATTGAATTTATTTTGCTCAAACACAGTAAAGATGAAGAGTAGAAATAACTGAAGAATGGATGTCTTAAATTAATTATCCAATTAACAACAATTCGTTCATAAAATAACATTCAATCCAGCCTTTGCATCCTCCTAAGATCAACCCATTAAGGGTTTAGCCCTCCATTGATGGTATACTCTCAATGGTGGGCGGAAGATGACTAACAAGAATTGGATTGAAGAAATTAAAACCGCGGAAATAACGAGCACTCCTCCGTGTGTGTGAATGAAATTCACACCTATGTGTGAACTAATTCACAACAACACATAGATATCACTGTGCTTTGTGATTATAAAGTTTTAATAAATGAAATGGAAAATATATAAGAGAAGAAGTTGATTAAGAACAAAAAGAAAAACTTACATGGAAATGGAAAACATTACAAATGAAATTTGGAAGCAAAACATTACAATGAAACAAAGCATCCAAGATGATAAGAAAAAAATTCCACCCCCCATTCCCTTCACCAATAGCTCCTTATATAGGAATATTAGGAGCCTTAGGTACATCCCCCAACAATTAATTCACCCCTCAACAATTAAGAGAGTCAAAAGGAAATTGACATTTCGAAGTTGACCCGGAAAACTGTCCAGATTCGTCCTCCATTTTGACGTATGAATTCTAAATTGAAGAAGGCCGATTCCGGAGGTGTCATAAATATAAAATATCTTCGTCCATGTGTCCTCTATGAGCTGTAAAAATTTCAGGAAATTTCGCTTAGCCGTTTGGAAGTTATGGTCGAAATGGTGGAACGTATTTCTGCGCATTAATGACGAGTCCACCATTTAAATCTAAACTTCAGATCCATTTATCATCATGATAACATCAGAATTAGCTCCGGCCACAGTTGAATAAAATGATCCTCATATTTTTATCTTTCTACTGTATAAATTTGAGTTTCATTGAGCTTGGTTTCTGGGCCCCACATTTGTTTGATGGGCCTTAGGCCCATTATGCTTTTTCCAGCATGTTTCTGCCTTCAGGCGCAAAATTCTCCATCTTCCTTTAGGATTCATCCATTGGACCTAAAAGATAAAATGTTCCAAACAAAGTGATCAATCATATCCCAAAATTTCAAATTAAAATGATGAATATTTTAATTTACACAAGCAAAGTATTGAGTGGGCCCAAATTGACATTTTAAGCATGAATTGCACAATGATGGGAAATGAAGTTCAATTTCTGAATTGGACTAAAATTGATGTTTATGAACTTTTAAATACATTAATATTAAGAACTTAACAATGAATATTAGCCACTTTTAGTGACTAATCACACCCCCAACTTGAGTTTTGCTAGTCCCGAGCAAAATAAATTACAAATATGAAATTGAAATCCCCTTTTCCAAAAACATTTAAATACACATTTCTCACTCAAAAGATCTCATACCAAAAAAATTATGGAACCCTTCAAAATCATTTAAAACAAGCTAGGTCCATATGCATATCCCAAGCCCAAGCCCATTCCTTTGTTCAAATTCATCGCCACATTTCATCCAATTTAAATTAAGCATGATAAAGTGTTGTGCATCATAAAAGATATGGGGCCCATTTTATTGTTCAAGGGGAAAAAAATGGAAGCGCTAGGTGGGAATCACATTAAACCTTAAGATGAGTATCCTTTTTTTTTTGATTTTTTTTTTGATTTTTTTTAACCACAATAGATATGAAAAGACTAACTCTGGGCAAGACAACTATGGAGTCACGATCCCCAAGTGCTGGACGCCACGCATTTTGTCAATTTCATGCTCTAAAATAGAGATATAAAGCCTAACTCTGGGCAAGACAACTATGGAGTCACGATCCCCAAGTGCCGGATGCCACGCATTTGGACAAAACATTGCTCTATGTGGTCATTATTTTTTTTTTCAATTTTTTTTTGGATACTCAAATTAAACTAAAAGTGACCCCAGAACCCTATGCTATAATGAAAGGGACCCAATAACTCAAATTTACACCCACAATCAAAAAGACGTGCATTGTGGAATTTTTATTAAGAGGATGAAAATGTAAACTTTGAAAAATCACATCGGACAACCGCACTTTCCAAAAACTATGCTCATGAACTTAAACTTGCATTAAAATAAGAATCAAGGCATGCAAAATTTATTTGATATCCAATTTCAGAGTTTGCAATGTGTGTTATCATGTTTAAGGTTAATGGAATTTTTCTTTTTATGCATGTTTTTATTGAAAAAAAATCATTTTTATCCCCCCCCCCAACTTAGAATAACACTGTCCCCAGTGTTTAAAGAAAAGAAAAGCTAGAAGGGGGTAGGAGAGGAGTTCAAAAAAGAAATTTAAAATGAAAATCATGGAATGAAGTCACCTGGTGGTTGATGATGATAGCGCATTCCATAGTCTCCCTTCAATCCTGGGTTCGAGTCTCAGCAACTTTGATGGTGGTGAATGGATTTTTCTTATGTCTTACGACATGTCCGTTTATTTTTTTAAACCTATAAAAACATAAAAAATAAAACAAAACAAAATAAACTGATGATACATTGTCTTCTTTATATTTTCTGGGTAAGGTATTACTCAGAGATTACACCACGTGACACGGATGAATATGGCGCTCCCCTTTCATACCCATCCTTACTCATAAAAGAAGAACATGTCAACAGTTTATGGTAATTTATTATATGAAAAAAATGATTCAAAATGATTAGAAACATGAAAACCATGGGTTGCCTCCCATGCAGCGCTTTTGTTTAACGTCATTGGCTCGACTTTTACCCCCCAACTTATCCAATTCCAACTTTAAGCATTTTAATTAACCCATCTTTTTCCACTTCAACTTGATTGAGATTATGCTTTTTTTTAGAATTTTTTCATGTGAAATCCCATGCTTAACAATGAGTGTGAAAGTCCAAGGAATTTCGGTAATGGTTGATTGAATTTCATTTTGATTATTTCCTAATATTTCAAGGTTCATTCCTACTTTGTGAGATTCTTGATGAAAATGGATGATAATTGAATGGTCTAGGTTTTCATAAATAGAGGGATTCTTGAGTGGGGAAGGAAGGATTATAATGTTGAGTTCAGTTTGATTGAATTTTCCTAAAGAAGAATGATAATTTGAATCAAAAATTGTTTCTTCTTTAAAAACATTTGAAAGAATTGGTTCCTTTTGAAAAGATGATTCATCCACAAAATTTTCCATTTGAATTTCATGAGTGGGTATAGACACAATATTCTTTATATCTCCCAATGGTTCAATGATCGGTGATTCTAAAAAATTGTTATTGGAGCAATATTCCGAACACTCAATCCATGAAGACAAATTCTCCCCTGGTGAATTAATTTCATCCTGATTTAAATACCCTTCAACATTTCTTTGATCTTGTTCAGTTATCCCATATCCAAAGGTTAGTTCTTTTTTCAATTCATGGGAGGTTTTTGGGATAAAAGATTCATCTATCAATGATGAGGAAAGAACATCTTGAGTGGGAACGGGTTCCTCAAAAGTCTTAAAGCTTTGTAGTTCTAATCTGAAAGATGAAACTTCTGAATTCATTTTATCCATTTGTTCACACAATTGTTCAAGAATTTTTTCAGGATTAGGGTTGATATATGATTGTACATCATGGACTTCCTCATTATTTATCTTTTCAATCATTCTTGATAGGTATGGAAATTGATCTTGTAAATATTCAGCATCCCATTGATTGTACATCTCATCTGGTGTGGTGTATTCAATCCTAGTTTGGTCAATGAAATTTTCTATCTGAGGTGATTCAAAATATTTATTTTCCAGTTCATTATAGCCTTGGTATATTAATGGGTATTGTTGAAGATAATCCATTGGAGTTGATTGAAAGTTGTTTTTTGGATTCATTGGACACGCAGAAATAGAAAGGGGAATAGAGAAGAGAAATTAGGGTGAGAATATAGAATTTGGGGTGAGAAAAGAAGATGAGTGTCTAAGGAACTTACTTGGGTCCCCGACAACGGCGCCAAAATTTGGTTGCGCCCAAATTTACCCTACGGGTAAAAGCGATCGATGTAGTACATGTAGGGGTCGAGTCCACAGGGACCGAAGAAGTAACCTTGAGACGCTATGATTTGGTGAAGGATGGGCTATGAAGTAGCCAACTTTGGTTTTGATTTAGATGTTTTAAATAACACTAATAAACCTACGTGAATTCAATTTAATGAAAATGGGTTGATCTAGGATTATGCTCGGGGTGGATTGAATGAATTTTACTTCTTAAAACAATTTTGGTTTTATTAATTCTTGATGAATCCATTCTTCAAAAATAACACTACCTTCATTATTTTCTGGTTTGGTGCTTACTAAACACAATTACTAATCCCTTATATACTTAGAGAACCAAATTCATGATCTCTCCGAGGTATATGGTCATTTAGTAATTGAATTTATTTTGCTCAAACACAGTAAAGATGAAGAGTAGAAATAACTGAAGAATGGATGTCTTAAATTAATTATCCAATTAACAACAATTCGTTCATAAAATAACATTCAATCCAGCCTTTGCATCCTCCTAAGATCAACCCATTAAGGGTTCAGCCCTCCATTGATGGTATACTCTCAATGGTGGGCGGAAGATGACTAACAAGAATTGGATTGAAGAAATTAAAACCGCGGAAATAACGTGCACTCCTCCGTGTGTGTGAATGAAATTCACACCTATGTGTGAACTAATTCACAACAACACAGAGATATCACTGTGCTTTGTGATTATAAAGTTTTAATAAATGAAATGGAAAATATATAAGAGAAGAAGTTGATTAAGAACAAAAAGAAAAACTTACATGGAAATGGAAAACATTACAAATGAAATTTGGAAGCAAAACATTACAATGAAACAAAGCATCCAAGATGATAAGAAAAAAATTCCACCCCCCATTTCCTTCACCAATAGCTCCTTATATAGGAATATTAGGAGCCTTAGGTACATCCCCCAACAATTAATTCACCCCTCAACAATTAAGAGAGTCAAAAGAAAATTGACATTTCGAAGTTGACCCGGAAAACTGTCCAGATTCGTCCTCCATTTGGACGTATGAATTCGAAATTGAAGAAGGCCGATTCCGGAGGTGTCATAAATATAAAATATCTTCGTCCATGTGTCCTCTATGAGCTGTAAAAATTTCAGGAAATTTCGCTTAGCCGTTTGGAAGTTATGGTCGAAATGGTGGAACGGATTTCTGCGCATTAATGACGAGTCCACCATTTAAATCTAAACTTCAGATCCCTTTATCATCATGATAACATCAGAATTAGCTCCGACCACAGTTGAATAAAATGATCCTCATATTTTTATCTTTCTACTGTATAAATTTGAGCTTCATTGGGCTTGGTTTCTGGGCCCCACATTTGTTTGATGGGCCTTAGGCCCATTATGCTTTTTCCAGCATGTTTCTGCCTTCAGGCGCAAAATTTCTCTATCTTCCTTTAGGATTCATCCATCGGACCTAAAAGATAAAATGTTCCAAAAAAAGTGATCAATCATATCCCAAAATTTAAAATTAAAATGATGAATATTTTAATTTACACAAGCAAATTATTGAGTGGGCCCAAATTGACATTTTAAGCATGAATTGCACAATGATGGGAAATGAAGTTCAATTTCTGAATTGGACTAAAATTGATGTTTATGAACTTTTAAATACATTAATATTAAGAACTTAACAATGAATATTAGCCACTTTTAGTGACTAATCAACTAGATATATGTCTGAGTTAAAATCCAGAATTAGTCTCAAAAGGATAATCTCAATTTCAGGGTCCCAACATCATAGATGGTTTCTCAAACAAATGCACCATTTGATTGTTATGGGGGTTTGATAATTCATAGGGGGGGGGGGGGTACAGGCCATGGACCAACCAAAGTCTGACCCGTTCAACCCTACCCATTCCTCCCAGCCCATCCCACTCTGGACCGCTCTGTTATGCACTTTCTGAATGGATCGCTCCAGACATCTCTGACATGCTCCGGCCCATGTGTCCCACTGGCCAACACTGGCCAACTATGGACTTCTTAGCCTACTGGCTAATCAGGCTGCACCTTCTATCCCAATTTTTCCCACCTCATCCACTTGGCTCGTTGGCCTGCCGCCTTTGTATCCCATGACATACATGTGGCCTGATGCCTCTACGTATGGAAGCTCCCACGAGGCCTGTCTCTGCATGCCGCAACTCCAACGCTACCCCCACTATGTCCCACGACTCCCCTGAGGACTGCCAATACATCCATGCTGCCACCTCTAGTCGCCAATCCATGCAACTTCACACCATCTCTAGCCACTGCACCACCACTACCTCACCTCACCGAACTGCCGCACCGAACACGTACCCGTGGTACCTTTCACAGACCACTGAGCCACCTATGATGTCTAAAACTAAAAAATGATGCAGATCTAGGTTCATCGGAAGCTCATCTACACAGATCTAGCCCCTTCTGTCAATTTTCCACCACTTTAAGGGTCTAATCTTGTTTAGAACAACGTAGTATATCAATCCCTGACCATGAGGGTCCAATGGAGAATGTTCAAATATTGGGGGAGAGTAAAAAAAATAACACCCAGTGGAATGAACCTCAACCTTTGTTTGTGTCAGCCTTTATTTTTTCATGTTAGAAGGAGGAATGTTGAGAAAAAAATTCCATATAATTTAATCCTACCAATGATGTACATATCAATTCAATTTTGTTGAATTAATTCATATTAATCCTAGATTAAGAACATGATAGAATATAATAAATCAATATTCATTCCTAGATTTCAGATTGATCATTGATGAAGAATGACTACATTGTCATCGTAAATGATATCCTCTAACTCCATTAGCGCGAGAATCCACAATCCTCTCAAACATTCATCTCTTTTTGTCGAGAGGGTTCCTCATCAAGTCTCATAGGATTTACAAGGTTATTCTAATAACTGTAAATTTACGAACAAAGTCTTATCAGAAGGAAAACATCAATGCATAGAATAAAAATATTTTTATCCCTAATACATCCCATAAAATGTTTTTCACTACTGACCTACACCTACCAACATTTGGTCACTCATAGGGTAATCTCACAACCCTAAAGCCCATGGGTCCCTCAGATTTTCTATATGATAACCCATTTATATGTTATTCCACATTTCTATGAAAAATAAACACACATGTAGTTTAATGTTTAAATTTTTTTAAACAATTGTTTCATGCACACTGGGCTTTGGAATCACATATAGTCTTATTGCCTACTCTCAAATTAATTTCAAGTAATAATTAAAAATAATAAATGTAACAACCTGACCCCAGTTACCTAGAGTTGGTGAATTATTACATGACATTGACATGATAAAATGACATATATGATGTTACTAATGTCATTAATGGTCCCTTGTTTGGACTCTTGTAAGTATATAGTAAATATCATAACCATATAGTATGAATATACACGAGGACATAGTAAAAGTTAAACTAGTTAACTAATGATTAGAGCTTAAATATAATGTTAATTTTATGCCCTAAACTTATCTAAAACCCATTTTTTTGAGAGTATTGAAAACAATAATAACATTATATTAAAATTTAATGAGTTTGGTACCTTTTAAAATCTAAATGAATTTTATAATAAAATTATATTTTCAAACATTCCTAACGAGCCCCTCCTCTCCCTTATAAAAATCCATCAACTCTAACCGTTACTCGCACCACTCAAGCCCCTTGTATCATAAAACCTCTACCAAAATAAGATAACAACATCCCTATCTTCCTTTTAGAAACCTTAACTTTGGTATAATTCACTTCAAGAAATCCTTTTGGTTCAAACCCAAGGGAGTTACCCGATTTAAAGGTAACATCTTCCTTCAAGTTCTATTCTTTTACATTCCTTATCTAACCCCCTAAACTCTCTTTATTACATTATTATATAACAAAACCATTATTATAAATATAATTCGGTGTTTTTATTAGTAGTATTTGAACAAAACTTCCACACACCTCTGTCTAATGGATACGAATATACTGTTTCTATGGACAGTGAACTACTGCCTCACGAAACGATGATTGTTCAATTATCTTCAACCACCTATTATGGTTTCCATTAAGATGGAACTATATTTATATGTGATATATATTATATTTATATTATCTATATGCTTCTGTGTGTTTAATTTATAGCATACCAGTATGGTTTCCATAATGGGTAAATACGATAATTTCATTTCAGGAAGCGCAGACTACGCCCCACTCAAAGTGATATAACTCGTTCATGCCATACATGGAAAGTATAAAGGATGGAGTTACTGAAATTAAATATGAAATTATAATATAATTATAATATAACTTTTTATAATTATGTTTTCACTCCATTAAATATGAAATAGAAATGAAATTAGCATTCATGCATGAACGGTGCATTCCATTTCTTATCTCCAAATGTTATGTCCTATTACAAATACATATATATATATAATTGATATATATGATATATATGATATATAAATAAGGAATATTATTTTTTAGATAATATAATTTTGACCACATGGACAACTTGTAATTATAAGAACTTCATTTTTGACTAAAGTACCAAATATCGACAAAACAAACGTTATTTACTTAAATGATTATGTAATGTTTAGAATGTTCTAATAAGTAATATAAAAGGAATAATAAACTTGAAAAATGTTCTTAGGAAATTTTAAATTAACTTTACTTTATTATTCAGGAAATTAATGAATGAACAAGTCATGTCGGACATGAGTTATGGGAAGTTCTTAACCCAATTTTCATTCTCTAGGTTAAACATCTACTTATTGATTATGTCATCTTATGATTACATGATAAATAACTTTTGATATACTATCTTGTATTTATACTTGATTTATGTGTATTTTTAGTAAATATACATAGTTTTTCTATTTTATTTAAATAATTATATTTGTAAGGGACTTCGTCTCAGTATCCTTTCATTGAGTCATATTTTGATTTATACATGAAGTTATTTTATATGGTGTATAAAAACCTATGAATTTTCATTTCATTTAAAACGAATATTTTTTAATGATCTATTTTACTAAAAGAAAAAAAGAATGTTTCTTTTTAATGTATGTGGTGACAACAACCTTTCTGCCGCCGCGAGCATTATTTGATATTTGGATTCCATAAGAAGCTGTAATGTTTTTAAAATGAAAATAAATACCATATAACCTTTTTAGGTATTTTGGTATTGAAAATTGTTTTGATAATGGATTGATTATTTCAATTTTGTATTGTGATTTCAATGTGGAAATTTATTCTTTCCTTTATGGTTGTTCATGTGTTATGATTATGGTTCTTATGCATTGTTTATGAATACTGGTGGTTCCATGATAAACCTAGGGAGAGTGAGCCCAAGATAGCTCTACAATGCAATGGGTAATGTGACATAAGTAAATGTTAATGTTCCTCCTACGAGATTTATGGAATATAATTTGATGGGTATTCCAAACGTAACTCTCTAAGTAGCTATAAAAGCTACATTATAAGTCTGATATGGATGCCACAAGTTACCTATATGATTTATGATTTCTATATGTTATTCATAAATCTTATGATTTCTTAAGGTGAGTTAAAGAGCTTATGTATTGTATGTATTGATAGACTAATGATTTATTTCATTATTTTATAACCCTTATAGAGCTTTTTATGCTCATCCCATGTTTTTGAATTTTTTTTGCAGTGTATAAGGCAGGGTAAGAGAAAGGAAGAATTCAAGAAGATTTATATCAAGAAAATAATTCTTGTTTTCTATTAAGAGTTTTTTATTTTGTTAAAAAAATGGATACTGAGTAGAAGTGTCTACTTTGTATTATTTGAGATGTAATTTAATAGCTATGGCATATTTCTCTAAAACTATAAACCTAAAAAGATTCTCATTGAGAATTATTAACTTAATTCAAGATTATGTAATGTTTTAAGGCTATGGCCTTACAATATAATTTTAATTTTAGTATTAAAAATAGGAAAAACATTTAATAAAATTAAATTTATAGAAGTGATATATTTAAATTTTAAAACAATAAATTTATGATGTATAAAAATAGTTTTTTGAAAAAATATATAACATTGGTCTAGAAACATCAAAATAGTTTTCAAATTTAAACATTATAATCATTAATCTATAGTTTTTCATATTAAATAAATATTTGTATGTAAAGTAGGTTTTATAAATTTTAGCTGATTCTTATATCTAAATGATATCATAAAAATCATAGTATTTCTTACAATTAACTGAAAACTATTATTTTTAGAAAAAATCCATCATTAATCTAAATATAATATATTCAAGATATGTCTAAAAATGAGGATGATTTGTTATTATTAAAATTCTAAAATGTAGGTATTTGAAATTTTAAATGAAAAATTAAAATATAAGAAAAAATTAATAGGAAAATTATTCTTTCAAATATTAACTTTTCATATTATTATATCCAATAATTTACTAATTAAATTAGTGTTAATTTAATATTAATTTGAAAAATTTAATTCATAAAAACTTAATCATAATATATTTAGTTTCTTTAAAATACATAGTGTATAAAAAAAAATCTATTTTTAGAAAAAAAAATTCTGAATAAAATTATATTATTGTTTATTTATTTACAATATTAGTTTTTTATCTATGATTTATTATTAAAAATGATCATTATTTTTCTAAATTTATCATAATTTTATTACATCTATTTATTCCCACTAATTAATTATGTTTAATAAAATAGTGATAATTAGTATCTTGGTTTGTTTTACTCTAATGTTGCGTATGAAACACAAAATTCAATGGAATATTGCTTAAAAGAATATATATTGTGATATCATGGGTTGCTATAATAGTGATTGGGACTACCATGTTTATCCATTGGTTATATTTCTATGTATTAGTTCATCTCTTTAAAGGAAACCATTTCAATAGTTGATTTCGCAAAGTAAAAATTGTTTATCCACTATCAAAAACATGAAATATTGGCCAATACCATGATCATAATATTATGATATTATATATTGTGATAATACTTTACATTGTATATATAATTTCAGGTTCCAATACAATCCTATTAATATTTTTTACTTTTTTTATCTTCATCTAAAGATTAAACATACTTGATATATATATAGATATTGATACCATTTTATTCAATTTGACTATCTTGATCATTTCCGTATCCTAAATATGATATTAAAATAATATCATCTAAAGGAAGATTGGTTTTGTGTCCCCTTGAAAACTAGAATTACCACTTCTCCTTGTACCTAGAACTAATCCCTTATACTTTCTCAAGTATTTTTTGATAATCCTGAATGAAATATTATGAAATTCTTTATGATTTGTTTATTTTTTTCATCATTAAATATACATTAAAAACACAAAAAATATTATATATCCTGAAATATATGATATAATCAATTGAGAAACAATTTATATTTATACTCATAGTATTAATCTACCCCAATGTATTAGAACATCATCTTGGAGATATATATTCAAGGTTACATAGATATAAAATCTCTCTTTAATTGTCTCGTTATTTATTTTGAAAAACTGATAAATAAATAAATAAATAAATATATAATTACATGGTCTGAGAAACCTTTTAAGTCAATCTTATTATATATTATTCCCTTGAACATTGGTTACAACATTATGTTATCCATTGGAGAATTTATTTTCAATGTAGTCATAATTAATTATAAAAATAATATCTTTTTTCAAATTCTATTAATATATTTTTCTTGTAAAAACATGGAACTACTAAAATATTATTGAAACATAGAAAAATAATCATACCATGATTTTATGAAATTCATAAATCAAAAATAAATCTGTGAAATTATTTATTATTATCATAGAGCCTACTATGTAAACAAGAATTTAAAATGGATTTTTGTATGTATATTACTCATATATTTTCCACATTGTCAACACCTTGAATGATCTCAAACCTTTTTATAACCAGAATTTCTTTACTGTTAGTCATTTTACCATAAATTCACAGATCATTCTTGAATACCCATCTAACCTCCTTGGGTTTTAAATTATCTATAAATATTTCCAAAGTAAAAAATCTTTATTTATTCAAGGAATTTAATTCTGAGCTCTTATAATATTTCCATATTTATCTTATTTCAACATACCACTTCTTTATAGGATAATTATTCATTATTGGAAATTTATAATGTGTATGAAAATTATTTTTTATTATATAACCATCTATTTAGTTATTTCCATCCTATAGTGTATTTTTTTCTTGATATATGGTAGTCATTAAAAGAATCATATTCATTCACTTGGATAATTATTTTTTTATTATGTGGATTAAAAATTCCTTTGTGAGTTATTATAATTCACTGAGATGCAAATTGTATTTTTTTATTCATGTTTGTTTCTAAAATAATCCCTAAAATTATTTTCATGAAAAACACATCAGTTTTGACCTTACATATTTCTTTCATATTATAACTTATATCTATTTATGTCTAAAATATAGTAAATTTTTATTGTCTTTATTTTTGAATAATGTCTTGAAAAGAATAGTATAATAATTTTAATACTTAAAAAGACTCATCATCAATCCACGTTTTACTAATATCATCACTCTTATGTGTGTAAGTAAATGTGACATTGAGAATAACTTGATTCTAAATTCTAAATTATCATTGAATACTTGGTTAAGATGTTCTTAAGACAAATGACATGAAGAAACCATTATTTTTCACTGAGAATATTTCCACCTCTATTTTAAGTATCCATAAACTCTTAAAGAAATATTTTAATGTAAATGATTTTACCTCTAGCTTCTACAAAGAACAGTTCATACAAATATTTTTTAACTAAATGTTAAATCCTTTTTTTCGTTATCAACTTGTAATAAAAAAAAAATTGTTTCCTTCACACTTATATGTAAAAATAACAAATACATAAGAATATAGATTCAATGAATCTAAAAACCCTTATTCATATATTCATGACACTTACTTATAGTCTAATTTGAACAAGAATTATATTTCCATAACTGGGAATTATTATTTTTTATATTTTTTATGCATCATCAATTTGCTGATACTGTAATTATATTATTAATTTATATTTAAACTAATAATTATGTATTTTATACCATAAAAACATTCATTTCACATAGTAAATAAATTATAATTGTGTTTAAAATCAACACTAGGATAATGTTTTGGTAATACCACATACCAAATAATAGTTTTAAAAGAATACTTTCACATGGAAACATGATGTTGTGATATTATCTATCTAGTTAAGGGGCCAATCTCTATCTTTAAATTTAATATTCACTACACAATTATAATCATTTTGGTATTAATTTTTTTTATAGTTGGATACAAATTTGTGATCCATATCATATATTTACTACCCAAAAAGGGAAACACCAATATTACATGCATTGATGAAAATACCCAAATCTAATGATTCTATATTCTCTATATTCTATCCACTACAATTCTTATTCCAATGACCATTCTTACCACATATAATGAAAATTGTAGCATATTCACTAATGTCCCAATGAATCTTTTCTTAAACCTTAAATGTTATATTGGATAATTTGAAAATATGAGGTAATTAGAGCTTTGGAGTTGTTTAGAATATATGGAAATATAAAAGGTGATTTGGAATTGGATGTCATGAAAGATAAGGATGTTGATTACTTGATCAATCCCCACCCCTCAAAACATTAAATTATGAATTTTTTCACAAATACAAATGTTTTTTCCCCTTAGAAATCATGTACCATATTATGGAAAAACATAAATCTTGGGAGGAATTCACTTATAGTATTTCTAGATCAATGTGGAAATCCCCTCTCCCTAGGTGGGTTTTAGGATGACACACAAATAAGACATATGAATTTATAATATAGTGATTGTTCCCTATTTTTACAAATTCTATGGGATGATATTCCATTTATCTAATAATCCACCCCACTTAATACATGTTGAGGGATTAATGGGTTCGCCCCATTAGGATATTACCACTATCATTTACCTATTCTCGATAGAGGGGATACCTCACTAGCATAACACACTTTTATGATTCCCTAAAATCCAACCCCTATCAACAATACCCATGAGAATCAAACATTCGTTGTTATCTGAAACTATATGAATGGATTAATCACCACCCCTAATAATATGAAAATTTACACTAGTAAAAATCCTCATGATTTTTATCCCCCAAGGGATCACTTCCCAATATATCAAAAAGGCCGAATACTAATGAGAATTTCTATAAAAATATTTTAAGGAACACATGTTACTTCACCTTGGTTTGTATGGGACTCGAGATAACAATCCACTACATTATGATGTAATATAGGTCGAATAGTCCATTATTATTCCACTTTTGTTTCTTGGATAGATGTTCTAAAGGAACCACTAAAGTTAAAATTGTCATTGGTTTTTAAACCCTATCATTTATTTCATTCTCCATAATTATTGAGAAACCAAATTTCTATATATTTCTGTCAACACGGTGTACCATAATCGAAATATTCTTGATCATATTAACCATACTGCTCATTTAATAATTTGTAATGAAAATAGTGAATCCTAGTGGTAAGAATATAATAATGATATTTATAGACAATTTCTTATCCCCATGGAAACTAAATATATTTAATTGGTCAATTTAATTCATCATATTTATTTGTTCACTAGATAGGTTTTCATCTTCAAGTTTATATTTTTACATTGTATTGAAAATATAATATGACATCTCTCTATCTCTTTCCACTTTGGATGTTCTTATATGTGATTCATTATGGTGTATCCATTTATATCCCTATGTTGTATCTTTATCACACTGGAATTATTTGTTAACATCTTGCTTCAAACATATGATGCATATCACATGTCCCTCTATAGGAATATATAACACCCTTACTCACTCCTAAGGGGGGATAAGTTGCTATAGGGGATTTTTCCATATAAAATTTGTTTTCCTATAGTAGTTATATAAGAAAGAATCTATAACACTATTGGAAAAATATTTTTTAGGAGATTATATTTATCAAAAAATGTTTTCAATGTTTTTGTAGTTACATATTACATCTTAAACAATAAATAAAATTGTAATTTAGTAATTTATCTTGATTTACAATTTAGGTCATAATTATTACTTTGATTAAGTATGCTATTATTTTTTGAAATCCTAATATCCATCATAGTTGGATTCAAATATTTGGTCGCTTAGTTATTATAGTCGAAAGGATTCATATTTCCCTTCTTATAACATATACATTGGACTTATCAAATTATTAAATTTCATTTAGGTAGGTTTTATTCATTATAATTGTATTAACATGATGTTCTGGGTTTATTTTAGTATACTCTCTAATCTTGGAATCGTATACATGGATTTCTCATCAATTTCCATAAATTTACACTAAGACTGCTATGGAAAACCATCTTGATTCTAACTTGGTTAATTGAGATTAAAAATTCAATAAAAAATCCCTAACAATATAGTATTATATGAAGGGGGAAAGAAAAATACAATTAATTGTGGTTATATTATAACTCAATAGATGGAAAATGTTTGTTAGATTAATATTTAATGTTGTGGGATTTGTTAAGTCATTTTTAAATGACTTATATTTTATTCTTTACTATATTGTTAATTCTATTTGTAACATAGACAAATAGTTTATTTTGTTTGAGAAAATAATTTACCCATTTTTATTTTTATTTTATAAGATATCTTATTTCATACTCTCTACAATTTTAAATTACTTTATGTGATAACTTACATAAATAATTAATTATACCCTATACATTATATCTTATAGGCATTATTTTATTTTATCCAATCATGATAAATATTTATTTACATTATTTTATAACTATTAATTACACAAATATATAAACCATGGATTGATTATATAAATAAATAACAATGAACATATAAAGAGATAAATTAATGAAAAAATTATGATATTTATCTACTAGTTGGTTTGTTGATAGATGATAAAAAAACCATTTACACATATGAATAACTCCTTATACCTTAGATGTTTGGATTTGTAGAAACCTTTAATCTCTTATGTACCTAGTTATTTAGATTCTTCTCAGATCAGGTCATGAACTATCGCCTCTAGCTAAAATCTCCATCATAAACAAATTTGTACTCAAATTATTTTTAGGGGAACAAGGTGTCTCTCTTTATATAAAATAATACTTCGATATGAATGAACATACATAATAAATGTGGGTGGTATTCTTCACATATAATCATATTAAATTTATAATTAATTATTAAATAATAAACCATTTAATAAAAAAATCAATTAAATGAATAAATCCAATGCATACATGTAATAGTTAAAGCTCATGATCATTCACATTATGAAATAAAAACCTCATTTAATATTTTTATCATTCATTTCCAATCATTCCTTTTATGATATGATGGATAAAATTAAAAAAAATAGTTCATTATCTTAAATAATGCCTATCTTATTATCATTGGGGTGTATTAATAGCCACATTAATTATTATAAAATAAATTTACATTTACATTTATATGATTAAGTACACATCATGTACATCATAGTAAACTTGATGTATACTACATGTGTAGCATTAAATAATTCTACTATAAATTTAATGACTACACAACATGTACATACACAAAACACATCACGCGATACACTTTATTTATCGTCTATATCGTATACCAAGTACTATCAGGCATATAAATCCACAAGGTGTGCTGATATATACACAATGTGTTGTTTTTTATGGTTAAACTATCTATTATATGGAAATTGTATGACCTCATGAACACCATTAATGTAGATGGTGTGTAACATAGGAAACCTACATGTAGTAAATCATGTGTAACAGACCATTACATGTAATGTTTTAACATTCAGTACACGACATGTAAGGAAATTGATTTTTGATCCACATGGATCACTGAGAATTAGTCAACAACTAACTTATGTATAGTGGCTTGTTTCAAATGAACTATACTCCAGTTGCACGCCATTTAATCCACGTCATGTTCATGGGAATTTTGGTAGTCAATACCTAGACTGTAATTATGTCATGTATTGTGTCACATTACTTGTTGTGAAATATGTGGTATGTACCTTGTGTGATGTTACATGGTATGTACTAACCTTTGACATATTGTGTAGTTCATGTCTACCCATGTGACAGGATTGTTGTAAATAATCAATGTGTATTGAAAACTCATATTGACCCAAACAACATGTTGAAAATTACATGACGTGTACCTTTTGTAGAGAAAACCCTATACCACAATGTACACTAACTTAATAAATATTATGTAAGTATTTAATGTAACCAGTGTCTTTTTCACCTCTTGATATGATTTTCAAGTATTATTCACACATGTTTCTCTTTCTAGGACATATGATATTATGTTGACATGTAGTCCTAAATATTGGAATCAGAATGAAAATATGAACAAGAATACTGGTAAATCAGTTAATGAAATTAATGAAAAAAAAATCATAAATAATTATAAATGAGAATATGGTTTCTCTGATACCACATAAAGGTTTTTTATAGAAGGATAATAATTAGGTGGGATACCTATTTTATTTTATTTTATTTTTATAAAAATCAATGGATAGATCTCAAGAACTAGATGAAAACACCTCAAAATTATAATAATAGGATCATGCATATTTAATTTATAATTAAAATAAATATATAATTTCCTCAACTATGGTATTGTTTTTTATCAATTTTCTTTCTCTGCTCTTATCATGTTGTTTTTTTGGTGGATAATAAAACCAAGGATTTCTCTATATATATCCACACATTCTCCATGAATGTATAAATTATATTTGTGATATCTCATGTTCTATCATAAAATAATCATGTCCGTTACCCCATTTCTTATTGAATTCAATTATGTTCCCTTTTTCTCCCTACTTATTCTTAAGATAGAAAGGGATAGGGGATTCTCTCTAGGGATTATGATAATTTTAGATGATGTGTCATTAAGTCTAACACATCACCTTTTTTTTATAAAAATTGATATATTTTATATTACATTCCTAGGGTTGAATAAGGACAATTACACAAATTCACATATCATATTATTTAATCTAAAAATAACCCCATGTAAAAATATTAGTAATAATAATAATAAAATAATTATTCCATATTACATGCATTAAATATAATATTACTTCTTAAATAAATATATAATATTTATTTAAACAATATTAAATATTTCATTTCAATGAAATCAATTTACTGAATCCTTATCCTCTCATAAAATGTTTTTGAACATTGAATAATAAAATATATTAATTATGTAAATCAAAATCAATATTATATTCTATTTACACGTGAATAAATATATATTTTTAAAATACATGTAAATTTAATAAATATTTATTTTTATCTATACACCAAACACATGAATAAATAAATATTATATTCATTACATTGTGAATAATTAATGTAACTATAATGTTCAAAATATATGTTCCAAACATGAATATATTGTGATTGAATTTCTATGATCAAAATTCACCTGAACCAATATTATTCAATAAACTAGGGAATAAATTTATTCTTGAACATAAATTCAATAGAATTTAATAGGATTTTAGATACACTTGGGGTGTGACCCTTTAAAATTATTTCTCAATGGAAATTGGGGGTAACACAATGAGATTTTAAAATATATTTTCTTTTGAATCCTAATGGGTTCGATATCTTATTTTGTAAATTACCTCGAACTAGAATGAATCATGGAATAATATATAATTGTTAAAACTTTAAAATAAAATTGGATTGTAAAAAAATTTAAGAAAATTATGAACTATATGTAGAAAAACTGTCATTTTTAATACTAATTCAGGGATAAAATTTAATTATTTTGGTTAAGTAACTAATAAGATAGATTATTCTTTAAAATATAACACCACAAAATATTGATTTGTTGTGATTTATTTTTATACACTAAATATATTATGGATAAATGATACAATTTATATTAATAATATTTTAACACCATAATTTATTTGTAATTTATAGGAAATAATAACATGGATAGTTCATATTTTATAATGTTATATTCCTATAAAAATGGTTTTTTATATTAGTGTATGATTATTTAATAATTTAATTATAATATTTAATAATTTAAATTCAAAAAAATTGATTTTTTTTGATTTAGAATAACAATATTTTCTTATGATATATTTTTTTACTGTTTTCTAAAATTTATGATTATAGGTGAATAGTGAAAAAATATAATTTTTTTATAGTCGCAGCGTTTATGGATATATAAAGAAGTATGTATAACATAAAATATATATAAAAAATTTTCCACAATAAATTATCTATATAAATAGTAAAACTATATATTTTAAAATAATTTTATGAAATAAAAAACCTCGGATTAATATTTTATAAACCTAATTAATATTTCATAATAAAAGAATAATTCTTGGTCCTTTCCTTTAACTAAATACTATTTTGGTAAAATTAAGTTTTATCCTGATTAAAATATTCATATATCTTTTAAATAAACCAATTTATATAATGAAAATATAAAATATTTATAATTTTATCCAACATATATATTGTAATCCTAGAAATAATCTTTATTAAAATGTTTTATTACTCATAAAATGTGATAATGTTATAATTAAATTTTCTTACTCCCAGAAATTTTGTAATGTATTTTTTTCATATATATAATAATTATTTCCCAAAATTTATGAAGGCCCATTTTATTTTTAGTCATGGAAAGTAAATTATTTCAGTAAAAATTATTTACCAGTATAAAAATAAAAAATGGTAAAAGAGTAAAACTTAAGAGAAAAAGTATTATGACATGTTTAGAACAACTGTGAAATGAATTAAAGTGTAATAATAAACCTTATATCACTCATAAATTCATTTTATTTCTTTTTGACCTTTTGAACTTTAATTGTGACTTACTATTATGGAAATGTATTAGGTACTTCCAAAAATACCCTTCTCCTCACTTATAAAAGATGAACACTTCCACCAATTTAGGATACCCCTATTCTATTGATTTTTCTTATTAAAATATGTAATTTTTATCCTAATATAATCCCCTCTCATTTTCATATAACTATTGTCTCATTTAGTTATCATTAGGTATACATTTCCAAGGACATTCCCATAAGAAATCTCAAGTTCTAAATTTGAGTATTTCTTACTCAATAGTCTTGCCTACTTAATATTACTCTTCCTAAAAATTATATATTCCCTAATATAATGGTATTTCTTTTATTAATATAATAAAATTTTATTAATTTAGTGGATAAACCATTATTAAATCCTTTAAATCCACTAATAAAAACATAACAACATCGAGCGAGTGTACGTGAAAACTACCACCTCCACAAAGTGATACAGTTCCTTTTTCATCATCATATATCAGGGATTGTAAAAATAATATTATTCTTACATAATAATCATGATTATTAAATGATAAAGTTTCATATACCTTCATTCTATCAAATTCATTGGGAAAATGAAATGTTAATAGTGCATATGTATGAACTACTGCCTTCACAAATGATAAATTCCATTTTTAATATCCACCCTTCATGGATGATTTTAAAAAATTAATAAATATATGTGATATTTATTTAGTTTTTAATATTCTTTTATTGTTATATTATAATTACTTAAATTAAATTCTTTATTCAATAAATCATTATAACACGCTCTCGTTACGATCTTTTTTACCACCTATAAGAACGATGTATTAATATTTATATTACAAATTATTAAGCTATATTATATAATTATAATATCATGTATTAATGATTTATATAATATTTTATAGTTATTCTAGAAATATGACATTTTTTTAATATATTTTTTAATATATCACCTTTCAATCCTTCAACATAATGAAATAAGTTCTTCAAAATTTCCATTTTTACAATCCAATGAATTATAATTCACCAAATAAATATGGGATATGATGAATAATTGAAACAATAAGATTCTTGTATATTTTATAATATTTTATGAATGAATTTTTTATAAAAAATAATTCACCACTTCATTACAAAACTTGTACGCAACAGTAAATTAGATTTTCTAGCTGAAGATGATTAAAATAAGCTATAAAAAAAATAATATATATATTTAATAAATATATGTAAAAAAAGGGTGTCATAGGAATTATATATATATATATAAGTTTCAGAAATTTGATACCAATAAATTATTGTTTTTATAAATGAGTTTAAAGAGAATTTCAACTATGCAGGAATTTAGGTAAGGATTATTTGCTTCTATTTTCAAATCCACGAGACATATTTCATTCTATGCACCATCATTAATTTTATATGGGGTTTTAACAGCCCAAATTTCATTCATTTAAAATAAAAATATTTCACTTCCTTATATTTTAATTTCAATTTCATGTTAATCCTCGTACGTTCTTTTGATTCTTGTGTTACAATTACTGTAACCGTTTTTCATCTCAAATACCATTCATAGAGACGTTTTTGTCCTATGAGACTAATTTTATTTAAATTGTGTGTATACATACCATTTATTATCTTATTTCAGGAATTATATTTTATTCATAATATTTGATTTTTATTTTCTATATATATCTCTCTTAGAGGGTTTTCAAATAAAATGTTACCCAAGACATAATGGTTTCTTACCCAATCTCAATTTCAAAATCAGGATATCCTTTATAGGATAATCCATATAGGAAATATTATTACTCATTATTAATAAAACCATGGTGTTTTTCTTCTCCTTTAGTAATTTTGGGGTTTTAAATGTCTTATAACGATTTAATTTTACTCCTTGACTCAATATTTACCCATTGTAAGAAAACTGAACCTACCACTTCTTTTTTATTTGGAAACCTGCTTCTAATGAAAATATTAATTGGAAGAATTTAAAAATGTAATTAAATAAGCCTAAATATATAATTATGTAATTTTTTTACTAATTTTTACTTATTTAAAAATATTTAAATTAAATATATATAATATAAATTATCCACTATTTCATTTTTATTTCCACAATCATCTTTTATTATACGCATGCATTTCCATCCAATTCCATTGTTATGTTACACCGTTAATTTTTTTATTAGGATATTTTTTATCTATTTCAACATATTTTTACATTCCTTGTTATATAATTGGGATATCATTTTTTGACTATCCACTTCTTTCTATAGATTCCATATAAAGATTTATTGACTTTGTAATGTATTGACATTTGGTATGTTTGTATCTCAATTTATTTTTATTCATAATAATTTTTTTTGTGAATTGTATAAATATTAATATTTTTCATATAGTGAATTAATTGGACAAAAATAAGTGATGGGTAGAAATGATATTATATAGCCCCACAATACACCGGTTGGTCCCTTGAGACAAATGTTTTTGGTATTTGGTTTATGCCTACCTAATTCAAGCATAATTTGTTTTGTCATTATAAGGATGATAATTATAATTTCATTGATTTTTCATTTATGTTTAAAATCAAGATGTCCAGCATTATTCATCAGATCACCATGAGTTCAGTTTTTTTGTCTATGTGTTTATTTATATTATTATGTTTCCTATAGATTTGTTTCAATGTCATTTGACCAGTTATATGGAAATATTTCATTATCATTTACTTCCAACCATATTATTTTTAACATTTTTATTATATGATAACTTCTGGTATATGATTTTTCTTACTATGGGAGATATTTACAACTTATTACTGATTAATTAGTTCTATATTTTGTGTGAAAATTCCAATTAGTTTAGAAATACATGTAACATATTAGTTAATTTTTTTATATTTATATAAAACTATAAACCCAAAATTTCATGGGAATATAGATAGTAAAATATTTTAGATAAGTCATGTAATTATGGGGAATTTATATTTGGGGAATCACATTGGTGGATCAATACTAATGTCCAAAATAAACATTAAAAAACACATCAAGGAATGAATAGATAAATAAGTGAGTGTGAAAACCATAACAACCTTCACATGAAAAATACTATGAAATTTAATCTATTTATCTACTAATATCTCATCAAGAATGATAAATAATTATTTCATCATGATATATTTTGAATTTATATTTATTGTAATTTTTTTAAATGAATTAGTTTTTAAACAACTAGGACCATGGATTTTTCTATACATTTCCATTTGAATGAAAGAGGTGTAGTTATCATTATCCACTAATATTTAAGTGGGAAATAATTTCTTGATCATTCAATTAATGACATATCACTTATTATATAATCATCGTATGTTTCCTCTCTATGAGAATATATAATTATTAATTTTTCCATACATCAAAGTACATGATTCATGATACACATAAAAAAGGACCTCAAGTCTACAGAACAATCATACTTTTATAAATAGGAATATCCAAAGACACTCTAAACTTGTAGAATTATTATTTGAATACCCTATGATGATGACCAAGTGAAACTTTCATGAGAATATATCTACATGATTCAGAGTCTTTAACTCATAATAGTAAAACATCAAATGTTTCCTATCAAAATATTTATACAGAATACCTGACAAATAGATTTAAGTATATTATCATACCATATATAGACTCTCATTATAAAAGGGAACTATTATTACCCTTTGATGTGATAAATATTACAAGGTAATTAACATATTAATGTTATAAAAAATAAACATCCTTATGTGATAATCTAAATATATTTATATTTTTGTGATAAAAAATACAAAGCCGGTTACTTATAGGGAACCAATTCTAATAGATATTACTCATTAAATTCTATTATTATGATATATATATATATAAATTAAATTTAGTAGATCACGAACTAAATTATATATTGTATGTGTTTTAATCTCATATCTTTAATAATTTAACTTGTAATTTGTCTCTACAGAGTTTTATAATTGGGTACACAAACTATTTATAAGATCTTACATAAAAATAATTTTGATATTATCTTATAACAACTAAATATCCCATAAAGTTCTCAAAATAATATTTATAAACTTTTAATTATACATGAAACTATAAGTATTTGATAATGTATATTTGTTATCACAATTAATAGCAATATGGGGAACCGTATTTGGTCATAATTTAGAATCTTATAATAAATATCTAATCTATTCAATTCTTTTCCATATCACACGACAATAAATTCTAACTCCATTTTTGAATGTGAAATATATATTGGTTTCATACACATACATGAAACAACATAACCACTTAGAATAATTAACCATCCCTATGTGGAGTTATTATTTGTTAAACAAGTAATCTAATTTTCATAAATTTATTATCCTATAATCATTGTAAAATAAACTCAAAGAATTGGTCTCTTTTTTGTGTCCAAATAAACTAGTCATGAATTTTTAATGACAAAAAATGTGGTTACTAATATATGTACTCATATTTCAAAAGATATATGTAAATGAATCCAATATAGTAATTAACAATTTTAACTATCATACTTTATTAGTGTCAGGACTTTAACATTGTTTTTCAATAATGTTTCACTATAATGAGATGAAAAATTTAAGGCATAATGACCTAATGAGAACAAAATATGGGATTAATGTCAGTGAAGGACCAAAAAAAATCATTTTTTTCTTAGTGGATGGGAAAACCCTAGAGAAAATAAGTATGATTGTTCTCTACATTAGTATTTTTAATCTTATTTTTAATTTAATTTATTATAATAATCAATGTCATCATTTTTAAACAATATATTTCTTAACAATGTTTTAATCATTGGATTATATATTAATGTATATATAGTTATATTATTTATGATTATTTGTTAGAATGAAAATATATAATGTAAATAGAAATGGTATATATATATATATTATATGTGTGAAACTATTATAAGGATATGGTGTATAAATGATATTTCTGCGACAATGAGAATTTATGATTTTGTATTTAGTGGATGGGTTATATTTTCATTCATCACCCAGATTTGAATTATTATTTTTAAAACCCATTAAAATAAAATTTTTGTACATTAATGAGGGTTGGGTAGAACAATGAGGGTTTAATAGAGAACTAGATATAGATTGGGTTTAAAGGGGATGCTACAGTAGCTAACAAACAGCTAGTGGCCTTGCCAGAAGCCTGGTTTCCCTATTAGGTGCATTGACTAGCCAGTGGGCATGTACCATCTAGTCCGTGGCCCTTAGGTTAATTTTTTTAAAAAGAGGGGAAATAATACTTTTTCCAGTTTTTTCTATAAAACCATCACTCAGTTTTTCTCCCTCATATTAGCCAATACCCTAAACATTACCATTCTTCTATCTTCATCCCAAGTAAGGATCTCCCTTGATCATTGGTCATTTGAAGCATCACTACACGCAATAAAAATCTCATAGTTAGTATATGAGTCCTCTTGTATTATTTTTTTATTTTAATTAATCGGTTATTTATCCCTTTAAAGTATTGGATATTAAGCCTAATTTTCAGGGAATTTGAATATTTTCTTGTTCTATTATAATTTAGGAAGAACTGGTGGCCATATATTTATGTGTATACTCTCCTACACTTGAGGTGGGTATTCTTGAACATAACAAAATGTGTCTCCATCTTTTGAAGTGTATGTGTGATGTGTTCAATCCATCCATGTCGATCGTTGACTATAGTTTACTAAATTATTATTAATTTAGTCTTCACATAATTAGATGACCTCTTTACATTCATTGAATGGTAGTAAGGGAAACCCTATTAGATTCCCTTAGATATGATTTGACCTTGAGATTTTCCAAGAAAGAGGTTTTTTTCTAAAAATTAAATGAGAAAGGTTAAGGGATTTTTCTATTTGAAATTGAAAATGGGGTTTTTATTTAATTAAAAGGATATAAAATAATATTTCCCAACCATTGATGTGGTAAATGAAATTTGGAACATTGAATGGATAAAAAAGTTAGTAAATTTTAATTCCTTTTATGAAATAGGATGTGGGTTTTGATAATTAATTGGCCTATGGTAATGAGTTATGTAATTTTCAAAAAATGAAATGTTTTTAATGTTTTATATCTTGGGATGATGTTACAAATATATATTTTTATAATAATAGTAATGTATTACTTATTATTTTTGTTGTTATTAAAATTTGAAATAGGGATTATGGATCATGATGGATTGGAAAAATATTAATTAATGAATCATTATTATAGAGATAATGTGATGTCTTGTAAAGTGAATTAATGATTCAAATTATGTATTAAAAATTATGAATCATGAGTTTTATGTGTAGTGGACAAGAATGTTGGGATGTGATCCAATGATTCCACATGATATATGTTACCTAAAAATGTTAGGATGAGAATATAGATTTCATACAACACTTTATTGTTGGTAATTCATGGATGGCCGCTCGGATTCTAGGTACATAATAAGAACATGGGAAGGCCAAGAGGAGTTCTAAGACCCATATGATTCTTGATGATGGGGAATATTGGGATGACAGATTGGATTACATGGTAATTTTAGGAAGAAATTATGGATACCATGCAATGATTGAGGATTTAGGAATACCCAGATGAGATCTCTAATTCCCTGGGAATGTGGGCATGATTTCTCATATTCCATGGGAATATCAGGATGAGTGGTTACATTCAATGTGATACTTCATGATATGAGGAATGTTAGGTTGAACCATGGATACTATGTAGTTTTTTATAGTGGGAAAATTCATTGAGATATTCTTAGAGAAAAACATGTAGTAGCTTATGAAGGTATTGTTGATAATGGTCAGAGAACTAGAGATCCACAATGGTAGAACCGACCTCAAGTGTCATCATGAACTCAGAGCATCAGTGATTTATTTAATGATTTTATGTACACAATATTATAAATGTTAAATTATTTTATTTTATATCTTCATCATTCAATTTTATATTGAACTGGTTATTGTTGGGGAATTTTTGGTAGTTTCTTACGGAGGTATACTCATACCCTAATCTGGTTACATGTTTTGGGAAAGGATCGAGTTCATGATAGTTATCTTTACATTCCATTATGTGAATGGATGATGGGAACAGTTAGTAATTTTTATCATGTTGAGTAGAGTTATTGCTTTCCTTTTTTATTTTGTGTGTTTTTCCTATATATGATAACCCATGGAGATCCATGGAATGTATAAAATACCAATTGTTATGGAATTTTTATACATTAGTTATTTATGGAACTTTCCCTACTTTATCTGCGATGTGTATTTATTTATATATGTTTTTAATTACTTAATACTATTATTGTTACCATAAAATTGGGTCATATTCTCTACATGGTAACCTCATAGCCCCTCATCGCTAGTTTGAACCCTCTAGAATATGGGGAGGCTTTCTTCAGACATTATGGCGCACCAGCCCGTGGCACTAGTCTAGTGGCTTCTTGGGTGAGTAATTTCACCTATATGAATGTATTTATTTATTAATTTATTTATATATAGTTTTTATATAGCAGTAGTAGTAATAATAAAAATAATATTATTATTTTAAATAACATGTTAAGAACATGATTATTTCATTAACTATTTTTTATGAAATAAAGGTAAAAATATAAAATGTATTTAATTAATTTTGTGATAAGTTTATTTTAAATATATAAATAAAATTTTAATATATGAATTTATAATTTAGTATTTAGGAGGATTTTAGTAGTTAAATGGATAGTAAAAAACTATAATACGTTGGGGTAAGGGTATTGAGATTGAAATATAACAGGGTTTGGTTTTGGGTTTGGGTTTATAATAATAAATGAACTAAGGTTTGAGTGCCTCAAATTTTATGGTTACCAAATCTGTTTTCATCCCTACATATAAAAACTCAAAAATAAACATAAGTACATATTCAAAAATGAGTGTTGGCAAAAGAAAATGATATATGGTTTTAAGTAAACACAAAATAATTAGTACTAAAATAGGAATTTTTTAAAACAAGTTCAGTTTTTTAGTGGTGAGATTAATCAAAATAATTTAGTTGGATAAATGATGAAAATTAATAATAATTTGTTGAATACATTAATGATATCAAACACATATTTTTTAATCATCACAATTAAATACCATTTTCAATTAATTGATAAATTTTCTCTATTAGAAAATAAAATATGACCAAAATAATTAAAATATAAAAAAGTCATTAATTTGAAATAGATTGTTATGATTTCATAAATAAATTAATTTTTTATGATGCATTTTTTGTATATTTCACTCATAATAATAATTATATGGAGTTAAAATATACAAAAAGATAAAAATTAATAAAATATTAGACACCATATATTGTTACATTATAATATACTAGTCAAGCATCCAATATCGATACGTTATAATGGTATATTCAAAGGAAAATATATTATTTTAAAATAATGATAATTATACATTTTATCCTTTAATTTAATATAATTAATTATGATAATATTATAATAATATTAAAGTATTAAATTCAATTATAATGTGGAATCATAGTATTAAAAGGTAGAAGTAAAGTGTTTAAAAATTTGTTAACAGTAAACTTCCTTATTTTAAAATTGGGTTTAATGAATTAAAAAAATGATATTTCATTTCAATCATTTTAGAAATAACTAAATAAATATAGAGTCACACAATCAATTTAACACTTGTGTGGAATCATTTAATGCTTTGATTTTGAATTTTAACTCATGATTTATATATTTTAACAATGGAGTAAAATATTTTGACACTAAAATTCCATATTTGAACTACTTTTCTTTAAAATTAAAAAATAAATATAAACATTCTATAAAAAACATTAAATTATACATTAAATAGAAATCAGGTGTCAAAATGCATAACATTAGCATTAAATTTTCGAATATAAGCATAAAAATTTGGAACATCAATGTTAAAATATAGAATCCAAGCCTCAATATCCTGAATTAATTCAATATGTCACCTCACTATTCCTTCAAATCATAAAGTTTTTGTTAATATACACCCATTATTAAAATTAATTTCATTTTTCATGAAAATATTATAAAACAATTCATATATATATATATATATATGTATATATATCTTTTATTAAGTACCTTTATATTAAAATCAATGAATCTTAATAACTATCTTTCATCAATTCACAATATTTGAAGTCATGCATCATATTTTAAAAGTGACACTTCAAAACTGTATAAGACACAAAGTTAAAATACAAATTGTTTAATCCAAAAAGTATAAAATTATTTTAAAATTACCCCCAAATCATTCAAACTTTTCCACATCAAACTAGAATGAATATACCAACTTGGAATTGAAAAAAATATTATTTTTAAAAGAATATAAACTAGTTAGATATAGTGGATGATGACCAGAGTATCCTACTAGAATGGGGGAATGATGACATGATAGAGGGGAAATAATTATGAAAAAGGCGATGATGTTGAAAATGTATCGGAGAGCGTACTTAGTGTCTAATTGGGAAGAACAACACATCAGGCATTATGTTTAGGGTGGTTAAGAAATTTATGTGAAAAATAAAGTGTAAAAACTAAGATATGTTTAAAAAAATTAATAAAAACCCTAAGAATAATAAATTTTAGTGACAATTTCATTAATAAAACCACTGATTATGTTATTAAATTTTTTAAAAATTATTAGGTGTAATTTTTTTATTAAATTATAAATTATTTTATGCTCCATCATTTTAATTATTAAATTTCAAAATAAATTTAGATTTGTAATGGTCTAAAAATTAGATGTATCCTTTTATTTAATATATTAAAAATAAAATAAAATTATTAATAATACACACACCAACATAAAAACATTATATATATAATTATTAAAATGATCAATGTTTGTAGTGTAAAATGATTCTAAAATATTGATATTATTATGAAAATTTATTTTAAATACATTCCTGGTTGTTTCTTATTGATATTTTATTATGAATAATAGATTCAAAAATTATTTTTGAAAAATTTATTGATATTTCCAAATAATTAATTAATTTTTATTTATTTAATATTTTCATCTTATCGTCATGTTATTTTACTAATTTATATAATTAATTAATATTTTTTAGTATTAAGGATATATTAAAAAAATATTATTATTATTTTATGATTCACTTGGAAACCTTTCTAGTATATTTTGAGATAATTTAAATTTATATATGGTACTCTAATTGGTGTTGGTAAATCATAGTTTGGAGGAAGAATACTAAAATCAGTTGTAAAATGGGGTGTGTGGGTATTTATTATTTGAATTCACTAAAAAAATAAATAAAAAAAATAAAATAAAATAAAATAAACTGATGATGGAGTGGGATCCATCCGTCTATCTGTATTAAGCACCTATTAGGATAATTTATGACTTTTGTGTGAGGCTAATTTTGGTGTTCTATTTTCATGTCCAAAAAATTCATGCCCGACCATCACTGATGGATTAAGTCTAATGATAGGTACATGAAGTGAAAGTATAATTTTCATTTGAAAAACCTCATTGCCCCCACATTGGAACAATTGTTGGATATACAGGCCTTTTTGGTGGCTATTTCTTCCATTCAAAACTTTTCTGATCCAATCTTTATGCACACGAAGCATGAATGTTGGATGAAGGCATATGGATAGATCTATCAGGATGAAAATGAGAATCATCATGGTTTGGTATTTTCATAAGTAACTATTGGGACCAAAAAATGATTCGGAAACTAGTGCAAAAATAATAAAGAGGTAGAATAATGTGTAGAAATGGGTAAATAAATAACTTTTGATTTAACGTGGAAAATGCCCTAAAAAATAAATGGGTAAAAAAACCATATTTAAATATAAGGATATCACTATGGGTAAATGTGGGTACACACTCCCTCATAATTAGAAGAATAATATCTTTCTTAATTATCTCTCATGAATATTCAAGGAAACAACTTCAAAAAATTCCACATAGATAATCTAATGGGAGATGATTATACAAAATCTGAAGATGATTAATAATATAAAAATAAAGGGATCACACTTATTTTTATAGGGAAACATTAACCCCTAATATATTCATTTTATGTATAGTTGGGAGGTGTTTGGACACCCACTATGTAGCCATGACCACCCTCCCTTTACCAATAAAGGGGGTGGCACCATCTAGGGAAAAAACAATTGACAGATCTCCAATTGAATATTTGATTGAAACCCATCACATATCGACACATCTTTTCTATGCTCCAAAATAGGATTCTAATATCATTGTGAAAAATCCGGAGGATATTAACTATCTAAACTTATGGGAGTCAACTGCCTTTATTATGGAAACGTCTAAATTTTCATTAGTGTGAATTTTCTATATGTCAACAATTACTTCACCACTTCTCCTAAAAAGTGATACTATCCCAAATATTATTTATCCATGAATGATAATATAGATTCATTACAATTTTCAATGCTCTCTAAATATCACAAAATATTATACTAATATTCTATTAGTGCCTATTCACCTCAAATTACCTTCTTATCAACACATCCTTCCTACATAACATAATGAAACACTTGAGGTCTCATTGATGTATGTCAGGACACT
This sequence comes from Viscum album, assembly GCA_963277665.1. Lineage (NCBI taxonomy): Eukaryota > Viridiplantae > Streptophyta > Magnoliopsida > Santalales > Viscaceae > Viscum > Viscum album. Next base: position 916,743,094 of record OY728130.1, on the reverse strand, counting down.
CATCACTATGTTCCAATTATCCTATCCTATATTCCCTAGGTACCAACTAACTTCTCCTATTTAATGTGCAATGGAAAGTCTAGTACAAACTATAAAAAACATCAAACTCCCCACTACCAATGAATATGGTAGTCAATATATCTCCATCATCTCTAATTCACTGGTAGGAATCATCATAAAATATAACATGAAATTTAAAGGAAGATATATAGATATTTTATTAAATTATTTAATGTTTATTCTTTTAAAACCTTTCCTTAGTTAATTATTCTAAGATATCAAAATATTCTAATTATTTCAATCTTAGAAAATGTGTATCCCATGAATCATGTTTGTTAGACCTGAGTCCTTCATATGAAACTCCCTAGATACTGGTGCCTTAATCTCTTATATTTGATCATTGTTGGGGATTGAAGCCAACATGGTATCCGCATATAAGAGAATAATGATAGAATGATTACCATATGAACCCTTAATATACAAACAATGATCTAAATGCATAGTGTTTTATTCAGGGATCATGACATAGAACTAAAATATATTGAACCTGCACCTCAACACCTACTTGAGACCATAAAGAAATTTATTCAATATACAAACCATGTTATCTTTTTCTTCATCTATAAAAAACTAACTAGATAATATATGTTTCTATATCAAGATCTCCATGGATGAATTCTGAATTCATATCCAACTACTCTAGATCTAAACTATATACAGAACACATTAATAGAACTATCCGAATTGTTATCAAACTAAAAATAAGAATATATATTTCATTTAAATCATTACCTTCCTTATGAGGATATCCTTTAGCCAACCGTATTCCATGATTTCATTATAACTATATATTTCCATCCCTCTTGATCTTAATTACCCAATTGTTGTCGAAATCCTTCCTTCTAGTAGGTAAAGGAGAAATATCGCAAGTCTTATTCTTGTTTAGGTAATTGAGTTCCTCATTCATCACCACCATTCATGAGGATACATCTAGATTATGGGTCTCCTCCAAAAAAGAAGATATATCTCCATCATCTTTCAATAATAAGTAAGAAATATTTATCTCAGGGACATAGTCTAAATTTTATATTGGTGTTCTTTTCTCTTGAGTTAACCGTTGTTGTCCAAACTCAACAGGTACTTGATTATCATTCTCTGGTAATCCATCATAGGAAACAAATTCATCCATAGATTTTTTTCCACCCCATCTATTTTAGTTTCTTATTCTCAATCTCTATATCTCCAATGATTTTCATTTTCACCATATATTCTAATAAATTGACATATATTCTATATATGATTTTGTAGCTTGTGGGGTCCCATAAATGATACCCCTTCACACATCAGCGAACCCCAAGAATAAATATTTCATGGACCTCAAATCAAAATTCGATCATTCTCTATCATTAATAAAAGAATATAAAGGGCTTAAAAAACTATGTAACCAACAATAATCAGCGGGTTTACCAATACACATCTCTAATGGTGTATTTGGATCAATTTTCGTTGAATGATATTGGATGATCACATAACATGTGGCATTCAATACTTCAATCCAATTTTTTTTCCAATTCATATATTCTTCAACATATCCATTATTCTATCAAATAGAGGTTTGTTCATATGATCTTACAGACCATTATATTGAGGTTTTATTCCACAATTAATTGAATCATAATTCCTTCCCATAGAAAAAAAGTATAAAACTACTGACTTTTATATTCTCTTTAATAATCAGTCGTAAAAAACTTGATCTTTTTTCTATATTCAAGACCCTTCTATTCTTCGAATGTTAATAAGACATCAAAAACAAATTCTTTACTCTAGATTGGATACAACCAACTTCTCTTATAATAATCATCAATAAATGATAAAAATTACCCTTCTCCAATTAGGGCTATAACTGATGCTTCTAAAATAAAGGAATGGATCAACACTTTGATCTCTTTTATTCTTCTTGTCCATGGCCCAGAATCTATCATGTGTTTCTTTATTAAAACACCATGCTCAAAAAATGTCATGATAAATTTGTAAGAACATTCATCAAATTTTGATAAGAAAAACTCTCTTTGCCTTATTCATACATATGACTACAATTCTAATTCAATAACATCATCAACACTTCCATTGAGGTAGTTGATGTGATAGATATCTATGAATACTTGTATGTTTCACTAATAAGCATGAACCAATTCTTTCAGATCTTCTTTTCCATCATCACTATAAGTGTTCCGTTACAAATTCTCAATAGTCCTTTCTCGATGTGAGTCTTTCATTCATTGTCATAAAATTTTCTCAATGAAAATATGTTCTTTTTAGAAACCTTCACATTGCATACTCGATGGATGGTTTGGAAAATAATTTAATGCATCTTCAGTTTGATGGTATTAACTCCAACAATCTCCATGTTTTGATCAATCCCAATGTATAAAAGTACTTTTTGGGTAGTTTCATACTAATCAAACCATTCACATGAATATGATATGTGTCATATTACTCCCGAGTGGATTATACCTGCATCACAGAAATGTTATCTACTTCCAGTAATCATCACTGCTTCATTGATTTGTATAACTCCACTTCAATATGTACTCATCATATTTCCATCCATGTAATGATTTAGGCCCCCACTGAAACCATTCTACATCATAAAATCTAATTTTAATTCACCAATAGATAGTTGGAAATTATCTTCTTATAGAACTTCCTACAACATCATTTTCAATAATGGAAAATAATTATAGTTGAATTTCTATATCGTTGATTTTTTGACCATCTGGACATAATTTAGTCCAGAACCTCCACAAAAAAGGGAATAGTACTGGTCCATAACCTTTCTATGATTCCACTTTTTCGGGAAAATTGTTTTGGCCCACTAGTATAGATATAATAGTGATATGAAATAAAGTGAAAAATTTAAAAATAAATTACACCAGATGTGATGTGGAAAGCCCCCTAAATTTAATGGGGTAAAAACACATAAGAAAATAGAAGTATCACACTATGGGTAAAATATGGTACACACTCCCTCACAATTACAAGGATAATATCCCTTTTTAATTATCAAACTTGAATAGGTGTTAAAAAACTCACAAAATATAAAACAAATAAATAGATGGGAGATAATGTTCCTGAAGCAGATGATGGTTGGTGATGAAAAAACCAAGGGCTCCCACCAACTTTGATAAATAAACATCAACCCTACTATATTCATCCACTAGATATTTTAGAGGTATTTGGCCACCGAACACACATCCATGACCATCATCCCTTGAATAATGAAGGGGGTTGCACTGTTAAGTTGAAAACCTATTGATAAGAACATAGAGTTCATTAATGAATTCAACTGAAATATACAATAATACTTCTTCATGGTATTCAACAACTTATCTAAACTCACTAGTGATAAATTATGAGCATCTTACCTCTACCCCATCCGACCACCATCTCATCCCTTCCATGACAAATTTTCTCTACAGTAATCATTTTTATAGCACGTTCCTTAGAATTTTTAGTAGTGGTGGTCGTAAAAGGGATAAAAAGGACAAAAAAATTCAAGATAGAGTAACTCTCAAAGTTGTATCATATAAAATGCATGTTAAAAAACCATAGTTGTGATAGATGTTCCATGGTTCAAGATTTTAACTATATCCTCTAGCACAAGGTCATGGTTTAGAAGGATGATTATACATTTTAGGACATGGGTGATGTCTATAATGATCATGTGGCAGCCATCGTAGGCAAGATCAGTATCTTGTAGTCCATTTCGGCCATATGCGAGTCATTCCAGCAGGATTCCATGTCCTAGAATCCCATGACTGTCACCATAGAATACATAAGGCAGTCCCTCATGTATTGTAGTAGTAGAAATGTCTATGGAGAATTCAATGATGATATGAATCTCATTATAATGGTGGTATGGTATAGGTTGGTGGGGAATTTTGGAATATACTGGTTGATAATGAACTTATGGGGGATATGAGGGGTGGGTACATGAAGTAATTTCGGGACATTGATGACCTAAGAGTTCTATGAAACGTGGCCACTGATGCTTCTGACCCCACTATTAGACTTGGATCATATAATGATATTTGGTATTCTCATTATATATGATATTAGTAATGGAAACAATACAACAAAATCTATCATGAGTATATATGGAGTTAATAATATGGTTTATTGGATAATAAATACATAATACATTTAATCAACAACATTATATTGAAAATATATTCATGGAAAATATCAACATGAAATTCACATGGATAATTATAACCAAAATTTTAATGTTAGAAATGCATAATTTCAGATTTAGTGATCTCTTCAGCAATACCTTGTATAAAGATATCATGAATCTTGTTTTCAAGGCACTGTTTGACTAAATTTCAATAAATGGGTTAGTATACACCAAATACCACACTAATTTTCCAACTATTTGTATTATGATACCTTTTGATGCATGTAGGGGTTACCTATAATTGTTCCCAACCCATTATTTTCACATTTCCAATAACTTCATCATATTTTTAATAAATAATATATTATCTAATCAATAAGGCTTATAAATAAAAAAATATATGTATTGGTTCATGAAATTGGAACATAAATATTTCTTTAATAAATAAAATTTCATTATTAATAGGATTACTTTAACTAACATCCTATATTAAAATAGTGTCACATTATTTAAATAATGTTATATTATAAACAATATAGAATATAAATTTGATACTGAAAAATAGAACACGATTAGGAAACCAAATTTCCAATAAATAATGAATTATTATTGAAAACATAATTACCTGAAATTCAATGATATAAAAATATGGTATAATTCATAAATAAGTAACAAAATATATAAGACCGTCAATTAATAAAGAATGATATTCTTGAAGTAAAGGAATGTAATTTTTGAATCATATAGGGAAATTGAATTAAAAATATAAAAATTATTTCATGATTATGTAAATGTTTTTCCAAAATAATGTTATAAATTATTTCAAAAATTATTTTTAGCCTTTTAAAAAATATTTCCTTTTAATTTTAATAAAAAAATTCACTGAAAATTGGAATAAGATTCACTTTGAAAAACAAGGAAACTTTTAGATGATGATAAATAGCGAATAATGATCATGGTGGTGGTAAATATATTTTATGATGTATACTTTAAAAAGAATAGTCCTTTTTTCAATTTTTTTAAAAATTAAAAAAATGGATTCTTTAAAAAATGTTAATGAAATTCCTTTAAAATATTTTGAAATAAAGTCAATGGTTGTGAAAAAATTACATTGAAAATCACTTAAATGTATATAAAACCTTCATAAAAATGTTTTTAAATTTAGATATAGAAGAGAAATACTTCAAACTAAAAGATGAAAAATAAGGTCAACATTTTATAAAAACATTTTACCTTAATTACTAAGTACCAAACCATGTAAAAGATGGAATAAAACATGGAAATCATAAAATAAAAAATTTATTATAAAATTATCTATGTTAATTAGTATAAATATAATATAATTCATCCTAGAAAAATTTAAATTGGAATAATCGTGAATAAGAGTGATATTGTAAAATTAAAACATACACCATTTTTTGGTTTCGAATGAGAACCCATTAAAAGTAAAAACATGAGTTGAATTGTTGAATACATCGACTAAAGGTTAATTAATTATATAATATGTCAAAGGGAAAGTATATACACTCTATAAAATAAACTAGCTACAAAATATAAAATATACGACAATGGAGTGGAATTGAGATGAAAACCCTTACATTAGATTCATCATTTGGAGAGAATGTTATATCCAACTAAATGATCTATATCAATGTATTATATAAAATATTAAGAACTGTTTTAATATATTTTCCTTTTTATCCTTTTATATTCATTTTTAATCCCTTCATTTAATTTTTCTTCCTTACATCCTCTATTTAAGGTTTTTAGTTATTTTCTCAAAAGTTATTTTTGTCCCATCACTGTGTCTAATATTGTAGTGAAATAGTTGCATCACATCCATAATGTTAATAATTTCTGAAATATATGTTTTATTCATTATAAATATTTTTTTAATCATCAATTCATGTTGAAAAAATTACAATGAATCAGATTTCATTATGGAGGTGGTAGTCCACATGTAAAAATGAGTGATGTTATCATTTTCCAACAGATGGAAATATAATAAGATAAATTATTCCATAAAATCCCAAAATCATAAATATATCATGAATATCATATATATTTATTAATTTCATCTATATAATAATCCAATTATATAGATGATGAAAAATGGATTACATCGCTATGTAGATGCAATAGTTCATACGTACAAGCGATATTTAGTTTTTTAAAGAGGAAAGGAGAGAAAAATGGTTTTAACATTAACATAAAATCACATAAGTATGTTAAATATTATTTTTAAATTACTTTAAGAAGGTAATTTAATATTTTTATGTGGTTTAAGAAAAATAAAACATGAAAAATCTCCATAAGAATGTAAACATAATCTTTTGGTATCCTTCATTGGATTAAACATTATTCCTACTTTAATAGTTTTTTTTTTCAGAATATTGGAACCACTAGGTCAATAAATATAAATTTAGAAATGTATTTGTATAGGTTTTTTCAAGATAAATTTCATAAGATATTTGAATAATATAGGAGATGAAGTTCCATTTTATATGTGAGGTGGGTGGAAATGTTGTAAATACATGAAATATTATAATATAATATATGTATTACTAAATTCAAGTGGATTAAAATTGTTATGGTTTAAAAATTATTTGGTCAAGGAATAAATCCTATTAAAAAATTATATTTAACATTTTTTTGGTTATCTTAATCCTTTATCCATTTATTTTAACCATTTTTACTCATTTTACCCTTAACTAGATGATAATGATTTACCATGGGTACTATTAATTATGAAAAACAATAAGTTTTCCATATTACATAACATTAATTATGATGAGTTCAACTATTTAATCTATTTTATGTGTTTCATTTTCTATAAGTATAAATAATTACTTTTAATATATGCTTTCCAAACATTGGGAAAATCATTTTTAGGAAATGGTTTTCTTAATCATAAAATTATTTTATGAGAAATAATTTATAAAGTTGATTATTGAAAAATTAGATAGATTATGTTAAATAAAAGGATACTTATTTTACATAAAAAATCCATAACTTGAAGGAAAAATTTCAATATTAGATTTAATGTGAACCCAAAATAGTTTTTATTGGGATAAAAACAATACATAAAATTATATAATGATAAAAATATAATTCTATGTTGAAAAATAAATATTTAAATGTGTTATATTACTTAATATATATATATATTTATTAAAACAAGGTTTCATATTCTTTAAATTCATTTTTATATCATATTAATTCCCTAAAAGTGGTAATATTCATAAAATCATTATTTTTCATTTTTCACACAAAAATAAATTATTTCATAAAAATATAAAAAATATCCCTTATCTAATTTTTAAATTTTGAATTAAAAAATTAAATTTATTTCACCAAATTCATGTTATGAAAGATGATAACATAGGTTTTAATCACATTCATGAATAATTTTATTTGAATTATGCAATGATTTTAGAATGAAATGGAAACTTACAATGATTGAATATCGGGTATTAAAATTGAGGATCTAGTTATCTATGTTCATAATATATGAGTATTATCATTTTAGAGTGGGTAGTTAGAATATGTAGGTCGATACATGATATTTTTGGTAACCCTATGATGTGTTTTTTCTACATCATATACATTTGGTTTTATGGAATAAAAATTGGAGTGTCGACTTTATGATTTATAATATACCGATGTGAATGGTATTTATACTAGGAGGCATAGCCTCATATTGATGAGATATGACTTGGGATATTTTCCAGTCAGAATGGAGGGTTTCTTAGGGCTATTGGGGATGCCCTCGGCAACTTCTTGTGTTCTGATGCTAGAACATCCATCGACGATGACATTTCGGTGGCTCACATTTGTGTAGAATTGGATACCTCTCCCCCTCTACCAAGAAAGATTTCGCTATGTGTTCAAGATGGTCTCAACTAGAATCAAGAGATCTTTTACCCAGTGTTTCCTCATTTTAGCCCTAATTTCCTACTGCAGGGTCATTACCTTTAGGTTTGTCACAGACGCCGGTAAGGATTTGAGAGTCAGCTTCCTAATTCTTCGTCCTTCAAGGCCAATTTGCGGGCTCAGTCTCCTCATTCTTCTCTAGAGATCCTACCAAGGGATTCCATGGATCTAGGGGTTAATCCAGATCAGGTGCCTTCCTGTTGAGTCAATAAGGTTTTACTTATGAATTTTCCATTCCTTCATACTTAGGGGAGACTGTTAAGTCATTAAGGTGTCCTTATAACTTTACCCTTCCTTCTTGTTTTGAAAATCACAAACACCTTATCTTAAGGAAAATCTCATTTTACCCTATTTTTTTCTTTTATAAGGAAAAATTTCCTTCCGCCAAGGAAATTTATCCTTACCATGTTTTAGTTGCTCATATCATAATTTTCCTAAGTGTAAAATTCGGATTGTAACCAAAACCTTGGAATCCTATAATTACCTAGATATGAAGCATTCTGTTTTAGGTTCCGAATTCTAAGAATTCTGGTTACGAACTCTTCTGAGTCCTGACTCCGAATTCTGAATATGAATTCTGGATACAAACTCTTCAAAGTTCTGACTCCAAATTCTGAATACAAATTCTGGATACGAACTCTTCAGAGTTCTGACTCCGAATTATGAATCAGAATACTAGTTACGAACTCTTCAGAGTTCTGACTCCGAATTCTGAATATGAATTCTTGATACGAACTATTCATAGTTCTGACTCCGAATTCTGAATACAAATTCTAGATACAAACTCTTCAGAGTTATGAATCCTAATTCTAAATACGAATTCTAGATACGAACTTCTTTGAGTTCTGACTCCAAGTTCTATAAATTCAGACTCCAGAATCTTATGAGTTCTGACTCCGAATTATCATGAACTCTGACTCTGAAAATTTTAAGTTCAGGTTCCGAATACTTATAAATCAAGGTTCTGAATTTTCTTGAAATTCTGACTCCGGAATTCTATAGAATTTAGGTTCCAAATTCCTAGAAAATAGAATCCGAATATCCTTTTAATATAGACTCTGAATTCAATTTTTGGTTAGACTCCGAAATTTCATTTACTTACATTCTGAATATTAGATTTTAGTTATGCTTACACTTGTTTTATTATAAAATGATGTCATGCTTTCAGTTACTCACAAACCGTTGTTTGAGTGACACGTGTACAGGTCCCTCTGAAATTCAAGGAGAAATATGACCATTAGAGGAGGGAGATGACCGTTGAAGCCGTTACTATAAATAGAAGCTCATTTGAAAGAGCTCAAGATGGTTCTGTGACTCTAGAGACCACATGCTATTGAAGTTATTTCTAGAGAGGGACTCTCATTGCTTTGTGTGTACTGAACTACTTATTCAGTTTTGTTTCGTGTAACTCCCAACATAAGTTTATTAAAGATATTCTTAAAAAGTATGGATATGACAACACTAAAAGTATAAGTACTACCATTGGTACCTCAAACACACTTGATCTTGATGAAGCTAGGAAACCAGCAGATCAAACAAATTTTAGAGGTATGATAGGAAGTCTACTTTACTTAACAGCTAGTCGTCCAGACTTAATGTTTTCAGTATGCTAATGTGCAAGATATAAATCCAATCCCAAGGAATCTCATTTAAAGGAAGTGAAGAAAATTTTTCGTAACTTAAAGGGAACCATGAATTTAGGACTCTTTTATAATTCTGGAAATGATTTTGTTTTAAAAAGTTTTTCAGACGCTGGCTTTGATGGATGTAGAATGGATAGAAAGAGTACATCCAGAACTTATCATTTCTTAGAAGATTCATTAGTTTCTTGGTCTTGCAAGAAGCAACACCCAGTATCAATTTCCACTGCTGAAGCTGAATATGTAGTAGCTGGAAGTTGTTGTGCTCAAGTGTTGTGGATACAACACACACTCACAGACTATGGTATGAGTTTTACCAAAACACAAATTATGTGTGATAATGCAAGTGCCATTTCCCTTAGTAAAAACCCTGCACATCACTCTCGTGCAAAACACATAGATATTAGGCATCACTTTCTTAGGGATCACACACAAAAAGGAGATATAATTATTCAATTTATCGGAAGGCAAGATAAACTTGCTGATATTTTCACAAAATCTATACCCTCCGATAGATTTGAATACATTAAACAGAAGTTAGGAATGATAACTATAAGGTAATCTTCCTTGATTAACTTTCTGTTGAACCAATATCCTTACAGTAATAAATACCTCTTCATAGGGGGAGTACATTTGTTATTGATGCTTTCCATATTTTTCATAATGAAAATTTTCATAGTAAGTTTTTCAAATTTTTCGTAATGAAAATTTTCGTAGTTAGTTTTTTAATTTTTTCATAATGAAAATTTTCGTAGTTAGTTTTTCAAATTTTTCATAATGAAATTTTTCGTAGTTAGTTTTTCAAATTTTTTGAAATGGATATTTTTGTAATGAAATTTTCATAATGAAGATTTTCGTACCTGAAATTTTCATAATGAGGATTTTTCATACTCGAAATTTTTGTGATGAAAATTTTTATACTCAAAATTTTGGTAGTGAAATTTTGGTACTCAATTTTTTTTCCAATAAAATTTTCATCCTTAGATTTTTTCATAATAAGATTTTTATAGTCAAATTTGTTTTAATATAAAGATATTCAAGAATAATAACACCTATTACGAATAATATTCCTAGCAATCCGAAAGGTATGATTTCCTTCTTAAAATTTTCGTAGTCATTATTTCATTGCTGGTATTTTCTTTTGTTTTTTAAATTCTCGGATTCTAGTTTTCTTAAAAAAACTCAAAAGATCAGATCCTACCCAATTTTTACTTGCGACTATCATATCAAACATTAGATCTGATCAGAAGGTTTCTCAACTGTTAGATTGGATTTGGAAGATGAAAGGTCACTTCCATCGCCTATATAAAGGACCCATGAAGGGTTGTCCCACATCAGTTTTCAATCTCTCGCGTGCTGAAGTTCTACCTCCCTTTCTTAAGCCCATTCTGAATCTCTCAAAGTTCCTCTAATCCGAATATCTGTAGAAGCCTCTTCTCAAGATATGTCTACAGTGAAGCCAATCTCAAGTTGGAAAGTGTATAGGGAAAATGTGGTCCATCCGAACTTTTTCAAATATGATTCTATTATTTCTAAGAATATCAAGCTTAATGGATGGGAGAGCATGTGTATATCAAATCCAAGAAATAAAGACTTGGTTTATCTAGATTTTCTTATAGAATTTTATGAGTCAGTTTCTTTCTTTAAGGAAGAGGTCAGAGAAAAATTTTCCTTCAAGAGTTATGGAAAAACATACAAACTCTCATTCACCAAGGCTGCTAGCTTGGTGGAGTTATCTTTTTAAGGGGAAGCCAAGTTTTTCTCTCACAAACTACTGGATGTTCAAGGAAGTTTTATTAAGGTGAAAGCTGTCAAATTTCTTGGACTATCAGATGTCAAGACCACAAAGATTGCTCACTTATCTATCAATAATCGGATCCTGAAGTTATGGGTTCAAGGTTTTTTTTGTACTGAGAAAAGGTTATAAGGACACCTTAAAGAAAAGTGACATATACATCTTGGATTTCTTGGTAAATATAAGGAAAATCATTTTGATGAGGCACATTCTCATTACAATAGAGAATATCAAAAATGGGAATTTGAGAGCTCAAATAATTATGTATCCTGCCTTACTTTCCATGCTGATAGTTCGGTGTTTTGAGTCATTCAAGATCCCTTGAAGTTCCAAGCCAAGAAATTATAATGTTATGCTTGTAAGTGATGACACTTTGAAAATAATGAATATGGTATTTTCTAAGTAGTCAGGAGAGTTTTATGATCTACCAGTGGAAGAGGCAGAAGTCATTCCGGAAAATGATGAAAAATATGAACCATCAAAGAAGGCTGGAAAGAAAATAAAGTTGAAAGAAGTGGAAGTAGAAGGCAAAACTCCTAAATCTAAGGAAGTCCAATCCGCACCTCCTAAACCCAAGAAGCAGAAAGCCTACCTAGATGAGGTGGTAGAAAAATGGAGGGAGGATAAGAAGAATAGAAAAGCGGGGGAGCCACAGTTCGGTTTGGATCCTGCTGAGGCTAAGGCCTTGAAAGAATCAACTGCTGAAGAGCTTGAGAAGCAAGCCAAAGAGAAGAAACTTAAGAATAAAATGTCTGAGGCCTAGATTTTTCAATCTCTCTTGAAGGCTACTGAATTATCATCTGAGAATATTCCGGTGCCACAATCTTTCTTGACAAAGCCTTTACCTGAGACTATAGGGAATAATTTCTTCACCCAGGAAAAAGCTAAAGAAAAACTTGTTGAAGAAGTGGAAGAAGTGGAAGAGGTAGAATAAGAAGAAGAAGAGAGTGTAAACACAAATTATCTTATAAAGAAAGTTGAATATTATCAAGACAAGGGAACCCCATCTAAAAAATTGTCACTCCAAACTTCTGAAGCCGAGTCCTCGAAGCTTGTCACTCTAGAGAAGGATGAGGAGAAGGATGGAGAGAAGGGTGAAGAGAAAGGTGAAGAAGAAGTTGATAAATTTTCTAAATAAGTAAGTCTAAATCGTGATTTCATTCATCCTGAGGATGCTGAGGCTAGAAATAAGAAAGAAGAAGTAGATGAAGATAGAGTTGTGAAGCTGTCTGACAGCAAGCATGAATCCCCTGATGAGGAAGCCATACTGAGAATTGATAAGGGCAAACAAGTGTTTGTTGATACTCCTAGAAAATCTATAGTGAAGAAGAAGGAAGTTGAAGGAACTTCAAAGAGGAATATTTTTGAGCTAGAAAAACAAACATCACCAAGTAAGTCTCGGATTCTGAATCATCTTCACTTGGGCATGATTTTGTTGAACAATCCTTGAAGAAGCTTGTCGACTCCATTCTGACTTTTTCACGCATAGACTCTAGATGCCAGATGCTTCAACATTCTCTTAATCAGAAATCAGATTCAGTGTCCATGGTGATGGAAAAGTGTGTCAAGATAGAATCAGATTTCAAAACTTTCCTTATAGGCTATGAAGCTCATAGAATGTCATGTAGGAAGATATCCAGTTGGTCAAAGAGGTCAGTACAAGAAATGAGTGAGCTTGATCAATTTCAAGAAGATGTCAAGTAAGCTTTTGATATCGAAGACTCCAAAATCATGGATCTTACAAATAGATTTAAGGAAAAGTAAAATCTTGAAAAAAATTCACGGATCCAGGTTGTCAAATATATGAATAGAAAGCTGAATTATGTTGTCCAAAGTTGGAAAATAGATATCTACAGATTGAGTTTGAAGAGAATCTTGTGAAGCAAGATGAGTTGATGAAGGTTCAAGCAGAAGTTCTTAAGTCTCATGAAGAGAGAATCAAAGCTCTAGAGAAGAAATCTGAGGAAGATCACAAGGAATTCAAGAAGCTAAAAACCATTTTGAAGAAGCTGATACCCAAGGAAAAAGAAGCAAAATAGATCCAAATCCGATCTTTTGTTGTATCAGTTTTTCCTTGTTAAAATTATTTTAATCTTAATGAAATTTGTGGTTGCTTGGTTTGTTTGGATGTTTGTACTAATATTTCAGGTACTATATTGTTTTTCTATTCCCACAAACTCCTTTTGAAAATCACAAAGGAGGAGAAGAAAAAATAATTCTAAGGGGGAGAAGGAAAAAGAATTCTAAGTAAATAAGAAATATCCCTAAGTAAGGGGGAGTTTATCAAAGGGGGAGTTCTCATTATGAATATTTCAACATTCAAATGAAAATTCTCATTCTGGAAATCTAGAATACGATCCTTAGTGTTTCAAAGCCTAAAGGGGAGTTAGTCGTATTAACCATTGTCCATGAATAAAGGGAGATAAGTTTTATTTAAAAATTTTAGTAAAATATTTTCAAAGTCCTTATATTATTTTTCATAAGGATGTTTGTGATTTCCAAAAAAGAGGAGATTGTTGATTCAATAAGGTTTTCCTTATGAATTTTCCATTCCTTCATACTTGGGGGAGACTATTAAGTCATTAAGGTGTCCTTATGACTTTACCCTTCGTTCTTGTTTTGAAAATCACAAACACCTTATATTAAGGAAAATCTCTTTTTACCCTATGTTTTTCTTCTATGAGGAAAAATTTCCTTCCCTAAGGAAATTTATCCTTACCATGTTTTCATTGCCCATATCATAATTTTACTAAGTGTAAAATTCAGATTGTAACCAAAACCTCAGAATCCTATAATTACCTAGATATGAAGCATTCTGTTTTAGGTTCTGAATTCTCAGAATTCTGGTTACGAACTCTTCTGAGTTCTAACTCTGAATTATGAATATCTATTATGGATGTGAACTCTTCAGAGTTATGAATCCAAATTCTAAATACGAATTCTGGTTACGAACTCTTCAGAGTTCTGACTCTGAATTCGGAATCAGAATACTGGTTACGAACTCTTCTGAGTTCTGACTCCAAATTCTGAATATGAATTCTGGATATGAACTCTTCAGAGTTATGACTTCAAATTCTTAATACGAATTCTAGATACAAACTCTTTAGAGTTCTGACTCCGAATTCTTAATAAAAATTCTGGATACGAACTTCTCTGAGTTCTAACTCCGAGTTCTCTAAATTTAGACTCCAGACTCTTATGAGTTCTGACTCCAAATTCTCATGAACTCTGACTCCAAACTTTGTAAGTTCAGGTTCCGAATACTTATGAATCTAGATTATGAATTTCCTTGAAATTTAGACTCTAGAATTCTATAGAATTCAGGTTCATAATTCCTAGAAAACATAATCCGAATATCCTTGTATTATAGACTCTGAATTCAATTTTTGGTTAGACTTTGAACATTCATTTACTTAAATTCTGAATATCAGATTTTAGTTATTCTTACACTTGTTTTGTTATAAAACGATGTCGTGCTTTCAGTTACTCACTAAACATTGTTTGAGTGACAAGTGTATAGGTCCCTCCGAAATTCAAGGATAAATATGACAATTGGATGAGGGAGCTGACCGTTGAATCCGTGCCTATAAATAGGAGCTCATTTGAAAGAGCTCAAGACGGTTATGTGACTCTAGAGACCACATTCTATTGAAGTGATTTCTAGAGAGAGACTCTCATTAATTTGTGTGTACTGAACTACCTATTCAGTTTTGCTTCGTGTGACCCTGATTGTTGCTGTGTACAATCGAGGGCTTCCGGGGATAAGAAGATAGAGGTGATGAATACCTTGAATTTGAGGTCTTCCTTGCTGAGGAAGACAGAGGTGCCGACTACCTGATAGTTGAGGGCTTGCGGGGACAACAAGACAGACTTCGATCTTCGTATCGAGGGCTTACCCTGGTATAGGTAAGACATACTTTCTTGGAAGTATAAATCAAGGGACCTTTATCCAATGTTGTTGGATACCCTTCTCTTTGGGTTAAAAGATTCACTACTTGTTACTTGCTTTGTTACAAGTTTTCTGCTGTATTTGTATTATTGAGGAAAGTATAACTATCTTATACTTCCTTATACTTGTACTCTGATTTAGTTAGATTATATATTCTTTAAGGTAGAATCTTAGTTGTTGTAAACTTTTGTTAAGTTTCATTTTCAAAATCACTTTTCTAGAATCAAGCAAGTTATTAGAGCTTAGAGGTGTTGTAAATTTTGGTTATGGAAAAATTTACTTAGGGATTTTTAAAGTGTACAATTCACCCCCCTCTTGTATTTGAGCATATCATGTTTACATATTCGATCCTATATTTAGTATTAAAGAGTATATCATACTCACATACCATCTCAACAATTGGTATCAAAGGATTGGTTCAATCTGAATTAATCACACGATTAGATTCAGAAGAGAATTCTTCTTCTCATTACATTCAGAATTGCATTTTCCAGATTCACTTTTTTGGACTCATATAGTTCAGATTCATTTTTTCTTAGAGATACTCTTGTTCTATATTTTTTCCTTTCTTAGAAATATTCTCTTCATTTACAAACTTTTTTTATTAACAAGTTTTTGTGGAAAGATTTTTCTTAATGATGATAGGGATCAATGTTGGTTCCATAGACAATCTCAATCCAAATAGACCACCTATATTTGATGGAAATGATTACGAGTATTGGTGAGATCTCATGAAAAATTTCATTATCAATACTAGAGTTGATAATTTTGTTATTCTTACTAGAAGATATAAATTCCATGACAAAGAAGTTAGTACATTTACCAATCAAGAAAAGCAGAATATCAACTGAATTATAAGGTATGAAATACTTTTCTTTGCTCCATGACTAGAAATATATATAGCCAAATTTCATCTTGTGAAGCAGAAAATTCTATATGGAAGAAACTTGAAGTTACTCACTTTGGAACTTCCAAAGTCATTGAAACTAGAAGAGCCATGCTTAGAGTTGAATATCATGGTTTCTGATTTCCTTATGGAGAACCCATATGTAAGGTGCATCAAAGATTCATGACTATTGTGAATAGATTACAATCCATGGGTGGGAAAGGATTAGATGATGAAGCTCTTGGTGATAAGATCATAGACATCATGCCTAATGAGTGGGAATCTAAGAGAACTGCTATTGATGAGAACAGAAAGATTACTCATATTTCTTTAGATGAACTATTTGAAACTCTTCTTCAGCATGAGACTAGAATGAAGAGAGATGCTGATAATATAAAGAAGAAGAATGGAAATGGCAGTGTTGCTTTTACTATAACTTCTAATCATATGAATGCCAAGACTCCTGAGAGAGTTACTAGATCCAAATCTAAGAAAGTTGTTATCCAATCTGAATATAGTGGATGTGAATCCTCAGAAAATGAATTAGAAAATCTTGCTCGAAGAATGAACAATATAGCTGGACAGAGGAACTTTCAATGCAAATATAAGAAAAAGGAAAGGAAAGATAAGAAAGATTCAGAAGTCACATGTTACGAATGAAAGAGAGCTCGACACATAAGACCTGATTGTCCTATGATAAAGAGAAAAGAAAGAAAGGAAAGGTATTCAGAGAGAAACAAAAAGAAGTATTACAAGGATAAATCTAAGAAAGTCTTGAAAGATAATAACACCTGGAGTTCCAGTGGTGGTGAATCTTCAGATGAATCTTTAGATTATAAATCCTATGGACAAAAGAATCTTGTGCTAATAGCCAGACTACCTATTGAAAATCATTGCTTAATGGCTAAGGTACACAATGCCGAATCATTGACCAATGTTTCTTTAAATTCTAGTGATAGTAAATACTATAACTCATCTAATGAAGAATCTTCTTCTGATGAAGATGATACTTTACCTACCTATGAAGAAGTCTCTAGATTTTCCAAAATTCTTGAGATTAATAATTCAAAACTCATGAAAAAACTTGATAAGGAAAATTCTAGGAATATTATTCTTACTAAGGAAATATCAGATCTTTCAAAAGATCTTGATAAAAAATGCTGGTTTTGAAAGTATTTCAAAAAATCTTGAGGAAGTAAATTCTGAGAAGAATAAACTTTCTAAAGATCTAGAAAACATAATTTGTAAGAAAAATGTTTTCGAGCCCAGCTCTTGTTAAAATTCAAATGTTTTGAAGACAAGAACTTGGTTATCAAACTCAAATCTGAAATATTTTCCTTGAGGAAGTGTTTGTCAAACTTTACCTTAGGTAAGGAAAATTTTAATAAAATGTATTCTCAAATCTGGCCTCTAAGGAATTGTTCTGGTTTTGGTTATACTGGTTCTAAACCAAATTTTAGTAACAATTACATTGTTCCTCAAGGTGCTCCATTCTGTACTAAGTTTCAGTGTGGTGGAAATTGGGTAAAGAATTGTTCTCTAAACAAAACCCAGTCATTAGGATTTCATAAAGCCTATTTTTCTAAGAAGATGTGGGTGCCTAAAATTTTTCTTTCTAAATTTTTGGATCTAATAAAGTATGGATTCCGAAAACCTATCTTTTTTCTTATTTTCAAGAAAACAGGGAATGTACAAATAGTAATATGTATTACATGGATAGTGGATGTTCCCAACATATGACTGGTAAAAAAAATATTTTGAAAAGATTATCAAGATGAAAGGAGGAAAAGTAACTTTCATAGATAATGCTCCGGGAGAAATTATTGGTATAGGTAACATCGTTATTCTTGGGAAAACTTTGATTTCAAATGTTTTATTTGTTAAGGGTCTTAAGCACAACCTCATTAGCATAATCCAATTATGTGATGAAGGCTACCTTGTGAATTTTAGGAATGACAAGTGCCTAGTACACAATTCCAAGGAATAGTTTATTCTTTATTCCCATAGGCAATAGAATGGTTACACACTAAACTTAGAAGACCTTAGGATCCAAGATCTACCTTGCCTTAGTGTAATGGAAGATCATTCTTGGTTACGACATAGAAGGTTAGGTCACTGTAACTTTAAGAACTTATGCAAAATTTCTAATAAAGGATTAGTTAAGGATCTACCGGAGCTTAGATTTGATTCTTCAAAAGTTTGTGACCCTTGTCAATATGAAAAGAAACAAAAATCATGTTTTAAATAAGTTGGTGAAGTCTCAACTACTAATGCATTACAACTAGTTCATATGGATCTTTCTGGTCCAACACAAACTGGAAGCATTGGGGGAAAATATTATGTATTTGTCTTGGTTAATGATTACACTAGATTTACGCGGGTCTATTTTCTAGAAAAGAAGTCTAAAGACTTCTCTTATTTCAAATGTTTTAGAGACCAAGTGAAAAATGAGAAAATCCTTCCATTGAAAACTATTCATAGTGATCATGGAGGAGAATTTCAAAATTCTGATTTTGAGACTTTTTGTAGTAGAAAAGGCATTACTCATAACTTCTCATCACCTAAAACACCTCAACAAAATGGTGTTATTGAAAGAAGAAATAGAATTCTTCAAGAGATAACTAGAACCAAGTTGAGTGAGTATTCTGTAGCCAGAAATTTTTGGGCTAAAGCTGTAAGTACTACTTATTATACTATAAATCGTGTTCTGATTAGACACTTTCTTAATAAAACTCCTTATGAGTTATGGGATGGTAGAAAACCAAGACTTTCATACTTTAAGGTTTTTGGTTGCAAGGTATTAATTCTGAATACTAAAGGTAATCTACATAATTTTGCACCAAAATCTTATGAAGGAATTTTCTTAGGCTACTCCACAACTTCTAAGGAATATAGAGTTTTCAATAAAAACACTTGTACTATTGAAGAAACAGTACATGTCAAATTTGATGAAACCGATCCTCTTGTTTTTAAACAACCCCAATCTACATCCTCAGATGTGTTTTCAAAAAATGATTATCAACCTTTGATAGAAAACCCTTCTGATAAGGAAAATGTTCAAGAATATACTTCTGAAAAATTTACCCCGGAATATTTTCTACCCTATGTTGATGAATAGGTTTTACAAAACCCAAATCAGTTGTTTCTAAAGAGTCATCCCAGTGATAGTATCATTGGTGATGTCAATCAACCTGTAAGGACTAGAAGTTCCATAATAAATGAAGTAGAACATCTAGCATTTCTTTCCCAATTAGAACCAAAAAGCACTGATGAATCTTTAGGTGATGATGATTGGATTAAAGCCGTGCAAGATAAACTAAATGAATTTGAAAGGAATAAATTTTGGGCCTTGGTTGAAAGACCAAAGGAAACTTTTGTTATTGGAGTAAAATGGGTCTTCAGAAATAAGTGTGATGAAAATGGAATCATAGTTATAAATAATGCTAGATTAGTTTATAAAGGTTATAATCAACAAGAAGGAATAGACTATGAAGAACCCTATACTTCAGTAGCTAGACTTGAATCTATTCATTTTTTACTTGACTTTGCAGCATTCATCAATTTCAAACTTTTTCAAATGGATGTGAAATGTGCTTTCCTTAATGGTTTTGTTCAAGAGGATGTTTTTGTTGAACAAAATCCTAGATTTGAAAATACAAAACATCTTGATCATGTTTTCAGACTTACCAAATCTTTATATGGCCTTAAAAAAGCCCCTCGAGCTTTGTATGATAGAATTGTAGGATTTTTGCTTCAAAATAACTATGTCAAGGGAAATGTAGATCCAAACCTTTTTATAAAGAAAGTTAAGAAAAATGTTTTGATTGTTAAAATTTATGTTGATGACATTATATTTGGTTCAACCCATCAATCTTCAACTGATTCCTTTGCAGATCTAATGAAATATGAGTATGAAATTAGTATGATGGGTGAGCTAACATTTTTCCTTGGTTTTAAAATTTCTCAAAAACCAGAAGGAGTCTATATATCCCAACATAAGTATATTACAAATCTTCTTAAAAATTATAGATATGACAACACTAAAAGTATAAGTACTCCCATTGGTACCTCAAACACACTTGATCTTGATGAAGTCGAGAAACCAGTAAATCAAACAACTTTTAGAGGTATGATAGAAAGTATACTTTACTTAACATCTAGTCGTCCATACTTAATGTTTTCAGTATGCTTCTGTGCAAGATATCAATCCAATCCCAAGGAATCTCATTTAAAGGCAGTGAAGATATTTTTTGACTACTTAAAGGGAACCATGGATTTAAGACTCTTTTATAATTCTGGAAATGATTTTGTTTTAATTTTTTTTTTCAGATGCTGAATTTGGTGGATGTAGAATGGATAGAAAGAGTACATACAGAACTTGTCATTTCTTAGGAGATCCATTAGTTTCTTGGTCTTGAAAGAAGCAACACTCAGTAGCACTTTCCACTACTGAAGCTGAATATATAGCAGCTGGAAGTTTTTGTGCTCAAGTGTTGTGGATGAAACACACACTCAGAGACTATGGTATGAGTTTTACCAAAAAAAAAATTATGTGTGATAATACAAGTGCTATTTATCTTAGTAAAAACCCTGCACATCACTCTCATGAAAAACACATAGATATTAGGCATCACTTTCTTATGGATCACACACAAAAAGGAGATACCATTCTTCAATTTATCAGAACGCAAGATCAACTTGCTGATATTTTCACAAAATCTTTACCCTCCTATAGTTTTGAATACATTAAACAGAAGTTAGTAATGATAACCATAAGGTAATATTCCTTGATTAAATTTCTGTTGAACCAATATCCTTACAGTAATAAATTCCTTTTCATAGGGGGAGTACATATGTTATTTATTCTTTCCAAATTTTTCATAATGAAAATTTTTGTAGTTAGTTTTAAAAAATTTTCATTATGAAAATTATTGTAGTTAGTTTTTCAAATTTTTTGTAATGAAAATATTCGTAGTTAGTTTTTCAAATTTTTCATAATGAAATTTTTCGTAGTTAGTATTTAAAATTTTTCACAATGAATATTTTTGTAATTAAATTTTCATAATGAAGATTTTCATACCTAAAATTTTTGTAATGAGGATTTTTTATACTCAAAATTTTTGTAATGAAAATTTTCGTACTCAAAATTTTCGTTGTGAAATTTTGGTACTCAATTTTTTTTCAATAAAATTGTCATCCTTAGATTTTTTCATAATAA
Source organism: Viscum album (assembly GCA_963277665.1). NCBI lineage: Eukaryota > Viridiplantae > Streptophyta > Magnoliopsida > Santalales > Viscaceae > Viscum > Viscum album. Next base: position 916,721,496 of record OY728130.1, on the reverse strand, counting down.
GTTTTTTCATAGTCAAATTTTTTTTAATCTAAAGATATTCAAGAATAATATCACCTATTACGAATAATCTTCCCAACAATCCGAAAGGTATGATTTCCTTCATAAAATTTTTGTAGTCATTATTTCATTGCTGGTATTTTCTTTTGTTTTTTAAATTCTCGGATTCTTGTTTTCTTAAAAAATCTCAAAAGATCGGATCCTACCCAATTTTTCCTTGCGGCTATCATATCAACTGTTAGATATGATCAGAAGGTTTCTCAACCATTAGATTAGATTTGAAAAATGAAAGGTCACTTCCATCGCCTATATAAAGGACCCCCGAAGGGTTGTCCCACATTAGTTTTCAAGCTCTCGCATGCTGAAGTTCTACCCCCTTTCTTAATCCTGTTCTGAATATCTCAAAGTTCCTCTAATCTGATTGTCTGTAGAAGCCTCTTCTCAATATATGTCTACCATGAAGCCAATCTCAAGTTGGAAAGTGTAGAGGGAAAGGTTGGTCCGTCCAAACTTTTTCAAATACAATTTTATTATTTCTAATAATATCAAGCTTAATGGATGGGAGAGCATGTGCATATCAAAGCCAAGAAATCAAGACTTGGTTTATCCAGATTTTCTTATAGAATTTTATCAGTCAGTTTCTTTCTTTAAGGAAGACGGCATAGAAAAGTTTTCCTTTAAGAGTTATGGAAAAACTTACAAACTCTCATACACCAAGGCTGCTAGCTTGGTGGAGTTATCTTATAAAGGGGAAGAAAAGTTTTTCTCTCACAAACTACTGGATGTTCAAGGAAGTTTATTAAGGTGAAAGATTTGGAATTTCTTGGACTATCAGATGTCAAGACCACAAAGATTGCTCACTTATCTATCAACAATCAGATCCTGCAGTTATGGGTTCAAGGTTTTTTTGTACCAAGAAAAGGTGATAAGGACACCTTAAAGAAAAGTGACATATATATCTTGAATTTCTTGGTAAATCTAAGAAAAATCAATTTTATGAGGCACATTCTCATTAAAATAGAGAATATCAAAAATGGGAATTTGAGAGCTCAGATAATTATGTATCTTGCCTTACTTTCCAAGATGATAGTTCAATGTCTTGAGTCACTCAAGATCACTTGCAGTTCCAAGCCAAGGAATTGTAAAGTTATTCTTATAAGTGACGACGCTTTGAAAAGAATTAATATGGGATTTTCTAAGTAGTCAGGAGTGTTTTATGATCTGCTAGTGGAAGAGGCAGAATTTATTCTGGAAAATGCTGAAAACACTGAACCATCAAAGAAGGCTGGAAAGAAAATAAATTTTATAGAAGTGGAAGTAGAAGGCAAAACTACTAAATCTAAGGAAGTCCAATCTGCACCTCCTAAACCCAAGAATCAGAAAGCCTAACCAGATGATGTGGTAGAAAAATGGAGGGTGGATAGGAAGAATAGAAAAGTAAGGGAGCCACAGTTCGGTTTGGATCCTGCTGAGGCTAAGGCCTTGAAAGAATCAACTGCTAAAGAGCTTGAAAAGCAATCCAAAGAGAAGAAACTTAAGAAGAAAATGTCTGAGGCTGAGATGTTTCAATCTCTCTTGAATGCTACGGAAGTAGAATCCAAGAATATTCTGGTGACACAATATTTCTTGACAGAGCCTTTACCCGAGACTCTAGGGAAGAATTTCTTCACCAAAAAAAAAGCTAAAGAAAAACTTGTTGAAGAAGTGGAAGAGGTGGAAGAAGAAGAAGAAGAAGAGAGTGGAAACACATATGATCTTATAAAGAAAGTTGAATATTATCAATACAAGGGAACCCCATCCAAAAAATTGTCTCTCCGAACTTCTGAAGCTGAGTCCTCGAAGCTTGTCACTCTAGAGAAGGATGAGGAGAAGGATGAAGAGAAAGGTGAAGAGAACGGTGAAGAAGAATTTGATAAATTTTCTAAATAAGTAAGTCTAAATCATGATTTCATTCATCTCGAGAATGATGAGGCTAGAAATAATATAGAAGAAGTAGATGAAGATAGAGTTGTGCAACTGTCTGACAGCGAGCATGAATCCCATGATGAGGAAGCCGTACCGAGAATTGATAAGGGTAAACAATTGTTTGTTGATACTCCTAGAAAATATATAGTGAAGAAGAAGTAAGTTGAAGGAAATTCAAAGAGAAAAATTGTTGAGCTAGAAAAACAATCATCACCAAGTAAAGTCTCATATTCTAAATCATCTTCACTTGGGCATGATTTTGTTGAACAATCCTTGAAGAAGCTAGTCGACTCCATTCTGACTTTTTCAAGCATAGACTCTAGATTCGAGATGTTTCAACATTATCTTAATCATAAATTAGATTCGGTGTCCATGGTGATGGAAAAGTGTGTCAAGATGGAATCAGATTTCAAAACTTTCCTCATAGGCTACGAAGGTCACAGAAAGTCATGTAAGAAGATAGCCCACTGGTCAAAGAGGTCAATACAAGAAATGAGTGAGCTTGATCAATTTCAAGAAGATGTCAAGGAAGATTTTGATACTAAAGACTCCAAAATCAAGAATCTTATATACATATTTAAGGAAAAGCTAAATCTTGAACAAAATTGACGAATCCAGGATGTCAAAGATCTGAATGGAAAGCTGAATTATGTTGTCCAAAGTTGGAAAATAGAGAGAGATCTTTGGATTGAGTTTGAAGAGAAGCTTGTTAAGAAAGATGAGTTTTTGATGGCTCAAGCAGAAGTTCTTAAGTCTCAGGAATAGAGAATCAAAGCTCTATAGAAGAAATCTGAGGAATATCACAAGGAATTCAAGAAGTTGAAAACCATTGTGAAGAAGTTGATACCCAAGGAAAAAGAAGCAATATAGATCCAAATCTTATCTTTTGTTGTATCTGTTTTTCCTTGTACAAATTATTTAAATCTTAATGAAATTTGTGGTTGCTTGGTTTGTTTGGTTGTTTGTACTAATATTTCCATTACTATATTGTTTTTCCATTCCCTCGAACTCTTTTTAAAAATCACAAAGGGGGAGAAGAAAAAAGAATTCTAAGGGGGATAAGGAAAAATAATTCTAAGTAAAGAAGAAATATCCCTAAGTAAGGGGGAGTTTATCTAAGGGGTAGTTATCATTACGAATATTTCCACATTCAAATGAAGATTCTCATTCCGGAAATCTAGAATATGATCCTTAGTGTTCCAAAGCCTAAGGGGGAGTTAGTCGTATTCACCATTGTCCATGAATAAAGGGAGATAAGTTTTATTTTCAAAGTTTAGTAAAATACTTTCAAAGTCCTTATATTCTTTTTCGTAAGGATGTTTGTGCTTTCCAAAAAGGGGGAGATTGTTGATTCAATATGGTTTTCCTTATGAATTTTCCATTACTTCATACTTGGGGTGACTGTTAAGTAATTAAGGTGTCCTTATGACTTTAACCTTCCTTCTTTTTTTGAAAATCACAAACACCTTATATTAAGGAAAATATCTTTTTACCCTATGTTTTTATTCTATAAGGAAAAATATCATTTCCCAAGAAAATTTTTCCTTACCATGTTTTCATTGCTCATATCATAATTTTCCTAAGTGTAAAATTTGGATTATAACCAAAACCTAGGAATCCTATAATTACCTAGATATGAAGCATTCTGTTTTAGGTTCTGAATTGTCAGAATTCTGGTTATGAACTCTTCTGAGTTCTGACTCCGAATTCTGAATATGAATTTAGGATACAAACTCTTTAGAGTTCTGAATCTGAATTATGAATATGAATTCTGGATACGAACTCTTCAGAGTTCTGACTATAAATTTTGAATCAGAATACTGGTCACGAACTCTTCTGAGTTCTAACTCCGAATTCTTAATATGAATTCTGGATACGAACTCTTCAGAGTTATGACTTCGAATTCTGAATACAAATTCTGGACACGAACTCTTTAGAGTTCTAACTCCGAATTTTGAATACGAATTCTGGATATGAACTTATCTGAGTTCTGACTCCGAATTCTCATGAACTCTGACTCCGAACTTTGTAAGTTCATGTTCTGAATACTTATGAATCCATATTCCGAATTTCCTTGAAATTATGACTCCGGAATTCTATAGAATTCAGGTTCTGAATTCCTAGAAAACTGAATCCAAATATCCTTGTATTATAGACTCCGAATTCAATTTTTTGTTAGACTCTGAACTTTCATTTAATTACATTCCGAATATCAGATTTTAGTTATGCTTACACTTGTTTTGTTATAAAACGATGTCATGCTTTCAGTTACTCACTAACCGTTGTTTGAGTGACACGTGTACAGGTCCCTCTGAAATTCAAGGAGAAATATGACCATTGGAGGAGGGAGATGACCGTTGAAGCCGTGCCTATAAATAGGAGCTCATTTGAAAGAGCTCAAGATGGTTCTGTGACTCTAGAGACCACATGCTGTTGAAGTGATTTCTAGAGAGAGACTCTCATTGCTTTGTGCGTACTGAACTACTTGTTTAGTTTTTCTTTGTGAAACTCTAATTTTTGCTGTATAAAATCGAGGGCTTCTGAGGATAGGAAGACAGAGGTGCAGACTACCTTGAAGTTGAGGGCTTCCTTGCTAAGGAAGACCGAGGTGCCGACTACCTGATAGTTGAGGGCTTGCGGGGATAGCAAGGCATACTCCAATCTTCATATCGAGGGCTTACCTTGGTGTGGGTAAGACATAATTTCTTGAAAGTATAAATCAAGGGACCTTTATCCAATGTTATTGGATACCCTTATCTTTGGGTTAAAAGATTCACTACTTGTTACTTGATTTGTTACAAGTTTTACCATATATTTTTATTTTTGTTGAAATTATAACTATCTTATACTTCCTTATACTTGTACTCTAATTTAGTTATATTCTATATGCTTTAAGGTAGAATATTAGTTGTTGTAAACTTTTGTTAATTTTCATTTCCGGAATCACTTTTCTGGAATCAATAAAGTTATTAGATCTTAGAGGTGTTGTGAATTTTGGTTATGTAAAAATTTCCTTAGGGATTTTTAAAGGGTACAATTCACCCCCTCTTGTATTTGAGCATCTCATGTATATATATTTGATCCTACATTTGGTATTATAGAGTATATCATACTCACATAACATCTCAACACTTGCTACCTTGTTCAAGGGTGTGAACTATCTTCAGACCCTTCTCTTAAGGGTGATGTTATTCTATGCTCGGCTTCAGTTCCTTGTGCTCTGAAAGGTGGGATTTCCTTTCTGGTGGTTAAGTGTTTTGTTTCCCCTAGACTCATTTATTTTTTCTTGAAGAGGATTTTTTCAGAGGTGTGTCTGTATGGGTCAAGACCTTCTCCTTCAGGTCTTCTAGTTTTGTCTCCCCTATTCTCTGGTTCGCCTTTGGTCTCCCCGGATGTTCCAATAGAGGTCTCTGATGCTGTTCAACTTGTATGCTTTGTGCACCCTGAGTCCCTTACCCAAGAGATTAGTTAGGATCTGTAGTTTATTATCAATCCATGTTCCCCCTCATATTTGAAGGATCCTACCTTATTTGGTTTGAAGCCCAACTGTGTGTCAAAATCTTACCCTGCTAGATCTGCATACACGATTGGTGTGAGGATGTTTTCCAGTGAGGGAATTTGTACTCATTTTCATGCAAGGTTACACAAGGAGAGATCCTTCTCCCATTTACAACGTGCTGTTAGTTCTGGAGCCAAATCCATAGCACTTTCCTTCCAATGATTCCTATCCTTATATGGAATGCTCGTGGACTCGGTTCCCAGGTGAAGGCAGATTTCATTGCCTTTGAAATAAGGGAACATAAGGTTGTGATTATGGCCATTATTGAACACAAGAAAAATCCTACCAGGATTCAAGATTTTATGTTGAAGATCATGATACATGGATCCCTGTATGATACTCCAAATAATAGTAATATTTGGATCTTTTTGAACAAGCATACTTCTGTGGAAATGGTGCAAGCTGGGGACCATTTTATTACTACCAAGGTGACTTCAAGAGTCTACCGCTTCTTCATGACTGGTGTTTATAGGAGCTGGGATACTCTTTAAAGGAACAAACTCTAGAGTGATTTAAACGGATTTATCCCAGGCAACTTCCCATGGTTTGTCAGAGGGGAATTTAATATTGTTGCTTCCCCAGAAAAAAGGAAAGACCGAGGGTCTTTTTAGAGGAACGCCAGTAGTGAGTTTAATCATTTCATGGATGGGAAAGGCTTGTCTGATCTGGCATACTTAGGGGATGATTTTACCTGGTGAAATAACCAAAGGGGATCTCACCGCTCGTGGAGATATCTGGATAGGTGTTTGGCCAACATGGAATCCATTTCTATGTTCTCTACCTCAAAAGTGTGGCACTTTGTCCGAGGTATCTCTGACCATTCCCCCCTTTTGCTTTTGATTTATTCTGGGTAGGACCATTGAGAGAGATTCTTTTTTATGCAATAGTGGGTGACCAAGATAGGTTATCAGGAACTGGTTCGTGATATTTTGAATTCTTCGGGACAAGTTAACTTTTGGCTTTCAATCTATGATAAACTAAGACGCCTTGAGCTTTGTCTCCTTTAGTGGGAAAAAGATATACCTTGGGTTGATAGTGATATTGATGGCTCCCTTCAGGTAGTTGAAAGTCTTGAACTGAGGTTGGAAGAAAATTAGAATGATCAATCTTTTGAGGAGCTTTCTAACAGAAATGATTCTCTTAGTGAATTTCTTCTGGCTTAGGAACAACAGGCCAGGGAAGCCTCAAGAATCAAATGGCTCAGAGAAGGGGATGGAAATACTTCATTCATTCATGCATGAATTAATGAAAGAAAGAGACCTAGCAAGCCAAATATTCTTTTGGAAGATGGTTCTTACACAGATGATCGAGATGTTGTAGGAGGTATGGCCCACTCATATTTCAAGGATCTACTGGCTGGTCCTAATGTTCGCATGCCCAATGGGTACCCAGGAAGAGACAATAGGTTCTTTTATGGTCTTCCCAAATGTGTCTATGCTCAGGAAAATGAGAGGCTTAGTTCTTTAACAGATTAAAAGGAAGACTTCACAGCCATGATGAACCTCCATCCAGACAGTGCTTCGGGACCTGATGGCTTCTCGGTCTCCTTCTATTGTGGATCATGGGAGGTGGTGAAGGCGGATATCATTGTAGGGATTCAAGACTTCTTCAAGGGAGGTAAACTGCTGAGGTTTTCCTGTGCTACAACCATGGTCCTTATTCCTAAGAATCAGAGTCCCTCCTCAATCATGCAGTACAGACCGGTGAGCATGTGCAATTTCCCCGTAAAAAGCCCTTGTGGGTGTGATTAATGCTAGACTGTCCAATTATCTCCCTCGATAGATCTCCATAGAGCAGCATGGTTTTGTGAGGGGCCATTCTATCTAAGGGGTCATTGCCCTTTCTCATGAACTTATAAGGGATATTAAATTTAAAACCCAAGGATCAAATGTCTCTCTCAAGTTGGATATGAACAAAGCATATGATCATGTGGAGTGGGGATTCATCAGTAAGGTTCTAGATCGTATGGGATTTTCTCCCTGGAATATTTTCTTTATTTTTAGATGTTTTAGCACTCTGTGGATGGATGTATCCTTTCTAGGAAAGTCATATGGTTTATTTAAGGCCATTTGAGGCCCCCGTCAAGGTGATCCTTTTTCTCCAAGCATCTTCATCCTCACCCAGGAGGTCCTGAGTAGGATCATTCTAAGAAGCATCAATAATGGTAACATTCTTGCATACCTAAGGAGTATGAGGGATATGACCATTTACCATATTATGTTCACTAACGATACTCTTGTGTTTATTAATGCTGAAAAATATCTATTTTTTGTTTGAATAGGATTCTAGAAGAGTACTGCTACTGGAGTGGTCAACTTATCAACAAAGAGAAAAGTTTCTCTTTTATATCAAACAAATGTTCCCCATGTCAGATTTCTAATATTCAAATTAAACTTGCCATGCAAAGAGGATTTTTTTCCATGTACCACCTTAGGGAACCAATTTCCCCTGTTAGAGTTTGGATTCAAGACTTTTAATTCCTTACCAACAAGATTGCGGATCACATTCACAACTAAAAAAACAGGTATTTATCATTTTGTGGCCGTATATCTCTCATTAACAGTGTGATTTTGGCCACTCTAGTTCATGATCTTTCGGCGGTTATACCTCCAAAGGGTGTTATCTCCAGCATTGACAAACTTCTGGCCGGTTTCATCTGGGATCCTCTTGTGGAATGGAAAAAACACTGGGCCTCTTGGAGTAAAGTGGAAAGGCCTTATAGGGAAGGTGGCATTAATGTGCATAGTTTGTCTGACACTCTTAGTAGTATGAAGGCTAAATTGTCTTGGGAAATTTTGGATCATAGTACCCTATGTGGGAAATCTATGCATCATCTGTTTCGCTTCCAGCCCTTGGTGGAGGGAAGGGGTTCTCTTTTATGGACTAATATTCCATAAATCATCTCTGAGCTTCACTGCCACTATCAATGGGTCAAAGGGAGGGGTGAAAATTTCTTCTGGTATTATAACTAGGTGGGGAGAGTGTTGGGTTTCCCTAGTTTCCCTGCTCCTTTAATCTCCTTTCGGGAAGCCAGCTTGTACCCGGGCATTATACACACAGTGCTGGATGAGGAGTAGAAAGCCCTTTTCAATATCATCATCCTTTCTCATGACCCTGACCGGTGTGTCTTCACTCCTTCCTCCTAGGGGGTTTTTTCTGCTCGAGATATCCAACGTATTAGAAGCACCGTAGAAGCTCAGGATGACTGGAACGACCTTCTATGGAACAAAGATGTGCCCTCAAAATACAACTTTCTCTTATGGAGGATAATACATCAATCCGTCCCTACTAACGATAATATTATGTGCTTTAGAATCCCATTTCTTTCTCGGTGCTCATGTTGTACAACCTCTAAGGAGGAAACAACTGATCACCTCTTCTTCTTGGGTTACTGGGTGGTTTCCATCTGGGGTTTCGTTAGTGACTTTACAGGGTATCACGTTTCTTTTCTGGAGGCCCTCCCGTTCTTGGAAAAATGGTTTCACGGAGCGGGAGTCAAAGGTCCCGATAGGACGACTCATTCTCTAATTCTCCAAGCTGGGTGCTGGTCGATTTGGAAAGACAGAAATAAGTCTATATTTGAGGGGACTCATGCTTCGGGTAAGTCTATTATCATCTAGACAAAATCCATCCTTACTGATCTGGTCCGCCTTCACATCAATTGTTGGGGCACACCCTCCTTCAGCTAGTTGGTTTCCAGTCCTCATGAAGCCCAACTGAGTGTGAATATCAATAGAGGTATTTGGGTTTTCTGTTCTCCCCCCCTCTGGGGCCTTAAACTCAACACTGATGGGTCTTATTCCATGGGTGTCTTGCATGGGGGTGGGGTTGTTTGAGACTCATGGGGTTCGGTCCTTATGGCCTTCTCCTCCTGTTTAATCAACGACTCCTCTCTCCAGGCCAAAGCTAAGGGCATTCTCATAGGGGTTACCCTTTTTCATTAGAAGTGTCTTGATCTTTTTGAGGTTGAAAAAGATTCTAAAATTATCCATGATGTCCTGAATGATATACGCTCCCCTCCTTGGTCCATTCTCTACATTATCAAAAAGTGCAAAGATATGCTCGATAATAGAACCAAAATTAGTCACTCTTGGAGTGAGGGTAACCAAGTGGCGGATCACCTTGATTCTATGAACATCCTTGGTCCTGACCCTATTTTTGGCATGATCTTTCCACCTTGGAGCCTGAAGGGGTCAATTTGATTAGAGGGGATGCCCTTGGTTTTCACTATTGCAGACCTCCTAAGGCTGCTTGTTTCACATGTTTGTATGTTTTTTTGTTTGTCTGGTTTGTTTGTATTCATAATAAAAAAGTAACTTTGATGATGATAGTGACACAATTATTTTTCAGATTCTATAAGAAATGGATATGATTCTCAATTAATTTTTATATCTAACTTAGACATGAAATGGGGATGCATTAGGTAGTTAAATATATGACATCATAGGTAGTTATTTTATTGAGATTTAACTATTATGAATGGGAGGAGTGGTCTCCTATTAATACGACACATAATCCTAGGACTAATCAGATAATTTACATGACCATTTCAGTTGATTTGTCTAGAGGTATAGTTTAAGAGTGTGCTTCTTGCAAATTAATTATGATTAAAAAAAGTGGTTGTTATGTACCGTTTTGAGTATAATGTTTAAAATAAATTCATTACTTAGGGATGTGATAATGGTATTTTATGTTATTTGGTTTGATTTTGAAATGGGTATGATCTTAGTTCTTCCTTGTCATTGTGATCTTAGCATTCTATTTATCATAATTATACTTGGTTAGAATATAAGGCATGCCAATTATTGAATTTTTTGAAGGTTATATAACACAAGGGGTTATGTATATGATTATTTATAATTTATATTGATTATATGCATCAAATTATTAATAATTATGTTTTTTATTGTTTGGATAGGTGTTCAGTTCTTTGGGGACCTTATGAGTAATAAGATGGTTTCTTATATATAGTAGCGGAGTATATGAATCTATAGTTTTACATAACTGATGGATGCTAATTCATTAAATTCTTGAGAAACATAATTAATCATCATGCATATGGTATGATAATGAATTAAATGGCCCTATAAATATGAAGGATACAATTACATGATTAAGGAATGAGTTAAAAACTAATACAATCAACTCATGTATGTGATGATCAATGACCATTTTAGTGAAAATATATGAGGTGATATGGAAAAAAGATTTAGTGAAATAGATAGGGTATAAAAAATATTGCTTTTATCATTGATGAATAGAGTATTTCCTCAAACTCATCTAGTTGGACATTAATGTATAGTAATTAAATAATACTAGAACTGGGTAGAGTAAACATTAGTTTTGAGTGTAAAAGTCATTTAGAAGTGAGTGTAGTCAATAATATAGAGACATATTATTTAGATTTAGGTGTTGTGGTGATATATCATTAGTATAATTATAAAATTCTATTATTAAAAACTATTCCACTATGGAACCTAGGTTGAGGCTTGGAGGATGGGTTTATCAAGTAATAATGAGTAGGAATTGTGTGTATTAGCATTCTACTATTGATGCAATATGAGTAATTACATTTTTATCAACTATGTATATGGTAAAACTTATGGAACGAAATACATTATTGGTTGATTATGATTATTATCCATACTTCAAATATAATTTTGAAACCATGTACTAAAATTATTAAAAGAACCAAACTAGTGGAGATAAAGTTTTCATATTAACTCTAGGATTAAAGAGTGCTAAATATATAAAATTGGTTATTGATAGAACAATTTATGTAATGAGTTATAGTGTACATGTAATTTTATTGTATTCTATAACTAAAAAGAATGATATTTCACGATTAATATTATTGGGGAGAACAAGTATATTAAATATTGGGACTCATATGATATTTTTATGATCAATTCAATGATGAATGTATTTTTCTCATGAGAACATTCTTTGATATGAGACTATGAATTTGGTTGAGAATGGCTAAAATATGCGTACGTATCATAATAAGAAAGTAGTGATCTTCGAAACACTAATGAAACATATCATTGATGTCTGAAATCATCCGTGGTAGATTCCATTAATGTATCTAGGAGTGGTACATTGTTGTAGAGTTAGTGAATTTAGTCAATTATGTGATGCATGGATCATCTAGTTTTTAGAGGCAGTAAGTGTAATGAGGTACATGATTCTTTTATTTTCACATTTCTGGACATTATCACATTTAAATAAATAAAATGACATTATTTGGGAAATGATAACTTAACCATTGGACTAGAGTATAACCTATTTTATGTTTGGAGAATTTAATAAGTTCAGGTGTGGCGATAACATGTCAATAACCAATGGAACCTCATGAATTATAACATAAATCATATTTCAACTAATAACATGGATTTTTTTTTATAAAATTAAATTATTTTTTCAATGACGAGAAGTGTTATTATAAGGATTTTTTTAGTAACGAACCCTTGTATGTGATTGTTGAGTGGAAACAATAAAAGTTTTAATGAATGTAAAATCAATTTCATTTTGAATTTTTTATTCAAATTTAGAAAATTTAGTTGTTGATCAATTTTTGATGATTATTATGAGATTTTTTATATTTATGTGTGGGTATGAGAGAATAATAGTGGAAATATGAGTGTCAAGTGAATCATGTGGTGGGGCTTGGTAGAAATAGGGAGCCAATGAAACCCCAGTGATATCCCACTAGGGTTCTAGTGGGTCTATTGGACCCCACATTTTGTGGGGGTCTGATGGGAATTTATAGGATTTCTTTTTTTCATTCTCCAATTTCCTCTTCCAATAGGCTGAATAGATGTCATATATCATCCTTTTAGTTTATTCTCCCTTTCATCCTCCATTATTGAACTATGATTCAAAATCACGACTTCTTCATCAATTAAGATGAGGTATCTTACATCCCTACCACCTTTAATTATTATACCTTTTCTCATATTTTTTGTTTTTTGGTTATGGATTTCATCATCATTACACCAGATGAAGGTGGAGTGACATTGGAATGTTATGTTTTTATTGAATATTATAGAGGCTAAGGGAGGATGAACATAGTTCTTTGCATGTTGTTTCATTAAGGAAATCTATTGATTTTGTTATTCAATAATAATCAATTATTTTATATGAAATTTAAATCTAATGAATATGAAAATTTATACATTTTTTTATTCTAGATGTTTAGGTGGATGTAGTATTGGGTTTTACCCTTTTTCTTAAGGTTTTAGCATCATTATGTCACCTGATGAGATATTCCTAGGTAAAATATGGAATAATTAATAATAAAATTAATTATGTTACACAGCTATAACTGAATATAATTATTTAATGTTTACTATTGATCTTAATAGGGCCTTGTAGATATGGAATTTTTTGACAAATTCTTGGATGAAATTTGGAAGTGGTGGGAAGCATCGTAGAAGAAGATAAATCCATGCTTATGGTAGGTGGTCCATAATACTATGTCTCTTATATAAAGTTTTATTTATTTTCAAGAACACATGTTAGGTTACATTGGCATGTTCAATTTAAAATTAGATAAAAGTTATAAGGTTGAGTAATACTATATATCAAGTGCTATGATAGTGATGGTGAACCTATATGTATTTACATGGATCTTTAGTATCTCATTAACCCTATCAGGTTATAACATTTGGTTTTATTTGTGAGATTATCCACAAGGTATTTCCAACCATTTATAAATGACTATTAATAGTAAGAAAGTTTTTTATATAAGGTGACATAATAAATCAATGAGAGGGATAGGATATGTTTTATATATAAAAAGGTTTCTTTTTAAACATTATAGGGAATTAGTAATCCATGATAGATATTCTTGGGGTTTGTTTCAGGATATTATGATTATCCTTATTAGAATAAATGGATGCGTGAAAGGTTATTTTCCATGGGTTGAATCTATTTCTAATTAATAGTGATGATTTCACCCTCAGTTGAGAAATATGACACATTTTTATGAATCTTTGGTCTAAGTAACCAAGAGACGGTTGAATAGTATAATGGATCATAGACAATGGATGGAACATAGTTAGGCATCCTTCATTTATTAATTGATGATAATTATTTTTTTGTTGGTTTATTTATTAATGGATTCGTCAATTTTAGGATGGAAAAGTACCACATGTATTTTACTCAATGAATTCCATTATCGAATATACTTTATCAAAATACCTTTTGATTATATATCAAGGTGGGGATACTTGAATCATCATATCTAGATATAATGAATTCTGAAAATTCATCATAATTTTATCCCATATTTTATTATATATTTATTTGGAATTTACATTATCTCAATCATTGATGTTTTATAAATTTCCATATACTGGAATGTTTTCATCTCTTTTACAATCTTGAATCTCTAAGATTAGATGCATTCTGATATAGTTTATAAAAAGACATTAACTTATCTGTATTCTTTCCAACAAATGGTGTTATTTTTTAGGGAATGAATGTGGTTTCTAGACCTAATGGTCATGAATATGTTTATTATGATCATATAGGTTGGATTCTATCTCAATAAATATTGATATTGTCAATTTAGATGTTACAAATCTTTAAAAATACCAAATTGTTGAATATTTCCAAATACATAGCAGATTTTACCACATCATATTGATGTTCGGATATTTTTAGACCAGAGATGACATCCATGTCATCTATTAAATAGTGATCGGAGATTCATTATGTACTACTATTTGAAAATTAGTTCAAATCACTAATAATTAGTGGTTGACAATTTATCATACTCATTTTCATGATTATTTTTAGAATTTCATTTATTTATTTAAAATAGTACTGGTATAAACCACCACATTTGATATTATATTACTTTTTGAATAAATTATTTTTTCGACTATAATAATGATCATTCTCATCATCAAATTTGTTTTAAAGGATTCTACGTAATTAAAAACTATTATTAATTAGGTATAGGTGGATTTAACCATTTATAAATGAGTAGGGATTGATATTTTGATTAAAAGTATTTTAAAAAACCATTAATATCAAGAAAATTCTAGAAATTAAGAATATTTCTATTGAATGTGCTGCTTCTTTAAATATAAAAAATTATATTTAATAAAAAACTACAAAGAAAATTCAATTTTATATAAATTAAATTAAATAACGATAACCACCATTGTTCTTATCTAGTTTATAGGTAACACATAATTCAATATATACTAATTTAGGTTATAGATTAATTTTTTTTAGAATTATTCATGTTTTCCCACATAAAAACTAAAAATAATTTGACTATGATTATCCACCGTGACCACTACACTACTTGACCGAATATCTCTGCCCAACTTCATAATGAATCACACTCAAGCCATATATAATTTTTCCCTACTATTAGCCTTGAGTTCCTGATAACAATTGTCACGAACCAACCCGGGTCGACCCTGAACCGGTCACCCGAGCCGGTCCGCGACAAGTCCCGAGGGGCGTTCCCGATCCCCCCGGGATGGCAACCAGTGCCGGGCATTAAGACTTGATCGTTAGGAATGATTTCAGCCCAAAACAAAAGTAAATAGAACAGAATAAACAAACACTAACAGCGGAAAAGAAATAAAAACCACACAACCACGTACCTCCATGTGACCTCTCAGGTCACCACCCAACTAGAGAGCAACCTCGCTCCAACACTGAGCGACTCAAAACAGAAGACCTGTGACTGAAATGGTAAAAGATAGGCATGAGCACAAAAGTACTCAGTAGGTGAGCCCAACAACAAAATCCCAAAGCACTGCCAGTAAATATAGAATCTACATAATCCAGGTTTGAACTATAATGTATAAAAGTAAGTTTTCACAATGCTTTACTTGAAAATCAAACACGAGACATTTCCCTTATTCCTTTTTAAAAGTTGGTTCCATTCCATTAGTTTTAAACTCATTCTGATAAGTAAAGTGTTACATTTCCAAATCTTACCCAAAGAGAATAAAACATTTTCATTTGAAAACCATTTTTCCAAAAATCTAACAGTACAGGCTGTGAAGGATGACTGAAAGTAAACAAGCAGGGAAAACAAGTGCAAGTAAAGGTAAACAGGCAAGGAAAACCAAGTGAAAGCAAAAGTAAACCAGAAGTTATCAGCAATAACCATGGGTGATCCTGAACATCCCTAGAAAACCCCTGGACGTACTCGGGTTCAGACTACCTGCCGTCATGGTACTCCATAGTCAATAACCAACTGGCCGCCCTAACAGCCAACCAGTGGCACATCCCTCCTGGCCTGTCTGTAACTCCAGGGGGTACTAACCCGTCTAATCAGGGTTAGCAAGCAACCGTCACTCGATAATCTACAAGACGCCCAGGAACCCATAGTAGTTTTTGTAACACTGTGTAAGTGGGAGACCCGCGCACGCGTGACTCATCTCACCGCACTTGCCAACCCCTTACACGGACATCGCTACACGACAACCCTCGAAGGGAAGTCCCCCTGTAGAAATGCCCTCACAAGTACGTATATATATATATAATCACTTCACATTTGATAAAGTGCCAACCGGGCCGTCATGTCACTTACATTTTGAACATCTAATACCAAAGCATTTTAAAGAGGGATGACACACGCCATTTCATTGAAAACCAGAAACGCACTTAGAAATTTATTTAAGAAACTCAAATCAGCATCTTAAACCTGGAACACATTTGTTTCACAAGTAGAGTCACTTTCCAATCACCAAACACACCCCACTTTTATCAAGAGCCAAACGGGCCTTTAATCATTTTTTTTGAAGGAACACCATTTCCCAAATGAAAACCAAACTTTTGTTCGCGTAACAAAGGAAAACATCTTTCATCAACCAAGAGCCACACATAAGGTTTCCAAACAAGTTCAAAGGTCACACGACGTTTTCTCTAATCAAGGTTCTAAGAAAACACCACTTTCCATAAGCAATACATCTACAAATTCACACACGCCAAAAACATTTCAAAACACAATTTAACATGACTTTCATTATTCAGGAGGAACCATTTAGCAATACTACCATGGAAGCACAAAACTAAATCCAAGAAGAACACTTTCAATGAAATGCTAGAATTAAAAACGACTTTTATCATCAGCAGATCACCACACTATAAAAACTACTAAATATTCTTTTAAATTTACTGAAATTCAATTAAAGGCAAGGAATAAACAAATTCTTAATTTAAAGGCGAGTGCAATGGGAGACCTACCTCAAGATCCAAGCGTGGCGGTAAAACGACCTTGGAACCAAGGCGCGATGACACGACGTGTGTCCGAAGCCACGTGATAAGGTCCGACACTCTCGAAACTGAGGCACGGAGACGGCGGAACCCCGGAAACAAGGCGCAGCGATGGCGCTCTCTCGGAAATGCCCTGCGCGGTTCTTAAAATCCTAAACCTACCAAAAACAAATATAAATTGATGAAGAAAACCCCTGACAAAGCACAAGTAAATGCCAGAGTAATAATAATGTGAAAATAATAATAATAATAATAGTATTATAATAAGCATAACCATAATAATAACAATATCATAACAGAATAATAACTTAATAATATTAACTTGAAAATAATAAAAATAATAATAATCTTAATCTTAATAATATATTAATAATAATAATATAATAATAATAATAACATACTTTAATAACAAGAATGATATAAGAATAATAATTTAGTAAGTATAATAATAATATAACAATAATAACAATAATGATATAATAAAAATAATAATAATAGAATAATATCAACATAATAATAATATAATAATAATATAATCACAATAATAATAATATAATGATGATAAAATAATCATAATAATAACATAGCAATAATAATAAAAAATAATAATAACTTAATAACATGATAATAATAATAATAATAATAATAATAATAATAATAATAACAATGGTTATAATATGATAATAATATTAATGACAAAAATGATAAACGTTATATATAAAAATAAGATTATAATAAAAATAAATAAATAATTAACAAATACTAAAGATATATATATAAATAAATGATTGATTGAATAAATAAACTAATTAATGAATAAACAAATACTCAAAAGAATAGAATAAATGAAAGAAATAAAATAATGAAATAATACTTAAATCAATAAATAAACAAAACAAAATAAAATAAAAACTCACCGGAGCAGGAGAAGCGGGACGCCAGGAGCTGGTCGCGCGGAGGGATCGCCGGAGGAAGGGGGGTGCCGGGGTTGGCTGCGGATGCGGCAAAGGGGAACAGGAGCCGGGAGGCCGGGACGGCTGCGAGAGGGGTGCGGCGGTCGGGGTCGGCGCAAGGCGAGAGGGTGGAGCAGGCTGGGAGCAGCAGGGGAGGGCCGGAAACAGGGAGGCCGGCTCGACGGGAGGCGGCTGGAGGAAGGGTGCACCGGGGATTTGGGAGCTGGACGGAGGTGGGGCTCGGGGTCACGCGGGTGTGGCGGTGGGCACGGGGGGAGCGAAGGTGCGGCCTCGGGACGGGGAGGCCGGGGCGGCGCGGGGCGTGCAGGAAGGAGGGGACGGCGCGGGCCGGAGCTGGCTGGGCGAGGGCGGTCGGCTGGCCGGCACAAGGCAGAGGAAACGCCGGGGGCGGCTGCGGCTGGGCGAGGCAGAGGGTGCGCAAGGGGAAGCCGGGATGAGGCTGGGCGTGAAGGCCGGCGGCGAGGTCGGGCGCGGACAGGGGCCGGGGCAGTGGGACGTCGGTGGTCGGGGTCCGGGTCGAGGGGACGTCGGACATCTGAGAGAGCCGGAGGCGGAGCTGGGATGTGCGCCGGGGCAAAGGCTGAACGTGGATGCGGCAAGGCGGAGGGCGGTGGTGCGGTGCCAGATGCAGGAGGCAGGGCAAGGCGGGTCGTCGACAAGGCGGAGCTGAAGGGCCGGGATGGAGGCGGAGAAGCGCGGCCAGATGTCGGAGACTGGAACGGTAGCGGGGCGATGCGGTAGGGCGCGCTGGGAAGAAATTCACCTGGGCGAGGAGGGGGAGAAGGTGAGCGGGAGAGAGGGTGAGAGAAGAGGGAGGAGAGAAGAGGGAGGCGGCTACGGGAGGTTAGGGTTAGCTCTAGGTTTATATATATATATATATAATTGATAATAATAATAATAAAAGGATAAATGAAAATAATGAAAACTAATCTAAATGAAAATAAAATTTTATAACAAAATATTAGTAAAACCTTATAATAATAATAATAAAACTTTATAATAATAATAATAACAATAAAATAATAAGTTAGCTAATTATAATAATAATTATTATAACCAAAGTATTTAGAATAATAAAACCACTAAAAAAAATAATAATAAGAAAACACACATATATAAACACAAATATATATCTAGATATATGTATATACATATACCTTTATAAAAACATATAAACATAAATACAACAAACATATATGTATATACATACATATATATACATAACATATACTCATATATAAACACATATAAAATTAAAAATAAATACAATAGTAATAACACAATTTAAATAGTGAGAATAATAAAATGTCAACGCAAAAACATTAGTATTTAAAACACCGGGTGAGCACATAGTCACCCGGGCTGAAAGCACGGTAACTGCTAGCGATGCGGTGACCGCGCACCGGCGCAAAACCACCAATCGAAATTAAACTCCGAAAAATTTAAATCGGGACCAAGAGAGGAGAAAAATTACTGATGTCCGCGGTCGGGGTGTGACAATTCTCCCCACCACAGACACTTTCTGCCCCCAGAAAGTCACCAGGTCACAAGTCAGCCAAAAATCCAAGTCTATGCCCAACAGTACTGAAGAAAACTGAAGTTCTCGGGGATGACCTTACTCTACACAGGTCACACCCGACCGATTCAAGAGAAAACTGGGGTCCGAGGGTGAGGGGAGAGCCCGAAGGGGTTCTCCCCACCACAAGAACTCAACTAGTGCCGAAAAGAAGACCATTTAAAGAGACAACCCTAGAAAAAAGGGGGGGGGGGGTCAACGCGGGAACTCCCAACCAATTCAAACCAACTCTTATAGCACGAGTGAAAAACAGCACCTCCGTCAAGACATTAAATCCTCGACCAGAGTCAACAACCTTCAACACCAGGGAAAACCTATAGAAAAACATTTAACCGACATCAAAATGGAGACATGATCCACCGTAGTCCACAAAAAATAACCACATCGACAACATAACTAAAACGAGGTCAACCCACACGAGAGTCAAACACACTTTTAAGAAGGACACACGATTCGGAATATTACATTCTCATGACAAGTCCGCTTAGATTTATCATAGAACAAGTCCATTGCCACTTTTTAGAAAAAAAACACATTTACATAAACCAGACTACTTGGATTATAATAGAACAAGTCCATGATTACTTCATATCAAAACAACATGCTTACAACGATGCTAAAACCTTAACAACAGCGAACGAGTACAAAAGATATTAATTGTTCCACTGCTAACACAGAACACGAAACCTGGACCAAGGCTTCACAACCCTGGGGACTCCTGACTGTGCGCGAGCTTCACCCCGAGACTTGTGGCTGGGGCTCTGATGGCTGAAGCATCTTCTGCCTCACAGTCAGGTACTGACATTCTCCCATCACAGCTTCCTCTTCAAGTGACGCTTCTTGCAAAACTTCTCCAGATGACCCAGACAACCGCAGCGATGACACGTCTTCGGAGGGTTGCGACAAGACGGCTTTAAATGCCCGAAACGACCACACTGATAGAACACCATCGAACGATCTGATAAACTGGAAGCTGGAACCCAAGGGGATAACTCCTTAGGAACAGGTATCTCTGGCGCCTCTTCCTCACCAGAGGGGGAACTATTACGAACAACAACAGGGGACACTGAAGTATTAACCACCCGCACACCAGAAACTAACTTAGCCAAGAAAGCTTCCTCCACCAGCTTCTCGAAACAAAGGTATTTATAAGGGTGGACTCGCTCCTTGATCTCTGGACGAAGACCCCCAGTGAAAAGAGAGGCCTTCATGAGCTCATGCGATGCTACCTCTGGAGAAAAGGGAATCAGTTCCTTGAAATGGTCAACATATGCCTTCACCGTCCGTTGACCTTGTTGAATATGCACAAGCTCCCTCTTTTTCTCCAGCTTCACTTCCTCAGGTACAAACCCTTGGATGAAAACAATTCTAAAGACATCCCACGTCATTTCAACTTGCGCCGATGGTGGGGCAACCACCTTCCACTGGTCCAGAGCTGGGCCCTCGAACAACTTCATAATTGCACGAACCTTAACACTATCGGGAGTTCCCAACATTCTAAAGACACGTTCCACTTCCTCGAGCCATTCCACTGCCTCTAACGGACCCTGATCACCATGGAGAACAGGCAAAGTCTGAGGAGGACTAAAAACTGGGCATGACATATCCGAATCCTTAAAGACATTTCTGGGCGGCATTTCCTGAGCGACATATAAAACACAAGGCCAAAACCCACATCAAAACGAAGCAACATCAATAAAAGCGCCTTTCTCAAAAATAGTCAGCACCAGGACCAAACAAATACAACACAACCCAAAATAAAATCTCTTCTTTAAAATTCCCTTTTCATTTTTGATTTCAAAACCACCCTTTCTCAAGATCACTTTCCAAAAACCAATCCACTTTCAAACCAAAAGCTTTCCAAAACATTTCCTCTTTAAAACTAATTTAGAAAACAAGACCAAGCCCTTAATTTCAAATACACACCCAGGTAATCTCATGAACCGCTGCACATGTCTTTATCCACATTCCATTCATACGTGCGTCAACACACACTTTCCATGCATTCTCACACATGTGCAAACGTTCATAAAGAGGAACCGAGGTTTCAACCCAAATCATTCTTATCCAATTCCAAGCAAACAACAGATTTTCAAATCAAGAGATTTCAGTTTTAAAACCCATTTCATATATTTAAAGTCCTTTAGAAGAAACTAGTCCAATTTTCAAAAACATTTTTCATTCCCAACAACGCACTCACACAAACCAAAACAAAAGCAGGATCCAAATTTGCATCAACCACTGAAATGAGGGACTAGTAGTCACACTCAACCTGGCGACATGGTAGTGAGCCATGTCCCAAGTCAGTGTCGACCACTAGGAGGAATTCAAACCGTGTACTCAGACTCCACATGGGTCACTACTCCATGTGAAATCACGACGTAACATCGGCTTGCCTCCATTGTCATCTCTCAATCCAAGACAAACCAGAAAAGACAAGGACACAATTCCCGAACTACCCCTGGTAACTCGAGGATCAGTGCGAGCAAGAGTTCGCGACGCTCTTCCCGTACCTACCCCTCGAGTTCCGACAGTCCTAATCTCCTTCTACCGGACAACCCAAATAACAAGAACCACCTTTGATACCATTTTGTCACGAACCAACCCGGGTCGACCCTGAACCGGTCACCCGAGCCGGTCCGCGACAAGTCCCGAGGGGCGTTCCCGATCCCCCCGGGATGGCAACCAGTGCCGGGCATTAAGACTTGATCGTTGGGAACGATTTCAGCCCAAAACAAAAGTAAATAGAACAGAATAAACAAACACTAACAGCGGAAAAGAAATAAAAACCACACAACCACGTACCTCCATGTGACCTCTCAGGTCACCACCCAACTAGAGAGCAACCTCGCTCCAACACTGAGCGACTCAAAACAGAAGACCTGCGACTGAAATGGTAAAAGATAGGCGTGAGCACAAAAGTACTCAGTAGGTGAGCCCAACAACAAAATCCCAAAGCACTGCCAGTAAATATAGAATCTACATAATCCAGGTTTGAACTATAATGTATAAAAGTAAGTTTTCACAATGCTTTACTTGAAAATCAAACACGAGACATTTCCCTTATTCCTTTTTAAAAGTTGGTTCCATTCCATTAGTTTTAAACTCATTCT
Organism: Viscum album; assembly: GCA_963277665.1. NCBI lineage: Eukaryota > Viridiplantae > Streptophyta > Magnoliopsida > Santalales > Viscaceae > Viscum > Viscum album. The sequence continues at coordinate 916,699,062 of OY728130.1, read as the reverse complement.
GATAAGCAAAGTGTTACATTTCCAAATCTTACCCAAAGAGAATAAAAAATTTTCATTTGAAAACCATTTTTCCAAAAATCTAACAGTACAGGCTGTGAAGGATGACTGAAAGTAAACAAGAAAGGAAAACAAGTGCAAGTAAAGGTAAACAGGCAAGGAAAACCAAGTGCAAGCAAAAGTAAACCAGAAGTTATCAGCAATAACCATGGGTGATCCTGAACATCCCTAGAAAACCCCTGGACGTACTCGGGTTCAGACTACCTGCCGGCATGGTACTCCATAGTCAATAACCAACTGGCCGCCCTAACAGCCAACCAGTGGCACATCCCTCCTGGCCTGTCTGTAACTCCAGGGGGTACTAACCCGTCTAATCAGGGTTAGCAAGCAACCGTCACTCGATAATCTACAAGACGCCCAGGAACCCATAGTAGTTTTTGTAACACTGTGTAAGTGGGAGACCCGCGCACGCGTGACTCATCTCACCGCACTTGCCAACCCCTTACACGGACATCGCTACACGACAACCCTCGAAGGGAAGTCCCCCTGTAGAAATGCCCTCACAAGTACGTATATATATATATAATCACTTCACATTTGATAAAGTGCCAACCGGGCCGTCATGTCACTTACATTTTGAACATCTAAGACCAAAGAATTTTTAAAGAGGGATGACACACGCCATTTCATTGAAAACCAGAAACGCACTTAGAAATTTATTTAAGAAACTCAAATCAGCATCTTAAACCTGGAACACATTTGTTTCACAAGTAGAGTCACTTTCCAATCACCAAACGCACCCCACTTTTATCAAGAGCCAAACGGGCCTTTAATCATTTTTTTTGAAGGAACACCATTTCCCAAATGAAAACCAAACATTTGTTCGCGTAACAAAGGAAAACATCTTTCATCAACCAAGAGCCACACATAAGGTTTCCAAACAAGTTCAAAGGTCACACGACGTTTTCTCTAATCAAGGTTCTAAGAAAACACCACTTTCCATAAGCAATACATCTACAAATTCACACACGCCAAAAACATTTCAAAACACAATTTAACATGACTTTCATTATTCAGGAGGAACCATTTAGCAATACTACCATGGAAGCACAAAACTAAATCCAAGAAGAACACTTTCAATGAAACGCTAGAATTAAAAACGGCTTTTATCATCAGCAGATCACCACACTATAAAAACTACTAAATATTCTTTTAAATTTACTGAAATTCAATTAAAGGCAAGGAATAAAAAAATTCTTAATTTAAAGGCGAGTGCAATGGGAGACCTACCTCAAGATCCAAGCGTGGCGGTAAAACGACCTTGGAACCAAGGCGCGATGACACGACGTGTGTCCGAAGCCATGTGATAAGGTCCGACACTCTCGAAACTGAGGCACGGAGACAGCGGAACCCCGAAAACAAGGCGCAACGATGGCGCTCTCTCGGAAATGCCCTGCGCGGTTCTTAAAATCCTAAACCTACCAAAAACAAATATAAATTGATGAAGAAAACCCCTGACAAAGCACAAGTAAATGCCAGAGTAATAATAATGTGAAAATAATAATAATAATAATAGTATTATAATAAGCATAACCATAATAATAACAATATCATAACAGAATAATAACTTAATAATATTAACTTGAAAATAATAAAAATAATAATAATCTTAATCTTAATAATATATTAATAATAATAATATAATAACAATAATAACATACTTTAATAACAAGAATGATATAAGAATAATAATTTAGTAAGTATAATAATAATATAACAATAATAACAATAATGATATAATAAAAATAATAATAATAGAATAATATCAACATAATAATAATATAATAATAATATAATCACAATAATAATAATATAATGATGATAAAATAATCATAATAATAACATAGCAATAATAATAAAAAATAATAATAACTTAATAACATGATAATAATAATAATAATAATAATAATAACAATGGTTATAATATGATAATAATATTAATGACAAAAATGATAAACGTTATATATAAAAATAAGATTATAATAAAAATAAATAAATAATTAACAAATACTAAAGATATATATATAAATAAATGATTGATTGAATAAATAAACTAATTAATGAATAAACAAATACTCAAAAGAATAGAATAAATGAAAGAAATAAAATAATGAAATAATACTTAAATCAATAAATAAACAAAACAAAATAAAATAAAAACTCACCGGAGCAGGAGAAGCGGGACGCCAGGAGCTGGTCGCGCGGAGGGATCGCCGGAGGAAGGGGGGTGCCGGGGTTGGCTGTGGATGCGGCAAAGGGGAACAGGAGCCGGGAGGCCGGGACGGCTGCGAGAGGGGTGCGGCGGTCGGGGTCGGCGCAAGGCGAGAGGGCGGAGCAGGCTGGGAGCAGCAGGGGAGGGCCGGAAACAGGGAGGCCGGCTCGACGGGAGGCGGCTGGAGGAAGGGTGCACCGGGGATTCGGGAGCTGGACGGAGGTGGGGCTCGGGGTCACGCGGGTGTGGCGGTGGGCACGGGGGGAGCGAAGGTGCGGCCTCGGGACGGGGAGGCCGGGGCGGCGCGGGGCGTGCAGGAAGGAGGGGACGGCGCGGGCCGGAGCTGGCTGGGCGAGGGCGGTCGGCTGGCCGGCACAAGGCAGAGGAAACGCCGGGGGCGTCTGCGGCTGGGCGAGGCAGAGGGTGCGCAAGGGGAAGCCGGGATGAGGCTGGGCGTGAAGGCCGGCGGCGAGGTCGGGCGCGGACAGGGGCCGGGGCAGTGGGACGTCGGTGGTCGGGGTCCGGGTTGAGGGGACGTCGGACATCTGAGAGAGCCGGAGGCGGAGCTGGGATGTGCGCCGGGGCAAAGGCTGAACGTGGATGCGGCAAGGCGGAGGGCGGTGGTGCGGTGCCGGATGCAGGAGGCAGGGCAAGGCGGGTCGTCGACAAGGCGGAGCCGAAGGGCCGGGATGGAGGCGGAGAAGCGCGGCCAGATGTCGGAGACTGGAACGGTAGCGGGGCGATGCGGTAGGGCGCGCTGGGAAGAAATTCACCTGGGCGAGGAGGGGGAGAAGGTGAGCGGGAGAGAGGGTGAGAGAAGAGGGAGGAGAGAAGAGGGAGGCGGCTACGGGAGGTTAGGGTTAGCTCTAGGTTTATATATATATATATATAATTGATAATAATAATAATAAAAGGATAAATGAAAATAATGAAAACTAATCTAAATGAAAATAAAATTTTATAACAAAATATTAGTAAAACCTTATAATAATAATAATAAAACTTTATAATAATAATCATAACAATAAAATAATAAGTTAGCTAATTATAATAATAATTATTATAACCAAAGTATTTAGAATAATAAAACCACTAAAAAAAATAATAATAAGAAAACACACATATATAAACACAAATATATATCTAGATATATGTATATACATATACCTTTATAAAAACATATAAACATAAATACATCAAACATATATGTATATACATACATATATATACATAACATATACTCATATATAAACACATATAAAATTAAAAATAAATACAATAGTAATAACACAATTTAAATAGTGAGAATAATAAAATGTCAACGCAAAAACATTAGTATTTAAAACACCGGGTGAGCACATAGTCACCCGGGCTGAAAGCACGGTAACTGCTAGCGATGCGGTGACCGCGCACCGGCGCAAAACCACCAATCGAAATTAAACTCCGAAAAATTTAAATCGGGACCAAGAGAGGAGAAAAATTACTGATGTCCGCGGTCGGGGTGTGACAACAATAATTAAGAATATTAATTAGTTTCAATATCATATTAATAATAGATTATATAGTTAAAATTAAAAACATAATCGGGTAATGTTAGTTGAATAAATGTTACTAATTTAATTTTGATGGATTCATATCCATTAATGATCTATGTTACACATGTATGGTCTATGTAGTCCTCTAAAATATACTAGACAATGCAATCCACACCACAATATAATACTAATCCGGATCTATCCCTCATAGGCCACATTTTAGATTCCCCAATATATATAGGTAGAGGCCTTTTGTTCCACCTATATTCACCCCATTCACATAAAATGGCATAAATATTGAAAAGTGAGCACTATAATTAATGAGAATACATAATAAAGGTTGTAAAGTATTAGATGGATCATCTAAATTCATATAATATTATGAAGAAAAACTTTTATATTTAAATAATTTTTATTTAATTATTCTTTTCAAGACCCCTCCCTCTAAAGGCACCCCTCCTAGGTCAGAAATGGAGAAAGAGAGACAATGACCCAAAAGTATCACCTACAGTAGGCCCCAGGTTATCGACTGGCACCGAGGGTATAAAAAGTCACACATATGTGTTGTATTACCCACAATATTATGAAAAAATATGATTGGGAGAAAGTATATAAAGAACCAACAACTCCAAAACATTATAAATATAAAATCATCAATATCAACAATGTGTTTAATGTTATAAGAATAAAATGAAGGTCTTTAAGAAAAACATCAATGAAAATCCAATAGAAGAAACTCATCAACATAACTATCTCACAAGATAGTAATGTCCTACTAAATCTGGATATCCCCCTAGAAACCAAACAAAACAATTTATTTATAAAGGATGAGCATACAAGTATACTCATTATGATCATACCTGAATTCTATCTTGTATATAATAAAATAGAATAGTAATCCACTAATAAAAAAATAAAAAAATAAATAGTGATTAAATAGATAAAAAATTAATCACAACCTCACAAAGTAATGGTCACCAAATGAAAAATCAAAGTATAGTAACATAATAATAAACATATCAACAAAAGGTTACCCCTTACTATTTTCCCACTACAATTTCACTCTCATGCCCTAATTACATATTTCCTTGTGCTCCCATAACTTTTATTTAATACCAACTAATAAAACATTGTCTATCACATCACATCAGGTCAATAGACATGTTTTCCATCACCTCACATCTCAACCAAAGAAACATGGGTCATCATATCACATCTAACTTGTAGACACCTGGTCAGTCACATCACAAACACATTCATAACCAAGTAGTAGGGTACCATTAACATGAAAAAAATCCAACTCATTCCCTCCTCATACCATGCATAACCTCACTATGAACCACAACATCATCTCATCAAACATAACCCTAGGTTTAGTATAATCAATTAACCAAATAATCCTTTATGTAGGAAACCTCTCCTAAAATAGAGTGTGGCTTAGGGGGTAGTCGTCCATCCATCCTCACTATCATGTTATTGTGAACAACAACCCCAAAACATTTGGGTGCTAGCACATTGTTTTGGGTGTGGGAGGGGTGTATATAGAGATCGAAATGAAAATAAAATATATAATAGTCACACACATAAACCAAACCTATGGTTTTTTCCAAGAATACCCTCTCATTTACAATAATTCCATAATGTCCAGACATCTATTCCCACTTTCACTACTGCCTCCAAATGCCTAACCCAAAACATATAAGTAAAAATCCACACGCCACATTCAACTTTTCTTTTCCAAGTCAATATATTTTCAAATTTTTCCAATTCCAACCAATTTAATTAATCAATCCTATTCATTTCACATTAAAAAACTAGTTTAACCACACTTACCATTTTATTTACATGTTCCACTATTTCCATAATTATTGAGTTTTCACTAACTCCCATTTACCGAAACATTTCTTTTCATACAACACATTCATTATAATTCAATTTTGTAAGACAAAAATTAAAAAAATTACTTTAGTTCTCAATTAATCACAATAAAACCAACCATATTCATTTCAATTATCACCATTCCATATTAAAATTCTATATCATTGTCAAATTTATATTTATTTTTTCTCCATCCCCAAGCATTTTCATATTATAATGATTTTCATTTTAATAATCTCATAGATAATATAAATCTATCTTGCTAATTCATAGAACCACTAACCATTTCCATGACAATTCCATGTTCCAGTATCACATATCTCTAACATGTGCCCACATGTCCAACATAGCAAACAATCACATATTAAATTCGAACAATTACCTATAAAATCACATTAGTATATGTCATAACAAAAGTGAAAACACAAAATCCTTTTATTTTCAAATATCTAGTTCACTTAACATATTGATGTTCTATTAAAATATCATGTGAGGTAATTCCATAATTTTATTCTATCAAATATCATCAAATTCAGGGAAGAATGTAATTTTCATAATAAAAAATATCTAGAACAATAAAAATTATCATAATGTGATAATCAACATTCCTTTTTAGTATAATCATTCAATTATTTTAATTAATGCATCACGTCATAATAAGGATAATTATTCATTTCACATGTGATAATATTTTCTAGGGAAACAAACATATTCCTCATGAATAAATCACATAAAATACAGGTTAATTTCGTATTGCACATCTATTATTATGTTAAAAAATTAATTATCTTTTGTAGTATAGTTTTTACCATATATATGAAGGATAAAAATAGTTTTTTCCCTCACAAAAGTTATAACTAGAGGAAATAAAATTGATCCCCTACTTGGTATTTTTCTAGTGTAATTCATTTCACCCAAAAAATGGACGAGAGAGGACTCATTCACTAACGTATAGAATGTAGGTCTAGAAGCAGATGAAGCCTCATATTATTCTCATAAGACTAAAAAACACAAATTTCAAGGATTAGAGATCATTGGATCTCTAGAGAAGTAAGTGGTCACTCAGTGAGAGAAAAGACTCAATTCATTGATTCAACTCATTGGTTACTCTATCAAATTCAATATTTAATTTCAAATTTAATTCATATTAGACACAAAACATAAATAAGATCTATATAAACCCTTTAAATATGTTAGGTATAATTTAAAAGAGTAAAAATAAATCAAATTATATTTTTTTGGTTTCAAATTCATGAATATACATTACAATTAAAAATATATTGGATGATATAAGGTTTTCATAATAAAATGATACCCTTACATGAAAGGAATGTGATGTGTATGGTTAATTTGATTTTAGAATTAAGTAACAACCTAATTCCATGTAATGGTAATGTGTGCTTTACCCATATGAGAGATTAGTATACCATTATGTGAGTCTATTAACTCATAGGTGACCATTATGTGGACATAATAAATGCATTTTTACCCTAAAAAAATACCATTATGATATCTTTTACTATTACGGGAGTACCCTTATACGAGTTCCCTTATACAAGACGATACCCTTATGCAACCTTTATAAAAACAGGCTTACAATGACATGCAATTTGGATTACCTTTTTTAATCATTTATGAAAACAAACATACCATTGCATGAGGTAAGTATTATCCTTATAGAAATATTGTGTAACTTTTTTCAACACGTGAGATTTCCATGTTACCCTTACTCAACTAAGGGGAACCCTTACACATTACATGAGAGACCATAGTTCCTCTTATATAACCATTACAAAACACCACATACCATTACACAACTTTATTAAAAGATAGGTCACCCCAACATAATACTTATAAAGACATTATTCTCTTGGTGTAAGCTATTAAAACCACTATTACCCTTTCGCGATGCTAATTTCTTACCGAAAGATAAATATCCATTTAAAATATTGGCATTCCAATTAAAATAGCTTATAAATAAATATGTGAAGGCATTTCTAGCTCTTCTGAAATCCAAAAAATACTCCTAAAACTTTGGAATCCCTTTGAAAAACTCTAAATTAACTTTAAAATTAAATTTTAAAACATTTAGATTACTTCCAAATTTTTTAAAAACATTATAAATGCACAAAATAATTTACAAAATCATTCTAAAAAGTTACAAATTTTTATAAAACCTCTCTTTAACTACAAGACAACCTAGATAGATAAGGGATTCCTTTAGAATATTTTAGACTATTACATAAGATACCTCTCATTGTATTCTCATACTCAAGAATTAAAAAATAATAGAGGGAGATAAAAGGAAGTAGGTATAATTCATCCACCCTATAGGATACATATTAAGGATCCCTCTATACTGGGAACACAAAAAACACTCTAAAGAAAATCACTTAATGTAGAAACCTCTAAGACTAGAACAAGAAAGTTTAAATATCCATAACATTACCAATGAATAAATACTATATATAAAATAATCATTACATTAAAACATTAATATATATGGAACACCTCTAGAATTAAACCCTTTATAAAATTTACTTAGTCATTCATCAAATGAAGATTTATACATTCATTATTATTATTTATCATGCTATAAAACTGAATCAATAACATTCAAAACTTATCATTCTTAAATTTTGATCAAAAAATTAGAGTAGAAATCATTCATAACATTATTTAAAAAACTCAGATAATTTATTTTCAAAATTTAATTATGTCATTCAAGTTAAGGAGTTGAAAATTTATTTTCAAAAAAATCATACATTCTTGGAAATGATCAAAATAATTCATATTAATATATTTTTATATTCAATCCCATGATGATGAGAACACTCTCCCAAAGTCACATTCATTTTAAAATCAATCAAGTTTGCAAACCTATTAAAATCTATTCATACTTCTTCATAATGAGTTGTTTTTCAAAATCATTCTTACTAGAACACTTAAAAATTATTCTTTAAATTGATTTTAGAATAAATTAATGTTTCATGTTAAACTATAATTTACTATTTTACAAAAAAAATTCACAATGTAAATTTTTGTTAAGATGGTCACACTAAGTGGTATTATACAGTGTGAAGGAAAAATATTATAGCATCCTAACCCGAATCACCGCCTGAACTATGCTTCCAATCCAGTGGACCACTAGCCTTAATATCACCTCCATGAATTCTAAAGTCTTCTAACTAGTATTGAGGGTGTAATAGATATAGTGGGGAGGCTATACCCTATGGGAATAAACACTAATACTAGTTCTAATATATAATATAACATGCAATAGAATTAAATGGCACAACATACTCAAACCAGAGCTACCAATGGTAGAAGAAGAACAATATCAGATAAATAGAAGACAAGATAATTAAACATAAGTAAAAAAATGTAAATAAACAAGACATCATTCCATACACAACACTTGTAGAAACTAAAAAAACATGTATGCATTCCATAACATGACATATGTGTCAATATACAAAAGATGGTCACCAATGGATGATTAGTACAAGTCATAAATATATAGCATGCTAATAGAAAAATGAACCTAAATAGAAACTCCAACTAGGATGGAACTAAAGGTCTAGTGACACACTCCATCTAAGAAGCTACTAAGATCCATCTGTTGAGGATGATCTTTTACCCAAATGTAAGGACATGAAGTCTACATACATCTTGAAGGGCCTGTGTAGGGTGTGAGAATATTTCCTAGTATCACACAAAGGTTAGTAACTAACATATGTGTTTATGTAGGTTTATAATATAATAACAATAAAAATTCAATGAAATAAAAATCGAGCTTCTCTGGTACTCAGCAGCCACCAAGAAGTTGTCACCTGCTTCAGCTAATGCTACAATTATAAAAGTAAATAGGGTCCTTGGACCATGGACCAAGGTACCCATAATGTCAAATATTAGATTAAATCTAGGGTTCCACCCCAATAAAGTAACCCATCACCTCATTCATCTTGATACATGGTGTCTCAATATAGTACTGACATATGAAGTCATGCCCAAAAACTTAGTAACCTAATCCCACATTCCTCTGCTCGAATGATATCATGAGACCAAGGCTCGATGTCCGAAGGAACAATGATACAATTCAACAAAAAAATATCATCACCTGTAGGTATAATTATGTACAAAGGAAAAAAATATCTAGCCTTAAAATAATTATCCAGGCCCATGGCTTCAATCACAGGGAGCCTCATCCCCCAACCGATATCCTCATCACTATTAACTGAATGTTACTCACATTTCATGTGTCCTTCTATTTCCAGCCCCAAACATAAATCCGAAGCCTCTCTACTAGGTCCTCTACCCACATGAGTGGTAAAAACCACCTTATCAAGGAGTCATTCCATGTGAACATGAATCAAATCGACACTTTTCTCATCACAGGTTAGAGGAAATCACCAAATAAAAACATAATCGTCATGAACTAGCACATCATTCCCCTATGACCATGTATCTCAAATTTGATGGTTTTTCCATCCCAAAAACATGTTCCATGCCCAATTTGATGGCCTTTCCAGCCCTAATATGATGTCCATGACACACAATCTTCTGGTCAATACCACTCAATTAAATATGGGCTATACCTAACTAGTAGTAAACATCACTCAACTGCTATGGCAATGTTATCCCAACCTCCGGATGAGTTTTTCATAACTACTTAGGTCCCATCAAATCATCTCAAGAAATAAATATATATATATATATAATTACATTTAAATATAAGACTCAATTTAATAACATTGAGTTTCATAACTAAAAAAACTAAAAAAAAATATAGGACTTGAATGAATCATACTGGATTAACCAAACCAATTCAATTTATCATTGAGGCCTTAAATGCCTCATATTTAACTAACTAATCCAAAAAAAATTTAACAATCCAATTCAAATAAATTTGATACCCCTGACCAAACCACCCCAAGGAGAAATGACCTATAACCTAGCCTTGGTCAATAAAAATAGTTCTGGGCATGCCCGATGACATATCTTAGTGTCATATCTTCAATTTGATATAAATAAACACATAATAAATGGTATATATTTAAATTCCAACAATATTTCTAAAAAAGGTTCCCTTAAAAATATATTGAATATAAAAACTGAATTATATACTCCCTAACTTAGACTCGTAGACATAGGCACGTCCAATATCGAGCTCCAATTCAAATTTGATTGCCATATATCTAAGTTTATGTCCAATGCCCTGAAAATCATGAAAAAGGATCTAATAGATTTAGCACTATGTGAGGTGAAATAGAAATGAATAATAGGAATTCATGATGTTAACCTTACCAATGAGGTTTTATATCCTCAAACAGATCTGAGATTGGATCACCGATGGAGGAGAGGGATCAAATCTGGCAGAAGAGAGAAAAGATGGAGAACCATCTATGAAACATGCAACCAAGAGGAAAAAGAAGTGAGAAATATGAAGAAAAGATAAATAAAATATAAACTAAAAAACACATTTTATAGTTCACATGGTTTACCCACTTGGTTTTCTAAACTATGTAGTAACCGTGCAAGCTACATTGCAGAGCTGCTGCTCAAAAGAGAACCCTGGCATGGTTGGCACACAGTTTGACCTAAATATTCTCAAAATATATGGAATCCACCAAAAAAAACCACAGAGAACCTACCATAGTTGTGCACCCCACTTTCATGGTTTTCCCAAACCATGTTTAGTTTAAAAATACACAACACGATTACCAAGAAGCGGACTCATGATTTACCCTAAGCATTACACCCTGACCTGTAATTACGAAATAGAACATTTGGTCTCCAATGATTCCAAAAAAAAATAGAAACACTCAGGAAACACTTAAAGCCTCTAGAATACCCCAAAAACATCATATAAATCTTACAGAACTCATATAATTGAGTTCCTATTATCAGATTAGAAAATGGAATATCCACTATTTGAAAAAATTGAAAACAAGTGAGGTTTTCAAACAATTTCAAAATCCCAAAATGTTATACTCTACCCACCTTAACATGTATCATCCCCAAGATGTCAAAAAGGTACCAAAAAACCCCATCTTGGTTAAAAGAACCTAGACTACTACAGTTTGAAAGGTATAAGTCAACTTCCTTAAAGAGGGGAAACCCACCTTAGGAATTTCCAAACCCATCCTCAACTGACCCAAAAATAAAATCAATCAACGGTCTAATAACCAATTAATGTAGCATGATCATCCTATGATGAATCATCACTCTCAAACCACATCTAGTTCCCCCATTCCATTCCATACACCAAAATACATCCTTCACCACATCGATGCTCTCCAAGATCCCATGTCACATATTTCTCTATGAGGTCCAGCAACTCAATAGATGCTCAAATAAATCCTACTTCATCTCACCTCAATCATGTATTGCACTATCATGGTTCCTAAATTCCACACACCTCATGTGACATATATTCTCGATGCCCCGATATCAAATCCCCTCATAAACTAGCATTTTTCAATTCTTATGATTCCAAGTAACTCATATATATATAATTAATATCAGATAATGTCTACCTATTGACCAATGTCTGATCATTATATATGTACTGTCCATGAAACTCATTCACCCAAACATACATGACTCAATAGTTTATGCCAAATGAACATGCCTCAACATTCCATGTCAAAAGAAAAAAAAAGATCATGGTCACACCTGCGACATACCACTGACTATTGTTGGCTCACTAGTATTCTCAGAACCTGGAATCTCTAGGCATGCACCTTAACAATGTCACGACTTCTTGAAAACTAACCTACCTATGGTGTTTACTCATTTAAAATAAACTTCCCCCACTACTAGGTCTCATTGTCTATGACATGACCTCCACATGAAATTGATGTTCATCTACCCTCACCTGCAACCGTCCTTGAACCAGACCTAGAGGTCTGTGTCTACCCCTGAACTTGACAAGCATCTGAATGTGAAGTCCTTCTACATAACCTCTTGATATGATTAACCTTCCCATATTTTTGGCACTCCTTTGGTGGCCGCTCACATTGTATCGGGACATGTCATGGTTTCCCACACTAGAAGAAAACTGTTGAAGATTCACCATGAGGTGGTCTACTCAAGTTCATGGCCTGACTGCCCTATTGGAACTCACCTCGAACTCATTTCCTTTCATCTAAACCATCACCACTAAAATAAATTTAAGGCACTGACTAGATCTTGTAAGACCTTTCTGTCAGGTTTTCCTCGACTATGATCACCTGGTTCACTACCTCTAAGAATGAATAGAATCTAAGGATGTTTACCTACACCCAAATGGCGTTCCAAAAACAATACTTAAAGCACCTCAATTTGGATGTGTCATCACTCATGATATCGTGTGTAGATAAATACAAATGATTGAAAGTCAATGCCAAGTCCATGATGTACATGTCACCCTACTAAAGGATTATGAACTCTCAAGCCATTTCATCTATCAGAATCTCCATGATTTTTTTTTCAAATAACCTTGCCTCAATGTCCTTCCAGAATAGTTCCTCATGTTTACCAGCCTAAACATGCACATCCTACCATCAATTTTCTGGCCCCTGATCATATAAATCACCGTCTTTACCCACTTCCATGGAGGCATCTCAAGATGCTCCAACATCATTTACATTCTCACAATCTAGTCACCAACTGCATATGGACCACCCTCACCCTATAAAATTGGTGGCTAATATGGCTAAAAATATAACTTCAGATATTCTATATATGGATCTACATCTTGAAAACCACTATCGATATCCTAAAAAACCCAACCATGATCAAACAGACCTACTTATCAAGGCATGGATCAAAATCAGGGAAATCTGAGGGCAACCCCACCTGCACTGTAACATGTACCGAATCTTGAGCATGTCCTTGAGCATGTACCAACTCCGCCTGACCATCTGGTATCTGAAACTAGTTTTTATTCTCTAGAACTATTCTATCACCCTCCAAATTCTCTATCTAATCCTTCTAAGAGGAACCCACTGCATACCGTAAATGTTTAGACAACCCATTTTTATAACATATAAATAAAACCCTGATAGGGAAAGCATTAAATGTAAGCACATCCTCACTACTCTTACTCACCCCACTATAACCATACCACATGGCATCCCGACCACATGTCCTCCTTAACTCCCAAAAAGATCCATGTATCATATAATCATTCAGACATTTCCATCCTGGAAACCAGTATTGCATAAAATTGACAATTGAGTCACCTTATCCTAGTGATAAAAAGCACCTCATCCATAACACATGACTTATTTTATAAGAGAGAGTCCCATTTCATTTATAAAATTAAATTTCACACACACACACACACACACACATATATATATTACATGGAATAATCAATTTCATATTATAACACATCAAATTTAATAATTAATTTGATATTTATCACATGGAATAATCATTTTACAAGACATACATGCATTTGAAAATTTGTAATACCCTGAAATGTTCTTATCAAAATCCAAAAAAACAAGAAATCACAAGATACCTTACCATTCCATACCTATCCAGGGTTACAAATTTTACCTTACCTTAATGGGTCAAGGGTCACATCTCACAACACAGTAATAATTCACATTCCCAGTGAACCAATCAAGGTGGAAATCATATAAATTCTATTCTATGAAAAATAAAACTGTGAAGCCCGCCCTTAGAAACATGGTCCATCAGTCATACCTGAGGCTACATGCACCCAATCACAAGGTATAAACCATGTTCCATAATCACCTAATCTCTATTCTACCATATTCCAAATTTTACAACTAATAGAAATAAAAATGTAGTCTTGATTTTATTAGTATCTAGCCAAACATCACTACTAGATCCCAGTCAGGAACCGCTCTGATATCATATAAAGCATCCTGAACCGAATCACCACTCAAACAGTTCTTCCAAGCCAGTTGACCACATGCCTTATGCATGGCTCCCCAAATGCTAAAGGCTACCAACTAGCAGTGAGGGCGTAACATGTATAGTGGGAATTCTATACCCTCTAGAGATATATAATAATATTGGTATCATAATATAATATAATATTAAGTGGAATTAAATGACTCAAAAGACTCAAACTAGACATTCCAATAGAGGAAACCCAATAATATCATATAAATAATGGAATAAATAATTAACATAAGATGTGGAAAGTAAATAAATAGGCTTGAATGACATACGCACCACTTGTATGAACTAAACAGAACTAGTATTATCTTCATAACAAGTTTTACATGTAAAAATTAAAAAGAGGGTCACTGATGGCTAACCAGTAAAAGTCATACTTATATAGCATGCTCATATAGAGAAAAAACTAAAAAGAAACTCCAAAAAGGAATGACCTCAAGTTACCATGACAAAATATATAAAATAAGCTACCATGATCCAACTACAATGATCAAATCTATACTGAAATGTTAATATATAAATTCTAAAAATGTCCCAAAGGGTTCGTCTAGTAATTGAGAACATGTCTCAGTAGGATAACACCCAAAGGTGCAGACCAACCATCAGTGTTTAAGGAGTTGTGTAATGTAATAAGTATAACACCTCAATACAATATATAACAATCAAGATTCTCTAGTGCTCAATAGCCACCAAGAAGTTGTCATGTTCTTCATCCAACACTTTAATTATAGAAGTAAAGAGAGTCCTTTTCCCAAGGCCCAAAGTACCATTGATGTCAAAGAATAGGTGAACCCTCAGGTTTCACCTCTATCAAGTTACCTAACACCTCATACCTCATGACACCTCATGTATTAATTCTGTATTGACACCCTGAAGGAATTCCCAAATAGTTAATATCCTGAACCAATTGACCCATGCTCAAAATATCTCATCATCCCATGTCCCAACGTTCGTAGGAACAATGATACCTATCTACAAAAAATATCAAGGTCTTCTCATATCAAGAAATCCATAGGAAAAAAAATATATTCCCTAAAAATAATAATCTAGACCCACGACCTCAAGCACAATGAGCCTCATCACCGAACTAATAGCCTCATCCCCATCAACTACAGACTCCTCATCTTCCACATGTATTTCTATGACAATCACTATAAAAAATATCCTATGGTACTCTATGGAGGCCTCTACCCACACGAGTGGTCAAAAACACCCCATCACAGAGTCATCCATTGTGAAAGTGTCTCAAATCTGTGCTTTGGCCATGATAGTTAAGAGACAATCAAAAAATAAAAATTTAAGTCACATCATTTGGAACCTCGTGGCCCTATGACCATGCTACTCAAATCTGATAGTCCTGCCATCCCAAATTTACAATCTATGTCCAACCTAATATTATTTACACCTCAAATATTTTGTCCATGATTTCCAATACTATGGGAATACCACTAAAGTAATTTTGTGCCATGCCCAACCAGTGATCAACATCACCCAATCCTAATGCCCTTATCATGCCATACTTAAGACAAGCCCATCATGACCCCTTGGGTCCCAACATCACATCTCAAACTAAGAATATTTATATAATTCACATGAAAAGGAAAATTAAATTTAATAGTATAGAATTCAATAACTAAACAATCATAATAATTCAATTTAGAGGACTTGAACACCTCATATTTGAATAACCAAATGAACTCAATTTATCATGGAGGTCTTGAATGACTCAACTTCAATTAAATAATCCAAAAAAAATTAAACAAATTAATTTAAATGTATTTGAAACCTCCCAGACAAACTATCCCTTAGAGTAACAACCTATAACCATGCTTGAATCAAGTAAAATTGGGCATTCCTAATGGCATCCCTTAGGTTCATACCTTCAATTTGAAATAAGGAAATATAGAAAAAAGGGTCTCAATAAAAATACTGAAACACACTCTAAAATATGGGACGCTAAAAAGACCGTAGAAAAAGGATATGAAATATGAACCACCTACCATAGTATCGTAGATGTAGGCATGTTCAATATCAACCTTTAATTCATATTTTATTAGTATAGATTAGAGTTTCTTTCCAACACCCTAAAAAAGTAAAAAATAGACCTAATGGATTTAGCACTCTGTGAGGTGAAAGTTAAACGAATAATATGAATACTTTAGGTTATCCTTACTAATGGGGTTCTATATCCTCCAAAGAATTATAGTTGAGACCACTGATGAAGTCGAGGGATCGAATCACGTGGACGAGAGAAAGGATATAGAACCCTTTGTGTAACATACATCCAATAATACAAATAAGGGTTAAATAAAGAAAAAAGAATGAAAAGAAAAACATAAAAGACATGTTTCACATTCATCATGGTTAACCCACATAGTTTTCCAAACCTTGTGGAAATCATGTGATCTACAATGTAGAGATATTATACAAAAGGGAACCCTTCCACATTTTACACATAGTGTGACCTAACCATTCTAAAATAATGAAAAATCCCACTATAAAAATAAAAATAACCTTACAAGATTATTATCCCCAATCACATGGTTTTCTAAAACCATGCTCAGTGAGATTGTGGGTCAAATAGTTACCTCGAAGGGTCCTCATGGTTTACCGTAAACAATACACCTGAACCTGCAATTACGTAAAAACCCATTTGGACTCTGACACTTCCAAAATAAATTCAAACACACGTGGAACTCTCCAAGACTCTACACTAACCCAAAAACCTCTTATAAAGCTGATGGAACTATCATAATTGTGATCTAATTATCATATTATAAAATCGCATAAACACTATTTCAAAAATAGAAAATGGGAGAGGTTTTTGACCCAATTTAAAAACCCATGATGTTAGACTTGTAAGGAAGATATACTCAATATAATTTTTTCATTTCCAAAAAAATCATATTTAACTTGAATTCCCATGATAACTCACCTACATTGGAATGTTTCCTTCTATTATCAAATTCTTTTTTCCCAATAATCACAACTTCAACATTCTATTTTATAAGTTAATATCAACACATAACTTCAATCATGGAGAACCCAATTTTACTTATGGAATTCCTCATAAAATATGAATTAATTTTAACTATACACTTTATAAATCATTAAAATATATTTACATGCTTGATAAAAATAATTATTAACCAATATAACACTCATGTAAAAACTGAAAATGATCCATCATTCCAATTTCCATTTAACACACATGAAATCTATTAAATTAATGAGTTTTAAACAAGTTTCAAATAAAATTCCCCATTCATCATTATAAACTTGAT
This sequence comes from Viscum album, assembly GCA_963277665.1. Taxonomy (NCBI): domain Eukaryota; kingdom Viridiplantae; phylum Streptophyta; class Magnoliopsida; order Santalales; family Viscaceae; genus Viscum; species Viscum album. Next base: position 916,681,174 of record OY728130.1, on the reverse strand, counting down.
AAATATATATATGAATCTACAATAATTATAAAAATAAATGGAATCCATCCACCACAAAATGATATTGTACCCTTTGGGCAGGGCAAACTAACTCTCATCATTTCAAAATGTTTCATAATATAACTTGTCATGATAGGGGAAATGGTTTCCATGTTTTCATATGATTAAATCCATAATACATTCCACTATCATGAGATCAATTAAAATAAAACCCCCAAAAAGATAGTTGTCAAACATTTTCATCAATTAGTTTATTATAAATAAGGTGTCAAATGTATAAATATTTAAATCAATTTCATGATTTTAAAAACAACCCTTTCCTTTAATTACCAACATTATGTTCATGAAAATTTAATGATATGTGGGTTATTTGATCATTAAAAACATTGGAAAACACAAAAAATCCATCCTCCTCCTTCCAATATGACCCACATTACCACTATTTCCCAACACAACCACTCCCTCGTCATAGTTGTATCTCATCACAACTACCACATCACTACTGCATCCCATCAAAATCACCACATCACAACTACACCTCACAATAACCACCACATCACTACCAAACCTCATAATGACAACGACATCACAACCACTCATCACCAAAACATCCACGCCACAATCACACCTCATCACAACTTTTGTATCCCATGGACATTACACAACCATTTTCACATATTTTAATTCAGTTTAAGAAAAGTGATTGTATCACATTAATTCATTTAATTTTTAAGGGAATCAACACACAAATTGAGATTTTGTGGGAAACAAATTTATTATCTAGTTATATGTTTTAGATTATTTTTTCAATGTTATATCAAGTATTTTTGGAGTAAAGGTGATAAAACTATGTCAACAAAAATAGAAGAAAGAGTCCCAACTACTATGATTTATAGCATTTAAATCCAGCATGCATAATATAAATAACATCAAATGTGGTTACACATGTGTTTTATTTACCTTAACCTTCTCAAATAGGCATTAAATCAACATTTGAAAATTCCGGGACTTGTTTTTAGAAAGGAATATCAACACCCCAATGCAAAAAAATAAATAAATAGTGAAACCACTAATAAAACTCAACGTTTCCATGTCATTTTCATGAAAACTTCATTATATTAATTTAAATTCATCCAAGTTAAAGGAAAAAATACCGCATGTAGTATTACATTGTTTCATACATGTCATGTTCAAATAAAAATAATTAAACATTTCATTGGTCAAGAAATAAATCTTATGTACATCAATAATACTACCACGAAACATCCAAATTTACTTACAACATGATCAATACATACCATGATATCATATTTTAAATGAAATCATACTAAACATGAAACATATTCAAGATTTATATACTAGAAATTTAAACACTACTACCAAAACTTTTCCAACAACAAACATGCTTCTCATAACAAATTACACATGGATTAACATGTGAGTAATAGTTATTTAAATACAAAATTTTCATTATATGTCTTGAAAAGAATATGTTCAATCATTTAATTTTTTTTGAGTCTATAGGTTACCACAATGAATCCTTAAAATTTTCTAGGAATTTTAAAATAACAATCAAATTACATACTTGTAATAAATTTTCACTATATTCTTATAACATATGAATAGATTAATACTACATAACCGCAATCATGAAAAAAATAAGTTGAATATTACTTTTATCAATGTATCGATGTATTTATATGAATTATCCATAATCATGAATATATTTTTTTTAGAAATTTCAAAATATAAATTTCCAAAACCATGTTTTACTATAATTCTATAACACATTCGGATGAAAAAATTCAAGTGAAATGTAATGAATAGATTATTAAATCTCATCAAAACTAGATTACTCCAAAGAGTGGTTGTTAAAATTATCATTTTAGAATAATAGTATAAAATCTACTCATCGTGATATGATTCATAAGGTTTATAAAAATTCGAATACAATTAATAATGAAGAAATGTAAGAATGCCTCTCTGATAATTTCAACCATTAATAATACAAGTTATAATGTTATTAATTTTTATTATAGAAATAAATTAAATTAAAAATAATCATGGTATAATATGAGAGGAAACAAGAAATTTAAGTCTCAATATTATTTTAAACAACTTATTGAAATAATTTATCATTTTTTAATCTTTTATTTCTATTTATAAGTCTATTTGAGGAAAAGATAAAACTTTATTTGAAATTGAAACATCAGAATAGTTAGAGAAATGCATATAAAATTTCATGATTCATTTAATAAAGTTCCTTAACATCCAAAAATACATTCATTAAATCAAAATAACAATCAATCATGTCGCATGTACCTCTCCTAGGTCTTTACCATACAAGAGGAATCACCTAAATAATTCATTTAGTAGGGTTCGAGTCCTTATATCAGATCATGTTGGAGGGGGCCTAAAAACATGTGTCCTAGTCAGTCATCCGTATCCTATGTCACACAAAAAGATTAATTGTTTTTCTTCACTGCCAACCCATGAAATAATAAATATTCCAAACTCCAAACATCATCTTATCTCTTAGAAATCATATTTGATAACACTTTACCATGGCCACCTCTTTGTAAAGGAACTCCTCTCTAGATGAAAAATTAATAAAGTGATATAATAATCCTTGAGTCCCGACTCTAGAAGGCCACAATTTTTAGATGAGGAATGAAGGTATAAAAAGTCACACATATGGGAGGCAATACCCTTAATAGAAAGAAAAGTAGGATCAAGGGATAATATTTCAACCATCAAAAAATCCATAAAATAAGAATTTTAAAATAAAAAATATGAACAATTCATACAATTTAATATATATATATATATATATATATATATATATATATAAGACACAAAGTCAAACATTAAAGACAATCCTATGGTAGAAACTCAATAGAAACACCAATGAAAAATCTAGTAATGTCTACATAAATATATGAAATCATCTTGGAAACCTAAAAAATTATCTTATATACATAGAGTGAGCATAAAATTATACTGAGAATGATCATACCCAATGACACCTGTGTACATGTGAAAAAAATATACTAATAAAATAGAGAGAAAACAATAAAACCAACAACTCATAAATTGGTCAACTATCAAATCCCATTGTTACTAAGGCTCAGTCACAAATTAACATAACCAACTATTGTACCATAATAATAAAAATATTTATAAAATCATACCCACACCACTTTACCATTGGTGTGTTTATATTAAACCCAAAAAATAAAATGTACATACACACCCATATCATCTGTATAATATTTCATGAATGTACCTAGATCAACACATCACATCTCACCTAAAGTCACCTCAGACATCACTTAACATATTTCTTGAAGACACCTAGTCCTCTATATCAAATCACACCTCTAGACACAAAGGACATCACGTCACAACCACATCCATAACTAGGGTAGTGGGGTATTATGAACATGAAGGAAATCAACCTCATTCCCCACCTAGCATGAACAACCCCCATTATGAAAAACATCATCATCTCAACAAATATAACCATAAGTGAACTAAATTTCATAAACCATAAAAACCCATGCATAAGAACATATCTTAGTTGAGTGTATATGGAAGGGTGGGTATCCATCCATCCATCCACACCACTAGGATGCTGGAAAAAACATCCCCAAAAACATTTGGGTTTCTCCACATAGTTACAACATGGACGAGGATTGTATAGAGAACACAATGAAAATATAATATATAATAGCCACACACATAATCCAAAATAGTGGGGTTTGATAAATAATATTATACCATTCACAAAATCACCTCAAAAACCACACATCCTCTTCCACAATCACTACTACCTCTAAATACATAACACCACATATTCGTGTCACAATCCATAAAAAAAGTTCCACATTTCTTTTCCACTTTAAGAAAACATCCAGATATTCTAGTAATATATCATTCCATTAATCTAACCTATTCATTTAACATTGAACAACAACATCTTCAACTAGATATATCAATTTAATAATAAATTTTATTATTTCCTTAATTATTTTGTATTCACTAGCTCCCATTTCACCACACATTCCATTTTATAACACATATTAATTATTTGTTTATTCATTCAAGCCAAACACTACATGTCATTTCAATAAATATAAATTAAACATTTCAAATACCAACCATTTTCACATCCATTATCATATTTCCATATAAAAATTCAACATCATCACCCCCTTTAAATTTCATTTATCTGTATACTAAATCATTTAATTGTTAATAAGGTTTCAATTTCGTGTATCTCATAGGTATTGGGCATCAAACAAGTAAATTCACAACAAAACAAACCATTCCCATAAAAATTACATTTTCTTATGCCACATATCTCCACCACTTCCCCATAATTCATGATTTAGAAATTATCACACCCATTGTTACATCTATTAAATATAATATCACATCAATAAACGTGACAAGAAAATGGAAACACAACAACCTCTTATTTACACTTAACTAGTTCAATTACCATCTTTATGGGATTCACTATTTTCATGTGAGGTGATTCCATAATTATATTTGTGTAAAAAAACAACATATACACAGTATAAAGTGGTTTTTAGAATCCAAAGCATCCATCACAATACTAATTATCTTTAGTTGATAACCACTTTATATTTCTAGGATAATCATTCAATTGCCTAAAAAAACTCAATATGTGTTAATATGAATAATGATTATTTATGCATGCGATAATATTTTCCAAGGAAACAAATATATGCCACATTAAGAAATCATATATAATAAAGGTGAAGCTCTCTTTCCCCATAAATTTTCAATTTACTAATTAATTATATTGTTTAAGCTGGTTCTTACCTTATTCCCATAGGATAAACAAACGCAATTTCGGTCTAGTATTTAATAATTAGAAGAAGGATGATGGATGCTCAAACAAGTATTTTTTATATTATAATTCACTACACTCAATAGGCTATAGTATAGTGGAATATTTATTCTACCAAGAAGATAATTGTTTGTAAGTAAAAGAGACTCAATTCATAGATACCCCTCCTTGGATACTCTACCAATTTCCTTATTTTATTTCTCATTTAATTCTCATTCAATACAAAACAGAATTGTGATCCAAATAAAACATTTGAATATGTTAAATATAGTTTAAATAATTGATAAATTAGAAATAAATATTTTATGCATTTATATCATTCAAAATTCATTATGGGTTGAAAGAATATAGTATAAAATTGGTATTTCTACATAAAATAATAACATTGCAAGAATAGTATGTAATGTCTAAGAGTAATTTTATTTTACATTTACAAATCAGTTACCATTATATGAAATCATATTGTTTCATAAGGGTAACATGGTTTTACACTTACACAATAATATCATACCATTACATGAGCCTTGTAACTCACAATTTTCCCTTACATGGCTTTAAGAATCCATTATGTACCATTACACAAGTACCCTATTGCAATCCGAAAACCATATGAAAGTGACATTACCTGATAGGGTACCCTTAGAAACCTTCAATAAAACAAAATTAACCATATCTGAAATTTTTAATTCCCATAAAAAAAAATTTATAAAAAATGACTTAACCTTATGCAAGGTATGGCCTACCATTATGTATCTATGGGGAACCTTTATGCAGTGCATCATATTTCCCGGTTACCCTTAAGAAGCCTAAGGGTACATTAACATAGAGCATTGGAGGCCACGTTTGGAATTACATATGCTGTATAAAGTACCACATACCCTTAAACAACATCCTGAAATTCTAGGTAAACACTATAAAAGACATAGAAAACCATTCATACCGTTATATGAGCTATTAAATACCATCATTACCCTTAAACAACTCCAATTTCAAGGATACGGTAAAATATTCATTGAAAATACTATCATTAAAATTAAACTGACTTATAAATAATTAAGTAAAGGCTTTAATAACACTTATAAATAAAAAACATTCCTCAAACAATATAATCACTTTCAAAACCTCTAAATTAAATTCCAAATAAACATAAAAAACAAATAAATAACTTACAAAATTTGTAAGAACATTTTGAAACCACTTAATAATTTAAAAAATCATTCTAATACAACTTCTAAATTGTTATGAAACCACTCATGAACCACAGATCACCCCATAATGATAAATAAAGACTAAAAAATATCCAAACCATTGTAGTTATAATAATTAAAAATATTATTAAACATTTTGGGGTATGATATACAATATAAATCAATAAAGGGGTTTAAATGAAATAAATATAAATCAATTTAATAAATTTTATCTATGTTAAGCAATATTATTCATTAATAAATTAATTAATTGAAGACTAAAAAAACAATTAATTAATTTTTATATTTATTATTTTTATCCATCATCATTATAATGATATCATTATCTTCACCCTCCCTTGTATAAACTTATTTTTCGATATTTCTAAGGATAGGTTGATCAAGATACTCAGGTTAACATGACTTACTATCGTCAAATAATTCTTTAAATTCATCATCCATATAATTAAAGTCCCATAGATTCATATAGACAAAAAATTGCATCCTTCATCAAATATTTCATCCATAAAACATACCATTTAATATTATGAATAAAATACATGTGAATCATGTACTTCATGTTCACCAATATCGATCAACTAAGATAATTTAACTTGGGTAAATTGAAATGAAAACTATTTAAACCCCTATAAATATCAACCCACTTACATGTAAAAAAGATTAATATAAATTTTCCGTAATACATTAATTCAATAATGTGAATAATCTTTACATATGTTATGGGTAGAACATTCCAATTATGTTATTCATTACATCATAATTTCATTAAATTATTTTGAGTTATGATTTTTTAAGGAATAGTTTGGGTCACATATGGGTGGTTTTATTAGGTTTTTAAATCCTTTTAGGGGGAGAATGTGTTGGTAATAGTTAGGGAAATCTATGTTTTTCCCCTAGTTAAAAGTTTGGTTTATTAGAGAGGAATTATTTATTGAACCTGGTTAGTTTATGGTTAAATTTTACCATGAAAAATTACCTAGATAACAATGTATATTGTAATAGAGAAAAATGTATGATCATTTTACAAATTTCTTATCTGTGTTTCTAATCCACGAGGGTACCCAAAATATGTAGTGTGATTCACATGATTAGCACCTGGTTTAGTAAACCATGTGACCAAAAAATATGCAGGGAATATACTAATCTAATAACTATTATTTTGACAAAAAACCATGATATCTCTCTTTTTTCCTTCTATAAAATTGTCTCTCATACCTAGGAACTATGTGTTCATTCATGGTGAATTCCTTTCCTCAAAAGAGAATTTTTATTGGATCAAAATACATCAGCCCTAGGTATTTAAAGGTAAGTAAAATTTTTTCCTTTGTTTTTCTTTTTATGTATAGATATTTCATTTTCTACTAATATAAGACACTAGATATTTAATTTTATTGTGAGATTTAATTTTCTTATTTCTATATTCGATGATATGGAAGGTATAAATCTAGTTTTTTCTTGATTATTCTTGGATTTAACTAGATCATATCATTATATTGTATCACATTGGGTAATTTTCAAATGATCATATCCCTTGAAATGTTTTTTTCTTTGATATTAATTCTTGAATATTCATGTTGTGACTTGGGGCTTGTTTTATTAGTGCGTCAGTTTGATTTAAGTGGGAGAATGTTGGTGTTGTATTTCAATAATCTTGTAGTAGGATGTTTCCTATAAAGTTATATCAATTATATAATGTTGGATACTAATATATATTTGTGATTTTTTGTGTTTATTTTGAATCCTATATTGATATGAACTATTTGTGCAAGAATGTGTGGCCCCTGATACCACTTGTGAGTTAACATAACTACATGTGTATAGCTCGAGGCATCCATTGTTATGAATTATATATGTATATATGTGTATTATTATGGAATTCTGCTATCTTGAATCAATGTTAAAAATGGACCCCTCATGGATTAGATGATCCCTTATAAGGGGTTCCTATAGGACATGACTGGTGATGATATTAGTGGCTTCATGAAGTAATGATATTGGGGCATGAAGTCCTTGTAGCATAACAATAGACAATTGGAGAGGGGCATGATTACCTTGTGTTCTAACAGGAGACTCGATGTGGGGAGTGATTTCCTTGTGGATTGATCTGAGATAATTGGGTGGATGTGATGAAATTATAGCCAAAATTTAGAACGATTGACTTGGAGCATGTTTTCAGACTTACAATTCCCTTTTGGACCTTTGTGAGATTCATGGTAACCATATATAACTTTTAATCCAATATGAACATGAATTAGGTGGGGTTGGGGTTTGTGGAAAAATATTTTGTGCAAAATGACCTGTAATGTTATTGTTTACAAGTGAAATTATAATCCTATCAGTAAAAATAATTACAGATAACTAAAACAATTAAGTTACAAATATATTGGTGGTTTCATACTAGGATTTATACTCACACCCCATATTTTAATATCAGTTCATGAGTAGACTTTATTATTATGAATTGTGTAAATGTAATGAGACCTAAGTTGAGTTGATGAGTTTAGAGATCAGGAAAGATGGGTGGAGTTATATTGGGATATGTGTTTCTTATTGTGGTCTTACTTTTTATATATCATATTTTTCTTCTTTAATACCTGAATTACAATATGTTGGTGTCTTATTTTCTTGTGTGACATATTGATGCAGTAAGGTTTATTGTAATTTACATTCATTGTATGTATATTTTATTTTATTTTTTTCAATCTCTACTCGTGTATATGTGGTTGTCAGATATATATATTGGGTTAATAGTTTCCCCCATATTTTGATTTATGCCATCTTCTCTAGACGGGATACACTTTCTTAGGGTCTGCGGCCCATGAGGTTATGTAGCACCCCAGATCAAATCTAGTGATTTAGGCCAGGGTGTTTAAAAATGGTACCAGGGGCCTTTTTTATTTTCAATGAATATTTTTGAAACATTGATTGAAGATAATATATTTATTTGAATTTGAAAGGAACTTATTTCTAGGAGTAATTAACTCACATTCAAGTTAAAGGAATACTTTTTAGGATTAGTATTTCTACATTGGTTTTAGTTTTAACAATTAACTTATTTCATATTGAGTTAATAACATGATTTCATGGTTATGGTTAATGGTATTTTCTATTGGCTCAATTGGAAAGAGTGTTGGGAGCTTATGCATCATGGACAACCCTGTAGGTTCGTATGATATATAATTGTTTTATATGTTAGGCATAACCTGATCAAGTAATAAATTATTATTTTTGGATTTAAATTACTTCTGAAATGGTTTTTTTGGGTTAATTTAATTGAACAAATATTTTGAAAAGGAATTTTACCCTAGTTTGTTCCTGATCTTGGTGATTTAACTATTTTTATAAAATTGATTCAAACAAAAAAATTGGATGGGTTTTCTCAATATTTTTAGTGAAGGATGAATTTTATTTTGGTTGTTTTAGAATGGTCTAGAAAGTGGTTTGAAAAAAAATTGGATGAAAAAGATATTTAAAATGGACTTTTTGAAAGGAAAATTATATTGGCGCAATGATTTGGAATTTTTATTTTCCCATTTATAACTTTTAAACTATATTTTTAAGATAAACATGTGATACCCATTTGATTTACGTTTTTAACAAGATGTGAATTGTTTCCAAAGGGAGTTCATCGTTTAGTGTGTTTATCATAAGTTGTGAAGTTAAAAATGTTTGAGATTGTGATTTTATTACTTTAGGGGATGGGTTGGAAGAGGTTATATAGTGTGTTTTGGAGAATTTTCTATTGGTGGAACCATTAAATCATTGGTTTTCCTATGATATTACAATTTTTAGGTTGTGTGGATCTGTCTAAAGTGACTAGAGTGGTGTTATGGGAAGTAGGTGGATATATGAAACTTAATTGAGATACGAACCCCACCAGTGGTTCAACGTGTGGAGTGTTATATTGGGTATAGAATCATGGTTTAGATGGGTTTACTTACAATTTCACCCATGGTCGTTGAGATGTGGATCTTGGTGTATGATTTGGGATACTTGTATAACAAGGACAATTATTGTTCTTGTAATCCCTTGGTCCAGTATCGATTAGTTGGATGATCCTATTTCATGGGCCTTGTGATTTATGTGAGTGGGATGTTCTCCATTCCTTGAGCAGTATGTGAGTGGTAAATTCTTAGGACATGTGAGTACTAGTATATGGAAAAAGTCATAAATACCTTATATGTCGATTCAAAATCTGTATGGGATTAAGCATATGAATTTTCTGGTAATTAATTGGTTATAAAATGTTACATAAAAAAATTATTAGGCTCTTAGAATCAGTTCAGTATTTAGTTTAGATATAATTATACAGGTCACTAGTTGAGGTGCTGGTCCCTATTATCATTCATGAAATGAACCATGTGTCAATTCCATGAACGGTAGTCCTAAATATATATCTATAGAATATTTATTATGAGATATACTATATATTTTAGCTTATGGTTTCTACATGGAAACAAAATATGCTCCCTAGAGTTTTATGAGGTTGGTTTTTATTTCATGGAATGAAAAAGACTTGGTGAGAAGTGTTGGACATGATTAATTATAAATGGTCACTGCAAAATATTTTAATTTTTCTAATAGGGGTATACCTATTTGTAAAAGTGAATTTTATATTGGTAAACCATTTTAGCAACAAATACAACTATGCCACTAAATGTTTGGTAAAACTGTATCACTAAATGTTATTTTTACTGATAAAATAGTTCTCTTTGAATTATAACAATACCAAAAGATAATGTATATTTTGGTTAAAATATTTATAAATAGATTCCTATGAAAAAATTATCTATTGGTAATATTATAATTATTAGTTATCATTATACATGCAATATTATTTATAATATTATATTATATATCGTAATAAAAAATACCAATAATTAATATCTATTTTTAAATTAAAATTTATATAAAATATTACTTCTGTATATTCCAATATTTATTGCTAAGATAAGATGTTATATTTATTACTGAAATTAGATAATTTTTTTATATTATTTATTAAATAATAATAATAAATTTAGATTATATGAAAATCTGAAAAATAGAGGCATTTTTTTTTAAAAAAATGTACATACATAAGTGAAAAATTCATTCAAACTCTGATAAAATACATCAATCTCCACAAAACATGATATATACATGTTTAAAAATTCACAAACTCCAAGATACGTCACATAAGCTCCATAAAATTTCATCTTTCATAAGAATTTCTCACACATAATTTTTCAATGTCCTGGTTAAAACTGTTGATGAAGACCATGCATGTAGTTTACCCTACTTATATTCGTCTCACATTGGTAGCACGAGGAAGGTCATACCTACTTTTGAATGTAGGTGGTTTAAAGAAGCTTATCATCCTCACTCATATAAGTATATCCCAGTTCATTCAATTGTTAATTGAATAGTTTACCCCTAATGTCACACATTCCATTAGAATAATGAATTTATAAAATAAAATAGTAGCATGGTAAAAAATAGCATGTAAAAAAAGAAAATTTTATATTTGAGTAAAATTTATTTATTTACACCTTTTATAAAACATTTCACATACCAAACCTACATTAGTTTACATGTTATAAAAGAAGGTTCAATGGTAAGTATGATTCACTTGTCAATCAATTACACTAAATAATATCTTCATCCAGAATACAATAATATCAAATCATCATCTAGCCATACTCCAATTCATTTGAAATGATTAAATATAAAATTTTTAACTCTTTTAGTTATGGATTAGTAAATTATGGACATGATGAATCTCATAATATTCAATTTTATTTATTTATTAACTTTATTTAAATCTAAACAAGATTTTTAATTACTCCAATCTAATTTAATGTCATCAATTGATGTTATATTGAATTGAAAGTAAAAAACACTAGCAGGTAAAACATATAACAATTGAACTTAAAAACTGGAATTTGATATATAATGATAAAAAATAGAGTATGTTGATCAAACTATGTAAAATTTAATCTATATGTGTTGGGATTATAAATCATAGAATCCATAGTACATTACATATTATAAAACATAGACTCTTTTTTACAAGATATCTAACCTATTAAAAATTGATTTCTGATAATATATTACAATGATTATTCCAAATTAAAAAACCCAAATTATATATTACATGTTATAAAAAATAGAATTTTAACAAAATTATGTAATCTATAATCTTGGTGTATATATTATACATTTCTACCAACATCGTTAATAATAAATTTTACACCTCCTCGATTGTACTGCATCAAATTTTATAGTTATTTCACTAGATTCCAAATAATTTTAAAAATAGAGGCTATCACTCAGAAAATATTTTGATATACAGAAAGTGATTCCCTTAACCCCTAGATATTGTAGTAGGTATTATAACTTCAAATTTCAAAGTAGGTACAAATGTAGAAATCAGATGATGCCATTACTTTCCAGGCATTTGACTCACATAAGATTTCCATGTGCACTCATCAACTATTTTTTCCATAATAATATGTTCATTATGTATAAAATTAATTAGACACACAAACATAAACTAATGATATTGTATTATAGACATTAAAATTTTATTTTTTATTGTTCATGCATATTCACAACAGTTGATGTTGAAATGTTTAAATACATATAAATAACTATGACTACACTGAAGAGTGAAAACCTATCTAGAATTTATTGTTCAACATAAGTAAAAGGATATAAGGTTCTAGATAAATAAATGTTAATTAAATTTTACAGATTATGATTACTAATGAATTATTTGAAAAATGAAAAATTATACATTAATAAAAAATTATATTTAAAAATATCTTATATTAACATGATAAAAAAATGTAGGAAAAAAATTAATATGATAAGCAGTGGAATCCAATTTCGTTGATCTTTATTTTGGGGAAAAGTATTTTTCATTCTTGATAATGACATGTTATGAATTATAAAACATAATCATTACTAATTAATTATTAGAAAAAGAAAATTAAAATCATCTATAAAAATTATATTTCCAAAAAAGCGCTTATATAGATTTGATAACTAGAATTTTTTTCACATTCAATATGAATAGAATGAATTCATTAAAGACTAAACTAAGCACAAAGAGTGAAAAGTTCTTAAAATAATCCTCTAACAATGGTCCCAAACTAAAAGGTATTCTTATAAGTTTCATCCTTATTTAAAAATCAAATGAAAAAGTGAATTCATTCATTACTTGGTTACACATGAGCTACTTGGTTGAATTTCAGCTCCAACCCTATCAACCATGACCGAGATTAGATAATATCACCTGACTCTAACCTCCTACATGTGGGACCAATATAGAACCCTTGTTAGTATAGGTTAATTCATCCTTCTATGTCCTCAATAACCACATGGAACACCACTTAAAAAGCTTTGGTTCACCTCATAATGATCAACAAGGTTTAGTTTTATCACAGCTGAATTCAGAATGAGAATTGATAACAAAAACAATCTTTTATTGAAACCCTTGGAAATCGTAAAGATCAGACCTAGCTATGTTGAACAACTAATTCTTATATCTCCACTAAAACCATCAAAAAAAATTACAATTTGAACCTGTAGTGAATAAGCTACATAATTCTAATAACATGGCCTTCAAACTATAGCGAATAAGCACAATGTTGCAAGAAAGAAAAATTTAAATGGATAGAAATAAAGTTACACTAATATTTATATGCTATAATCACATAGAAAAACATTTCTAGAAGTGATTCTCTATATCATCGGCAATACAATAGTCATAAGTGACACATAAATCAAACAAAGAATGAAAAATAAAAACTACAAGATCGATATACTTGAAAACCATTCAAAAATAAAAAGGAATGAAAAAAACACATATCCTCATTGATTAAAGGTGTTAAAAATTGTAAGAAAATGAATATAAAAATTCACTAAACCCACTAAACCTAAATATTATCTCAAATTCAATATAATAGGGCTCATGAATAAAGAATTTACATAGATAAAATGGTATGAAATATCAGGAAAAAAGTAATTAATTCCATTAATTTGTCTATACAAATATAGTGCATAAAAATAAAAAGTTACATAAGAGAAATAGAAGTTTAGATTCCCCCATCAGAATAGTTGAAAGGTGCTCCTAATCTGTTTGAGAAGTTATTTGGAAGTCTCTCTATTTTTTCCTGATTCTCCCATATCCTTGTTTGAAAGTCTACCAAGAATAGAGTATATCCTCTCATTAAAATAGTTCCACCCATATGGAAATCACAAACATAATTACAATATTGATGGTGTTAATGCCACCATTATACAACCTCTATGTCTTTCCAATTGGATTGGATTGAAAATAGTGGTAATTTTTATGGCATCCTGCCTAATTTATTACATAACATTACAAGAAATTTTACAAACAGATGAACTTTTAATGTTTATTATCTTGGAAATTTGGTACATATTACATGATAACCTAAAAGACATTCTTTTATTCCACATGAAATACTTCTTCAAGGTTCTTCCTATGAACATTTATAACATCTCATAACCTGGGGAATTTCCTCAAAGTAAAGGGTGAGCAGAAGGCCTAGTAAGGGAAAAAAAGAAACATTTTACATCTGAACTTGAGCCATATCAATAAGAACATGGGGATTATCATAAAGGCATGATAAATAGGCATATAATAATAATAATAACAACAAGAATCATAACATGAAAATTTGGCTACAAAATTTAATTTATACATTGATAATGATATCTCTAATGTCCATCCCTAAGATATCATAAAAATTACTAAGTTTAATCACCAATGAATCGTAAAACCTGTCTCTCTAGAGATTAATTTCATTACCCAAATCAGTGGGGTGCTATCTGGGAACAACCTTAATATATTTTTTTTTCATGTGATACACATTGATCATATCAAATATTTCATAAATAACACAAATAGAATAAAAGAAATGGTTTTCAAATCAAAATCATAGTGTTTTAAAAAGTGCTTAAAACATGATCATTATGTCATTTATAACCCACAAAAAGGAAATGTGGGTTTCATGTATGTAAATTTCCAAATAAAATAAATAATATTTATTTTTTGATAAATAACCTTTGAAATGACAGTGGTTTGGGTATTCACATAAATAAAATAACAGAATTTCTTGAGAAAAAGAGAGATATTTTGATACGAAAATTCTGCAACATAACGAGTTTGATACATGGTTTTATTAAATTTTAAAAATATAGGGGATAGGGGTCAACCATTAATAAAAGAAACATAATACAGTACATGGAAAAAATAAAATTTAAATAAGAATGTGTTATACAAATTTGAAATACATACCACATAAAAGAGAAATTGAAAGGAAAAGAGAAGTTGAGAATTCCCGTACCTTGAAGAGTAACTTCTAAAACACTAATATCGGGACCTTGATGGATTGAGGAAACATTGGTAGGACTCCTTGAGAGTAAATAATATCATATCATCTAGGAGGATTATTTTGGAAAGAATGGAAACAAAGGAATGGGTGTTATTTATAATAAAAGAGATAGAGTTTCTTATTAATTTCTGAGGAAACCTCATTAGCTGTATTTGCAAAACCATGGGCTTTTCCATGGTATTTTACCATGGTGTTGGATACATGGGACACCTCATATCATAATTTAAAACACAAGATTCTATCAGCAACTTATCTTACTCATTACAAAATCATAAAATAGTTATGTTGTCATTAAACATACCGAAAACTCAGAAGAGTAATTTTTTAGTTTTCATAAAAAATCCATTATTTTAGAAAATTAAAAAAAATTCACCCTAAACATTTTTTGACATTTAGAACTACAAAATGAACTAAAATTTATTAAAATTAATTTCATATTAAAGTAAATAAAATAAATAAAATACTAATACTTAACTAATAATTTCTAATTTGTTTTTATTACACTATGATATAATTATATCACATTATCATTTAAGATGTGTAAAATATATTTATACTCCCTTAAGTGAGGTTACAATTCCATTGGTCAAATTAATATTCATAATGGTAAAATTACTATTCCAAAAGGTCAAGTTAGTATTCCCCAAAAAATTAAGTTGATCTTATTAGTCTTTAACTATCTTAGTGATCGCAACTGTGTATGTCTATTTTTCAAATATTATTACATAGAAATAATTATTTAAAAAACATATGTTTATACTATTCATAAAAATAATTTTATTCTTTAAAGAATACTATTCATAAAAATAATATTATTCTTTAAAAAATACTATTCATAAAAAGTTAAATCTTCTTAGGAAAATACTAAAAAATAACCATATATTAATTTTGAAATTTTAAATTCAAAAATCATGTTTATTATACCATAATAACTCTCTAAGTATAAAAAATTTACCTTTTAAATGAAAAAAATCCATAGTTACTAAAAATTACAGCGAATAGAAAATTAATAGTTAAATTGTATACTGAAATGTTTGACACATAAAAAATAATATTTTATCATTTATATTTTAAAGGGGGGGGGGTGTTTTAATCACACTATATAATTAAAATAATCATTAATCAAAATAACTTATTTTTTTAATAATTAAATCATTTTGGAAAAGATAAAAATGGGTTTTAAATGGAAATTTATCAATTATTTATCAATTAAACATATATTTTATTAAGTAAAAATATTATTAAATGTATATATCCCATTATTTTTTATATTTTTACTAATACAAATTTATTCATGATGTATAGTATTCTCAATAAATAAAAAATAATTCTTTATTCTTCTATTGTAAAACATATTAAAAAGTTATTAGAGGAAAGAGATCCATTAATAATTTAAGTACATTTTTTGGGGCATTACATTCTTACCCCTTAATGAAATGGTTTCATCATAATATTCTCTTATTATAAATTTGTTTCTATTAATAATTTTATAATTATAAAAAAAATTTATGTCTTAAAAAATCATTTTAAAAAAATATTATATTTCTTAAAAAAATTACATTTTCTATAAATCCTTTAAAAGATTCATAAAAATATTGTGATTAACTAAACATATCCCCCGGGATATTCATACCTAGTATGCAGAAAGGCCCGTTATCATTCACCAGTTCCTATTTGATTCTAAATCAATGTGGTGTTTTTAGGTTTAACCCTTATATACATTTGTACTAGATCCACATCCACTTATTCATATCTATACAAGGAATAATTTGTATGGAAACCACATAATTAATATTTCACCATAATACTAGGATGTTTTCATATATTTAAAAAAATTTCTAGGGTTCTTCTCAAAGTTCTCAAATCTTAATTTCCACAAATAACTAATACATTATCTGAAAGCCACTATGGCATCCTGCCTTTTTATTACATAACTTTATATGACATATTATAAATGAAGGATCTTTTAAAGTTTTGAGTTTTGGAAATTTGGTACATATTACATGAAAGCATAAAGACATTCTTTTATTACACATGAAAGGTTTCTTCAAGGTTATTACTAAGTACATTTATTTATCTATTAACATGGGGACATACATCAAAGGAAAGGGTGAGCAGGAGGCCTAGTAAGGGAAAACAAGAGAAACAATTTTCATGCAAACTTCAAGGACACAAATAAGAACATGGAAAATATCACAAAGGCACGATAAAGTGGAATATCATAATAATAATAACATAAATCATATCTTGAAAATGTGTCTAAATCATTTAATTTAGACAATCATAAGAATTTCACCAAGGTTTATCATCATGGTGTCATAAAAATTACAAAGGTTATCTAAGGCCCAAACCCTTAAACATTAATTATTCTTGAGATATTCAATAATTTTACATTAATACAAATTTAGGAACTTTTTAGGTTTAGAGATTTAGTGAATTAGGTCATAAAATGTACATAACTTATTGAATATTACCTATAGACACTTCAAATCTAACAAATTTGTTCATGAAAACAAAACGCATTAAATAAAACAACAATTATTTTCTTGGAAAAAATATTCTTGAATTATCCTTTTCTCTTACCTTTCCTTATACACTATGAAAAAAAATTCAAAAACTTGGGATGATCATAAAAATATCAGTAAGAGATACATACATAAATAGAAATGGTAGTCACGAGATAATAAAAAATTCTTGAATACTTTATCATAAAGAAATACTTTTAAACTTTAAGAGGTTGTAAATATACATCACTAAATATAATATCATTAATTACCCTTTTTGTAACCAAATGATTACCAAAAATCCCATAAAAAGCCACATATAGCATATAAAGGTAACTGGGGACATAAACATATTTAAATGGAATAAACATTGGGCCGACTTCCATAGATATCACTAAATTAAATATCCATACAACCAAATTCTGTACCCAATGCATTGGAGGATATAACATAACCACCCGTCCATGGTTTATCAAGGAACCACCTATCATTTGGTTTATCATGTAACCATTCATCATTGTTTTATCACTTAACCACCGATCAAATGTCCAAATACCATTATATGATAAAAACACATAAAATTTTGCAAATATAAACATTTCATTGATAACATTTCATCTATAATTACAAGAAATAATTTCAAGATATTGAAATAGAAAATAAATTTCAAAAACCATTTTTAATACAAAAACAACCAAAAAGGGAATAATCAATTTCTTTTCCTTTTATAAACAGTAAGTATTATAGAGGAATCCAAATATCAAATTACAATTATGACGACAAAGAGGTCGTTATCGCTGCATACATTAAAAAAATTCCTTTTGTTGTTTAGTAAAAAAATTCAAAGAAACAAATATTCCCTTTGAATGAAATTAAATGTCAAATGGGGTAATTATACACCATATAAAAGAAAGAGGTGTATATTATCAAAATATTTCTTAATGAAAGGAAATTGAGACAAAGTCCCTTACCTTGAGTGTGATTTATCACGTATATTCCTTGTTATTCATGAATAATAAACTTAAGTTAAATTTTACTTACTGAAAAACGTTTTTCGAGTTTATTATTCCTTTTATATTAGTTATTACCTTTATTTAAAAATCCTATAATTATTCATGTTCATATCTGTCATTTTGTCGATGTTTGGTACATGAGTTGAAAATTAACTTGTTATAATTAAAAATTATCCTTATGGTCAAAAGTCAATTATTTCCATAATGATACTCATTATTTAAATATCAGATATATCGATTATATATATTTATTTATAATTTTATATAACATTTGGATATAAGAAATGAAATGCACTGTTCATGGATATGGAAAGCCGTTCGTACACATGAATGCTACTTTCATTTATTTTTCATTTTTAACAAAATGAAAAATAAATTAAACATAGATATATCATAATTATAGTGTAATATCATATTTTATATATGTTACATAAGTTCAATAATTCTGTAATTTATACATTCCATATATTTCATGAATAAGTCACATCACTTTGAGGGGGCGGTAGTCCGCACTTCCTCAAATGAAATTATCATATTTACACATTATAGAAAGAATAATGTTATTATGTAAATGAAAAATATATAATCAGGAAGAGACTATAAATATGATAAATATAATATATAAATAAAGTTCCATCATAATGTCCACCATGAGATGTGGTACAGGAAAATTGAACAATCATCGTTTCCTTAGTCAGTAGTTCGCGGTTCACATAAACAGTTTGTTCATATCCATTAGAAAGAGGTGGGTATAAGTGTAGTTAGAATCCTTCTCATAGAAGCATACTATTATATTGTGGATAATGGTTTTTTTATGTAAAAAAATAATAATAATATAATAGGGAGTGAATAATTAAAATAATGGAATGGTACTTTAGAGAATATGCTACCTCATAAAACATGCAACTCCCTTTGATTTGAGCCTAATGTCTCTCCTTTAATTGTCTTCTTCCTAAGGTAAGGCTTATAGGATTAATATAGGGATTTTGGGAGATTATTTGGGAAGAGGTTAGATGATACAAGTAGCTTGAGAGGTGTGATTAAAGGGGTAGGGGTGATGCCCTTTTATAAGAGAGAGGAGGTGCACTTTATGAATGTTTTGAAGTTTTATTTTATTATAAAATGATTTTCAATTTCAAAAGGTCCCAAATTCATTTATTTAAAATTTAATATTATTTTGGGTTGAAAACCTCTCAACCAATAGGTTTTATACATGTTTATGTAAAAAATTTAACCATATTTTTAGCTTTAACACTTAGTTTACAAATTTAACTCTTATCATGTCTTATTCTATATTAATACTATATGGTTAATATAGTTACTATAAAATGCCAATATAACCTCAATTTTTTTATTAATGAAAATTGAAACAATATATAATTCATTTGGCCAAATAGTTGATTTTTAGAACTATTATATCTTTTAATAAAATAGTATTTGTAATAAAAGCACATTTATGTCAATTTTTATACTATTCATATAATGACTTCATAAAATTCAATAAAATCATGATTCCTTCAAAAAAAAAAGTTAATTAAATTATAAAATGTTATACACATCAATAAAATTCATTTATTGCATAAAAAGTTTTAAAATAAATTTACTGTAATATTTATTATCTCATTTATTTAAATCATTCATTAATAAGGTAATCACTACATCATCATTGTGTCATAAGTAAATTTATTTATATAATGTTTAAAAGATATAACTAAAATTTGATGATATAGGAAATAGTTTTATATTTATAATAAATATTTAAAGTATATTATATCAATTATATAACCCTGTATAATTTTTTTTATTAAATGATACATGTTTATGTTATTTTTCACTTTACATTAAATTAATTAATATAACATGTCATTATCACTCTTAAGTGGATCCATGGGGTCACCAAATCGGCCCAATGATTCTCATGGTCATACATATATCATCCAATAGGATTATGACATGGTTTTGGGTATTTTTATATTATTATAATATTATTTTTTACCCTTATTTACAAGATTTACCCTTTAACAATGATAATTTAATTAAATAGTTATGTTACTATAAATAATGTCCAAAAATAAAAGGTACCAATTTAAAATTTTTGACCTTATGATTCCGAATATGGAATATATTTTTCCAAATTCAAAACACATAAGTTTCAGTAATTAATTTAAAATTAAATCTCGTTGTCAAAGCCAAAAAATTGTTTTTAAAAAGTAAAAACTTAAAAATGATTGACATGTGTTTATGTACAATTTCAATGTAAAATTACATCCAATGAACAAAATTGGATTAAATTATAAAAAAAATAATCCATTTATACTTTAAAATCCTTAAAAAGGACAATATAACTATATAAATAAATTAGATGAAAATGCAGTTTTGATTTAAAATACATTATTTTCACTATTCATTAAAAAATTGAACTTTATCAAATAAAAATATAAAAAATTCATCCAAAGTAAATTTTGATGTCCCAATTTTAAAGAATAATTTTCTTTTGTCAAATAGAACATGCAAAAGTGAAAAAAAACTAGATTTAAAAAGGGTTCCCCATCAATAGCCTATAAACTGACATTTTAAAAATATTAGAGCATTTCACGATTAAAATCAGATTCAATCTTATTTTAAGCCTCTAAAATTTATTATATAATTTTAAATATATTTAACTAAAATATATAATCATATTTTAGATATTTATGTTCATTTATGAAAATAAAAGGACTAGGAAATAACTTCCATTTAAAATAATAATATTATTATATTTTTTCGGTATAACTCAATGTTCTGTGCAACGTAAGATTCCAATGAAACCCATTGTTTTGTGTTGATTAAACTATAGGAAAAATAATCCCCTTTAATGTAAAAATAATATTTTATTTATAAATATTAATAGAAATGAAAATGTATTATTTTATAAATACATGGGTTATTCAATCCTTCCCCCCTTTTGGAAATTATTTCCTCGCATTTTTAAAATTGGGATTAGAAACATCATTTAAAGTCCCAAATTGTAAAAAGAGTCTATAAAATTATCACATTAAAGAAATAAAGAGAAATATAAAGGCCACTTGAGATAACC
This sequence comes from Viscum album, assembly GCA_963277665.1. Taxonomy (NCBI): domain Eukaryota; kingdom Viridiplantae; phylum Streptophyta; class Magnoliopsida; order Santalales; family Viscaceae; genus Viscum; species Viscum album. The sequence goes on along the minus strand of OY728130.1, from coordinate 916,659,087 downwards.
CATGCTTGGATTCCATGTATGAGAACATGGATAAAGAAGAGAAACTAACCATAATGTTCTGATGGAGAGTGATAGAAAACATGATCAGTAGAAATTTGACCACAAAAAACCACAGACCAATGATAGGTTAAACAGTGTATGATTTTTCAATAGTAAAAGTAAATGAACAAAATTTTTGTTTTAATATCCTTTTCATAAAGTTGAGGAATTTATTTATGAGTCTGACTAAACATAAGGAAACATACTTACTTGTCATGTAGGCTTTCATACTTTACTAAATTTCTACAACAAATTCATCTTTTTTTTCCAAATTTTGAGTATTAAAGATTAATTCGTCACATAAAAAGTGTGGAATAAACTTCTAGAGAATCCCATAATCTAAAAAAGATGAACTAAATATTTCCTATCTTATTATACATTAACCACAACTAAAAATCGTTATTACCAGATACTAAAATCCCCCAAAAGAGCAATCCTATAAGAAAAAGAATACTAATCTTAGTCTCCAAAATTCAACAATCAATACCCAAAATTCAACAGATACCAATCAATACAAAATTGTCCTTAAAATTTTTAAAAATATTCCAAAGTAATATTGAAACCCAAAACTCAGAAGAATTTGTTCACATAGTCTTCAATGATAAATATTCACATTTATCTCCCAGTAAAAATGACTACTCTTAATGTCTCATACTAAAAAGTTATTAACCTAATCACATATTATCCAAGATAGGTTAATAATTTCCATAAATACCCTGAATCTCTCTAAGTCCACAATAAAAACATAGATTCATCCAAAATAAAATTTGACCATTACTCCTCAAATGAAATCCCATAGTATTCTATTTTCCTTAGGTGTATAGTGTTCCCAAAAGATCAAACATCTTCCATTTTTTTCACTTAATAACTAAATCAGTTTCTAGTACTAAGGATATCCATTTGATAATTCATAAGTTCCCAACATTATTTTATTTTGGATCCATAAAATCAGTTAAAATAAAGAGAAGATGTCATACTTGTAACACCCCAACCCCTCTAGACCAGAGACAATGCATTACTTATTACATTGGCATCCATAAAAAGAATGAAATATCGATGGAATGTGCAATTTTGTAGTCTTCAAGAAAAAAGATACATATATGTTACTCATATTACATTGGGAAAGGTAACAAAATAAAATACATAATAAAAACTAAGAAACTACAGTTATGGGAACTCAAAAAATGGTCTCCTCTTCATAACCTGTTGAAGGTAAACAAATGAATGAGGTAAGATCAAATGATCAGTAAGGGTTATAAATGGTTGATTCAGGAATCAATAACGGAATCATAAAAAAATTTCATATTCAATATGGCATGGTGAATAAATGAAAAACAAACACTATTAATAAACTGAGAATGAAACTGCAACCATATATTTTGTCATTGTGAAAACCACATCGATTGTAATAACTGAAAATGAATAAAGAGAATTATTATTAGTTAGACTTACTATATCTACCACATGATACTATAATTCCATTAAAATGGTTTAGTTATGTGGGTAGAAACCCGTCTTATTTTTGGAAACAAACGCGAAGGGTTTGTCACTAAAAGATTAGTCTAATGAGACCTGTCGATGCATCGAGGGGATTTTGAGGGCCCCACCCACCGCTAAAAGTAAAAAAATTTATTTATAAATAGATTTAATACATTTATAATCTTCTTACTCAATATAATTATAGAGTAAAGGATACAGATTCCTCAATATTTCCATAGTTAAAACAACATTCCAAATAAACTTTCCAAATACACACAGTATGTGAAAGGGTACAAGACTTAAGAAAACACTCTTATCCATGACACCAGAATATGTATATATAATATATCTACAATTTAAAATGAAAAATGATCTCAAATGGGAAGTATATACACCACATAAGAAACATTATTTGAACAATACAAATAAGGCCTCAATGATATGGAAATTGTGACAAAGTCCCTTACCACATTTTAATCAATCGAGTCGTATGACCAAAAAATAATAACCAAAAAACGAATAAAATAATAAAATGAATATAAATGTAATAATGATAATATATATCAAATTGAAGTAAAAAATACACCACATGTAACAAATAAGTGGCGAAAAATGGAAATCACATGGAATTAAAAGTGAGGGAAGAAACCTCTTACCTTATGCTTGAGCCAGTTGTTCGATTGATTTAATGACCTAATTATTCAAATTTAGATTCATTATTTAATATTAAAAGAACCTATTATACATTTTATTGTTTTATTATAATCTTATTAGGTTCATTCATGACCCTCTTATGGGTTTAAGAGGTTCAAGTTTATTATTTTGGAAGCATTTTCTTCCTTGGTTTTCATGATCGGTTTACCTGTATTCATGAATAGAAGTCCGTTTGATGTGTGTTTAAAAATAAATAATTTTTAATACATCTTAATAATGACATAAAAGATATATAAATGATATTATAATGATTTTGGGTTATATACCACGATGATGATTCATTAGTTATAAGTTAATTACAAACATTTGGATTAACTTGGCAGTTTTGTTCATCATGAAATTGTTTTGTATTATTATTTTATATTATGAGTGTGTAAGGATTATAGAACATTTCATAAGTTATAATACATATATTATGATCTGGTTCAAATATTAAAAAGGTTTCATGACTATTCTTGATGTAATTAATAGAAATTGAGAACCCGTTGTCCTTAAATGTGATAAATTAAGACATCTCAGACGATGTTTTATTTTCTAGTATAAGAGGAGGGGGAAGGGAGATGATGATGAAATATTCCATTATCATAATAAAATTATATTTCATTAAAGTTAATTAAATTATCATATCATTTAGATGAGGGTAGATGAGGAAAGAAAAATAAAATAAAGAAACTCAAAATAATAGAATAATTTAGAAATCCCTTATGAAAATTTGGCAGCCTAACGATATCACATAAAAATTAATAAAATAGATTGATGGGAGAAAGGGTTTATTTAATAACTCATAAAAAATATGTACATAAAGAGTAATATGTAATTCTATATCCCAACATAATCTAATTGAAAATAAAATAGAAATCATAAAATGAAAGCTTTAAGAAAAGAGAAGGGTGGTCGATTCTTTTACCTTGTTGAGTAACTCCCAAAACATGAAGGTTGGGACCTTGGGGATTTGAGGACACCTTAGGAGGACTCATAGGGATATAACACTACTAGAGAATCAAGGATAATGAGTTCTTAATGAAAGGAAATGAATGGGTGATTGGGTATTTATAGTAAATGAGAGGGAGTTTTTTATTAATTAAAAGGGACAACTCATTATTGGTTTTTGCAAAACCATGGGATTTCCAAGGGTATTAGCCACTTGGGAAACCTCATTTAATATGTCACTGTGCAAAAGTTGACCATCCTTTTATATTAATTAGTATATAATTATGATATCTTTAAACTACTGAAAAATCTAACCTGTATTCTTACTATTCATGAAAAATTATAGTATTTTTGAAAAATCCCAAGAATTCACCCAAAAAATTTTCAACATGTTGAATAAAAAATTAAAATCCATTTTTTGAAAATAATATTCTATGTATTTTTAATTTAAGTTTTAAATAAAATAATAATTTATTCAAAAATAACAGTTTTATTCCTATAACTCATTCATTTAACACCTTGAAAATTTAATCAACATCTCATTACCATTTAACATTAATAAAATAAAATCATAATATGGTTTAGTATTTATAATTGTCATATTACTATTCATATTATAATTAATAATGGTATGTTACTATTCATCAAAAAATGTTGGTTCTATCAGACTCTAAATACATTACTGATCAAAACCGTATATGACCATTTTTTGAAACTCAAAACACAGAGGTGGAAAATTTAAGTTTAATGGCTAGGTTATAACTTTATCCTATTAGTTTTTCTCTCACCGAGACATAGATATTCATGAAATATAGTTTATCTAATAAATATAAGGTATTTAAGAAGAATGTTCCATAACAAGTTTAGGGCATTACATTATTCCATCCTTCAGAAATTTCGTCCTCAAAATTTTATGTATAAATCCCAATAAAATAATTGGTTGGTTATTCTTCATAACATCCTCAGGTTCCCACATGTATTCCTCTATTTATGGTTTCTCCAAAGAACCTTTACCAGAAAATTCATCTGATTTCGCAATCCTTGTTCTCCTGTATCAAGAATCTTGATAGCCTCTTCCCAATAAGATATATCAGGTTCAAGTTTTATTTCTTCATAGGTGAGTACATGTATTGGGTATGGAATATATTTCCTTAACATTGATATGTGGAACACATTTTGAACTTTGGTGAGAATTGGAGGCATTTCCAAATAGTAATCTACAGCTACAATTCGATCCAGAATTTTGAAATGGGTGATATACCAGGGACTTAATTTACCATTCTTATCGTATCGTATAATACCCTTTCATAGAGATACCTTAAAAAAATATCTCCTTCTTCAAATTCCAAATCCTTCATTCGGTTATCATCATAGCTTGTTTGCCTAATTTGAGATGTTTTTAAATGGGTTTGGATAATCTTCACCTTTTCTATTGTTTCCTCAACATGTTATAGGCCAATGGGATTTATTTCACCTAAATAATCCATGAAAGTTGGGGTATGACTTCTCTTTCCATATAATGCTTTATATGGTGCCATCTGGATTCTTGAATGAAAGCTATTGTTATAGGAAAATTCAATGAGAGGTAAATATTGATCCCACATACCTTGAAAGACAAGTGAACAAGAACTCAACATGTCTTCCAATGTTTGAATAGTCTGTTCTAATTGCCCATCTGTTTGTGGGTGGTAGACATCGCTCAAACAAAGGTCGGTATCTAGGGCCTTCTAAAGACTTTTCCATAATTGTGATGTAAAATTGGGATCATGATAAGAAACAATTGACAAGGGTACACCATGATATCTTAAACCATTATTAATATATAGTCTTTCTAAACATTCAAGTGGTAAATCTTCTCATATAATATGAAAATATGCTAATTTTATAAGATGATCAAAAATTAGCCACATCGCATCATTCATTCGTGGAGTCTTTGGTAGCCCCATGACAAAGTCCATCGTAATATCATCCCATTTCCATATAGGTATTGTAAGGGGTTGCATGACTCATCGAGGATATTGTCTTCTAGACTTCACCTATTGATAGACGAAACATCTGGACACATAATCAGCAATCTCTCTCTTCATATTGTCCCAAAAAAATGTTCCTTTACACCTCTATAAGTCTTTGTGCTACCAGGGTGTATAGAAAAATTAGATCTATGAGTCTCATCCAATAGGTCCCTCTTTAGCTCAGGAATAGCAGGAACAAAAATCTTCTTCTTTCCAAATTTCAAAATTCCACTTTCATATATGAATTCAATCAAAATACCATCATTTACACCTTTAATTTTCTTTTGAAACTCCTTGACATCAGTCTAAGGACTTCTTTTCCTTTCCAGTAATGAAGGTTTGGAAACCATTTGAAAAAGTAGTGATGTATTACCCTCCATGATAATTCTCATATCCATTTTCACTAGATCCATGGACAAGAATCCATTTCAACTCTCATCTTGTTTATAATTATGTGGTCATTTCTACTCAAAGCATCTGCCACTTTATTTTCCATACTCAGATGGTAGTGTATTGTGAAATCATGTTCCTTGAGTAGCTCAATATAACTCCTTTGTCTCATGTTGAGTTATTTCTATGAGAATATATATTTCAAAATTTTATGATCTGTATATATCTCACATTTATTTCCATAGAGGTAATGTATAAAAATCATTAGAGAAAATATTACCACTTCTCACTAAAGATCATGAGTTGGAAAGCATTTTCATGAATTTTTAGTTTCCTAGATGTATATAAAATCACTCTATCATTCTGCATAAAGAAATATCCAATTACTCTCTTTGATGCATCATTATAGATCAAAAATCCATCATTCCATGATGGTATATTCAATATTGTATCATTCATCAATATTCTCTTCAATTCATTAAAATTATCTTTACATTACTTTGTCCATATGAACTTAACCCCTTATCTTGTGAGCTTGGTCATTGGGTTGGCTAAATAGGTGATGTTCTAAATGAAATGCTGATAATAATTTGCTGAACCAATAAATATAAGTACCTAAGTTATGTTTTTTAGAGTATACCATTCTTGAATATCCTTTGTCCTATCAGGATCAATGGATATTCCTTACTTAGAGACAATGTTCCCAAGGAAGTAAACAAATTGAATCCAAAATTCAGACATGCTAAACTTCCCACATAATTCATTTCTTCTAAAAGTTTTCAGAGAAATCCACAGTGATTCTCACGATCTTCAAAGATTTTGATATATACCTGGTTATCATCAATAAATAATACAAAAAATTCATCAAGGTATTCCTTGAAAACACTATTAATTAGATCCATGAAAATAGAGTGTGCATTAGCTAGTCTTAAAGGCATCAGTGTAAACTCATAATGCACATACGTTGTTCGAAATGTTGTCTTTGGAATATCTTGCTTCCTTACACAGAACTTATAATATCCAAATTGAAGGCCAATCATCAAACAATATTTTTCTCCTTGAAGTTTATCAAATAAATAATCAATTCATGGAACATTATGCTTTTTATTTATTTTAAAAGAATTGATTTCTCTGTAATCAGGGAATAGCCTCATGGATCCATCTTTCTTCTTGACAAAGTTGACATGGGCTCCACATGGAGAAACGACTCCACATGGAGAAACACTAGGTCGAATAAATACCATTTCAATCAATTACTCTAGATGTTTCTTTAGCTCCACTAATTCCACAATAGACATTATATTGGGAGTATTTGAGATCCGTCTTATAGTAGGAATTAAATCAGTAGAGAAATCAACTTCCCGCTCTGGAGGATGTCTATATAAATCCTCTGGAAATACATCAATGTATTATTATACTATATGAACATCTTTGATTTGAAGATTTATTTCCTATCCTATAGATATCAGGTTCTCTTCCTCTCCATGAATTCCGTTTAGTGGAGCTACTAGGGGTGGATATAGATAAGAATCAGATGGAAAGGTTTCTGCTCTAAAGAAAAGGGATTCTACACCATTTTCAAAAATTGCATCATCCTTATTCTTGCAATAGATCATCACATCATAATTTGATAGCCAATTCATACCAAGAATTATATCAAAGTCGATAATTGGTATTATGATAAGGATATAAACTAATGCATGTTTATGTGTCACGAGGGGGACTAATTGACATGCCTTCAGTGTAATGATACATCCACTAAGAGTTCTGACTAATAACTCCTTTGTTAAATCAAATTGGACATGTCTATTTTTCCAGGAAAACTGGGAAGATATAAATGAATGTGATAATCTAGAATCAAATAATTCATTGGATATGTTTGAGGAATCAATTAGATTACCTACCACCACATCATTAGGGACTTCAACCTCCACAGTTGTAATTGCATAAGCTTTCCTTGATCTCATGGCCTTTTCTGAGAAATGATTCCTTGGTTCTTAGGAAACTCATTTTCATAGTTTTTCATCTCTCTAGGATTGTAGCATTGAACATCATCAAATTTTTTCTTCCCCTTGCATTCATTAGATCTATGAACCTTTTCTCCACACATATAGAAGACTCCCATGCATTTCATGTATTTATTGGGATGATTATTTCCAAAGTTCTCGCATAATAGGAATTGCTTCTTTCCCTAGTTCTTCTTTAGAAATTCCCCTTTTACTTGGTTTTTAGAGTACCAATTCTTATCTTCTATTACCATGAACAAATTTTATATAGAAAATTCCTTCTCTATTTTGATGACACTTGATACAATTTCATCATATGTTGGAAGTGTTTGAGATACCAGTGCCATTTGAAGACTTGGCATAATACCTTCAAAGAAATGACCAATCATTTATTCTGAGTCTTTTATGTAATAGATGGAATACCTAGCTAGTCTTGTGAATGTATCCTCATACCCTACCACACTTTCTTCATCCCTCTGCTTTAAGCTATAGTATTTCCTCTTCATTTCAGTTCATTGCTCATGAGGGAAATATTTTTCGTAGAATATTTCCTTAAAATTCAATAATTCCATATCTTATATTTCTTCTTCCTCAGTGGGATTATAGATCAAGGACCACCATTGATCAGCGTCACCCTTGAGACAATATAGTTCCATCACTACCTTTTCATTTTCATTGCATCTTAATGCCATGAATATCTTTAAAAAGGAATTGATCCACTTACCATCTACCACTGGACTTGTAGTGCCACTAAAATATGGTGGGTTCTGCCCCATGAAACGATCCAACACAGGTGTATCATGCTTATTCATCACAACCTGAGTAATATTTCTTAATATGGTCATGATATGATTGACTTCAACATTGACATTTTTGACTTGCTCAATGGGGAAATCCCTATATTTCCCACGATTATTGATTCCTCTTTTTCAATTTTGCACCATCTTTAAATAATGGAATACACTAGATTAGGTTATGAATCATAATTTATAATCTCAACTTGAAAACTAATTTTAATAAATTAAATTCTATGCATAGATAATCTCATAAACAAGGTTTCTATGAGGAAAAATTTACATTAAAATAATTCATAATGGATTGTAATGAAAATGTGAATTATCAAAATCATATCCCCAGGAGTTTCAATACTAAGAGTGCAGCAATGCATATTTTCATATACCAGGATACCCCAGGTCAAGCCCAAAACTACTTGTTAGAGTTCTAACTTCTAGGTACATATGTGCTAGAGCCACCTCTACCTATTTGTATCGAGAAATGGATGTATTTCGAGAAATATCCACATAATATATTTCGAACCAAAATTATGGGACATTCATGTATGTTTTCCCTCAAATAATAACTTCTGGATTTTTTCCTAATCTATATTTTCTAATCTAGATTCCAAGGATCCTACTAAACATCCACTAATACCAACTATAACACCCCAACCCCTCTAGAATGGATCTGGTGCATTACTTATTACATTGGCATACCAAAAAGGAAATAAATACCAAAGGAATGATTATTTTAGTAGTCTTGAATAAACTAGATACATATATGTAACTTGAATTACATTTGAAAAGGTAACAAAATACAATACATAATAAAAACTAATAAACTGAAACCACGATAACTCAATAAATGGTTTCCTCTTTACAAACTATTGAAGGTAAAAAATGAAAGGGGTGAACTCAAATGCTCAGTAAGGGTTAAAAATGGTGGAATCAAGAATCAATAACTGAATCATAAAAAAATTGGCATAGTCAATATGGTATTGTGAATAAATGATAAACTCACGCCATTAATAAACTGAGAATGAAATTGCATCCATATATTTTTTCATTGTGGATACCTCATTGATAGTAAAAAATAAAAATGAAAAAAAGATAATTACAATTAATTGGTCTTTATGTATATTGGTAATGATACTGTAATACCATTAAAAGTGTTTAGTTCTATAGGTTAAAACCCATCTAATTTTTGGAAACAAACACGAAGGGTTTGTTGCCATCTGATTTGTCTCATGAGACCTGTCGATGCATTGAGGGGATATAGAGGGACCCACACTCTAGTAAAAGTCCAAATCATTATTTATATATAGATTTTATATAAGTACAACCTTCCTTCTCAATATCCATATATTGTATAGGATACAGATTCATCAATATTTCTATAGTTCAAACAACATTCCAAATAAATATCCCAAATAAACACAGAATGTAAAAGGGTTTACGTCTTAATAAAATACTCAGATCCATGCAAACAAAATATGGATATATAAAATATTTACAATTTAAAAAGAAAAATTATCTCAAATGGGAAGTTGACACACCACATAAGAAATATTAGTTTCACAATACCAAGAAGGTATCAATGAAATGGAAATTGATACAAAGTCCCTTAATGCATTGTAATCAATCAATTCATTTGACCAAAAATTAATAACCACCAAATGAATAAAATAATACAATTAATATAAAGTAAATAATTATAATATATATCAAATGGAAGTACACAATACACCACATGCATGAAATAAGTGGTGAATAATGGAAATCACATGGAATTAAAAGCAAGATTAGAAACCCATAACTTATGCTCGAGTGTGTTCTTAGATTATTTGTTTTTGACGGAAGATATATATTACTGATCAATGAAGTTGGGGTTATAAAGCCAATCAAAGAACATGTTAACCCAACAATGATTACCCCAATGTTTCCAAAAATGATCCAAACAATGGGCCATTGAATTACCATCTCTTTTGATGAAAGAAAATTTTTATGCATCGAATCCATCGTTCAGGGACCATATCTTCCTCAGGATGAGGCCATAAGGCTGGGGATCCTCATATTTTGTTGAGAGAGCATTCACCAATTCGAGGTAGTCGGATTCCACCAGAATCTTAGGCCAAGATTTTGAACGAGCAAAGAGAATCCCCTGGAGGATGGTCGAGGCCTCTGCCACCACATGGCTCCATGAGTAAGGCACTTCCCTACTCTGGGCTTCCACAATCTGGCCCAAACTGTTATCAGCAATGAGCCCAATACCAACACTTTAATTAGCAGAGACGACAACATCATTATTAATCTTGAAGAAGCCCTCAGGGGGGGAGACCAAGAGGGAGCCGCATGTCAAGTGTGGCTCAAAGAAGACCCTGCATCACTTTTATTCAAACCATTCATGCACTCCAAATCTCGATCCACCCAGAGGTGATCAGGGGTCACCTTCATCTGGAAAATGCATTCATTCCATCTAGTCCACACCAACCAAGCAATTTTACATATCAGCCCTAACAATCTTGGTTCCAGAGAAGACTCCCATTTAGTAAAGTTTGGGACCAACCCAATTTAAGGATCAAAGAAAGTACCAAAATACGGCCTCCAAACCTTCCACACCCCTTCTACACCCTTATAGAAAAGAATTTCATGCCGAGGGGATTCCACATCAAGGAGGCATAAAGGACAAGTGTTGTCCTCCGCCAAATGTTGCTGCACCAGAAAGTCACGGTTTGGAAGAACCCCAACACAGACCTTCCACCAAAAACATTTCACCTTAGGGGGAGCGGTGAGGGACCATAGGCACTTCCACCAATTATCGGTAAAGGTTGGGGCAAGGCCATGAACCCTCATTTTGTAACCCGAACAAACTGAATATCTCCCATGAGGTTCCCCAGTCCAGCAAATCTGGTCAATCCCCATTCCTGGTGTGAGAGGTAAACTCAGGATGAGCTGACGATCCACTTCGTTAAACCAGCAACAAAGCTTCTCCCGATCCCACTCCAAAAAGCAAGTCATCGAGCAGGTCACATACCCTTGCATCTTTGAAGCCAGGGACAACCGGTGAGGAGACCTTATGATTGGCGCCCTCTGCCAGCCAGGGATCATTCCAAATTCTAATATTATGTCCATCAGAAATTCTCCACACGCAACCCAAATCAAGGAGGGATTTTTCTCCCAAAATGCTCCTCCACATAAAACTCGGTCGTGGCCCCAGCTGGGCATGCAAGAAGTCAGAATGAGGGACGTATTTAGCTTGCATCACCTTTGAGAACAGGGAATTTGGGTGGGAAATAAGGCGCCATCCTTGCTTTAACAAAAGAGCCACGTTAAACCATTTAAGATTTCGGAAGCCAAGGATATAATTTATTTATTATAAGCTTATTTTTTTCATACAGGGGACTTTTTATGGGTTTTAAAGGTTCAATTTTATTATTTTGGAAACATTTTCTTCCTTGGTTTTCATGATCGATTTACTTGTATTCATGAATGGAAGTCCATTTGATGTGTGGTTAAACCTCCAGAATTGTTAATATATATTATAAATGACATTAAAGAGATATAAATGATCTTATATTGATTTTTTTATATACCATGATGATGATTCATTAGTTAAATGTTAATTATAAATGTCTGGATTAACTAGGTGGATTTGTTCATAATGAACTTGTTTTGAATTATTATTTTATATTATGAGTGTGTAAGGATTCCAGAACATTGAATATGGTAAAATACATATATTTTGATCCAGTTCTTGCATTAAAAATATTTCATGAGAAGACTTGAATATATTTATAGAAATTGAGAACTTATTGTCCTTGAATGTGACAAATTAACAAATCTCAGACGATGTTTTCATTTTTAGTATAAGAGGAGGGGGAAAGAGAGATGATGATGAAATGTTTCATTAGAATAATAAAATTAAAGTTAATTTATGGTACATAAATTATCATATAATTTTTATGAGGGGATATGAGTAATGAAAAATAAAATAAAGGTACTCAAAATAATATAAAAATTGTGAAATCCCTCAGGAAAATTTAGCATCCTAACAACACCACATTAAAATTTATAAAATAATTTGATGAGACAAAGGGGTTATCTCATCACTCATAAATAATATGGTCAGAAAGGGGAATATGTAACATAATATCTCAACATAATCTAATTGAAAATAAAAGAGAAAACATAAAATGAATGCTTTAAGAAAAGAGAAGGGTGGTTGATTCTCTTACATTGTAGAGTAACTCCCAAAACATGAAGGACGAGACCTTGGGGATTTGAGTACACCTTGGGAGGACTCATAGGGTGGTAAAACTACTAGATCATAGAGGATAATGGGTTTAGAATGAATGAAAATGAAGGGGTGAGTGGGTATTTATAGTAAGTGAGAGGGAATTTATTATTAAATAAAAGGGACACCACATTAGTGTTTTTTGCAAAACCATGGGCTTTCTCATGGTTTGCCCATGGTTTTAGCCAAATAGAACACCTAATGTCCTATTTTAGTGTAAAAATTCATACCATCATTTTATATTAATTATTAAATCATTATGATGTCATTAATCTACCAAAAACTCAAAATTGTATTTTTACTATTCATGAAAAATTGATGTATTTTAGAAAAATCTAAAAAATTCACCCTAATATGTTTTTGATGTGTATAATTAAAATATGAACTCCATTTTTTTTAAAATAAATTTCTAAATATTTTTATTTTAATTTTTATATAAAATCACAATTTATTCAAAACTAACAATTTTAAATTTATAACTCATTCTTCTAACACCATGAAAAATTTATCAACATTTAATTACCTTATAACATTAATAAAATAAAATAATAATATGGTTTAGTATTTATGAGGGTCATAATACTATTCATATTATTATTCATAAGGGTATGTTACTATTCAACAAAAAAGTTGGTTCTATCAGACTCCAAATACCTTACTAATCACAACCGTAAGTGACCATTTTTTGAAACTCAAAACACAAAAGTGGAAAATTTAAGTTTAATGGATAGGTTATAACTTTCCCCTATAATGATTTGTTTCACAAAGAGTTATTGATTCATGTAATTTAAATTATCTAATGAATATACGGTATTTAAGAAGAACATACAATAAAATGTTTGGGGCATCACAATATTAATCAGGGACTTCACGTAGGCCAATGGGAGGTGATTCACCCTTGTCTCCCATTAGTTGTTGGTTTATTCACATGACCTTTCAAGATATGACAGGTTGTCACCAATCATAGGGGTTCTCCTTTTTCTAGAATCATATTATTCTTATAAAATTACCAAAAATAATATAATTTCCTCAAAAATTACCATAACCTGACTTATCCTCAAAGGTTTATAAATACCTTCCATTTTTCATCCCAATATGTAATAAACATTAATCTCCTCAAAAAAAAAAAAGATCGTATGAACCCCTATGGTTATCCATTATATCCACACAAAGAAAAGTAATTCTTTAATGAATAAATTTTTTCAAATATCAAACATCATTTTTACATATACAGGAGAGAAGTCTTGAAAATCAATCATATAAATAAAGCATTAATACTTTTAAACATTACATTACACAGATATCTATCATAACTCTTGAATTTCTAAAATGTAGAAATCTTAATCATCCAGAATCATTCATGATCACTTAAAAAAATTTCCCAACCTATTCTGTAACACTACATTACTACAAACAAAATAATGATTCATATCATAAGATTCAATAATGTCAAAACACCATCTAAGAAATAATCCATACCTTTCATTGGCCATTTTCATTTTCCTCTTCCTGAATTGGAATGGAATTAGGTATTGGTAAAAATATATTTTTACAGTCATTCTTATCCCATTCCTAAAACATCTTCTTAGGACATCAATTTTCTTAATGATCATGCACACCACATTTAAAACATTCTATTGATCCCTCAGAATTAACTTCTTTCCTTTTTGAAGAGTCAACTAAATGCTTTCTTTTTTCCATGATAGGTTATTGTTTTATGACATTCATTACAACATCTATAACATCTTCCTGGCCCTTTGAAGCATTTTCATTGGTGTTTATTTCCATGTCCTTGACACATATTTTTTTGAATATACTTACCTTTATTACTATTACATAAACATCCATATGGATTCATTTCACGCATATATGTTGCCTTAGAAAAATCACTATGGTTGAATTGGTCAATCATGACTCTAGAGAGTTGGTTAAGAATAACCAAACGAGTTCTCATTGAATCTCACATTTCACTCAGTTTCTTATTAATAAAACCACTATATTATCCTTCACATCCAATGTAACTTTGGATCTTAATAGATCCATCCATTTACTAAAACCAAAAAAACTTATGTGTAAGTATATCTATAAAATCATCATAGAGTATGTCACGAGGAGGGTAAACACTAAGATATACTAATTCATGTTATCAAAAAATCATTCAATTTATCTAAAATAACTATGAATCTTTATAATATGCTAACCAATGTGGTTATATAAAACATGTGACTTATGCTTAAATAACACCCTAACTGCTAAAGTTATCTAAACCGAACTTTGATACGAACTAAAAGGACCCCAACCATAAACATTACTTATTCATGAGATATGTCAATAATTAGAAAATAATTCACATCAAGAACCTTTTTAGGTTTAGAGAATAATATAATTAGGTTGTAAATTTTACATAATATCTTGAATATTACATGTTGACACTTCTACTCTAACCAATTTTTTCACAACAATAAAACTCATTAATTAAAATAAAAATTATTTTCATGATAAAAATCATCTTGAATTCATCCTTTCTCTCACCTTTCCTTATACCCTATGAAAAAAATTTCAAAAGCATAGGATGAGCATTAAAATCTCTGTAAGGGATATATAAAGAAAGAAAATTTTTAGTATTGGGATAACCTGAAATCCATAAATGCTTTATCATAAATTAATACTTTTCACTTTTAAGAGGTAGTAAATATAAATCAATGAATATAATATCATTACTTCCCATTTTTTTAACGATAATATTGCTACAAAGACCATAGAAATAAATATATATAATATAAATTTAACTTGGGACATAAACATACTTAAATGGAATAACCATATGATCGAATTCTACAAATATCACTAAATGGAATAGCCATACAACATTCTTACATAACCAAGGCACATTAGGTTATAACCTAACCACCTATTCATGGTTTATCATATAACCACCATTCATTTGGTTTATCATGTAACCACCTATCATTGGTTTATAATGAAACCACTTATCAACTTTACATGTACCATTATATAATAAAAACACATAAAATATTGAAAATATCAACATTACACTAATAAAATTTAATTTTCAGTCACAAGAAATCATTTCAAGATATTGAAATAATAAATCCATATAAAAAACCATTTTCAATATCAAAACAACCAAAAAGGGAATAATGGATTTCTTTTCCTTTTAAAAATAGTAAGTCTTATAGAGGGAGCCAAATATGAAATAACGATTATGACAGCCGAGAGATTGTTGTCACCGCATACAATAAAAACAATAATTTTTTTGTTTAGTAAAATTCTTCATAGAAAAAAAATTCCATTTAAATGAAATTAAAATTCAAATGAGTTTATTATACACCATTTAAAAGAAGAGACACATATTATCAAAATATTCCTCAATGAACAGAGATTGAGATGAAGTCCCTTACCTTGAGTATGATTCATCACATATGTTCCTTGTTCCTCCTGAATAAAGAACATAAGTTAATTTTTACTTGATTCAGAAATTTTTACATGTTTATTATTGTTTTTATATCACTTATTACCTTTATATAACAATCATATAATTATTCTGTTCATATCGGTTGTTTTGTCGATGTTTGGTACTTGAGTTCAAATTGAACTTGTTATAATTACAAATTGTCCATGTGGTCAAAACACAATTATTTCTAGAATGATATTCATGATTTAAATATCATATATATCCAGTATATTTATGTATTTATAATAGTACATATCATTTGGAGATAAGAAATGAAATGCACTGTTCATGGAGACGGTAATCCGTTCGTACACATGAACGCCACTTTCATTTATTTTTCATATTTAAAAGAATGAAAAATAAATTATACATAGGTTTATTATAATTATAGTATAATATAATATTTTATATAAATTAAATAATAAAAATAACACCATCCTATATATGTTCCATGCACAACATGAATGAGTCACATCACTTTGAGGGGGCGATAGTCTGCACTTCCTCAAATAAATTTATCTTATTTACACATTAAGTAAAGAATAAAGGTATTATGTAAATGAAAAATACAAAAGAATAAATGCAATATGAACATAATATATATCATATATAAATATAGTTCCATCAAAATGGCCACCATTAGAGTTGGTAGGGGAAAATTGAACAATCATTGTTTCGTGAGGCAGTAGTTCGTCGTCTACACTAACAATATGTTCATATCCATTAGATGGAGGTGTGTGTAAGTGTAATTTGAATCCTTCTCATAAAACCATCCTAGTATATTTGGGATAATTTTTTTGTTATTTAATCAAATAATAATAATATAACATGTAGCGAAGAAGTAAAATAATGGAAAGGCACATTAAAGAAGACGTGACCTCCTAAAACGTGTAAATCCCTTTGATTTGATTCAAAAGAATTTCTTGAATTGCCTTCTACATAAGGTTAGTATTATATGATAAAGAGAGGGATGTTTGGATATTATTTGGGTAGAGGTTGGATGAGACAAGGGGCTTGAGAGGTGTGATTAAATGGGTAGGGTTATGCTTTTTTATAAGAGGGAGGAGGGGCGCTTTAGGAAAGTTTTGAAGTATTATTTTATTGTTAAATATTTTTCAGTTCAAAAAGGTACCAAAGTATTTTATTTAAAATATTATATTCTTTTTGTTTGAAAATATCTCAAAAAATAGGTTTAAGACAAGTATAGGTCACAAATATAACCTTATCGTTTAGTTTTAACCCTTAGATAACTAATTTAACTCTTACCTTGTCTTCTTGTATACTCATACTATATGGTTAATATACTTACTATAAAATACCAATAGAACCTAGAGAGGTTCATTAATAAATTTTCAACATTATCTAATTAATTTGGCCTAATGTTTGATTTTTAGGACTATTATATCATTTTGTAAAATAGTATATATTTTAAAATCACATTGATGTTAAAATTTATTCTATTCATATCATGACATTTAAAAAATCCATAACAACTTGATTATTTCTATTAAACATAATTAATTAGAATATAACAAGTCATACACATCCATAAAATTCATGGATGGAATAAAAAGTTTTAAAGTAAATTTATTTTAATATTTGTAATCTCATTTATTTATATCATTCATTAATAAGGTAATAACTACATCAACATTGTGTCAAAAATAAATTTATTTATTTATGAATAAAAAATATAAATAAAATATCATGATGTAGTAAATATTTTTATCATTATAATGACTATTTATATTTGAAGATATCAATTATATAACTCCATTTTGAAATTTTTTTATTAAAAGATACATGTTTATTCTATTTTTATCTTTAATTTCAATTATTTAATAAAACATGTCATTTTCACTCCCATGTGGATCCATGGGGTCCCCAAATCGACCTAAGGATTCCCATGTTTGGAAATATATCATATAATTGTATTAGGACACGTTTTAGTTTATTTTTACATTATTATAATATTATTTTTCCCCTTATTTATCGGATTTACCCTTTAACCATTGTAAATAAAATAAATACTGAAGTTACTATTCATGATATCCAAAAATAAAAGGAACCTATTTACAAAGATTTAACCTTATGATTCCAAATATGGAATCTATTTTTTCAAATTCAAAACTGTTGGTCGGAGTGGATACTCAAGAGGGGGGTGAATTGAGTTCCAATTAAAATTTCTATTAAAAATATATCTATTAAAATCCCCCTATTTAAAAACAAGTTAAACTGTAGTGAATTTATACAGATTGTAAATGTTCAATTACTTTCTCAAAGATTGATTAGGTCTCAGTTAATTTTAACAAAAGATTAAAATAAATTTTAAAACTAACTTACTGGTTCACAAATAAGTGTAAACACTTGATAGTTTAACTATCAAAGTAACTTTAAAACAAATTGTATTTCAATGTAATTTGTAGCGGAATATAAAATATAGTTTATAACCAAAATAGATAAGAACAATAGTTTTTGAAACAAGAGGTTCAGTCTCAAGCCGAGACATAGTCCTCTCAAAAAATTTATATAAATTTGATCCACACCCTGGATCGAGGTAAACAATAGTGAAAACACTTTCCAGGTACAAATACCTCTACCACAGTTCATCGTGGGAAAACAAAGACAACAACACACTGGCTATCCAGGTCTTACTTGACCTCTACCAATATCCTCAGGGGACACAAGAAAGATAAAGAGTTTGAATGAGGATTTAGAAATCCTCCAGCTTAGTACAGGAGACAGTGCGTGTAAGAAATATATAGAGTATACACACTGCTCGAAATGTAAATAAAAGAATCACTAAGAGAGTAGATATGAGTTTTAGAAAGCTCTAGTGATTTGAAGTGAAACTCTGGACTCTTTTGATTAATCAAAAATGCTTCCTAGTCCTTCTCTGTTTTTTGTCTGAAAAACAGAGGGTCGTTTTCTTCCTTGGTTCCAGGTTCAGTTTATCAACATGAGTGTTTAGGAAGCTCCTTGTAGTTCTTCACTCCTTGACAGAGAAGCAGCTTGTGTTCTCCTATATAAATGAATGGCTTCATGTAAGTCTAGTGTTCTTGGAGTATGGATGTAGTCTTTATGTATGCACCTCTTTTTATCTCTTTCTTCACACTTCAAGTGCCTTCTTAGTTTCCTTTTTTTGTTACATCAATATGCTAGGTCTTTATCTTCCCTTTTATAGATTTCATCTCTAGAAAATGGGAATGATTAACTTTTCATGGGTATTAGGTACAGTTCCTTGACATGCAAAAACTATCATTAAATAACATTAATTGCATTAAAATCAACAAACATGACCGTTGCTTAATAAATTAATAATGTTGAGAGTAGAGAGTTTGACTAGTCAGTCCTTTATTCGTAGCCTTCTGTTGGTAGATGTGTATGGTGGACTTTGTGTAGCAGACCTTCTATCAGTATCTCTTTGGTCTTGTATCGGTAGCTCCTGTATCAGTAGCTGTATGTACTGGTGACTCATTATATCGGTAGCTCATTTTGTATCGGTAGCTGTTATTCCTTGCATCGGTAGCTCTATGTACTGGTGACTCATTCTATCGGTAGCTCTTGGTCTATCAGTATCTCCTTTTGTATCAGTAGAATTACTATATCGGTAACTCTATATATTGGTAGCTCATATATATCGGTGAATTTGATCTATTAGACATTTTCTTACCGGTGGACTTATGCATACCAGTAGCTCTGCATATCGGTGACTATAGCTTATCGGTGACTATGTCTATCGGTAGACTATGTACTAGTAGATCTGTATCAGTAGCTATAAGCATATCAGTGACTTAACACTTTTCTGTTTTATACAAAACATATCCAATTGAGTTAGAATTACTTTAACACTCATATAAACATAGATAAACATTGATTAACATATTTCAAAGATTATTTTAATATTATTATCAAATAGAATGTCATAGTTTGAGCGAATTGAAATATAGAAAAACATTAATTGGTATTATCAAAGCATGTGAAAGCATAATTGGGATTATCAAAACAGGTGAGGTCAACAATCTCCCCCTTTTTGATAATCACAACTTATGATATTATATTTTCAAGAATAACGAGTAACTGTATCAGAGGATAGATCATTAAATTCAATTGTAGCAGAGAAAATAATAAAAACAACACACCAGAGGTAAAATTAAATGCAGTGGTATCAAATATATTATTCCCAGATATTTCTCCCCCTTTGTGATAATCAAAAAGTGGGAAACAATAAATAGAAAAATAAACAAAATGGGATAGAAAAGAGAGATCCAATTGTATTTCATGATACAGAAGGGTATAGAGA
The DNA here is from genome assembly GCA_963277665.1 of Viscum album. Lineage (NCBI taxonomy): Eukaryota > Viridiplantae > Streptophyta > Magnoliopsida > Santalales > Viscaceae > Viscum > Viscum album. Next base: position 916,638,669 of record OY728130.1, on the reverse strand, counting down.
AAGAAAAAAATACAAGGGATTCCTATAAAATATCTTAGCCACCTATTCAATCCACGTCCTCAATGTGAGATTTTCCCTTGGGATCAGAAGAGGATTCCAGATAAGTGGATACAAGTGAAGGCTTAGGAACACCAGAAATGACCACAGGAGGATGAGCGACTGAAACTGTTCCTGGCCTGTACGGAGTAGTTCTCTAAGTGATCATAGGAGTAAGGCTTCAGATGGCTTGAGCAGGAGTCATCTGAACAGGAGAAGTAGTAGAGGAAGAGGCAGGTAAAGTTGGAGGTACAATCACTTGCCTAGCATCGACATGTAGAAAAGGTAACAAAATATTTCCGAAATCCATAATTATTCCTCCTCCTCTCTCCATAGCTGATATGAAATCATCCTTGTTCTCCATGAATTTGTCCAGTGAAGGGGTCAGTTCCCTTAGCTTGCTGACTTGATCTCTGAAGGCTTGATTGACAGGAGGTAACTTCAGGTTTTCTAACAGAAGCTTGAAATTATTGTTGAGCTGATGCTTGGTATAAAACCTTTGGATGTAGTAGTCGACCTTGTCCTTTAATTATTTCTGAGAGGCAGAATCTTCTCTCATATAGTCCTGAAAAATCTTCATAATCTCTCTAGTGGTATCTCTAGTAGAAGTCACCACTTTGATCAGATCCGATGAGTCCACAGAGCCACTGGTTGATGCTGAACCAAGCTCCTCTTTCATCACAGCTTTAATCTGATCCAGATCCACTGAAGGTCTAGAAGAAATAGATCCAATAAAGAAGGAAACTGTTTCCTTAAAGTTTTTGGTCAGCCCACTAATAAGATTTTGGACTTAGGAATCCTGGGTTTTGACATGATCTTTCATGGAGGTTTTAAATACTTCAAAGTCTATTACCATCTGGATGACAACACTTTTGACATAAGCTAAATCATTATCTACTTATGATTTAGAACTCATATAAGATTCTAAAGAGATAACATATTTCTTTAGATCTTCAACATCCTCTTCTAGTCTAGATACTTGAGTTTAGAAATCTGTAACTTCATCCACTATTTCTGCCACAAAGGTTGACATATTACAGTTGAGAGAGAGTTCAGAAGATTTTTCCAAATTGCTCATCTCTTCAACAAATAAGCTCTTTAATTCAGCTATAGAAGCACTCAAATACTCTTTCATTTTAGCTTTCAAGGATGCTAAGTCATCCCTGGTGATCATAGCAGCAGGTGCAACCACAACAAGTTCTCTTTCAGATACTATGCTGGCCACTGAGTCATTCATAATTGATTGTATTGATGATACCAGTGGGGCTTCCATTTTCCTTATCTCTTCAACAAAACTGATTTTGAGATCATACTTGAGATTATTAAGATCATGCATTCTGACCACATATTCAGGTAATAACTCTTTCTGAATATCATAATTAATTTTTGGTCTATTGAGTGATTCCTCATTATCAGAATCAGGATAATCTAATCCACAAACCACAAAAGCTGGGTCTTCTGCCCAATACTCAATTTCAATATCTACTGAAACACTTCCAAACCTGGTTTGATGCTCCCCCTCAATGGGTGCATTCTATTGTACAACAACAACATTCTCATCATGTCTTTCTTGCTCATAATAATCTTCTACAATCAACTCCACCTATGAAATAACAAGAGGATCCTCTGGATTAGGCACATGTCCTTCCATTTCACCTACTACACCCTTAGCAGGAACAACTGAGCTTCCAATTAATGGAATCAGACTTAGACAGATAGAATCAGAGGCTTCAGATTCATTTTCTCTTTCTTCTTCATTATCTGGGCCTGGCTGGTCTTCCTTATCAGTAGGAGTTTCTTCTTCTACTAAAGTCTCATTTCCTAAGGATACAATTTCAGCAATAGGACTTGGGGGAAAGTCTAGATATCTACCATTAGTCATAGAAGTCTATTCTTATTCAGTATCATCACTGTAATTAGGTTCTTATTCATCAGGTACTAGACTTGGATCCCTCACATCCTTAGGCCTTGAAGGATGATCCACAGGATTGAATTTATCATACACATTCTTGTCATCATTGACCCACTCTCCCCTCCATGGGTTCCGGTTTATTTTCATGTATTTGCAAACAGTTCTTGTGATACATAAGTTATTCCTTACTACCACTGTCTCATCTTGAGACTCAGCTACTCCTTTTACTTTGATCATCACTGATATCAACTTGGAAAATAATAAGGCATTGGTTTTTGACATAGTCTTGGTCATATCCTCCATTTGAATCATTAGTAGCCTGTGCAGATTTACTTGCACTCCATGTCTCAAAAGATGTAGCAGATAGATATCCTAATATCTTAAATTCACAAAGTCCCCTCTCCTTGGAATTACAACATGCTGAAAAAACTTGAACAACAATCTGTTCTCTCCATCCATTTCAGCATCCACCACCTGTCTTTGATTTCCACTACCGGTGAGCTCCTCCAAGGTAGTCTCATAATCAAATATATCACTTGTAGGTGGTATTGATTTCGAGGAATATCCAGAAACACCTTCATGTGGAACCTTCAGGCATTCAACCCACTCAACGGATGAAAAAGATATCTCCTTTACATTCACCCATGAATCCATTCGGTTTTCTTCATCGGATTTCTCAAAATGTACAAAATCATAGAACTGCTTCACTAGATTCGGATAGTAGGGTCCATTATTGTTTGAAAAACATTCTACCCACTTTTGATTCTACAAAACCTAGAGAACTAACGATTTAATAGCCAACAACCATTCTACACAGAGTTCTTTTTCGATCACAATAACTCTATTTTGTAAATGATGGTTCACTGGTCGTCTCCCCGACCTTGTTTTACTAGAACTACCACTTGCTTCTGGCCTGGTCTTCTACTTCTTCACATTCAGCTCATCAACGTTATCTTTGACAGTAGGAATTTTGGTTTTTTCCATCTCTGGTTCGAGGAACTTAGGGTTTTTCAAGAAATTCGGGAGCTAAGGCTTGATGGTAAAGGGTTTGAGGCTCGGTGGATTGAGAAGTAACTAGGACTTCGTTTTATCATTTAGGAATCATAAAAAAATAAAAAAAATAAAATAAAGTATAAACAATTCAGATTCTGGCAGCAGAAAGAATTTTAAAACATCTCACTCATTGGTAGGGTTTATCGGTGAGAGTTCCTATTAGTGAGGTCCATCGGTGAGGTTACATCAGTGAGGTTACATCAGTGAGGTTACATCGGTGAGGTTACATTAGTGATGTTACATTAGTGAGGTTACATCGGTGAGGTTACATCGGCGAGGTTACATCCGTGAGGTTAAATCCGTGAGGTTACATCAGTGAGGTTACATTAGTGAGGTTACATCGGCGAGGTAACATCAATGAGGTTACATCGGTGATGTTACATCAGTGAGGTTACATTGGTAAGTTTACATTAGTGAGGTTACATAAGTGAGGTTACATCTGTAAGGTTACATCGGTGAGGTATCTACCGATTAAGGTTAATCATTCCTAACTAATGTCTAATGTAACTTAATCTATCCGAACTTAATGGTTTGGTGAAAATGTCATCTAATTGATGTTCAGTACCTATAAATTCAAGATTAATATCACCTTTTTGGTAATGATCTCTCAAAAAGTGGTGCCTTACATCAATGTGTTTGGTCCTAGAGTGAGATATAGGGTTCTTTGAAATATTTATTGCACTAGTGTTATCATAGTTAATTGAAACATGCTTAAAATCATATACATAGTCCAAAAGAGTGTGTTTCATCCACATAATTTGTGCACAAAAAATACCAGTAGCTATATAATCTGCTTCAGTAGTGGAAAAAGCTACAAAATTTTTCTTTTTACTACACCAAGATACTAAGGATTTTCCCAATAAATGACATGTTCGAGATGCAATTTTTCTATCCAACTTGCAACCAGCAAAGTCAGCATCTGAATAACTCATTAATTCAAAAGATTGTTGTTTAGGATAAAACAAACCTAAATTTATAGTGTGTTTAAGATACTTAAAAATTCTTTTAACAGCAATTAAATGAGATTCTTTTGCATTAGCTTGAAATCTTGCACACATACACACACTAAACATAATATCTGGTCGGCTAGCAGTAAGGTAACGTAAGCTTCCAATCATACCTCTGTAATTGGTTTGATCCACTGGTTTCCCAGTTTCATCTGCATCCAATTTACAGACAGTACTCATAAGAGTATCATTTTCTTTAATACTATCCAAACTAAAATGTTTTAAAATATCCTTTTTATATTTACTTTGATTCAAGATAATACAATTTTCATTTTTAAAAACATGAAATCCAAGAGAATATTTGAGTTCTCCCATTAAACTCATTTCAAATTCATTTTGCATACTCTTTGAAAAATCAGTACATAAGGAATGTTTAGAAGATCCAAAAATAATATCATCAACAATGATTTGTACTATGAAAACATCTTTAGAAATTATTTTGATAAAAAGAGTTGGATCGACAATCCCTTTAGTAAAACTTTTTGAAATAAGAAAATTACTGAGTCTCTCATACCAATATCTTGGAGCTTGTTTCAAACCATATAATTCTTTAGAAAGTTTGAAAACATGATTTGGAAAATTAGGTTTAGTAAATCCAGGTGGTTGTTCAACAAAACATATTCAATTATAAAACCATTTAGAAAATTACTTTTGACATCCATTTGATATAACTTGAAGTTCATATGAGCAGAATATGCAAGTTAGATCCTAATGGCTTCTAATCTAGCTACAGGTGAAAATGTTTCCTCATAGTCTATTCATTCCTCTTGACTATATACTTATGCCACTAGCCTTGCTTTGTTTCTAACTATATTTCCAGACTCATCAAATTTGATTCTAAAAACCCATTTAGTGCCTATGGTCAAAGTGTCCTTGGGTCTGTCAACTAATTCCTAGAATTTGTTTATTTCAAATTGATTTAACTCTTCTTGTATATCCATTACCCAAAATTCATCATTGATTGCATCATTGATATTTTTAGGTTCTAACTATGAAAGAAAGTCTTGATGTTCAACCTGATTTCTTAGAGAAGTTCTAGCCTGTGTCCCTCTATCAAGATTACCAACAACAAAATCCAAAGGATGATTCTTTAGAATCCTAGTTGATCTAGTAAAGGTAGGGCTAGAAATTTTAAGTTCATCTATAGGTTCAGGTTGAACAGAAGAAGATTCTAGAATATGTCCATAACTGGATGTCTTTACAGCAGGTTCTTTAGTTTTATCATTAAGGTCCAAAACAACCAAATATTCTTCAAAATTTTCAAGAGAAGGCTTAGGTTCATGTGGATCAGTTTCATCAAACTTGATGTGAATAGATTCTTCCACACATTTGGTTCTTTTGTTAAAGACTCTATAGGCTTTTATAGTTAAATAATAACAAAGAAAAATTCCTTCATCACTTTTAGAATCAAACTTGTCAAGATTATCCTTTGTATTGAGAATAAAAACTTTACAGCCAAAGACTATGAAGTAACTAACTTTAGGTTTTCTATTATTCCACAATTCATAAGGTTTCTTCTTAAGAACTGGTCTAATAAAGACTCTATTGATAATATAACAATCTGTATTCACAGCTTCAACCCAAAGATAAATAGGCAGTTCATACTCATTAAGCATGGTTATTGCAATCTCTTGAAGGGTTCTATTTCTTCTTTCTACTACACCATTCTGTTGAGGTTTCCTAGGGGCAGAAAAGTTGTGACTATAGACATTGTGTGAGAAATAATATTCAAACTCATGATTTTCAAACTCACATCCATGATCACTTCTTAGGGTTTTAATATTAAGTCCACTAATGTTCTCTATAGACTTGGAGCATTTAACAAAATAAGAACAATCTTCACTTTTGTGAGATAAGAAGTATACCCAAGTATATCTAGAAAATCATCTACTAAGACATAGACATAGTGCTTCCCATTTAAATTAGAAATCTAGAGGGTCCAAACAAGTCCATGTGAACCAACTCAAGAGGTTGAGAAGTTGAAACTTCATTCTTTGATTTAAACGAAACTTTATGTTGCTTTCCCTTTTGACAGGGATTACAAACTTTGTCCGATGGGAATTTATGTTTGGGTAGGTCTCTAACTAAGTTGTTCCTAGTTAGTTTTCTAAGTGAAATAATGTTGCAGTGTCCTAATCTTATTTTCCAAAGCCAAGATTCTTTATGAAAAATCATTTAAACAAGTAACATTTTGCTTGGCTAAAGAATTCAAATCAACAGCATAAACATTTAAATTTATTAAAGCAGAAAATACGAAAACATTTTTAGAGTTAAAAAAATTACCAGAATCATTTTCAAACTTAACATTAAAACCATCATCACATAACTGGGAAATACTTAACAGATTATATTTAAGTCCATCAACAAATAAAACTTTAGAAATTAAAACTAAATCAGTGTTACCAATCTGGCCTACGCTGATGATCTTTCCTTTAAAATTATCACCAAAGGTGACTGGACTCAATCAACCTTTATTAAGTTATTGAAGCATGAATAATCCCCAGATATATGCCTTGAACATCCACTGTACAAGTACCATATCTTCTTATGGGAACTCTTCAAACAGGCATCCTACAAAACAGATTTAGATGGAAAATGTTTTTGGTACCCAAATCTTCTTAGGTCCAGAAAGGTTAGCAAGAAAAGCTTTAGGTTCCCAAATTTGTCTTATGGGTCTCATATAATTAATAGATTCAACATATTTTGAAAGATAAACTCTATTTGATCTATAACAATGTGAGTAACTAGTTGAAGCATATGAATTTCTAGAACTAAAACTAGCAGAATTTTGTCCAGATTTAGGAATAAATCTAGTTTTTGTGATCTGTCTCTTTCCTGGCTGATAGCCTAATCCATTAGTATACTTTGGTGCAACTTGATTACCTAGAATTTGTGTTAGTGTATCTTTTCCCTTTGTGAACTTTTCTAGGTCATTTCTCAGTTTCTTATTAGACATTTTTAGTTCAGTATTTTCTTTTAACAGTTGGGCATTCTTTTCCTTTTCTATATCAAAGACAGATTTAACAGTGCAGGTTAGAGCATACCGTTTCTTTAAGGATCTGTACATTTCCTTTAATTCATTACAGGTCTCTTCTAGCATATTACAATATTCAAATAATCCATCACTAGACATGTTTTCAGATATAGAATCATATTTAGTTCCAGAATAATAATCATTCAGCATTGGGGAAACAGGTACCTCAGAAGTATTGGTCATGAAACACATGTTGGTACGATTCTTTTCAGAATTAGAAACTTCAGATTCACTTGTGTTGTCTTCTGAATCACTCTAGGTAGCTTTCAAATCTTTCTTGTACTTATTGTCCTTGTAGTCATGTTTCTTATTGAACTTTAATTTTGGACAGTCAGCTTTAATGTGACCTTTTCTTTTGCATTATTAGAAAAAAACCTCATCACTCTTTTCAGATTTCTTCCAATCCTTTTTCCAATGACCTTTGTTGTCATATTTACCTTTCTAATTTGATTTTCTGAAGAATTTATTCTTCTTATATAATTTCTCAAACCTCCTGGCTATTTGATCCATCTCAGCATAACTATTAGATTCTGAACTTTCACTTGATGAGCTTTTAGTTTGTATGTGAACTTTCTCCTTGTCCTTGTTCTTTGAGGTAGTAGACTTTGGCCTGAATGGCCTGAAGGCCTTATTTTTATTTTATTATAGATAATCCCCCTTTTAAGGGTTGAAGGGGAACCCGTACATGACCCGTAGTCCCAAGGCACAAGGCCCGACATGACCCGTAATACATGACCCAAAGGCCCAGAGGCATACCATTCCCAATACATGACCCGTAGGCCAATTCCACTAGAACTACCCCTCCCCAGATTCTACATCATTGATTGCCTTTAGCTCCCCACCTGCATTGCTGATCGGCTGGCATTGCCCCGTACAAAGCTGCATAGTGCCTGGACCCGATGGCTGTTGCCATACCCTCTCATTCTTCCAATCCGGTTAGCTATACTTTTGGTGACTGCTACTGGTGCTCTGTTTTACAACTGGGGCCTGCTTTGTGTGAATTGGGCTACTTCATGGTCTACAATGTCCCGAAGGCCCTGAGACCCATAGGCCCAAACCAGTGGCCCGAAAGCCCAATCAAGTGAATAGTCCGGCTGCTACAGTACCGAACAGTGCCTGCTACAGTACTGCTACAGTACCCCATAAATTCGCCTCTACCCGGTTTTGAACTTGGGTCTCTTGGATGCCAAGCAGGAGCCCTTACCACTTGGGTACGGGCTCATTGGCTAGAGGTAGTAGACTTAAAAGCTACAAACTTCCTTTTAGGTTCATCATCTTCTTCCTTATTCACATTGAGTTCTTCCTCATACATCATAAGCTTACCAATTATCTCTTTGATAGGCAGAGCACCAATGTCACATGACTCTCTTATTGAAACAGATGTGCCCTCCATCAATCTGGCAGACATCTCAATATTCTCAAGATTTGTTCCTTTGTTGGAACAACCATTTCAAGTGAGCTCATAGTGTTGACAATCTCATTAAACCTGAGATACATGTCAGAGATTGGTTCATCAGTCTTCATTTTAAAATTATCATATTTAATAGTATAGGTGTTTAATCTCATTTCTTTAACATTGGTTGTTCCTTCATGGGAAATAGCCCAAGTGTCCCCTATTTCATAAGTAATTTTACAAGCAGAAATGCGATTGAATTCTTCATCTCCAAATGCACAGTATAGAGCATTCATAGATTTACAGTTATTATTGTAAGATATTTTATTAGGTTCATCTTAAGTAGTTCTTTCAGATTCTAGAATCTTATATTGAGTTTCTATAGAAGTCCAGATATCAAATCCCATACTTTCTAAGTGAATTTTCATTTTATGTTTCCACTGAGCATAATTTGTACCATTAAATAAAGGTGGCCGGTTGGTAGCATCACCTTCTAGTATATTGTCCATAACTAGAATATAGAAAATATATTTAAAGAGAAAAAATTTAGAATTAATAGAAATTTAAGATCTTTAAAGATGGAACTAAAATCATAGTTGAAAAACAGAGTATTTCAAAAACCTTTAATAATAAACAAGCCTCTGATACCAAATGTTGGTCGGAGTGGATACTCAAGAGGGGGGGTGAATTGAGTTCCAATTAAAATTTCTATTAAAAATATATCTATTAAAATACCCCTATTTAAAAACAAGTTAAACTATAGTGAATTTATACAGATTGTAAATGTTCAATTAGTTTCTCAAAGATTGATTAGGTCTCAGTTAATTTAATCAGAAGATTAAATTAACTTTTGAAACTAACTTACTCATTCAAAAATAAGTATTAACACTTGCTAGTTTTACTATCAATGTAACTTTAAAACAAATTTTATTTCAAAGTAATTTGTAGCAGAATATAAAATATAGTTTATAACCAAAATAGATAAGCATAATATTTTTTGAAACAAGAGGTTCAGTCTCAAGCCGAGACTTAATCCTCTCAAACAATTTATATAAATTTGATCCACACCCTGGATCGGGATAAACAATAGTGAAAACACTATCTAGGTATAAAGACCTCTACCACAGTTCTTTGTAGGAAAACAAAGACAACAACACACAGACTATCCAGGTCTTACTTGACCTCTACCACTATCCTCAGTGGGACACAAGAAAGTTAAAGAGTTTGAATGAGGATTTAGAAATCCTCCAGCATAGCACATGAGATAGTATTTGTAAGAAATATATAGAGTATACAGACTACTCGAAAAGTAAATAAAAGAATCACTAAGAGAGTAGATATGTGTTTTAGAAATCTCTAGTGATTTGAAGTACAACTCTGGACTCTTTTGATTAATCAGAAATGCTTCTGAGTCCTTCTCTGGTTTTTGTCTGAAAAACAGAGGGTCATTTTCTTCCTTGGTTCAGGTTCAGTTTATCATCTTGAGTGTTCAGGAAGCTCCTTGTAGTTCTTCACTCCTTGATAGAGATGTAGCTTGTTTTCTCCTCTAGAAATGAATGGCTTCGTGAAAGTCTAGTGTTCTTGGAGTATGGATGTAGTCTTTCTGTATGCACCTCTTTTTAGCTCTTTCTTCACACTTCAAGAACCTTCTTAGTTTCCTTTTTTTGATACATCAATTTTCTAGGTCTTTATCTTACCTTTTATAGATTTTAGCTCCGACAAATGGGAATGATTACCTTTTCATGGGTACTAGGTACGGTTCCCTGACATGCAACAACTATCATTAAATAACATTAATTGCTTTAAAATCAACAAACATGACCGTTTCTTAATAAATAAATAATGTTGAGAGTAGATAGTTTGACTGGTCAGTCCTTCATTCGTAGCCTTCTATTAGTAGATGTGTACGATGGAATTTATGTAGCATACCATTTATTGGTAGCACTTTGGTCTTGTATTAGTAGCTCCTGTATCGGTAGTTGTATGTACTGGTGACTCATTCTATCGGTATCTCATTTTATATCGGTAGCTGTTAATCCATCCATCAGTAGCTCTATGTATCGGTGAATCATTCTATTGGTAGCTCTTGGTCTATCTGTAGCTCCTTTTGTATCGATAGAGTTACTATATCGGTAAATCTGTATATCGGTAGCTCGTATATATCTGTGACTTTGTTCTATCAGACATTTGCTTACTGGCGGACTTATGCATACTAGTAGCTCTGCATATCGGTGACTATACCTTATCGGTGACTATGTCTATCGGTAGACTAAGTACCGGTAGATCTGTATCAATAGCTATAAGCATATCAGTGACTTAACACTTATCTGTTTTATGAAAAACATATCCTATTGAGTTAGAATTACTTCAATACCCATATAAACAAAGATAAACATTTATTAACATATTTCAAATATTATTTTAATATTATTATCAAATAGAATGTCATAGTTTGAGTGAATTAAAATATAGATAAACATTAATTGGTATTATCAAAGTATGTGAAAGCATAATTGGGATTATCAAAACAGGTGAGGTCAACAAAAACAAAGAAGTTTTATTAGTTAATTTAAATTTAATTCTCGTTGTCAAAACCAAAAAAGAGTGTTTAAAAATTTAAAACTACTAGACGATTTACATGTGTTTATGTCAAATTTCAATGTGAAATTACATCCAATTACCAAAATTGGATTAAATTATAAAATCATAATGAAATTATACATTAAATCCAATTAAAAGGAAAATATAACTATATAAATAAATTAGATGAAAAGGAAATTTTGAATTAAAATATAGTATTTTCACTATTCATTATAAAATGAACTTTATCAGAAAAATACTCAAATTTTATCCAAAATAATTTTTTTCCATTTTCTAAAGAATAATTTTATTTTATAAAATAAAACATAGAAAAGTGAAAAAAACTATATTTAAAAAGGGTTCTCCATCAAAATGTGGTAAAATTAAATTTTAAAAATATTTGAGTATTTCATGGTTAAAATCAGATTCAATATTATTTTAAGCCTCTCAAATTTATTGGTCAAACATAAAGATATTTGAAAAAAATGTATAATAATATTGTAGTTATTTGTGTTCATTCTTGATAATACAATGTCTATGTGTTAACTACAATTTAAAATAATAATATTTTTATATCATTTTTCGGTATAACTCAAAGTTGTGTGCAACGTAAGATTTTAAGGAAACCCATTGTTTCTTGTTGAGTACGCTATCAAAAAAAGAATCCCCTTTAATGTAAAAATATTATATTATTCATAAATATTAATAAAAATGAAAAATTGTATTATTCTATAAATACATGGGTCGTTACATGTTATTAACCAAGGTATCATTAAACTTTTCATCTATATAGATTAATTTCATTACCCAATGAATTGGGGAGATATCAGGGCGCACCCTTAATATGACTTTATTTTCATGTTATAAACATAGATAATAATAAAAAAATTCATAAATAATCCAAATAGAATAAATTAATTGGCTTTCCTATCAAAATCAATGTGCTTTAAAAAGTGCTAAAAACATGATCATTATCTCATTTATGACCCATGGAAAAAAATGAGGGTTTTATGTATTTAAATTACAGAATTAAATAAATCATTTTTATTTATTGATGAATACCCCTATAAATTAAAGACATTTTTGTATTCAAATATAGAATATAAAATAATTTAATGAAAAAAGAGATATATTTTGGATGAAAATTATGCAGCATAACGAGTATGAAACATGGTTTTATAAAACATTAAAAATAGAGTGAAAAGGGGTCACCCATTAATAAAAGACTCATAATAATGTATACTGACAGAGTAAAATTGGAATAAGAACGTGGTATATAAATTTTAAAGACATACCACATAAAAAAGGACATTAAAGGAAAAGAGATGTTGACAATTCCCTTACCTTGATGTGTAACTTCTAAAACACTATGGTCGGGATCTTGAGGTGTTAGGTACTCCTTGGATGGACTCCAAGAGAGTTAAAAAATCATATCATCTTGGATATGATTTTTTCAGTAAATAAAACAAATGAACCTATGGTATGTATCGAAAAATAGATGGAGTTTTTTTAGTAATTACTAATGGCACCTCATTAGTGGTATTTGCAAAACCATGGGCTTACCCATGGTATTGGCTACTTGGGACACCTAATATCATATTTTAATCCACAATATTTGACCAGAATCTTATCTTACACATTACATAATTATATTTTAGTTATGATTATATGAAACATACTTAAAACTCAAATATGTATTTTTTTTACTATTCATAAAAAAAATCATCAATTTTAGAAAAAAACCGTGAAAAAAACCCTAACCATTTTTCAACCTATAGAATTCAAAATGAACTCCATTTTATAAAAAATATTTTCATAGTAAATAAAATAAAATAAATAATATACAAATACTTAACAAATACTTTCTAAAACATTTATTTACATATACGATGATATAATTATATCACATAATCATTTAATATGAGTAAAATATATTTATAATCCCTTTGGTGAGGTGAATTTTCCATAGGTAAAATTACAATTTATATGGGTAACATTACTATTCCATATGATCAAGTTAATATTCACCAAAAAATTATGTTGATCTTATTAGACTCTAAATATCTTAATGATCGCAACCATGAATGTCTGTTTTTTGAAAATCATTCCACAGAAATAATTATTTAATAATTATTTAAAAATTACTTTTTAACTATTCTTCAACATAATGCGATTTATTAAATACTATTCATCAGGAAAATACAACTCATCAAATATAATTCATTAAAAGAATAGTCTACATCAAAAATTGGAAATGTCTTAGGGAACTAATAAAAAATTACCCAAGATTAATTTTGACATTTCAAATTAAAAAAAATCATTATTTTACCATAATAATTCTATAAGTACGATAAATTTAACTTAAAAATATAAAAATACATAATTATTAAAAATAATAGCTGATAGAAAATGAATAGAGAAATTTCTTAGTGAATTTCTCACACTCGAAAAAATATTATTTTATCATTAAATTTTAAAAATATGTGTTTGTAATAAAACTATTTAATTAAAATAATCATTAATCAATGTATCTTAATTTGTTATAATAATTATTTCATTTTTGAAAACTACAATTTGGGTCTGAAAAGATAATTTATCAAATTTGTCTCAATTATACATATATCTTATTAAGAAAAACTATTCATAAATGTGTATATTCCATTATTATTTAGAGTTGTACTGATCCAAATTTATGCATGATATATTATGTTATCATGAATTAAATTTGAATTCTATGTTATTATATTATAAAACATAAAAAATGCTACCGGGGGAAATAGATCCATAAATAAAAGAACTACATTTTTAGGTTTGGTTACAATTTTTCTCTATCCAAGGGAGAATAATAGAGCATCTTATGTTAGATGTCATTTATAGATATACGACAGAAACCTTATTAATCCTCTATCAGGTTTTGTCCACCTCACCATGAACAACTAAGAAAGGGAGTATCATGTTCCTCCCTGTATCATTAGCTCTCGCTCCCAAAGTAGCATACCCACGAACACATGCTACGCTCCATCACCTATTAGTTCTATAGTGGTTCAAAAATCAAACAGTGATATATATACAAGCCAATAAGAAAGAAAACAACAACTTCTAATTCTACTAATCCATTCTTCAAAAAAATGTATTTTATTTGGATTGAATGAGACAAAAACACCAATCATGTATCATCCACCATAAGCTTCCCACTTCGATCCTTATGAAACTTTAACCATAAATAACTTTTTACAATACATTTTATATACATTTCTATTAAAAATTTACAAATTTTGATGTCACATTACACACCAATATCCATGTGAGTGAGAGGGCTTATAGATTTCCAAAATAATTTTTTTTTATAATAAAAAAATCTTTACCCTCCCACTAGCTTCTAATAACATGATCATTTTAAAAAATTTATTTAAATTTTACTAATAAAAAATGAATAAACATTTATATGTTTAATTATTTTTTTAATCAAAATTCTGTTTATACATTTGATAATAATTTAAAAAAATTGCATCCACATTCTAGATGAGTTGGACATCAAGAAATTATTATCATAAATGGTAAGTGTTATATAGAGTTTTCAATTTTACAAGATTCAATTAATTATTATCACGTAAATTCAAGAATTAAAAATGAATATAATAATTAAATTCCCATAAAATTGTTGATAATAATCTAAATTGAATAACATATTAAATATATTGTACAAGAAGATCAATATGAATAACAAATAAAATACTATATAAAATAATTAAAATAAGAATTAAGAAAAATTATTTTATATGGTTTGAAAAATCATTTCGATAAAGACTAATATAAATCATCGAATGTGTTATTTGAATCCATCAGAAAACAATCTACTCATCAGAGTTCATATTGAACTTCCCCTACACCCAAATATACATCCCAATAATTAAACAAAAGGCGCACCTTTATTGGTTCTTTAGAGTTATAGATATATCATTTTCATCTTAAATATGAAACACTTTATCATTGTCTGGATTAAATTTAGTTCTTTCATAACTAGTAAACATAATATTTTCCCCACCCAAAAAAATGATAGATATAAAATTTCCATTCTCTCTTGATTCCAATGACTTTCAAAAACAACTCTTACTAGATTCATCTAGGGTTTTTTCTCCAAGAGCATAATTATCATTCGTGCCTTAGATGGTGGAAGAATCATCACAACAAGAACAAATTTTAATGTGGGGATCAAACACATTGCCATATGATCTGATAATAAAAGTAATTTTCATTTGGAGTATCTCCATAAAAGAATATAATTAGAATCATTAAATCAAGAAACAACTAGATAATTATAGATTGTTTCATCATAATTTCACTAAAAACCCTAATTGAGATTCAATTCAAACACTATATAACCCTGATTTTAGGTGCTTAAAACCTCATGAGAATAATTACATACCAAATAATAGGACTAAACATCAACTGATTAAATTAGAAATGAGTTTATGTCCATGCCCCTCCCTACACCACTGTGAGGAAAAAATAAATGAAACAAGGTTTGAAAAAATGGGTGATAGTCGAGGGTGTGGGCGTGGGTGTGGGTGTTAATGATAGTGATGAACTAGGAGTATGAGTGTAGGTAAATATGGAAATAGAATTGAAGAAAAATGATGAATATTTGGAGGCCATTAGGGAAGAGGGATATGCGTAAGAAATCTTTGTTAAGGGAGGGAATATTTTTTATTTTTTATTTTTTATTTATTATTTTTTATTAAATGATAGTTTATTACATTTTAAGGAATACGATTATTTTTAGTTTTTTAAACTTTAAATAAAAGTATTTAAATGATTTTTTTATATTAGATATAATATTTCATCTAAAATAAAATATATTTAAAATATAACTTTTATTTTTTTCTAAATAGAATATATATTGGATTATTTTATAAATATATTCCAAGTATTTATATATTTTTATTAATATCAAAATATGGATTTTAGTAAACTACTAACTGGTAATAATAAATAATATTATTAAATGATTGATATGTAGTAAATAAAAACTAGTAGAATATTTATATGTTTAAAAAAATGATATTACTAATAAAAATCAACAACAATATATATTTTGTTTTTAAAAATATCATTTTAATATGTTAAAAAACAAATTTTATTATTAGTAATATATTTGTTAGTATTTAATAACTAATAATGATAGATGTATCTATTGGTAAAAATATTTTTTTTAATTGAATTTATTTCCAATAAATCTTAATATCTATTGTAATTTATCATTCATAATGGTCGATATATTATCTATCACTATATTTATTTTTGTATAAGTTTCTTTTTTTGTAGATATCATTTTTTTAGAATCATATTGGAATGAATTTGGATTTTTGAGTGGTAATGTTTCAATAAAGTTGGGTTTTAAAAAATTCCATTGTATATTGAAATTCAATTGAATGGTTGTAATTAGAATAAAATATTATTGGATAGTTTATTTTTCAATGTTATGTCTGGAAAGAAGTGTATCTAATGAGAAGAACCTTGGTGTACTACCTTAGGAGAAGACATTTTTTGTATCACTGATTTTCTTTGTGGGATATTCTCCTTGGGTAAAGAGGTAGAATATCTTCTAGTTTCTATTGAACCTATGTAATGTTAATGAAGAATTTTGGAGTGTATGTGTTGTTTATTGATAAACTACATTCACATAGTATATATTTTTAATGGGAAGTGGTTGTGGTGGATCATCAAAAGTGTAAAATTAAGCTTTCATGTGATTTACTGTTCATAGTTTGGTGTGAGTTGAGGGGAAATTCTTAGTGGTTGTAGGCTTGGATGATGATAAGGCTTCTTCATGCCTCTATAAGTGAAATATGGTTTAGGTATTTTACTCCTTGGGATGTGTGGTTAAAAAATTATTAATTGTTGTGTTGTTAATTAGGTTATTGGAAAGTTTTTTTCCATTGTAGTGGTTCACACGTTTGGCTAGTTATTATAGCCAAATATTGAAAAAGATATGTAATATATGTTGACCAATTAAAGTTTCAATTCCTAAATTTTTACCTTGGGTTGAGATTTCCATGTCTATTGGTATTTATTAAAGTGTCACAATAGAAATAATTAATACATTTGTGAAAGTGAAAGTGATCATAATCGAGTTGTGGGATGTCGAAGATGGCTAGGAGGTCGTTGTTAACATTGGTTCAGATATGAATGGATTACTGTTAGTTTTAGTGAAATATTTCATTTGATGCTGTAACATTGATGGTGAATGAAATAAATGAGTATATAAGAAAAAAGGTGGAGTATTAATTACATATAAAATTTAAATACAGACATTGTGTAAGTTATTGATGATTGACTAATAACAATCTGTCATCGAGGTTTGACTAATGTATGGGAAATTATCATTGCGAGGTGTTAGGGATTATCATTTCATCTAAGGAGAGAGTTTTTTCTCATCAATAACTTGAATGTGGATGATGAAATATAAGTTTAATATATTTTTTTGGGTTTTGATCTCAATATGATGGATTGAAAATTAAACGAATTCTCATTCACGGAGTCCGAAAAGATTGAAATTTTGATGGTCACCGATATGACCATGTGACATTGTCACAGGTCAAATAGAAACAGTCTTGTAAAAGGGAGTGGATATCAGTATTGGGTAATTATATTTTTATATTGAAATAATCTAATGAATTTGTTTTTGGAAGTTTATATTATTAGTGGCATTTAGTTGGAAACAAAATATGTTCTTTCTTCTATTTTGGTAGTGGTGGAATTTCTTAGTTGACATTGGGAGTGGTTGGTAGGCGAACCCAACCTATGGGTATTGGTGGTTCGATTTTTATGTGTCAATAAGTATATGAGTTATAAATTTAAATGATAGATATCTATTCAAGGGTGACAGTATGAAGTGGTTAAGAATAAACTAGTGAATCCAACATATTGATCAAGGTTTGGGTAACTAGTCATGTTATATGATGAAAGACAACACGGTTTGTAACTTTATTAATGAGATCAATCATGTTATACATCATAATGAAGTTTACTTTAGACATAGATAGTTTCTAATTTAAGGATGATGGTTTCTTCGTTCATGGACATGAGGAGGACATGGTTTATTGATCGTTAGTTAAAAAGTGAGGTTAGAAGGAGTTACATCATAAGAGGAGTGACAACGCATGTTGTTGAATGAACCACAGAAAAGGAACCGAGACAAGTAACACCTATTTTCTAGAGAGTATGGTCTCATGAATGACTCTGAAATTGAACTGTAGAATACAAAGCAAGTTTTGAAAGATCAATGACCCTTTTTATTTGAGTATGATCTCTAGAGTCATTTCTCATAGAGGATAAGTCCTTCGAGGGAGATTTTGTAGGGTCTCAATCATTCCAAGTTAATTTTGAAATATTTTATATGTTTTTTGAGTTATTCCTTGTTTGGGTGAAGTCACAGGTTTCTTTATGGTGGTTTTGAATGGTTTTAGAATCCATAATGCAATAGTGAAGTTTAATAATGGTTAAGGAAATTAGTTCGGTTTCCCCCAATTGATAATGATGAGTGTTGGATAGTAGTAATGGGTGGTACAAAGTTGGTGAATGATTATACTTAGCCATGAAACATTTCATATTTAATCATGTTCATAAAAATTGTGGTAAAATCAGATATGTTACATGGTTTAGACAACTATTCATCCACATTATGTGAGTAACCTGAAGAGGTTTTACTCCTCACAAAGTTATCACATAATTTGGTAAATCATGAGTATAAAACATTTATTTAGAATTAATTTATTCAATTTTTTTCCAGGAATCCTCTCCTAAAACCCTTAATCTTATTCCTAAACATGGGGATCTCAAACAAAATGACTCTAGTGGCCATTATTTACAAATTATTTTCCTCTTGACATCAATTTATTATATCTAGAGATGTCAATCCATGGTATTTCATGGTAAGTCATCATTTTTACCCTATTATTCTTATTCATGATAGATTTTCTACTCTTATCCATATAGAAGACCCTTGATCTAGACTTTCATGGTTGGATGTAAGGATTATAACATGATATAATGTGATTCCATCTAGATTCTACGAAATGGAATGTATAAATCATGTTTTCTCATGGTTTTTCTTTAATTCATGTACATATTATTATTATGTTGGATCGCATTGGATGTTTCTAATGTGATCCTAGACCAGGACATAGAATTTATCTGAAATATATATTTTCAAATCCTCATGTAGTTATTTTTGATTTCTAAGTGATTTTTTGTGTGTGAGATTCATTCGGGGGGGGGGGGGGTGAACCTTGATTTTTTGATTTTATAAGATTAAGGTAGGAAGTTACATAACATATTTTAGAAATAAAATAATATGACATACTATAATAAGAATGTTCATGATAGTGTGAACCATGAAACCTCTATTAACATGACATACATGTGACAATGTTTTTGTCATGTGATAAATTTCATGATGTAACTTGATTCTGTGCATACATATCCTTAAAGTTATTGTAATTGAAACTATATGTATCTATGTATACATTTATAGACTTCAATATCTGGTATCAATGTGATTGTTAGAACTTCATAGATTGTTAGATCCCTTAGAGGGGTGGCATGTGTGTTACTCATGATCATTATGCTAGGGTATTGAATAACATATAGTGGGGTATCATTTTCATATTTCTTGACCTGATATGGTTGGTGGGGCATGATGAAATTGTGGATCAACTAGATATTTTAAGAGGGGCATGATGGAATTTTGTCCTTACATGATATAGGTGGTGGGGAATTATGGCCATGTGGATTGAATTACAACATTATCGATTTGTGGACAATTTTGAGAATTAAGTTGTCTTTATGATCATTTTGAGATTCATGGTAACCATAAATAACTTTTCATCAAACATATATATGAATAATGAGGGTTCATGGCTTATGTTATACTAGTTAGTTCATGGTGAACAAAATTGAGTTTTTTAGTTTTTTAATTACATTATTTTCATTGCATACACTAATGTATTAGAATTACAATTATGTTATGGATTCATTAGTGGATTCCTACTAGATATTATACTCCCACCATACATGAGAGTCTCGGTGTGCATGGAGAATTTACAATCTATGATCAAGATAAAGGAAAGTGACATGTGTTGAGAATCTGAGTTAAATGAGTATGAAAAATGGTTTGAGTTATAGTGAAAATTAGGATTCTTATTTTTGAATAAATTTTTATCAGTTATCTTGATTATTGTTTAGTACATAACTTATAGTAAGTCGGATGTTTCTTTATGGTGTATAACATATTGAAAAATTATAGATTATATTAATTTACTTCAATTATATGAATATTTTATTTTATTATAACTTCCTTGTATATATGTGTTGGTAACATATTTATGAAGGTTTCCGGAACAATGGAAGTGCGGTTTGGCCAACCCCCAACATTAATTTTTACTATAATCAATGATTATTCTAGGATCAATACGATGATGAACACCAATCTCCATGGAGTAGAATCAATGATTTAGATAAAGAAGGAAGAATCCCAAAAACTTTAGGGAGGAATATTCACATCTTGTTTATAATTAATTTAATTAATTTAATAAAGAAAATAATACATGGATCATTGGTATTTTTTTCATTAATGATGTTGATCATCCAGAATAACCCTTCTGGATTATCTTGTTGTGCTTATAAGGATCAAAACTAGAATCCCTCTAGTAGTGATTCACACGTGCTCTGATGGACTCTTACCGACACTAGTCATTCTCTGAGTGATAGCATGGTGAGGAGAGTGTTATGTGATAGCTTTTCTTGATCACAAGTTATTCGGCCATGAATAATGTATCTCATTATTGAGAGGGGTGGGAAGAGGATACAATAGAGAAATTTTTTAGCTCAAAAATTCTCAATTCACTAGGTTTGCAATTCAGTACATGGCCCAATAAACACATGTGTCTATTTATTGGAAAGGGGATTCCATTAAAATATTTAATTATGTAACAAAAATTAAATATATTCATAACCTTAGAGAAAACCCAAGCTATCCATCCATCCAAATATAAATTTTTATTAATCCACTTTAAGGGAATGTGGGAAACCATAATTCGCAAAACAAGGACCATTACATGCTTAAAGAGCTCACAAAATTATTAAACACCAGACTAAGATTATTTAAATCAAACACTCTATATAATTCCCAATGAATAGTACTAACCTGGGTGTCTGGATTCTCCTTGATGAGTTCTTCGAGGTGAGAAACCATTATGTCCATTGTTTGGATGAATTCCTCCAGGGTGATTTTGCCTTGGTTGAAGCCCCAGGCGATGATTCGGTCTTGTTTGTCAATCCACGCCTCTATCTCCTCAGTGGCCTCAACCTGCAACCTTCTTTCATAAATCCCTATAATATCCTCATTTGAAGTGTTGGGCCGAAGGATATCCTCATTTGGGCGCCAACTTTCACAAAACTGAATTATAAATGAAATTCCATGTCACAAAATAATAGCAACATTATTTTAATTTGTTCCAACAAGTTAAATGATTATTTATCATCTTGAAAATAATTATTTTACTACTGGACTATCCTTGGTTTTCTTGAACTCCACATCCATTTAATGAACACTTGAATACATAAATAAATAATTTATTCTCTTAAATAAATATATTATTTACAAACTAGTAAATTAATATTTATTAAATGTTCAATAAAATAAATAAATATATTTTACCCACAATCTAGTGAAAAAATATTTATTTAATTAATGAAATAATTTTATGTTGAATAAAATTATTCCACTGTCTTGAGAATAATATTTATTAATAAAATTCATGTAGAATTTAACCGAGACCACCAGAAACACTTATTATGTGAACCTATAGTATTATTTCTAATTTGATTTTGGAGGGATTGCCTAATGTCAAAGAGTACCATCTAATAGTGGGTCAAGACACTAAGAGAATGAACAAAAAATCACAACAACGACATCCACATACGAATGCTCACTTTTTAATATAATTCACTTGTCGCAATAACTCATCAAGCAGGTTTCATGATAGTGTCATCAAATTTTATGCTTGATACATCATTTTTTGACTACCTAAAAAAACTCATCATTACACCCTGGCCACAAAATTTCATGCGACGATTCTACTTCAATCAAAGGGTGGATATATCACCTTTCATAGATGGAAGGGAAAAATCCTTCCTGGACTTATCCATTAATAACATTCCACTCGTGACGCACCCAATGTACCATTCTTCCGGACAACTATCTGGGTGATGGATTTCGTCAAAAAATAAAAGTTTGTGAGTCATGAAATGTATTAATGGTAGTCTTAAATTTTAAGGATCATTACACATTCTCATAGATAGAACTACACGATGACACCAAAACATGCAGAATTATTACTCTAGGGTATGTTCTCATAATCTCTTGTCTTG
Organism: Viscum album; assembly: GCA_963277665.1. NCBI lineage: Eukaryota > Viridiplantae > Streptophyta > Magnoliopsida > Santalales > Viscaceae > Viscum > Viscum album. Next base: position 916,616,221 of record OY728130.1, on the reverse strand, counting down.
GAGATTACAAAGTGAGAACTTCATGAAAGGATGTATCATATGCTTACAAGTACTCTCAACTGATAGTATGCATGCTATTTGTCCCATAATACTATTTCATCCAACCATTGAATTATATTTATGAATATTTTTATAGCATTTCAAGATTCACATCAGAGAGGGGAACTTTCATCTTCTAATCAATATAACAAATACTCTCAGACATTATTAGATCATTGTTATGCAGAATAATGAACAATATGTAATAAGATGTTTAATATTTAAATATATTAAATATTAATGGAATCAAAGTAAAAAAAAGTTGGTTCTAGGACACCAACTCTTAAAAACTCCTACTTGGACTAGAACTGACTACCTATGACTTTCAGTCTACTATACCTCACATGATGATCATGTTTTTGTTGAGTCAAGGCATTAGTCATGGGTTTTTCCACATTGTTCACTGTGGAAATAATGTTCACTGCAAATTCACCTCTTTGAGAAAAATCCCTCAAGAGATGATACTTCTGAAGTATGTTCTTTGTCCCCTAATGTGAACTTGGATATTTTGTGAGAGCCACCACTACAATTTTATAACAGTATATTGTGATGGGGTCTTAACTCCTAGGTATCACGTCTAGCTCATGGATAAAGTTTTTCATCCAAAATACTTCTTTAATTGCCTCATAAGCTATGATACACTCAGAATCTGCTGTAGAATATGTGACCACACTTTGTTTTTATCCCTTCCAACTCACTGCACCTCCATTCAAAGTGAATATGTATCCTGTCTATGACTTCTTGTCATATTGATGAGTCTGGAATCTAGAATCTGCATATCCTTTGATTACTAGTTACTCATCTCATCCATAAGTGAGGAACATACCCATAGTATGCCTTAGATACATTAGGATTTTTTTGAATTCCATCCAATGGTGGTCACCATGGTCAGCTTGATATCTGCCTACCACAATCAATGCATAGGTGACATCCAACATAGTACATAGCATCACATACATGAATAACACAATCACTTATGTATATGGAGTCCTTGACATCATATTTCTTTCCACATGTGTCTGAGGACACATTTTTCATAGAATGATGAATTCCATGGGATGATGGCAAAAATCCCTTCTTAGATTGTTCCATACAGAATCTCTTCTGTATCTTATCAATTTATGTTCTTTGACTTATGCCCATCAATCTATTAGATCTACCATGATGGATCTTGATCCCAAGAATATATTCTTACTCACCCAAGTCCTTCATGAAGAATTATTGATTCAAACATGCCTTTTCAGGTAGTAAGACTAGTATCTTGTTTCCAATAAGTAATATTTCATCAAAATATACTATTAAGAAAATGACTGCACTCCCACTATACTATTTATAGACACAAGGCTCACATTAAATCTTGATAAAACCAAACATCATTATGGATTCATCAAAATGAATGTTCCATGACCTGGATACTTTCTTTAACTGAAAAATGTATTTCTACAACTTTCATACCTTATTGGAATCCTTTAGAGTCATAAACCCTTCAGGTTGTGTCATATAAACATCTTCCTGAAGGTTACTGATAAAAAAGGCTATTTTGAAATCTGTTTTCCAAATCTCAAAGTCATGGTATGTGGAAATGGCCAATGGAATTCTGATGGATTTAAGCATTGAAACTAGTGAAAAGGTTTCTTCGAAGTCAATGCCTTGATGCTCTTTGAACCCTTTTTCAACCAATCATGACTTATATGTATTTAATTTTCATTCCATATCCATTCTATTATTGAATACCCATTTCAAACCATTAGGATTTACATCAACTGTATGGTCTACCAAAATCCATACATGGTTTTGGTACATGGAATCCATTTTAGAATTCCTGGATTTTTTCCACTTGGTAACATCTGTGCCACTTACTACTTCCTTATAGGTTAAAGGATCATTATTTTCAACTAATAATGAGTCCCCATCCTTGATAACTAAAAACCATACCATTCCTGTTCTCTAACCTCTATTGTACTCCTACGTAGTTCTTGTGTCTCTGGAATGGTTCTTTCTCTATGGGGATATGAGGAATTCTCTCTTCTACGAACTATTGTATACCTTGAGCCTCAGCTTCATCGAAGTCTATCTTGCTCCCACTATCTCTTTTAGAGATGTTCTCCCTCTAAAGGAATATGGAGTATCTTTCCACTGTAACATTTTTGTATGAGGGGTTGTATAAGTAATATCCTCTTGTTTCCTTAGGGTATCCTATAAAGGGATACATTTTGCCTCAGGGTGCAATTTTGTTTCCTGAAGAGGCCTTAAAAAATGTAAAGCTTCCCCACACAGGTAAATTTGATAACATGGATTTCTTTCCACTCTAGAACTTGTATGGAATACCATTTATCGATTTAGTTGGTACTTGGTTTAGTATGTGATCTATTGTTTGTAAAGCATATCCCCAAAAGGATAATGGAATAATCACATGACTTACCATTGATCTCACCATTTCCAACAGGGTGCGGTTCTTCCTTTTTCCAACACCATTCCACTGGGGCATGTAAGGAGGAGTGTGTTGGGATATGATCCCAAACACTCATAAGTAATCAATTAAGTCTTGATTAATATATTCTCTACCTTAGTCTGAATGGAGTTTCTTAATCTTCTTACCAAGATGGTTCTCAACAACATTCTTGTATTCTTTGAACTTATCAAAACAATCAGACATATGCCTCATTAAATAGATATATCTCTGTCTAATAAAATCATCTTTAATAGTTATGATGTATGAGTATCCTCCTCTTGATTCAATGGGAAATGGTCCACACAAATGTAAAGCTTCCCCACACAGGTAAATTTGATAACATGGATTTCTTTCCACTCTAGCACTTTTATGGAATACCATTTATCGATTTAGTTGGTACTTGGTTTAGTATGTGAGCCACTGTTTGTAAAGCATATCCCTAAAAGGATAATGGAATAATCACATGACTTACCATTGATCTCACCATGTCCAACAGGGTGCGGTTCTTCCTTTCTCCCACACCATTCCACTAGGGCATGTAAGGAAGAGTGTGTTGGGATATGATCCCAAACACTCATAAGTAATCAATTAAGTCTTGATTAAGATATTCTCTACCTTAGTCTGAACGGAGTTTCTTAATCTTCTTACCAAGATGGTTCTCAACAAAATTCTTGTATTCTTTGAACTTATCAAAAGAATCAGAAATATGCCTCATTAAATAGATATATCTATGTCTAATAAAATCATATTTAATAGTTATGATGTATGAGTATCCTCCTATTGATTCAATGGGAAATGGTCCACACACATCAGTATGAACCAATTCAAGAATTTCTTTTTCCCTTTCACTTTTCCCACTTAATAGGGATTTTTCCATTTTTCCTTGTAAACACGGATGATAGACTCCAAGTGGTTTTAGTTCGAAAGTATCTAAATATCCTTCTTGATTGTCAAGAGTTTCTCATTAACATGACCTAGACAACGATTCCAATATCGGGTGTAGTATGAGTTATGTGATGAATCATTGTTATCCATTTCCATTACTTGGTTTGTGTAATATTACACGTAAATAATGTTGTGTAAATTTTCCCTTCCAAAACAATTTCTATCATTGTAAAATAAAAAAAACTCATTTCCCAACATGAAAAAAATACATCTGTATCAAATATGGATACAGAAATAATGATTTTTGTAATAGACGACACATAATAACAACCCTTTAACAATATGATCATTCCAGTTGGAAATGTGAGATAATAGTACTCAATGGAAACAACATCAAGTCTTGATTCATTGGATACTCATTGATCTACCTCCCCTTGGTCAATTTCCCTATATCTACTAGGTTCCTATATTTTGATACATATGTGAGCACCATAAGATGTATCTAATTCCCAATTTGTAGAAATAGATAGATTGCATTCAATAACAAACGCTCCTGAAGCTTCCCCTTGCTTCTTAGGCTAGGTGTAGTTTTTCTTTGAGTGGCCTTTCTTCCCACATGTTAAATAAAAAGACTCTTTTTTCCTTTCCTTCCCTTTGATATTAAATTTCATGGAATTCCATAAAGAGGCTTTGGGATTAAATATCCTCACCTTCCATTTCCTCTTATTCACCATATGAAAAAAATGCTTTTCACGCTTCATATCATTGTCCACTTGGTGGATGAAGAAAATAATATCAGATAGATACTTTTCAATGTTTTTCATGTTGAAATTGACAACAATATTGGATATGATTTGAGGGAGTGATGCGATAATGAGATCAGTGCCGAGGTCATTGGGGTGTTTGACCTTTAGAACCTATAGGCACTCAATTTAGAGAATGAGCTTGACTACATTATTCCTATGTGGGGCACCCTCTCCAAGCCTACTTTGAAAGAGTTCCTTGGAGATGTCAAACCTATCAGGTGTTCCTCTCCCCTAGAAAAGACCACATAGGTTCTCAATCAAGCTATATGAATCCATGTGTTCATGAGGCTTCATGAGCTCACTAGACATTGATGATTGCATCAAACATTGAATGTTGACCGTGTCGTTCATAAGTTTCTCATAGAATAGTAAATCCTCATCACTCACCACTTTAGAAGGGGGATCAGGTAATGCTGAATCCAACACGTAAGACATCCATTCATGGCATAGGAATACCTAGAAGAATCTAAACCATTCCTGGATGTTATTTCCATTGAGGATGTTTTCTTTATCCGGAATTGATTGTAGTGATAGTGTGGTTGAGGAGCTTCTAAATTTTATTCTAAAATTAAAAGTGAAGATCATTAGTAGTTTCCTGATTTCATTTTAATGAGAAATAATAAATTAATTTTATTAAGTCTCCCTCTATTTTATCCTGTCCTAATTTCCATCACCATTGAACTCGGAATATCCAGTTTTCATGACATGCTACTGGAAAAGATCTATATTCCCCTTAGTATAACCCCAACATGAGTTTATCAATCTATTTGAAGGTATTTAAGTAGGATGGTATTTTCTATATGATGTCTTTCAGCTCCTTGATTTTTTGAGTTGGCTCCCAAATCTTGAAAACATATATTTGGATTTCCGCAACTCTTTCCTCAAATATTACACCAAGTATAGCAAGGGATACCCCTCTTGATATAACATGGTTAAGTCAAACTGAAACCATTAATAAGGGATTCTTGTATAAAATTAAGTGTCCCATGAAAGGGTTAGTAAAACACATAGTTTTATATGGTTTTCCCTTAATCGTTTAATGGAAGGCTTGGTCTGACTTAATATTTCATCTGATATATTTTTATCTCATATGCGTAAATTTATTATTATCATTATCACTTGATTATTAATATTATGTGGAACTTATGTATGTTATTAACCATGTCATGATAATATTTTTGCATAAGCCTGGTTTATTTTAGTTTTCATCTTTGATACATATTTAAAAGATTAATGGTGTGACCGCGACAACACATCCATAAAGATAAATTGTGCAACTGATAGAAATTAAATAAAGGAAATAAAATGATCATGATCTTTTCGATTGGTTAGTTTATCTAGAGGTTGATAAAAAACTATGGCCTAGGGGATAACCAACTTGAGCCTTTTGGGTTTCGGTTTACAACTTTCCACCTGTCCACCGCTGTATCTCCTAGGTTTGGTTTTGTCTCGGCTCTAGTTTGAACCACCTCCTCTTGCTTAGGAGTTCCATACATTACATATGATTTTAAACTCACTTGTAGGTGAGGGTTAAATGAAGGTATATATAAAATAAATCATGGGCATGTAGGCCCTAGATATTAATTAGGAGAGAAGGATCACATGCCTACAATTATTTTAATAAATAAATTAAAACGAAACCAATCACATACAAAGGTTTTGATCTAGCTTATGATCACCCACATACATGAAACGAGTTAGGAATTTAATAAAACTAGTTTTAAATTATTTAATCAATATTATTAAGATAAATTATAGTTGAATTGATTAATTATCATATTTAATTAATCAATCCTTTTATCTTAATCTTTTTTTGAATTTTCTTGATATTCGCATCCATCGTGATTTTAGAGAAATAAATTCATTTAAAATTATATTTGTACGTAACATGTACCTTGGATCTAACCTGGTGAATTTCCATTCATAACTACCCAATGTGTAGAAGTTAACATTCCACAGATATTAATTTAGATGCATATACATAAAACACCTACCATGTGTTGGGCCTCATATTTATACATGTACCATGGTACACATCTCAAGGGTTTGTATAATATATCAATAAATTATAATAATCCTACAAAATATAGATGAGTGAAAGACATGTAGTTCCAACTACACAGTGTGTACTATCATTCACCGTCCATCTGAAGTACACGCCATGGGATACAGAGTGTAAATGTACTTCATAATTTTTTAGAGTACACAACGTTTCCATTGGGCCACACGCCGTGTTATATCTATATTACAAGGTCTCTTGTTGGGAATTACATGTATGGGGTACATGGTCTAACCCTAACCTAAAGGGACTTACACCATGTTCGATGGGCCACACAGTATGTAATTTAGAAAACATGTGCCACATATTCCTGCTAAACACACGAATTCTTTAAGACATAGACTAAATCCAATGAAACAACTTGGTTTGGCAGACCAGTCCCGATGTTTTGAACCTTTATAAATGACATTTCAATCCAACTACAAACCATGTATTCTGGTGTTGTATGGCCAGGAAACTTTTCCACCTCCAGATGGCATCCTCTGTATTATTTTCATCAAAATTAAAATAAAATATCATTTCTGTATGGTGAATCAGAAATGAAAAGAGGGAGAAAATACCTTGAAATATATATTACAATAACGATTAACCTTGTATTGAAAAACTAAATTCTTAAATCGTAAATCATCAAAAAATTATTTAAATAATTATAAAATATGATGTAACCCCTCGGATACCACTTGAAGTTTCCAGGCGTATTGGATGCACTATTGGTCCATCAACAAACATTAATTTTTACTATGATCATTGATTATTCTTAGATAAATACATAGATGAACACAAGTCTCAATGGAATGGAATCAAAGTTCATATAATAAGGAAGAGGCCCAAAACCTTTAGATAGGATCTTGCACATCATGTTTATAATTAATTTAATTAATTTCAAAAATAAAATAATACATGGGTCTTTGGTGCTTTCTTCGTTGATGATGTTGATCATCCATATTGACCCTTCTGAATTATCTTATTTCACTTACAAGGATCCAAACTAGAATATGTCTTGCGGTGATCCACACATGCTCTGATAGCCTCTGATTGACACCACTTATTCTCTAGGTTCTAGCATGATGAAGCAAGTGTCTTTTGTCAGTTTTTCTTGATCGCCTATTTTTCTACCTTAAAGGTTGTATCTCTTTCATTAGAGGTGCAGAAGAGGATTTAAGAGGTAAACGTTTATCTCAAAAATTCTCAATTCACTGGTTGTGTGGTTCAGTACATGAAACAATAGACTTATGTGTCTATTTGTTGACATGAGGCTTTAGTTACAATATTTAATTGCGTAACAGAAATTAAATACCATGATAACCATAGAGAAAACCCTTGATATTAATAATAATACCGCATAATTATTAATGGTATGAAAACTTTCACAAAATGTAATTATAAATTAAATTCCACACCACAAAATAATGATCAATAACACATAAAAAATTAATTATGTTGCATACAAAATTCCGAATGCGTTTGCTTGGTTTTCTGTATACTGGTTGTTTTTACTTAAAGTGATGTCTATTTTAAACAAAAGACATATACTTGGAGTGATACTAGCCACACCGTGCCCCAGATTCAGGTGGGGTTTACTCATACACGTCACAGATGACTCATGAATCATTTTTATAAAGTATCAACAGAAATCTAAATGCGTTTGGTCAGTTTTCCGTATGCCAGTTGTTGTTTTCACTTAAAATGTTTTCCATTTCAAAGAAAGGTGAGACACTTTGAGTGGTGTCGGCCACACCGCGCCTCATATTTTGGTGGGTTTGACTCGTACACACCACATACAACCCTTGGATCATTGTACTAAAGTATCAACAGAATCTGAATACATTTGGTTAGTTTTTCGTATGCGAGTTGTTTTTACTTAAAATGATTTCCATTTTAAACAAAAGAGAGACAGTAAGAGTGATACCGGCCACACCGTGCATCGGATTGAGGTAGGGTTGACTCTTACACATCACATGTGACCCATGGATCATTTTCCTAATGTTTCAATATAATATGAATGCATTTTTTTGGTTTTCCGTATGTCAGTTGTTGTTTTCACTTAAAATGTTGTCCATTTTAAACAAAAGAGAGACACTTCGAGAGGTTTCAGCCACACCATGCCTTGGATTGAGGCGAGGTTGACTCATACACGTCACATATGACCCTTAGATCATTTTCCTAAATTTTCAATAGAATCTGAATTCATTTGTCAAGTTTTTCGTATGTCATTTGTTGTTTTCACATAAAATGATGTTCATTTTAAACAAAAAAGAGACAATTTGAGTGGTTTCGGCCACACCACGCTTTGGATTGAGGTGTGTTTGAATCATACACATCACATATGTCCCATGAATCATTTTCCTAAAGTTTTAATATAATCTGAATGTGTTTAATCGGTTTTCTATATGTCAGTTGTTGTTTTCACTTAAAGTGATGTCCTTTTTAAACAAAAGACATACACTTGGAGTGATACTGGCCACACTGTGCCCCAGATTGAGGAAAGGTTGACTAGTAAACGTCACAAATGACTCATGAATTGTTTTCATAAAGTATCAACAGAATATGAATGCGTTTGGTCAGTTTTCCATATGCCAGTTGTTGTTTTCACTTAAAATGTTTTCCATTTCAACGAAAGGTGAGACACTTTGAGTGGTTTTGGCCACACCGTGCCTCATATTGATGTGGGGTTGACTTTTACAAGTCAAATATGACCCATGTATCGTTTTTCTAAAGTATCAGCACAATACGAATATGTTTGGTTGATTTTCTCTATGCCAGTTGTTTTTACTTAAAATGATGTCCATTTTAAACAAAAGAGAGACAGTTAGAGTGAAACCGGCCACACTATGCCTTATATTGAGAAAAAGTTGACTATTAAACGATCACATATGACCCATTTATCCTTTTCCTAAAGTTTCAACAAAATCTGAATGCGTTTGGTCAGTTTTCTGTATGTCAGTTGTTGTTTTCACTTAAAATGTTGTCCATTTTAAACAAAAGAGAGAAACTTTGAGTGGTTTCAGCCACACCGCACCTCGGATTGAAGAAGGGTTGACTCATACACGGCACATATGACCCATGGATCATTTTCCTAAATTTTCAACCGAATCCAAATGCATTTGGTCAGTTTTTCGTATGTCATTTGTTTTTTTTCACTTAAAATGATGTTCATTTTAAACAAAAGAGAGACACTTTGAGTGGTTCCGGCCACACCATGCTTTGGATTGTGGTGGGGTTGACTCGTACACATCACATATGAACCATGGATTGTTTTCCTAAAGATTCAACATAATCCGAACACATTTGGTCATTTTTCCATATGTCAGTTATTGTTTTCACTTAAAATGATGTCCATTTTAAACAAAAGACATACACTTGGAGTTATACCGGCCACACCGTACCTCATATTGAGGCGTGGTTGACTCGTACACATCACATATGACCCATGGACCATTATCTTAATGTTTTAATAGAATCTAAATGTGTTTGGTTGTTTTCTCGTATGTCAGTTGTTGTTTTCACTTAAAATGATGTCCATTTTAAACAAAAGAGAGACACTTTGAGTGGTGTTGGCCACACCACGCCTCATATTGAGGTGGGGTTGACTCTTACATGTCACAAATGACTCATGGATAGTTTTCCTAAATTATCAACACAATCTGAATGCACTTGGTTGGTTTTCCGTATGCCAGTTGTTGTTTTCACTTAAAATCCTATCCATTTCAAATAAAGTTGAGATGGTTTGAGTGGTTCCAGCCACATAAGCCCTTGGATTTAGGAGGGTTTGACTCTTAAAAGTCACATATGACCCATGGATCATTTTCCAAAAGTTTCAACAGAATCTGAATGCCTTTGGTCAGATTTCCGTATGTCAGTTGTTGTATTCACTTAAAATGATGTCCTTTTGAAACAAAGGAAGACACTTTGAGTAGTGTCAGCCACACCGCGCCTCATATTGAGGCGAGGTTGACTCTTAAATATAAAATATGACCCATGGATCATTTTACTGATGTTTCAATAGAATCCAAATTCGTTTGGTCTATTTTCCGTATGTCGATTGTTGTTTTCACTTAAAATGATGTTCATTTTAAACAAAAGAGATACACCTTGAGTGGTGTCGGCCACACCGCGCTTCATATTGAGGCGATTTTGACTCGTAAACATCACATATGAACCATGGATCATTTTCATAAAGTTTCAATATATTCTGAAAGCGTTTGGTTGGTTTTCCGTATGCAGTTGTTGTTTTCACTTAAAATGATGTCCATTTTAAACAAAAGAGAGGCACTTTGAGTGGTGTCGGCCAAACCGTGCCTCATATTGAGGAAGGGTTTACTCATACACATCAAAAATGACCCATGTATCGTTTTCCTAAAGTATCAACACAATCCGAATGCGTTTGGTCGGTTTTCCATATGCCAGTTGTTGTTTTTACTTAAAATCCTATCCATTTCAAATAAAACTAAGATAGTTTGAGTGTTGTCGGCCACAACGACCCTCAGATTGAGGCGAGGTTGACTCTTACAAGTCACATACGACCCATGGATCATTTTCCAAAAGTTTCAACAGAATCCGAATGCCTTTGGCTAGTTTTCCATATGTCAGTTGTTGTATTCAATTAAAATGATGTCCTTTTGAAACAAAAGAGAGACACTTTTAGTGGTTCTACCCACACCGCACCTCGGATTGAGGAGGGGTTGACTCGTACACGTCACATATGACCCATGGATCGTTTTACTAAATTTTCAATAGAATCCGAATGCGTTTGGTTAGTTTTCCGTATGTCGATTGTTGTTTACACTTAAAATGATGTTCATTTTAAACAAAAGAGAGAAACTTTGAGTGGTGCTGGCCATACCACACTTCAGATTGAGGTGGGGTTGACTCGTACTTTTCACATATAACCTATGGATCGTTTTCTTAAAATTTCAACAGAATCCGAATGCGTTTGGTCGGTTTTCTGTATGTTAGTTGTTGTTTTCACTTAAAATGATGTCCATTTTAAACAAAAGAGAGACACTTTGAGCATGTGCGAGGGGATCCTGACAAACATACAAGGAAACTTAGCCCCTTTTCACACACCTGAATGGCCATGAGAATGTGTAATGGGATCCTTACACATATGCTTATATGCATATACCAGTCTCCACTCACCTGTGTATGCATTTTTATATATATACATGGGAACACCTAGCCCCATACATGTATAATCATTGCCATGGTTAACTATAAACATAATGGGGGAACCCACATACATATAATTACTTACCTATGAACACGCAGGCGAGTCACCCTTGACTTGGTGACTTTAAACCAATGAGCATGGATCAACGCACTACACAAAGGATATTAAGAACCTTAAAACACATAAAGGACCCTACATAACCAAAGAAAAACCAACCAACAACATTAAAGCCTTTCCTCGATTGGAGAGAACCAAATCCACCCGAACCAACACAAAAAAATCCAACACCCTACCAAAAACATAATATGGAGTGAAAAACATTAAAATCCACAAAATATATGAGGTGCGAGACAAGTAGTAATCATAGAATCTTACCTCAGAGACTGAAAAAATATGAACCCCTTATGGCCTCCTTCGTAGAATATAACTACTCCATGTCCATAGAAACTAGTAAAAGACCTATATGGACCATGCGATAAACAAAATAAAATAAAAACTAAACTAAAACATACCTGTCTCCAGTGACTATACATGTCACCACCCAACATATAAGAACCACAACGCCATATGGGTCAAATCATGTTCCTGAAGCAAGGGCGAAACAAATCCATATTTCAAAATAATACCATCAAAAAGTACATTCCTATTAATTAATAATTAATATTCCTATAAATGGTATATAATTAGTTTGGCTCAAGTTTCAACTTAGTTTGGTTTTGTTCAATATAAGTTTTTTTGGGAAATTACATGGCTACACCATTACAAAAGGGTCAAGATAGGTTGTGGTGTAAAGTTATTGTGGAATGGAAGGATGAAAACATTATTAGAAGTGATTCCAACTAATCTTCAATGAACAAAAATTCCTAGATGAGCTTAAACATTCTAGATCTTGAGATCTCTTAGATATTGAGTAGGAAAAATTGTTAGTGATTGAATATGAATCAACATTCACTAATCTGGTAAGTATATATCAAATCATATGATTAATATAAGGCTTAAGGAATGAAGATTTTTGATGAAGCTATGACTAATGATGTGATCATGGACCAGTCTTCTAATTTTTATCACCTATATATTTGTGGTTAGTATGATGTCTTTGGAAAATATAGGTTTTACATAAACATGGAATGGGAGTTATTTAATTCCTCATTCAAGTAGAGGGAATACATCATTTAGAAGTTAGAAGATGAAGTATAATCACCTCTATGGGTGATCAACCATTACTTAAATTAATTGTTTCTTTAAATAAGAATTCTTATGTATATAAAGACAGTATTAAGAGCCTCGAGAGACCCTTAAACACTAACTTGATTATTTGATCATAGATTTCCAAGGGATTGATTATAACTATGTTCCATGGGAGTCATGGAGTCTAAGGATGGTAAATGAAAGTAAATAGATTAACAGAGTAGACCTATAGATATGGTGTTCAAAAGAGTCCAAGGTTTAGATAAAATTCTTTAGTGATTATATGAAAATGAAATCACTCCATCACTAGGTCTCCAAGTGGATAAGATATCGATTGGGATATGAGTGGTCTAACATATGTCTTATAATTTGGATGATATGTGTATGGACTGGATGAGGGTTTAGATCAAGTAAAATATTCCTAAGAGGATTGTGCCTTATGGTGATAGATGTTGCAATTGTACATCTAGTGTTTGATGAAGAAATAATTATGAGGATGGATTGGGCCTTATCTAGGTATCATACATCGAATTCCGACAGGACTACGAACCACCGTGGGGTGTCATCCTGGATCAGGGCCAAATCACGACGTCACCGCGGCGTGACCGCGGCGTGACCGCGGCGTGACCGCGGCGTGACCGCGGGGTGACCGCGGTGTGACCGCGGGGTGACCGCGGCCTGACTACGGCATGACTGCGACGTGTTGGCCCGGTCCAGCGACATCCGCGAGGCAGCATCTTCCGGCCAGGAGCGAAGGGAGTGGGAGGAGGCGGGGGAACATTCCGGCCATTACCTCCCTCAATGGGGAAACAATTCCATTTAAGAACCACACCGCCCCATGGGTCAAATCATGTTCCTGCAAGCAAGGGGGAAACAGTTCCATTTAATAATCTCTTCATTTTTCATTATGTTCTTTATATAGCACATTGTTGGAAAAACCATAATAGTACACTTTTCCATTGAATATGCACCTATGCTGCATTAGTTGAGTTGAATATTGTGAACATAACCCTGATAGAACCCCTCCACATCGCACCGTGATCCGAGATTGACTACAAAACCATGATTATATTTAAGCAGTCAAACATAACAAAATCCCAAACCAAAATTAAGAAACAATTCTAATAGGAGAGGAGGTATTGAAGGAATTAGAGGGCCTTATCTGAGGTTCTATGTTGTTGGGTTCACCATTTCCATCACATTCTATAACAAATAGGGCCAATGATTAAAATGGATAGAAAATAATGACAGAGAAAAATTTATTAGATAAAATAGTTGTCTGGAAGTTTTTTTAATGAGGGAATGAAATGACAGATAATAAAATCCCAATTCATCCAATGTCCTATTTCTTTGAACCTCTAAATTAGGGTTGTAAACAACCTCGATTTCTCGCTATCTAAATGGACTCGCTTGACAAATACTTGAATTCGGTTCGGATTTTTTCAAGCTCAAGCTGCGAGTAGTGAAGCCAAATTTAGTGTTATAATAACACAATCAAGTTGGTCGCAAAGGCTAATCGAACATCTAATATTTTAAAATGTTTTTTAATCAATATATGTGTATTTAATTTCAAGCTCGAGCTCGAATTCAAGAAAGATCTTGTAATTAAAATTATGATAAAACATCGTAATCAAAACAAGTCGAGCCTAACTGAGTAGCTCGATCAAGCTCGAGGTCGAGCCGGTAAATTGATGCTCGATCGAGCACAGAGTATAATAAAACCATTTCATTTCACCAAAACTCAAACATTCCATTAAGTTCCATTCCATTGTATAAAATCACTCAAACATAAATGAAGGTAAGATGGGATTCATAGAGACATACCCATAAACAGCACCCGGAAATCTCCGTGACATGTGAGGCATCTATCCAAAGCATCCCTGGTGAGTTTAGAGGGTTCTCTCCCACAAGGAACACTGTTGAGTTTCTGTAGCATCTAGGAGCTCTGCACACATTATCCCATCTTCAGGGACACCTATCATGGCCTATAATGATCATTGAAGATATAACAAAAATGATCTTTACGGATTAAACAACACTAAAACAACAACAAAATCATTGTTTTACATCAGAAAAAAATGTAGATACCAAAAATGTAGGGAAAAGAAGACATTGCACCCATTACAGTAGTACTAATAGAAGAAGAAGCTCCCCAATGCCAAGGTTGAGACCTCCCATTCAGCTAAAGCTGAAAGCCACCCAGATTTGACTCCACCGTAGCTACTCTAGCTCTAGGGGGTAGGGGTCGGCCCCGAAAATATTATTTCCCAGGAGGGAGGAGAGGGAGCCAAGAGTGGGGGATGTCCCGTGGGCTGTTCGGCCATGGGGGGTCTCACGCGTGACTGGAGAGGGGGCAGGGGGATGTTGGAGGAGTAGATTGAGCTCAGATGTCGCCAAGAGAGGGAGACGAGAGGGGAGGGGGGAACGTCATCGGGAGTCGAGAGGGGAGGGGGACATCGTCTTTAGAGAAGGAGTTGAGAGGGGAAGGGGAACATCGCTAGAGGAGAGGGAGGGGGGCCTAGAGGTGGATGCTAGGAGGCAGAGGCCGAGGTCGGGAGGAGTTCGAGGTCAGGGAGGGGAGGAGTGCGCGAGGATGAAATGTCTTGAGGGAGGGAGCCCTAATTTGGGTCTATTTTTTCCCAACGGTGAATAAAAACCGTGGATAATACATCTCATTCCCAAAAGTTTTCATAAAACATTGGGGAAAACCACCATAAAATAACCTATTCCAACGGTTCTAGTAAACTGTTGGCATAGGTTCTTTTTCCCAATGGGTTTTCTAAACCGTTGGGAACAATTGGTATAGGCTCTATTTCCAGTAGTGGTAATTACTACATCATAATTGTATCATAAATAAATTTATTATTTAATATCTAATAATTGTAAATAAAATAAAATTATTTAAGAACTAGTTTTATCTTTCTGATGAATATTTATAGTCAAATTTATCTTATGTATAACCCTATATTAAAAATGGTTTACTTATTAAACATTGAATTTAACACTTTTAACTCTTCTTGAAATAAAATAATAATAAATGTCCTAATATAATCCATGTAGACCAAAAGGATCATAATTTATTCCTAAGGTTGATTTTGGCCGAAAAAACTCTTATTCAATAGAATTAGGACATGTGTTAGGGTAATTATAATATCATTTTTACATTTAATTACCCTATTTTCTATTAAACATGGTAAATAAAAGTCAAAAGTTACTATTACCCAAAAAATATTTTCATCTTATTGAACCAAATTTTATATACTGATTTCAATTGTGTCTCTAAGATTTTTGAAATTCAATTCATAGAAGTGTAAAAATTACATTTTATGCAAATTTTAAAATGCGCATAGAAGGAGGGTAAAAGACAGTAAAAAGTTCAATAAAATTTTATATATCTAATATTATTATAAAATGACTCCAATGAATTACATTGAAGATATATAGGTATTATGTATCTATTTTTACCTAATATAAATTTAAATAAAATAATTAATTATTTAAATAAAAAGTCTTTTTAAACAATAACGTAGTGTTTTTCACTTTTCATCAAAAATTGAAAATTTTCAGAAAAATATCAAAAATTCACTCTAAGATAATTCTGATATTCTAAATCCAAAAGTGAAGTCCATTTTGAAAAAAATTATAAAATTTCAAAAAGTGGGTATTACTATTCATAACAGCTAGTTTGATTGGTCATGGTGGGTTAAAAGTCCAAGTTGCGTACAACACAAGCTATTAAATTATTCAAAGGGAAACGTACTGTGGATGCTTGGGGTGTTACATTCTCCCCTCCTTCAAATAATTTCATCCTTTAAATTTCTAGAATATTACTGCATAAAAATATTTGTGTGGTTCTTCATCATAAGTTCCTCGGGTTCCCACATTTCCTCTTCCATCTAATGATTTCTCCATAGATCTTTCACCAAATGAGTCATCCGATTTCTTAACACTTGTTCCCCAGTATCAAGAATTCTTATAGGAACTTTGCAATAAGAAAGGTAAGGTTCGAGTTCTATTTCATCTTAGGCGAGTACATTCATTGGGTCATGCATGTAATTTTTCAACAGTGTTACGTGGAACACATCATGAACTTTAGAGAGACATGGCAGCATTTCCAAACTATAAGCTACCACTCCAAATCATTTTATAATTTCAAAACATCCAATGTACCTGGGATGTATTTTTTCCTTCTTACCAAATCATATAACACGCTTCCATGGAGATACCTTATTGAAAACAGGATCTCCAACTTGAAATTCCAAATCATTCCTTCGAATATCGGTATAGCTCTTTTACCTACTTTGAGCTGATTTGATGTGGGTTTAGATAACCTTCACATTTTACATTGTTTCCCCAATAAGTTCTGGTCCTACAAGTTTTCTTTCCCCAACATCATCCCAACAAGTTGGTGTGTGACATCACTTTCTATATAACTCTTTATATGGCGCCATCTTAATACTTATATGGAAACTATTGTCATAGGAAAATTCTACCATAGGTAAATACAGATCCCACTTACCTTGAAAGTCATGTGATCAAGATCTCAACATGTCTTCAAAGGTTTGAATATTCTGTTATGATTTTCCATTAGTTTGAGGGTGGTAGGCAATGCTCTATTGAAGTTCAGTATCCAAGGCCTTCTGATTACTTTTCTAGAATCTTGATGAAAAACAGGGATCACAATAAAAAACAGTCGATAGGGGTACTCCATGAAGTCTTACAACTTCATTAATATATAGTTTTTCCAAATGTTCAAGTCGTAAATCATCTCATATTGCAAGAAAATGTGATGACTTGGTAAGACGATCAACATTGACCCAAATTTCATCTTTCCTTCTAGGATTAATTGGTAGTCCCATTATAAAGTCCATCATAATATCATGCCATTTCAACTAAGGTATAAGAAGAGGTTGCATGACTCCTCTAGGATGTTGTCTTCCAACTTTCACTTGTTGACAGACCATACATCTTAACACATAATCAACAATCTCTCTCTTAATGTTGTCCCACAAAAAATGTTCCTTAAAATATCTATGAGCATTATCCAACATTTCCCTTTTTTGATCAGGTATATCCAGAACAGAAATTCACTTCCCAAATTTCAAAATCCCATATTCATATATGAAGTTGATCAATCTCCCATCATTCATACCTTTAATTTTCTTTTGAAACTCCTCACCATTAGTTTGGGAACTTTTTATCCTTTCAAGTAAATATAGTTTAGAAACCATTTGAAAAAGTATTGATGTTTAACCTTCCATGATTATTCCCATATTCATCAATACTAGATCCATTAACATAGGACCCCTTTCAACTCTCATCTTGTTCAAAACTCCATGATCATTTTTTCTCAAAGCATCTTTCACCTTATTTTCCTTTCCCGGGTGGTTATGTATAGTGCAGTATTAATCATTGAAAAATATTGAGCTCCATGAAGTTGGTTGAATAAATCATCAATGCAACGCAGGGGATACTTTTTTTATTGTAATAGAATTTATCTCCCTATATTCAATGCACAACCTCATAGATTCATATTTCTTCTTAACAAAAACAACAGGGTCTCACCATGGAGAAACACTAGGGAGAATAAATCTCTTATTAATCAATTACTATAGTTTTTTCATCAGTTCCACTAATTCCAAAGTGTCCATTCTATAAGTGGTCATCGATACAGGTCCTAAACCAAGAATTACATCAATGGAAAACTCAATTTCTCATTCTGACGAATGTACAGGTAAATCCTATGGAAACACATCAACATATTCATGCACAATTGGTACGTCCTCTATTTGAACATTCTTTTCCTCACCCATATTTATTTCATTCTCTTCCTCCCCAATAATTGAATTTAGTTGATCTACTAGGGGTGGATCTAGATAAGAATCAGGTGGTGACATTTCTGATCTAAAGATAAGGCACACCTTATCATCATCAAAAATTGTAACCTCTTTATTCTTACAATAAATTTTAACATCATGGTCTAAAATCCAATCCATACCAAGGATTATATCAAATTAAATCATAGGTATAACAATGAGATCAGAAGAAAAAGAACATTAATATGACCAAATGGGGATTGATTCAAAACAATTTGTTGGAATGATATTCTCTTATGAGTTTTGACTGACAACATCCATGTTAAATCAAATTGGAAATATCTAAATTTCTTAGCAAACTGGGAAGATATGAAATAATGCGATGATCCAAAATCAAATAAATCATTGGCTAAAATTGGGGAAACCATTAAATTACCTTCCACTAATTATTTTGAAGCATCAACCTCAGTGGTAGTGATCGCATAAGATTATCCTTTCTCCTTTGTCCTTTTCTATAGTAAGTTTCCTGGGAACATAGGATATTAATTTGCATAGGGCCCCGTTTCTCTACAATTGTAGAATACAACATTGATAGCCTCATTCTTTCCCATGCAATCATGATCTTGGTGGCATTTTTCAATAATAATGTAAAATACTCCCATTCCCTTCAAAAAAGTAATGGGTTGTTTCTTCCCCTTTTTACCGTAGGTTGTAAATTCAACTTTTACCTTCTTCCCCTTATTTCCATTTCCAGAATGTTCAACTGATCTCTTTTTCTCTTGCTTTTCCTTAAAGTCATAAGACTTAGAGAATTCCTTTTTTGTCTTGATAGCACATGAGACAATATCTTCATACGATGAGAATGATTGTGAGACTAATGCTCGATAGAGAAATGGTTTTAACCCATCGAAGAATCGATCAATATTACTCCTTGGGTTACGTATGTAATCTTCTTCATGCCTTGCTAACCTTGTAAACTTAGCCTCCTACTTTACGTTATTCTCATCCTCATTTTTCCTTAGACTTAGAAATTATTGTTCTATATCCACTCGATGGTCACGAGGAATGTATTTTTATAAGAAAACCTCTTTAAACTACCTCCATTCCATATTGAATACTTCATAATACTCTATAATGTTTTGAATTAATGACAAACATTGATATGAATCTCTCATGAGGCGATAAAATTCAATGAAAACCTTTTCCATTTATCTATTCCCCAAAGTCTGAAATATTTTCTCTATGGAACTTATCCATTTCTCAGATAAAAATGAATTTGTGGTCCCACAGATTGTTGATGTTTGTTGCTTCATGAATCGGTCTAACATTGATCCTCCGTGTTGTAGATCAGGGTGCTCTATACGGGTATGGTTATTATTCATAACCTGAATGAGTTATCCAAATATGGTGATAAGATTATCAGCACCAGTTTCATCACCAGCTCCACTATAATTATCTTGATTAGGAGGGAAAACCCTACATTGATTACATTCATTGATATGGTTTCCATTCCTTCCACTAGGTTCCATTTCTAAACAATGGCATACACTATATTAGTTTATGAATCGCAATATAAAATTCCAAACTTGTAAAACACTTAAATAAATTGAAAAGTTTATGGATATAATCCATAATCATAAAAATGTTTTCTTTGAGGAGGTATATACTCAAAAATCCTTCATAATGGTTTGTAATGAAAATGTGAATTGTCCTAAGTATGTCCCCTGGGAGTGTCATAGTCAAAAGTAAAACAAGACCTATTACCATATACTAGGATACCCCGAGTCAAGCCCCAATCTCCTTGTCAGAGTTTTCACTCCTAGGTACATCAGTTCTAGATCCACCTCTACCATATCGTATCCATGCATGGATGTATTTCTTGGAAAACTCACAAAATATCTTCATTACCAAAATTATAAGAAGTTTCTCTATACTAATCCTCAAATTATATCTTAGGGTAATGTTCTCTAATCATATTTTTTCTAAATCTAGTTTCCATGGTTTGTACTAATATTCCTTTGATACCAACTATAACACCCAAACCCCAGTTACCCAGATTCGGTGAATTATTACATAACATTGAAATGATCACAAGGGATAAAATCCCAAAAGACCAACCGATTTAGTAGCATAGGAATTACTAGATACAAACATAAGTTTTACATTACATCCTGAGATTAAAACATAAAAACATTTTTTCCCCATTGAACACAATTATATCCCTTATCCTATCCCTGTAGGTCAACTAGAAAATAATTCTTCTTATCCTGGGAAAAATAAAACACAGAAAGGTGTGAGCTGAGATGCTCAGTAAGGATAATAATATAGCATAATCTTCCATAAGTAAGCATAATCATTTAAGGCAATGTATAAGACTAAAACATAAGCCTTTTAAACGTAAAAATCAGCCAAATATGGAAAACATAAATCAAATAATTCCATTTACTTATTCACATGGATATTCTACTAGTTGAATAATCACATTTAATATCAATATCAAATTTCATAATGATAGAATGCATAATTCCAGAATTCATAACTACATATCAAGGCCTTGTGCCAAGACAACAAATAAGATTTTATGAAGGCCTTGTTCCAAGACTCTAGTTTGTCTCATGAGACCTACCGATGCATCGAGGAGCTATAGTGAGCTCCACCCGTAACATACTATGTCCAATTCATTACTCATATGATAAGGTTGATACATAACATAAAAATTCATATTAAAACTAGCACACAAAATGTTAATACTTTAACCATAAAC
This sequence comes from Viscum album, assembly GCA_963277665.1. Lineage (NCBI taxonomy): Eukaryota > Viridiplantae > Streptophyta > Magnoliopsida > Santalales > Viscaceae > Viscum > Viscum album. The sequence continues at coordinate 916,595,042 of OY728130.1, read as the reverse complement.
CATGAATGGTAAAAAAATAACACATCCACAATCCAACATATCCCAGAACCTTCAATACAATATGGAATATTGTATCATAATAAATTAACTTCAAACAAGTGTAAAATCCATCAAAGGATGTTGACATAGATGAAATCCAAAGTAATTGAGAGAAATATCTATTTATAATTTCAAATCATTTAAAAGTTACATAATACTAAAATAAATCAATTATTTTGAAAATATTCCTATAATCTTGTAATGGATGCTTCGAAGATGTTATAACGATGGAAAATTGTGACACTCTCCATATTAGTTAAAAAAACATTCTTTGCTTAATATTGTTGAAAAGGTCATAAATGGCCTTGTTTGGAAAATGGTGAAAAGATTAATTTATAAATTTTTTATAGAAAGTCCAAAAAGTTTATAAATTAATTTAACCCATAGTATATGAAATAGTAAAAAAGTTTTGAAATAAATTTTTATGAATCACATATGTGGATGATAAAGAGGTCCCAGTAAATACTCACGTATAAACAACCTCAGATAATGAAGAGAAGTAGAATTAACCCTAACCTTATACCTTTCCTTGATTGATGGTAAATTAACCTCCTATAAAATATTTAAATCATTTTTATTAAATTATAAAAGATCCCCATACAAAAATATGATATCATATACGATCTTTTAATTTTTCTTTGTTAATAATATTTCAGCAGTATCATTGTTTCAGGTGTTAACTAATTCATTTTCCTTTATATGTTTTGTAACGTAAGTCATGTATGTTATGGATAGGATGTATTTGATTCATATTCAGAATGATATTGAGTTCTTAAACATTATTTTTATTCATAAAATGAAAATTATTCTTGAATGATTACAATGGGGAATGAATCTCATCACGTCTGTGGAGACAGTAATCTGTACGTACACACGAGCAACAATATCATTATATTGATGGTGAAATCATATGAAATTTTATGGTATGTCATATATAAATAATCCTTAACATGATATATTTATTATTTACATTAGTTAAACTCATTATTTAACCCATCAAATAATGAAGTGTTTGAATAACAAACTACACCACTATGTGGAGACGGTAAGTTGTACGTACACAGGTATGGTGACTTGTAATTCATTGAATGGATAGAATAATTAATATGGTTGTACCATATTGATAATAAAATAATAGATTGTATAAGGGACTAGAGTTATTATTTTTGTTTGAAAACAACAAAGAAAGTGAAAGTGGAAGAATAAAAGAACTTTGAAAGAGGATGTGAAATTATCACCTCTTCTTCGGGTGATTCCTCATTAGTTGACAAAAAGGGATCCATAGGTTGGATTTATGATCAATGTAATTACACTAGGTATATTTGAGGGTATTTGGGAGGATATTTTAGTAGGGGTTTTCCATTCCAAATGGCTTTGGAGGTGTGAAATTATGAGAAGGGGAAGTACACTTTTATAAGAGAGGTGCAGGTCACTTTAGGAAAATCTTGAAATATTATTTTATTATACAATCATATTCGATTTATAATGGCTAAAAAATGATTTATTTCTATGATAAGGTGGGTAAGGGTCTAGAACCTCTCATCCAATAGGTTCTAGATAGGTTAAGGTCAACATATTAACCATATCTTTTAGATTTAACTCTTAGTTAAATAGTTTAACTATTACCATGTATTCTAGTATTATTATAATAAATGGTTGACAAACTGACTATAAAAATCCTAGAGAACCCCATGTGGTTCATTATTAATATATCTATCCTTATCTATTTTTTTTGAAAAACCTTAAATTTTTAGGAATATTATATGAATTAATAATATAGTATTTGTTTGAAAAACTCATTTATGTCAATTTTGACACTATTTGATATTTTGTTTTTTTTGAAAGTCATAAAAACTTTATCACTTCGCAAAAAATTTATTTAATCAACTATAACATGTCATATTAACCTAGAAATTAGTGGAATTCATTAGAAGTCTCAATTTACATTTATTTGGATATTTATAATATCAAGTATTTTAATCTTTCATTAATAAGGTAATTACATCATCATCATTATACCATAAATAAATTTAATTATTTGGTGTCTAAAAATTATAAATAAAATACCATTATGTAGAAATTATTTTTATATTTCTTTTGAATTTTTATTGTTGAATTTATCTAATATATAACCCTATATTAAAAATGGTTTATTTATTAAACATTGAATTTAACACTTTTAACTCTTTTAGAAATAAAATAATAATAAATGTCCTAATCGAATCCAAGTGCACCAAAAGGATCATATATTGTTCCTAAGGTTGATTTTGGTTAAAACAAATATATCCAGTAGAATTAGGACATGTGTTAGGGTAATTATAATACCATCTTTACCTTTAATTACCCTATTTTATTTTAACCGTGGTAAATAAAAGTCAAATGTTACTATTCACCAAAAATAATTTTCATCATATTAAACCAAATTTTACTTATAGATGTAAAACGTGTCTCTCAGATTTTGGAAATTCAATTCACAGAAGTTTTAGAATTACATTTTATGTAAATTTACAAATGCGCCTAGAAGTTGGGTAAAAGACGGTAAAAAGTTCGATAAAATTTTATATATCTAATATTATTATGATACGACTCCAATGAATTATATTGAACATATTTATGTATTATGTATCTATTTTTACCTAATATAAATTTAAATAAAATAACTAATTATTTAAATAAAATGTCAGTTCTAAACTATAAAGTAGTGTTTTTCACTATTCATAAAAAATTGAATGTTTTCAGAAAAATACCAAAAATTCACCTAAAGCTAATTTTGATATCCTGAATCCAAAAAATGAAGTTCATTTTGAAAAATAAAATTTATAAAATTTCAAAAATTGGGTATTAATATTCATAACAACTAGAATGATTGGCCGCGCTTTGTTAAAACTCTATGTTGTGTACGAAACATTCTATGCATTATTCAAAGGGAAACATACCATGGAAGCTTGAGGTGTCAAACTCCTTTCATGAATTCAAAAAACTGTATGCATTGTGCTTCATCTAATCCACCTAATATTATGTCATCAACCTAAACCAACACCATCATTATTTGATTACTTCCACCATTGAAATATAGATTGTAATCAACTCCACCACGTTGGAAACCAATATTCTTCAAAACCTGGTAAAGCCTTGAATACCGCGCTCTTGGTGCTTGATTCACACCATATAATTCCTTCTTCTGCCGAAAAAAACTATTCTCATCTTCATGAATGAGAAAACCATTTGTCTACTCAATGTTGACTTATTCTTCTAGAACCCCATTTAAGAATTCTGATTTCACATCCATTTGAAAAACATTGAACATTATTTGAACTACTATGGCCATGAATAAACTGATTGTCTCCAGCCTTTAATCAGGTGAAAATGTCTCATCAACATCAATACCCTCTATTTGGGAGTAACCTTTATACACTAGTCATGATCTGTTTCGAATCACTGTATCAACTTAATTCATCTTGTTGCGAAATACCCATTTAGTCTGAATGACATTATTATGTATTGGCTTGGAGAATATCTTCCAGGTTTGATTCTTCTCATTTTGTAAAAGTAGTTTGTTGATATCTTGAACCCAGTTCTCAACTCCATCTCCTTGTCACTATTACCAAGAAACTATTCACTATGTGGTTAAATATTCTGATCATTCTCTACAACAGTGACAACATTGATTTCAATTACATTCCCAACCTCTTTTCGAACAACTGCCAGTATTTCCTCGCAGCATCACATTGTCCTAAAGAGAGTTAACTGACGCCATATTATTAGAAAAAAAGTAATAATTATGAGATTTATGAATGTTTATCCTTCTCCTATAATATTTCTCATCTTAGTGCACAACTAGAACCTGATCTGGGGCATGATACAAATGATTTTATGTTCAATACTTGTAACTACCAGATAATCGGACAATAACTTTGAAAACTCTTGGATTTCAAGAAGACAATTTATTAAATCAGTCTTCTTGAGTTCAGACAACATAAAATTCCCTCCTTTCTATGATATTAGGATTTTTAAACAAATTAAGAGATAGAATGATCCCCATATGATATCAAACTATTCTTGTTATTTGGACCACAAACACTTATCTTCCCCTACATCATTTCATCACAAGTGACACTTTGTAATGAGCCATCAACAAAACCTCTAAGCCTATTGGGTTGGAAATCATAATAAGAAACAAGAGATAAAGTTAATAACACCATAACTGTCCATTATTCTCAATAAATTCTATACATCACATGAAACCATAAATAATCAACTCCTTTTAAGTAATAATTCCATATTGACTCCTCAATTCTTGTAGCTGATTTGAATTAGTTTCAATTGTGAATCAAATTACATCAGCACATTGCATCTTATCATGCATCTTCCCCTTCGATCTTATATCCCTTTGAACTTAAAACACATGAACATCATTTAATAGTATTTATACATATCGGGATAGTGGATAATTTGGAATCCTAAATGAGAGGATCTTTGTCCATCCCAATCGACCAACCCTTTGAATCTTTCATGAAAAGAACTGTACTATTGTTGTGCTTGTTCAAACTACATTTCCAGATTCAACTATTCTGGCCATATGACTAAACATTCTTTAACCACATGATAAGCCTTTTTATGATATATAGATTCTGTATGCTTGTATTTGTTCACAGTTTGTATTTTGTTCCCACTAGTACACATTTTTATTATTAATGTTCCACTAAAATTTTATTTCTCTAGATTCTTTCTCTAAGTTATAATGTCTCCACATGTCGTCTTCTCTTTCTTCAACCTCCATTAGAGGGATAATTTTGTTTCCTTCACTTATCAACATGTGGAATGATATGTGTATTTTCCAAGACATTTTGAATTCATTTTTCTTTTATCAGTTGTTCGAGTTATGTCACCCTTTCCTATTGAGATTGAGACTTCCACAGGTTTTACATTCTTTTTACTCACAACTGTAGTAGATCTCTACTTGTTCTTGTATTCTTGTTCACATTATTTCAAAGATATTTTTTGTGAGTGTACAAGATTAAGTGATTGATACAACATTTGTTGAGCTTGTTCTAATTATCGTGAGGGTGTATACTTATTTTTCTAGTTACCATGTTATATTCTAGTATAGGTTTTTTGTTAAACATTTCTTGTGTTGAGGATCTCTTTCTCGATTATTTTTCCTTCTCTAATTTCTTTTTATCCAATTTCATTTCAAATTCTTATGCTCAGAACATATAAAACATTTTGCATCAATGTCATACCTCATTTAATCATTTCATAGATGTGATGTCGATAAATCATGTTTTTTTATTATATCATTGAGCCCCTGATCTTCTTAAGACATACTCATGTTGTGTCATATTCATGACATAAATTACAACACCTCAAAAAAACATGAAGAATGACCATGTCTTCCATAGAAATAGAACACGATGTCATTAGTTCCGGTAAAATCCTTTTTAGGTCTATCTCTAGAAACTACATGATTTTTTATAACTCTGGAACTTTTAACAACTTTCTTTCAGTCATCTATGGAAGATAATTCATCAAGTATAATGCACATTTTTTCAAAACTGTATAGCCCTTGAGATGAGAATTTATACTCTTCTTTCTCTTTAGAAATTGTACATTTTTTTTTCATTTCATCATCACTGGCCGAAGGATAATCAAATAGTAAGTTCAAGGAATCCTTAATTTTAGGATTTCCATTGTCATTGGAATTTTATAATTCCTTCTTCACTAATTATATCCCCACATACGAATTTTGAATCTTCATATCCCTTTATTAAATAAGAGAAATTAGTTCCCTCTTGAGATTATTCCCTCTACTCATATCCTCTTCCCATTCACATGTACGATTATCCACCAGGTCACCTTTCCCCATTACATTAAATTTTTCTTGAGTAGTAGAATTAGAAAGGAATGCATTCTCTTATTAATGCCTTTTATTTTCCGAAAATAGTTTAGATAGCTTTTGAGAAAGATATTCATTTCTGAATTTTAGATTCTAAATGTTATCTAAGTTAAAATTCTTTCCATTGTCATCAGCTTTGTGTCTCTCTTTCTTTAAAGACATCATTTATAGATCTTCAATTTGAGATTCATTCTTCTCCTTCAAGTAAGTATCCACATCAATAAGGCTTTTATTTAAAACTTTTATCTTATTGATCACAATTTCCAATGCATTCATCCTGATATATTTACATTTAATTTATTCATCTAATTTCGGATCTAATTCCATATTTTCATGAACATCATCCACTTCTGTCCTTCTGGGAGTTTCTTCATCATTAGTAGTTTAAATGAAACTTGGAATATTATGATCTTCACTCATTCCTATGGCATCATTTAGTGAGTCTATATTTTCCTTATATGATTTATCCAATCCTTTCTTCAATAAAATTTTAGATTCCTTAAACTGAATCACACTTTTTCCATAAAAACTTTCTCACTAAAGAATACCACTAGAATTATGCTTCTTTGAAGTTCTTACCATTTCCATAGCACACCAGGATAAGAGTAGACTGAATCTTTAACTTCAATAATCAACTGAACCAAGTCATAGAAAACAAGTTTTATAAAATAAACTTTCACTCTGATACCAATTATATGGTAGAAAAGGGGCCTTAATACCCTGATGGGGGGGGGGGGGTGAATCATGGTATGCATATTCTTTTCAAAAGACCTTCCCACCCCATTATATCTTGACCTATATATTGAAGGGTTCCCTTGTTATGATCCTTAATGTTAATGTCCATTCCAATTTTATCTAATGATGATGCACTGAATTTAATGTAGTTTAGAAATAAAAAATAAAGATATATTTTTTACTTGGTTCAACCCCATTGGGCTACATCCAGAAAGCATAAAACAATGATGTACTGATGTATCAAATTCACTACAGCTCACTTCCAGTAATGATTACAATGTTCGGACTAGATCTATTATGTCCAAGCTCACTTTCTTTACAAGTTTTAATGTCTTCTCACAAAATTCTCAAGGGTCATTCCCTATGCCTCCTTCTCTGGATCAATGCTGGTGGAAATGGTCATTGTCTTCCTCTTCCTTCACTCACTTTTCTTGGGAAGGAATCCACTCATAGTTTATAGAATTATAGGTTGAACACATTTTCTAGACATGTAGGTCCCTTCATTTTCATGAATTCATGCGTCCTCATCTATAGGTAGATGTACTATTGAAGTCCCTTTTTTACCAGCAGAATAAATACAACTTTCCGCATACTATTAGGTAATGGAAATGAATTTCTGAAACAGATTTGAAGCTTTTTCAAGATTCCTTGGGAAAACCAAGAACCACCAAGCTTCTTACATGTATAATGTACTGAGTAAGATATGCCAAATGCCTGCTCTGTGAGCTACCTCCAATTTCGCATACTGTTTCTCCTCAATAGACTTCCTCCACCTTTGCTGCCATGTATCACCTCTGCATATCAACTCTGCAAACCTCCACTTTAAACCAATTCCTCAAACCACCTATGGAGACCCCCCTTAGGTGTACTGATTCTTCTCCACAGATATCTTCTTCCTTTTCGGGTTATAATGACCTGTAAAAAATAGTGGTATAATCCCTTCCATGTGAAACCCTTGCCTTCACGAAATTATCCTCACAAACCAATTCTCCCTCACAGACACACTGGTGTGTCACTCCTTCTCCTTATCCTATCACGACCTTCTTCAAGCGCATACCATGTCCTTTACGGGATATAGTTTCCCACAAAAACCTTTGGTAGAATTTATTCCGTGTGAACCATGTCAACCTTCATGGAATGATCCCTCGTGAACTTCCTTTGACCATCACCAAATTCCCAGAGCAACGATATTCTATAATGAAAATTTCTATCACTTATAATTGGTGGGATTAGTGCTTCTTATATAGGTAAAGATATCCACAAAATATGCTAATCTTAGATTTACCAAATCTTTGATTTGGTATAACCTCCACTGCATACCACTTCTCTCACCGTGAACCACACCCATTCTGTGAACCATTTTCCCACCATGGTCTGCATACTACCTTGGCTCATACATGGCGCCATTGTCTTCCACCATCCTGTTAACCATCGTTCCTTACAAATACCACACGCCCTTCACTGTAAACTGTCTCCATAAGCCTTTTTTGGTTCCACAAACTCCTCCCGCGAATCGTTCCCACTGCCTAGTATGCAACCACAAACCATTACTGGGAATGGTACCTATTCCATGATTTGAGATATACGGTTCTCTAATTTTTATAATTTACTTTTCCGTTGTTCACACCATTCAATAGTATGAGGAAGACCTTCCATTTCAAACATGAAAATCCGGATTGTGAGGCCCAAAAGTTTGTAAAATATTGGGAAACTATGCCACCATAAAAACATTGTTTCGGAAAACACCAATCATACTCATTCATGGTCATCTGGATTTTTCAACAGACACAATCACACCCAAAACATACTGAGAGGAAACCTTGAGGTATTTTTTCCCAACACCTCCCTTTATTAATATTGTTAAATAAATTATCTATACTATTTCAACCCTTTATATAGGTGATCTTCTAATAGTAAGGGTGGGAACTCAAATATATTTTGTTTATCTATGAGACAATCAATTGTAAATCTCCCACTCAATTTTATTTCTTGGGGAGCATCTCAACTCTTCTGAAATGTTCTTGTGGATTCATGAAGCTTCATAAAATCTCTCCTTTATTCAACATGCCTCAATATCATTATTAAAGGACTTATGAAAACATCCTTAAACATTTTAGATAAATTAATGTAACACCCAAATGTGTTTATAAATTATTTTACTTAAATAATTTTTATTCTTAAGTAGCTTTCTCTTCACGAAATTGGGAGTTTAAACGAACCACATGATTCCTTTAATATAAAATTACCCTTATAGCCTAGATGTTAGGTTAGCGAAAATAATTATAACAACCTTATGCAAATGCATTGTCAGATATTTGTATTTTTCAGTGAATAAATTTTGTTAATGAAATTAATGGGATATATGTGTGTTAAATACTTAATAGAATATTTTTTAAATGAATCCAAATGGAATTTTAGTCATTAGTTCTGAATAAAACCCTATCTAATGTATAAAAACTTATTTTTACAAGGTTAATATTACTCCATGGAATGGAGAACACATTTTAAATTAAGATTTTGAAACATTAATAGTTATTATATGACAACATGAACATGATGTTTCGAAGCGGGATAAAAAATTTACATTGGATGAATTTCTGACATTTTTCTAATAACATTCACGTTTTGATGAATATTAAAAATACGCTAAAATTTAATTGAAAATAAATTTTTAAATATAAATAATTTATGGATAAATTATATAATTTAATTGTTTAAAAGTATATATAGAATATATTTTTACCATTTAATATAACTTAGGTCATTTTAATTAATGATACATTAAATTTAGATTAAAAAATATTTCAATGTTTTGCAGTATTTTATCTTTTAAAACTTGTTTTCTCATTTCAGAAACGGGATTAAATTTAAATTAATTTTAGAAACTTTTTTGTTTTGAATTTTAAAAAATGGATTCCATATTTGGAATTATTAGGTCCAAATTTTGTAAATAGATTTATTTTATTTTTTTGGTAATATGAATAGTAACGTCGGTAAATGTTATTAACACGGTAAAAGGGTAAATCTGGTAATTAAGGATACAAATAATATTAAAAAAGTACCCTAACAATTGTCTTGATATAATTAGATGATTTTAATTCTCTATAAAACCAAATTTGTTCAAAATGGTATCCATTGGAACCTACTTGGATAATATTAGCACATTTAATTTATTTTATTTAATGAAAAATGAAAGATAGCTCACTCCAACTTTAATAATTAATTTATTTTTAATATAAGGTTATACAGAAGACAAATTTAATTATAAATAATTATTTGAAATCTAAATTAGTTTTCTTTATCATGACAATTTATTTTTAATTTTTAGGAAATAAATAATATTATTAAAGACTCATACTTGGATTGTGGTTAAAATAATTATTTTATGTGGAATCAGTAAAACAATTTTTATTAAAGTATTATTTACCATAAAATTCCCAAACACATGACCAAAACATATTGGTTGAATATAACTTGACCATAATCTTCCAAGGGTCGATTGTTTGACCATTTGGAGGATTATACAAGAGATTATGACACTTATATTATTTTATTTAACGTAAAGATAAATTTGTCACTTTGATGCTTTAATAGAGTATAGCATTTTTAATGTTGGGTTTTTCAGAATATAATTTCTACTAAAATTATTTTTATGAAATATAATGGATTTATCTTCATTATAATATTTTAATTTTAATTTTTATTCCACAAAAATGTTTATTAAAAAATTACACAAATTTGAGATAGTAATAATTCTATTAATGGTGTGATTGAATAAGTATTATTAAAAATATTTTAATAAATATAATTTGGGATAATTATTATGTAATATAAATTTTATATATTACCTTTACCCCATAGAGACATAATTTAATATTTGTATCTAGGTTCACTTCTATGTTTTATATTTTTAAAAATCCATGAATTATATAGTGTCAAAATTGACACTATTGATATTTTTTCAAAAGAAGGTTTTCTTAAATTATTTAAAATTCATAATTTTAAAAACAAAATATATAATAACTGTGATATGGTCTAAAATTTTCATATGTATTCATTTATGGTCTAATTGAGTTCAAATAATTAAATATTTCACCTTCTTAATATTAAAATATTTGTTACCCCCGTTAAAATTTAAATTGAAAAACTTAGTGTTAATTTAAATGATATTGCTTAAATTGACATAAAAGCTGGTATAAAATTTATTTATTGATGATATTACAACCCTATAACAAACCATATTCAAAATTGGGACATTTTGGTGGGTTTTTGTGTGGTTTGATTTTATTATAAATTTATATTTTTGAGGTTTCCATAAGTGCCCCTCACATCAATTATAAAAGTACACTTATTCCCTCAACTATTTACTTCATTTTGATCCTTAAAGAATTTCCATACCCTACCCATTTTCCTTATCAAATTCCATATAAACTTTATATAGGTTCACATCTTCTTCAAAGACAAACACTAGTTCTCTATGGGTAGATTTAGAGAAGGCACGTCAAAGAAGAGGTAATATCATTTACTGATTCTTTAATTTTTTTCCTCTTCTATTTACACCGCACGAGTTATTTCATTATAATATAATAGATCTAGTAGTGATTATACACTGATATTTTATTATTATTTTGAAACATCTATATTCCACCTTCTACCCATCCAATGAAAAATCAAATCACCACTCGTGCGTACGTACGACTTACCATCTCCACGCCATGGTGTAATTCATCTTACACCACCTCCTTACATGGATAGGTATAATGATGGTGTTAATAAATAAATACATATATGATTAATATAAAATGATATTTATTATGATATATGACACGTCATCAAATTTAATACCATTCAAAAATTATGGGAACGATATCATCGCTCATGTGTACGTATGACTTATTGTCTCCACGGTGCGATGCGAGTCGTTATATATAATATTCATTAAATCATGATTAAAAAAATTAATAAAATGAATAAAAATAATATATATTATACTAATACAATTATTATATAACTATAACCTAAAATGCGTAATAAGAACTTAACCAACAAAACATGCATAAGAACATAAAGTAGTTAATACCTGAATAATGAGTAATGGTGAAATGTTACTAACAAAAGGATGAAAATATGATCCTAAATGTTATAATAAAAATATACATGATTCTGGAATAAGTCATTAAAACAATATAAATCAGTATATAGGATGTTTAGATACATACAAATCAGATCAGACCTAAGGTAAGGGATATCTTTGCAAATCTCATTTATATCTGAGATTGTTTATTCGTAAGTATTTACTGAGGTATATTTATCATACAAATCCATGTTTCCTAAATATTCATTTCAAAATATTCTTTATATCCTTCTATAATTTTTTAAATTCAGTTTTACTCGTTGGTGAATTTTTACTTAATGGTATGTATGGAATCTTTTTTTATTTTCAGTACGAAGTCCTTTTTGAATTTTCTGAAAAAAGTAAGATATTTTTTTTTAATTTGTATGAAATGAATAGATTTTTACAATTTAATAATGCCTTATTTCCTTGAAGAATCCCAAAAAATCATAGAAGATTATTTTCACACAAAATGATATATTCTAATGTTATGTGGAATTTTTAGGAAGGAAAATATTTTTGAATAAGAAAGGATATATTCCTCAAGAATCAATTTCATGTTTTTTTTCAAGAATTAGTTTCAATATAAGATAACACTATTTAAATTGGATTACATTTCTATCCTTGTTATTACTATGATTTTAATTTTTTTCTGGAATGTTATTTAGAAAATCCATTTGTTTTACATCAATTATGATGGAATGATGTTTAAGAAACACATTTTATTTCATGAGTTATGCCATGGTGAGTGTTTTTATCTTTTTGTGGAACACGTAAGAATGATTTAATTATGAGATGGGTGGGACATATATCTCCCTCCAATGCATTGGGTAAAGATTTAAATCCCATGACATAGACATGATTGGAACAAAAATTAAATGTATTTAATTATTACAGGACATGAACGATGATTGAGCGAGGAGTGAAATTAGTTCAGTAATACACTTTTTCCGCTATGATGGTTTGGGAAATGAGACTTGACTAATGTGAAATTATTTTCTATACTTATGTTTGTATGCCATGAAATTACATGTCTTATTTTGTGACAATTGGTTTATAAAGACCTTTTATGATTTATCCCATGACATGATATTATGGTCTTTTATATGTAAGATAATATTTTTAACTGTTATGTTCTCATGATAATGATATGATTGATATTTTCCTTGTTTACCCTTTCTAAGCATTTGAGCTCACCCTTTCACGTGAATTTTCCCAGGTCATGAAGAAGGGTATGAAGTAATATTTTTCAATAAGGTGTCTAGTTATGATGAAATAACTGGGAAACAATGTAGATGTTTTATGAACCAGTTGTTTATGTTTCCCAGTATCTAAAGACACTAAACATACATGGTCTGTGTGTGCTGTTATTTATGTTATATAATAATTATTCTTAAATGTAGAAGTAAAATATTTATGTAATTTATAGACCATTATATTTGGTATCATAAAAAATGCATAGTTAACTGTTGGAAACTAAGATGGGAGAACCTTATTAAGAACCCTGAAGATATGTCTATGTATTGGTTAAAATCCTATCATAGTGTTTTACTAAAGTTCATGAATAACAAAGGATAAAACCTAAATTATTATTAATTGAAATTTTATTCTTGAATTATGTGGTTTTCTGCTTATGATTATTGTTTTTGAAACTATAATTCATGGTTTTAGTCAGTGAATGGAACCTGAAGGAACTGCGTTAATACTAAATGCAATGGGAAATGCAATGATTGCCCCCTATAAGCAACAAAATGTTATGGGAGATGTAATGAAAAATATTGTAGTCATGATCAAACAACTTTATAAATCTATAAATCATGTTGGACTTCCAAATGAGAAATAGATAAAGCAACATTCTATTGAATCCTTCATAAGGTAGCGTCCACCTTCATTCAGCAGGTCTTCTGATCCATTAGTGGATAAATAATGGATTAGTACCATTGAAAAGAAATTTTTAGTTATATATTGTTCTGAATGTGATAAATTCATCTTAATAGTATATCATTAGGAAGGGGAAGCTGATCAATGGTGGAATCTTGTCAAGAATCTGAGCCCAAGAGACAAAATTGAGTCCCTGGAATGGGACGAGTTCAAGAAATTATTTTTGAATAAGTACATTCCTCGTATAATTCAAAAAAAAAGATAGATAAGGAGTTCATTGAACTTATGTAAAAGGTTTGTGAATATGTTAATACCTATGAATCAAATTTTACAAGAATTAAAAGGTACGCATTTGGAATTATTATACAACATAAGAGTAAAATTGATTGATTCTTTAGTGGCTTAAAATTAAGTCTCTAAAGGGTATTATCCATAATTGACATCAATAGCTATGAATTTTTTTTATGTGCTTATATGATTGATATGGATATTTGTGAAACCCATTAGTCACATGGGTTTAATAACAATGGGAAAATGGAATTCAAATGAAAATATGAAGACCACACTGAAAAGAAGATTAGTTTTCCTTTAGGCTCAAATTGTTGAAAAAAACATGGAGGGAATTGCCTCTAATGGACTAGTAAATGTTTTAAGTGTGTAAAATAAGGCCATTGGGTAGTTGGATGCCGAAGTGAGGGGGAAAAGATATATAATGATATGAATAAAAAAATTATACACAGAATTCACCACCTACACTTCAATTCTAAAAGTTCAAGGAAATGGGGAATTATTCCAATCAAGGCCCTAATCTAGGGGTTATTGATGATGATCGACATCAACAAACTCTTAAGTCCAAAGTTGAAGGAATGTCAAATGAAATCCCAAGCGGTGACCTGAAATATGATAATAAGGTGGTGAATGGTTCCCATACAATCCACTCGAAAGTATAAAATGTTTTGTTTCATTCTAAATCCACCCAATCTTTTATTTATGAATAATTTCCCTAGGGAATCATTTTATTACCTAAAAAATTGATTTTGAGTTAGCTTTGGAAACTTTTAATGGAATAATGGTCCCATCAAAAAATTACAATTATTCTCTGGTAGAAATTTGTGGGAAAGTGCTTTGCATGAATCTTGTGATAATTTCTATAGTGGAATTTGATATGATTCTTATCATGGATTGGATTTATCTATATGGAGATAATACCAATTTCTAAGGAAGGGAAGTCACATTTCATATTCCAGATCAATCTATGATCATCTATCGATGCAAGGATGAATATAACGTTCCTACTGAAATTTATTCCATCATATGTGTCTTGATTTATATAAATTAATGTTGTTTATCTCAAATGGATGGGGATAAACTCATGATTAAGAATACACCCATTGTATGGGAGTTTGATTATGTCTTTCAAGAGGAATTTCTAGGTCTTCCAAAAAATCATAAAGTTGAGTTTTCAATAGAACTCTAACCAGGTTCTATGCCTATTTCTAATACACCTTATAGAATGGTACCAATTGAGTTGTAGGAATTGAAGAAAAACTCTAAGATAATATTGATAAAGGATTCAAATTCCATATTTAGTCACTGTGGGGAGAACCTATTCTATTTGTTAAGAGGAAATATGGATCAATGAGACTCTATATTGATTATCAAGAACTTAACAAAATCAATATCAACAAAAAATATCATCTTCCCCACATTGATAACTTATTTGACTAACTAAACGAAGCTTAATACTTTTCCAAGATTTATCTTCATTCTGGATATCATAAATTAAGGTTAAAAAAGGAGGATATATAAAAGATGACATATCATGCAAGGAATGGACACTATGAATTTATGGTGATGCCTTTTTGTCCCATTAATGCCCCCACTATCTTCATGGATATAATTAATAGAGTCTTTATAGACTATCTAGATCAAATTTTGGTAGTCTTTATATATAATATTTTTGTCTATTCAATAATAAATTAAGAACATGATGATCAATTTATAATTTTACTGAAGACCCTATAGAAAGAGAAGATTTATGAAAAATTTACCAATTATGAATTTTGGTTTCAAAATGTATCATTTTTGGGTCACATAATCTCGAGAGAGGGGATATCTATGGATCTAACAAAAATAGAGGTTATTGAAATATGGAAGAGACCAACCACAATAAATGAGATAAGATGTTGTCATAGTTTTCCTGAATATTATCGAACTTTGGTGAATGGTTTCTCACAATTTTCTAATCAACTCACAAGGTTGACTCAGAAAGGATTTATGTTCTTTTGGATGGAGGAATCAGAAGAAAATTTCAAATAATTAAAAACAAGGTTAGCTAGTACACCTATTCTCACACAGCCTTGTAGTGGAGAAATATTTTTGAACTATAGTGATGCATACAAGAATGGGATAGGATGTGTTCTCATGAAAAAGGGTATGGTGATAGCTTATGCCTCACGATAATTGAAAATCAATGAGGAAAATTACACAACTCATTATTTGGAGTTCTCTATGGTAATATTTGCATTAAATATATGGAGCCATTATCTTTATGGTGAAAGTTGTCTTATTTATACTAATCATAAATTTTTAATGTATATTTTCAGACAAAATGTTATGAATATGAACCAAAGAAAATGGTTGGAGTTGATTAATGATTATGACTACATAATACATTTCCACCCTATGAAAGCGAACAAGGTGGTAGATGCTTTGAGTCAGAAAGACCATGCTAGCCTATCAATGATGAGGATAAAAAAAGAACCATTGTTTAGGTATTTGAAAAGGATAGATATTGAAAAATTAATGTATGGGGAGAAATCTTATCTTTCTCAAATGAATGTTCAACCATCTATACAAGTGAATATTAAGGAGGCATAAAAGGAATATGTAGAGCTAAAAAATAAGGTATGAAATGTTCCTCAATTAAACATGGATTGTAATGGAATAATATGGTTCAGGATCCACATTTTTGTTCCTCCCATACTAAAATTAAAAAAGTAGCTATTGGATGACACTCATAGTTCATCATTATCTCTTTATCCTGGAGGAAAAAATATGTACAGGGACTTGAAAGGTATTTGTGGTTGGATGGAATGAAAATAGATGTGGATGAATATGTGTCTCAATGCATAGTTTTTCAGAAATTTAGATTTGATATATAGAAGTCTAAGGGAATGTTACAAACATTACCCATACCAGAATGAAAATGGGAAAACATCACTATGGAATTTGTTTTCAGGCTTCCCAAAACATCTAAAGGCCACAATGCTATATGTGTTATAGTTTACCACCTTATGAATTTGGCACACATCATTGTTATTAGAGAGTATTTATCTCTTGATCTGTTTCTAGAATATTTTTAAAGGAACTGGAATTATTTCATGGAGTAACACTTTCCATTGTATCATATTGGGATCTGAGGTTTATCTCAATGTTCTGGAAACTCCTTCAGTATGCTTTGGATACCGAGTTAAATTTCAGCACTACTTATCATCCTCAGACAGATTGTTATTCTAATAGGACAATTAAATCTCTAAAAGACATGTTCAGAGCTTTCTCTTTGGATTTGAAATGTGGTTGGGACCTCCACCTACCTTTGGTGTAGTTTTCTTTCTACAATATCTTTATACGTAGAATTCATATGGCTCTTTATGACAGCCTCTATGGAATGAAGTTCATAACAATATCTTGTTGGGATGAGATTGGGGAAATAAATCTATTAGGACCTTATATTGTTGATGAAATGTTAGAAATGGTATGATCTATTCAAAAACACATTATAGCAACTCAGATTCAACAAAAATTTTATGTTAACAACTAAAGAAAAGGCCTAGAGTTTGAAGTGGGTGATAATGTGTTTCTACAAATTTCTCCATAGAAGAGAGTAATGAGATTTGGAAAGAATAGAAATATGAGCCCTATGTATATTGGTCCTTTTAAAATTTTGGATCATTTTGGGAAGGTAGCATACCGATTGGCGCTTCTACCGAATCTATCTCATGTTCATGATGTGTTCCATTTATCTCTCTTGAGAATGTATATAACGACCCTTCACATTTACTAATCTCTGAACTCGTACTGCTACAATCAGATCGTTCTTATAAAGAATAGCTGACAGAGATTCTGGATCATAGAGAAAAAATTCAACAAAACAATAACACTCTCTTGGTTAACATTTTATTGGGGAACCAACAATTAGAGGAAGCATGTGGTAACTTGAGGATATGAGGTTAGAGAGGTATCCTCATATTCTTGTATCCAAATGATGAATTTCGAAAGTGAAATTCAGTTTAAGGGGATCGAATGTAACACATATATGTTTTTATGAAATATTTTCTTACATAATTTTTATTCTTCAGTACCTTTCATTTCACACAATCGTGAGTTTAAGCAATCCATGAGATTCCATTTTTATAAAATTATCATTATATCCTAGCCATTAGGTTAGCAGGAATACTTATAACTAACTTATGAAAATTTATTGTTAGATATTTTAATTTTTGAGTGAATTAAATTAGGTAATGAAATTAATGTGAAATATATGTGTTATTTATTTAATAAAATATTTTTTATTTTAATAGAATGGATATTTTATTCATAGGCTTTGAATAAATCCCTATTTGATGTATAAAAACCTATTTTTCTTTTAAAAGGTTAATTTTACTCTTTTGAATGGAGAAACAATTTTAAATTATGATTTTGACACATTAATAATCTTTATAGGAAAAAATAAACATCCTAAATTGAACTAAGATATAAGAATTTACATTGGATGATGGTTTGATATTTTTCTGATAACTTTCATGTTTTCATGAATAGTAAAAATATGCTAAATTATAATTGAAAATAACCATTTTTATTCAAATAAATTTTGGTTAAATTATATTATTGAATGGTTTCAAAGTGTAAATAGAATATATTTTTACCATATAATATAATATAAGTCATTGGAATTAATTATAAAATTAATTCAGATGTAAAACATTTCAATCTTTTGCAATATTTTAACTTTTAAAACTCGATTGCTCATTTCAACAATGGGATTAATTTTATATTAATTATAGTAACTTATATGTTTTTTATATTGAAAAATGGATTCCATATTTGGAATCAATAGGTCCAAATTATGTAAATAGATTTTTTTTATTTTTGGGCAATATGAATAGTAACTTCGGTAAATTTTATTAACACTCTAAAAGGGTAAATCAGACAATTAAGGGTAAAAATTATTTTATATAATTACCCTAAAACGTGTCTTAATATAATTTGATGATTATAATTTTCTCTAAAACATACTTGTATAGATATTGTGTCCATTGGAACCCTCTTGGATAAGATTACAACATATAATTTATTATTTATAAAGAAAAATGAAATATGTCTAACTCAAACATTAATAGTTAAATTATTTTTAATATAAGTATATACAGAAGATAAATTCACTTATAAATAATAATTTTAAATCTAATTTTTTTTTCTATATGATGATTTTTTTAAATTTATAAGAAATAAATATTTACCTAAAAGACATATACAAGGATGGTGAAAAAATTAATTAATTTATGATAAATCAATAAAACAATTTTCATGAAAATATTAATAACCATAAAAATTACCAAACACTAGTAAACCATACTGATCAAGTATATATCAACAATAAGTATCCATGGGTCTACTTATTGATAATTTGAAGGCTTAGAGACGATATTATGGAACTTATAATATTTTATTTAATGTAAAAATAAATTTGTCCCTTTCATGTTTGAAAAGAGCGTGTCATTTTTAATATTGGGTTTTTAACGAATATAAATTAGGCTAAAAGTATTATTATGAAATATAATGGATTTATCTTCATCATACTATTTTTTTTTTAACAAATTAGTATATGAAATAATTGCACAATATTGATGTAGTAATAATTTTATTAAGAAGAGATCAAATATGTGTTATTAAAAATACATTTATAAATATAATTTGGGATAATTATTATGTAAAATTAATTTTATAGATTAACTTGACCCCTTATAAATATAATAAAATATTTTTATTGAGGATCACTTATTATTTTTATATTTTAAAAAATCTATGAAAAAAATAGTGTACAAAATGAAACTATTGGTATTTTGTCCTAATAAGGTTTTCATAAATTAATTAAAATTAATAATACATTTTTAAAGATATATATGAATTTCAATATGGTCTAAAATTTTCTAAATTATTCATTTATTGCATAATTGTCTTCAAATAAGTAAATATTTCACCCTTTTAATATTGAAATATATGTTACCCTAGTTATAAATAAAATAAAATAACTAAGGGTTAATTATAATTATAATGAATAAATTTACATAAATAAATGTCTAAAATTTATTGGTTGATTAGATTACAACCCTATCACATCTCAGCTTTTAAATTGGAACATTTTTGAGGTTTTTATATGGGTTTTTATTTTTTTTATAAATTAATATTTTGGCGGTTTCTAGAAGTGCCTCTCACCTCAATTATAAATAGGCACTTCATCCCTCAACTCTTCACCTCATTTTGATCCTTAAAGTTCGACCATACCCTACCCATTTATCTTATGAACTTACCTAAAAATATTATATAGAAACAGGTCTTCTTCAAAGACCATCTCTAGTGCTCTAATAAGAGATTTACAGGGGGCACATTGAAGAAGAGGTAATATTATTTACTGATTCATTCAAACATCTTTATTATTATATTTACAACTCATGATCTGTTTAATTATAAATTCATAACTCTAGTATTAGTAATTTTCTAAGAGTTTATTATGATTATGAAAATGACTTTATTCTACCTTCTACCCATCCTATGAGAAATGATATCACCACACGTGCATACATACATCTTACTGTCTCTATGATGTGGCATAGTTCACTTTTCACCACCACCTTTCATTGATGGGAATAATCATGAAGTTAATAACTAAATATATATAATATTATTATAAAATTATATTTATTCTGAGATACTATACACTATCCACTTCAATACTGATCAACAACTATGGGAACGATATCATCGCTCTTGCATTCGTACAAATTTTCCTCTCCACTGTGTGATGTGATTCATTCTACATAATCTTCATTAAAGGATGATTATAAAAATTATTTGAATGAATAAAATAATATATATTATACTAATACCAGGATGATATAACTATAACCTAAAAGTGGAATAATAACATATCCAACAAAACATGCATAAGAAAATAAGAAGTTAATACCAGAATAAAGAGTTATAATGAAAGTTTACAAACAAACAGATGAAAATATGATCATAAATGAAATAATAAAAATAATTATGATTCTGAAATAAATAAGAAACATTATTTAAAGCATTATATAGAAGGTTCAGATACATACAAAGCATATTAGACCTAATGTTAGGGATAACTTTGAAAATATCATTTTTATCTAAGATTGTTTATTTGTTAGTATTTATTGGGGTATATTTATCATCCATGTCCATGATTCCTAATTTTTTTTCAAAATATTCATTAAATACATCTATAATTGTTTATATTCAGTTTTATAAATTGCTAAATTTTTACGAAACTTTATCGATGGAATCTTTTTTCTTTTTCAGTATGAGGTACTTTTTGACTTTTTCTGCCAAAGAATGAGAAGAATGGTTTATTAACATGTATAGAATGAACATATTTTTTAGGATTTTATAATTCATTATTTACTTCATTATTACCCTACAATCTTAAAAGGTTATTTTCACATCATATTATTTCGTCTAAAATTGTGTGGCATTTTGAGGAAGGAAAAAAATTTAATGAAGAAAGGATATTTACCTCAAGAACTAATCTCAAGTGTTTTTTTAAAAGTATTTTCCATCGAATATGAACTCTTTAAATAAGGCTATATTTCAATCCCTATTATTACTATAATTTTATTATGTTTATGATGGAGTGTTATTTAGGAAATCCATTTTTTTATATCAACAATAATGAAATGATATTTAAGAAACTCATTTTATTACATGGGTTATGAAATGGTGAAATTTTTTATCTTTTTTTGGAACATGTAATGATGGTTTCATTATGAGATGGGTGGTAATTATATCTCCCTCAAATTCATTGGGTAAATATTTTTATCTCATTAGATAGGAATGACTGAAATGAAAAGTAAATCTAGTTCAGTAATATAGGGCTGGAATACGGAGTGAAATAGGTTTAGTAATAGACTTGGTCTGCTATGATTGTCTTGGAAATGACCCATGACTAATGTGAATTGATTTTCTATTCATATGTGTATATTCCACAAAATTTCATGTCTTATGTTTTGAAAATTGGATTACATTTCACTTTTATGATTTATCCCATGACATGATATTATGATATTTTATATGCATGACATGATTTTAAAATGTTATGTTCTTATGATTATGATATGGTGATATTTTCCTTCATTACCATTATTGAGAATTTTAGATCATCCATTCATATGTTTTTCCCAAGGTCATGAAGAAGGTTATTGAGTAGGATATGTAAAAAAATCAGTCTAGTTGTGAAGAAATAAGTGGGAGACAATGTAGATGTTTTATGGAACATTTGTTTGTGTTTCATAGTTTCTAAAGGCACAAAACCTACACTACCCTAGTGTAGTGTTTGTTATGTTATGTAATAAATATCCTTAAATGTAAATGATTAATCTATATGTAAAGTATGTGCAGTTATAATTAGAATTTAATTCTCTACACCACATCAATATTTAAGTATTATCACAATAAATTGTAAATTTATTAAAACCATATATCCTGTAAAACTTTATGACATTTCCACCACCCAGTGAAACATCATATAGTTTTCATGTAAACATTTATATGAAAATATATAAATATATCACAAGATACTACGTCTAAAAAATGACATACATCATAAAATATTCATCTAATAACTTCTTTGTACTTATAACTCTATTTGACATTCCCTTCAAAATTTTATTCAATGAAATTTATTTGGGAACATCTCCCAAATAATGGGTTCTCAAATGTTCACTAGTTTACCTCTATTCGATGAACTCTTGGTGATACACTTTTACCCTTTGGTCAGACGAATTCTTAGAAATTTGTCTGAAGACTTCAAAATACCCATTCTAATATCATTATATCACTTTTTGTAATAATAACTCTAGGAAAAATTTGTTTGAAAAAACTTTTCAGAAACCCTAGAAATATATATCTGGTCATCCTATATGAAAACTTCAGTCTGATGTGTATACCTCAGAAACATCTATATGATGATATCATGTAGAAACATCTATCCAATGCCTTGTTTAATTATCCATCAACAACCTTTTTCTGATTCCTTTTGTTTTTATCCTCTAACATAGTCAGTAAGAATTTATTTAATCATATAGATGCATTTATTTATAATATTCATATCCATTATAATATCGGACAACCTAGTTTTTGAAACTTATTCTCTATCAAATGATTCAAAAACACTTCTTTGATAATTTGAAAAATTATTACTCCTTGAACAATCATCACACATTTCTTCTACCTTTCATTTTTTTTGGAATGTTGAGTTTTATAATTTGAAAACACCTATGCTTATCATCTTGATATTTTTAAAAAAATTCTGATAGAATATGTACAATTCATGGTTTAGGAACCATGAAGTTCCTCCAACCTCTATAATCTTCATTTTATTTTGTTGAATTTATACATGACTGTTTTATGACACTTAATGGTGATATAGAGGTTTTTATTTACTTCTTTCAAACCTTATAATTGATACAGACCCCATTGAATTTTGATGTTTGATCAATAAAGAACATTAGACTTTGTATAAAATGTTATTTTTTTTTGTAAAAAAATCATCTGTCTAATGTAATCATAAATTAAATCCATCAAAAATGCATTTATATATTTCTTATGACCAACTAAGACCACTTATCCTATTATTGTTACCATTACAAAGGTTTTAGAATCTCAGGATGGCCCTTGTGTAAAATATGTATTAGGTTTGTAACACGTATACGATCCATGTGTTTACCTTATGAAATAATGGTGTTGGATATCTCACACAAACACAAGTTCCTTTTTACCTTTATAAAATTCTTCAATACCCTAACAAAAAATAAATTTATGTTATAAATACCCATTACACAGTCATGATTATGACCACTATATTACATGGAAACCCTCATCCGATAACCATGGTGTACTAGACACCATCTAATAATCTAATTATGATCAAATCCATCTAATGGAGAAGCAAGAAAAAATCATTTGATTTACTGTATCAGATCCTTTGTGTCCAATTATCTTAGTTGGATCAACTCCATCAGACCTCCTCTGTCCACTAGCCTTTGACTAATCATCTTTTTTATCACCATCTGTTTAGCTTTACAAGATTATTAAAGAAATTACTTATGGAATAATTCATAAGGAAGATAAAAATTATCATTATCCAACAAGAATTTCACATATTGTGTACATTAAGAACATATGCCCAATAATCATAAGCAAACTCAATGTCTTCAAAAGAACTTACATAACAAAGTAAGACTTGAACAATTTCTATAATTATTCATCCATCAATAATTTTTTACCAATATTGGATTCTTAAACCAAAGTTTCTAAAAAAATATCCATTCTAGCTTCTTTAACAAATTGACATCAATGAAATATTTTTATTTCACTGACTATTGACATAAATTAATAAGAAATAAAATTTACACACATAGTGCGATCTTCACATGGAAAGTGGATGATGAGTTAGAGGTTGAATTTCTAGTTGTCTACTCCAGGACACATGTTACTAACTTGGGTGTGCATTTGATGGAAGGTATGATTCCAAAAAACTATAAAATCTTATTTATATCATAAAAATAGTTATTCAACTATAATCCAATATTAGTGACATTTACCATTATGAGATAAAAATAATTCCATCTAGATTTTTTCCTCCATCGGAGGATACCCTCTTTCTAATAGAAAACTATATTATAAATTTTAGTTAATTTATGGTGGTGAATAATGAAGGAATCAACATATAAAATGGTGAGGATTTATATATATCAATCAAGATGTATTATGATCTTCTCTAACTAAAAATTATTCTATATTTGTTTTTTTAGATTCACTATAATTTAAATATATATAGGAGGGAGTTTTCCCAATGTCCTGATAAATGATTTTGGTGGGAGGACAAGTAGGCTAGATGCTAGCTCAGCCATAGTGTATCAAGGATAGACTTTATTTTGAACATATAGAGAAATAGTATATTCCTCCATAAAAATGTGTCTTTGATACTAACAAGAATATTCTTTATGCTCACCCAATCACAGAAAACTCAATGTTGATGATCATCAGGAAGCTTATTCTTCTAACACATATACATAAACTATGATAAGAGTTACTGAAACTTGTTTGCATGTACACCACTCTAGGATAAGGTGGGATTGATTATCTAAAAATTCATGATTCAACAAGAGATATCATTTGGACATAAAAATTTAAAT
Source organism: Viscum album (assembly GCA_963277665.1). Classification (NCBI taxonomy): domain Eukaryota; kingdom Viridiplantae; phylum Streptophyta; class Magnoliopsida; order Santalales; family Viscaceae; genus Viscum; species Viscum album. The sequence goes on along the minus strand of OY728130.1, from coordinate 916,569,874 downwards.
AAGATATATCATGGATACATTATATGTAAAATTAATTAGTAACAATTGCAGGTCTCACGGTTAATTTAATCATCGATGCCTCTCAACACGCCGCAACAACATCAATGTGTAAAATAATCTTGTGGAAGAATGATATTCAAGTGGAAAACATCTCAAGTATTTGTATCGTATTTTAAAAAAAATATTTCCATTATAGATAAAATTATTTTGTAAAAATGGTTATATGATACAGTGGAGAATATGATAGAGGTTTCTTTTGTGACTGTTGAGATGTTACTTCTTCACACAGATGTTGAAGCTGTTATACCAAATGTTCTCAGAGATCGATATAGTCAATTTTAGCAATTAATTAATTAAATTTACGCATCTATGGAATATACCATATGAAATTAACTTTCTCTCACTATAACATCACTAGGGAGGATATGGGAAATGTAAGTTCCTCAATTCCATTATTGATTAATTTATGAAATCATATTTTTTCCTCAATCATTTAAAAAAGTTATTTCACTATTAATTCACTTTGTTTTCTATTACGTGTAGTTTAGTGATACTTTTCAAGGGTATAATCAAGATAGCTTCATTCCACTAAAACATTTTACTCAAATGAATAAGAACAATCATGCTTCATGAATACTTATGTTAGTGAGGTATACCATAGATAATGGATCCAAGATAGGTATATACAGAAGTACAATCATTATACACCAAGTTCATCTATTTGGGTGATTTCCATGATTGTTTGGATCATAGATGAATATGGGTATAAATACCAGAAATGTATAAAAGAGTTGGTTTATTTGGAAATTCTCTTCCAAGGAATTGCTCAAATATATATTTATGAGGAAATACCATCATCATATACAAGAGTTGGTCCATTTAAATGGCCACCTCATAGGCATGGATCATCACTGGATATAGGTAAAAATACCATCATTTTACATTGTAGATGGTCAATTTATAGTGTCTCCTACAAGGTATGGATCATGAAGGGATATAGATTGAAATAAAATCACTATACAATAGATTACGTCTATTTAGATTCGTAATTTTAATCCATATTAAAAGGGTTGTGAAAGATAAATTTAGAATAAGGATTCTAATTATTTATATGTCTTGAGTACCTTGGAATAATGTAAATGTGTTTGGATCAATAGTGTTATCTTGGACAAGGGAAATGGGGATCATATTTTTTTTTGGGGTAACATTTTTCACTCCAAAAGATTTATGCTTTTATTATATAATCATCACATTTTCCAAATCATTATATTGTGGAAAATTAGTGGTTATGGACATAGAGTTTTCTTAGGCCACCATATATGGGTTTTCAACCAGTAAAACATTATACATTTTTTTTTAATTTTTAATGGAAAATATTTCCTCAATCATGCGAGATGTATAGTCAAAATGTTTGCACCCTAACTCTTTATATATATTTAACTTACATTTTCTTAAACTAGTTTGTTATTTGACTCATTCCATTTAAATTTTAAGACCATTAAAGTCAATCTATTATAGTTTTTTATTAAAATTCATACATATTTGGTTGTGTATAGCTATATTTTAAAGTCATATGGCTTTTAGCATGGAAGGTGGAATATTTCATCTAATAAGGGAAATAAAAAAAGTGATGTGAATATAGGTACCAATACTTAGAATATCGTATAAAAATAGGTTTAATTCTATTTATAGTTATGAAGCTTAAACAATTGTGTCATTTTGTGTAAGGTCATGTGATGAGGAACAAAAAAATATAACGAATGAAGTACTGCATCTACGATATGACAATGGTTATGGTGAATGAAGGTGTAACATCAAAGATATTGAATCCAATTGAATGGATGATTTATGAATTAGGTAAATAATGTCCCGCAAATCTTGAATCTTGAATGAAAATATTAGGAATTTATATTTCAGATGACTGCTGACTTGTTCAAATTATGGGTTTCACTATAATAATACCACTATTTTTAGAGATCATTAGACCCTCCCTTAGTGAAGGAGACAAACCACATGTTTCTAGTCTAAATCTTATCCCATATATAAGATACAAATGGGGTTGGTAGACATTTCCAAATAGAGTTCTCCCTGGGATTCAAATACACTCATTACTGATAGAAAAGATAGATTTATTGAGATTCAAAAACATTGGGAATGAAGCTAATTCATGGAGGAGATGACTTTCATGGATTGTTAGGGTATCCACCCCCCATAATTAGATCATCATTAATTTAATACATTTTTTGGGTGAAGAGATATGATACATAATTTCTATGACTTTTTCCTAAACTATGAGGTTTGGTGAGCATGGTTTCACTACTACTATGGCCACATTTTGGGCACCATGGGCATTGTAACATTGTTAATTTGGGTTCTAATGTTTCTTTATGTCTTGAAATATCAAATATCATATAGTGGAGGATTGAATTTTACTAATGATTCCCATTATATGATTTCACTCTAGCGTGTTTTATGTGTCATTCACCTAATGTTTAAGGTCTTGTGATTTGGATCAATAGTGATAATGTTTAATCTCATACATATTTGACACACACACACATAGTTTCAGGTCTTACTATTCTAATCCACTAGTAATGAGTTTAGGTTTTTACAGATTCTACATACAACATGAGTCAATTTTTCCAATATGATCCACACAAAACATAACATGAATGATATGCCAATTATTGGCATGGATGGTCTTGGGGAAGGGTCTACACAATTTATTATCATAATGAAAATACCAAGAAAACTTTAGTTGGGATACAACCTAATGATTAAGGGAAAAGGGAACCAAGACATGAATGGAGGGCCTAGTGCAACTACATGTTATCTAATGGGGTGAACATAGTTTATGCTCATAGTTCGTCTACCAAAAACATAGAGGGGAAATATGATATAACAACCCACTTGGTGTTCAAGTCCAAGGACACTCTATTTAATAATGAATAGAAGATTATGATACTATAGATCATGGATCAAGGATATTATATCTATATTGATAGTATGATATAGGTACATAATGGATGCCTATTGCACATATTTGGATGAAGGGATCTGAAATGATGTTTTAGGGTTTTCTGAGATTAGAGAACTATTTTTATACAAATAAAACAAAATTTCGTTATAATAATATATCGGGGAGTGTATTTATGAGATGATTTAGGGAATTTTTTCATAGCTAGGAATATTATTACATTCAATTTGGTTTTACTCTTTTCTAAAAGTCACGAAAGGTAGGTAAAACTCAAAGAAACATGACACATAATGTGTTATTTATGTAATGTAATGTTTAAAAATAGTTGTGGATAAATTCCAAACCCCAATATAACATGGTTAGTCATTTAGGGAACATTTTAAATGAGTAAAAACATGATAATGGTAACAATAGTTTAGTTTCATACTGCAAGGACATGGGTGTCGTTCAGTTTACCATCAGGCAGCAAGGACTCTAGTGTCATGTAGTTTAAAATCATGCACCATGGACTTTATTTTCATTCATTTTAATGTTACAAGAATGAAATATCACCACATAGTTTCTTGATAAGTGGAGGGAATGTAAGTGACTTGTTCTTATGTTCTTGGAATTTGGATAAAATTTCATGAAAATGGGTGACATTTTATCTAAGCATGGGTGTCCATAATATATTCATATTTTAATAGTCTTTAGTTTTAATGGATTATGTGAGAGGAAATAAATTTTCTCATATTAAAGGGGGATAAAATACTTGAATCCAAAGATGATTTATGATGAAATTTCAGTGGAATTTTTAGTTGGGATGAATATAGTCAATCCAAATGTCACTTTATATCCTATAGTACATGAATAAATAAATACATAGTTATTTAGTAATGTCTTCTACAATGATTGAAATCATGAGTTAGGGGGATATTTGGGTTTCACCATAACACTAAGTTTTCTGGAAAACATGATGTGGATTTTGAATCCTGAATATAATGATGAAAGGGGAATTTTTTATAAAAAATATATAGATGTGAAAATAAAAGATATATTTAGAATCACATTGAATCCTACAAGAGTATGCATAAATCCCCATGAGGTTATAATATAATACGTCTCTAAAATAGATTTAAATCATATATAGGAACTTTGAATTATTGTATATTTATGTAGGATCAAAATGAAGAGAGTGATCCATGGTACTATTATGAACCATATAATTTAATCTTAATGTTATTCATTGCACGTAGAATCTATCACATGGAGCGAGATCTCAAGTAAGTTAAAGGATATCACTAATAATCAACCTAGAATAGTTTAAGGGGCCTTGAATACTGAACCTCATGTCAGACATCTTAAAGCCTTGTGACTAGTATTGATAAATATGGCATTGTATAGATCACATCATATTTGGGATAATAATAATAATTTTCTAATTACTTTAATATCACATTATCCATGTTCTATATGAGAAACAAGAGAAAACATGGAGTTCATTAAACTCACGTAAGATTGAGTAATGGAGAACATGAATGTGTAATTTCATCCAGGTTATGATATGAAAATTATGCACAAATCTCTCTCTCTAATGTAGAGAGAATATGTTGAACATGATGAAAAATAATTTCTAGGCCTATGATAGAAGTTTAAGTGTCTCTAAATATCCAAAATGTTGATAAATCAAGTGTTTTGTAGTCCATATAATTTTTTTTCCCAAATAAAATATGATTCTTATATGGTGGGAGGGAATCTTCTTTAGGGAATTCAAATGAATGTGAGAAATCATTCACCACGAATTATGAGTTGGCTCATTATTAGGACTAGAGAATTATTGATGGAGTAACTAGTGCATAGGGGAACATTTCACCATTCAGATGTTGGTTCCTCAAAATCTTATTCCAAATATAAATGGCCTTCTACCCAAAAAAACCCATGTATGGATTTAAAATATGTGATCTTTGACATCACTATGTATCCAAATAAGGAAACAATCAAAAAATACATTGATCTTAAGAAATACTGATATATATATATATGGATCAAATATAGAAATGAAAACATGATCTCTCTATAGTATAGTTCCATTAGGAATGTATTATATCACCAAAGAGGCCCAAAAAACAAAAGAGATAGAGGGAACATTTTTTGACATGTATGGATGGGAATATAAAAGAGATCTAGGTATAAATATAGGTCCAATGATAGAGAAAATATTTTAAATTAAATTTTAATGGAATTTCCTTGTTTTAAAACCACAAAATTGTTATTCTATGAAGAATTGCTTCATTTTTAAGATATTGGTGTTATTTTGAGCTAAACATTAAAAATGCCCATTTCAGATTTTTAACTATTTTAAATTATTTCTATAGTTTGGCCATAAAATCTTCTACACTAATACAAATTGAAAAATTAATTCTTTTCATGATTCTACACATCCAGGGTTTAATTTACTATTTTTTGACCAAAATCTGAATCGACCATATGGAAGCTCAAAAGAAGCTCACAAGTAGTCTCAAGAAAACTATTTACAATTCTGCCTATTTTTGATGTGAGGTCCATAACTCATTATTTGGGAGCCCAATTGTTGTGGAATTCGGTTGATTCCCGGGTAAGTAGATGGGGAACATCTTTCATGAAGAAAAGGCTGCGTTAATTGGTTGTTTTAAGGGTCAAAAAAGCATCCTAATCTGGAGGTTTGCGATTTGGCGAGTCTGACTGGACAAAATAAATTGTGAGGGTAAAACGAGTATAACTCTCGGCATACTTGTCCAAATCTGCTGCTATTTTTATAGGAAACTCCCAAGGGAATTATAAACCACATTAAAGAAGGGTATAATGCATGAATATGTCATTATTGAGGATAAAACACGTCAATATCTCGGAGAAGAATTATGGCTATAAAATGAGGAGAGGTCCCCCCTCTCATATCATCTGATTCTTCATCCCATTCCTTCCAGGACACCAAGAAAGAGAACTTTTAAGCTTTTTATTTTGTTTATTTTCTTTTCTATTGTTCTTTAATGCCTTCTTCTTACCCTTTCAACTATATTACCCTTCACATGGAGGGGTAAAACCTTTGATTCATCAGGGAAGGGGGAGTTTCACTTTTGTAATGTTGGAGTTTTGTGCTTAAATATAAAATCCTCTTTTTCTTTTGAATGACTTCTATTATCACTATTTCCCAATTATCTTAATGCGATCATGTTTTTGAGTTTGGTGTATTCATTGGTAATATCTTTGGTCAAAGAATTTTAATCTCCCCCGCCTAGTGCAATTTGTCTCGATCGACCATATTGTGTTAGGTGGTGAATGTCTAGCGATCGTTGGCACGTGTGTGAAACTATTAAACTTTTTCTAGAGTTCTAAAGAGAAAAAATTCCCAATCGGGAATTTCCATAGTTTTTTAAGGTTTTTTATGAACTTCCACACACATAGGAGTGATTTTCATTTGTTTCTTTAACCAAGGGTGATTAATAACTCGATCGAGGAGTCTTTCATTTGTTATTCGAAAGGAAGAGAGGGAATATGATCTTTATTACTATGATGACATTTCAAAAGTGAATACTACCCTGAATCCATCACTCTCTTCATCCATTAGGGTTAAAACATTATTTTTATTGCTTGCTTTATTTTTCAACCCAAAAAATTTCAAACACAACATTTTCTTCTTTCTTAAATTTAAATGACAAACATAATTGTTGTGAACTCCTATCTGGAGACAGCCTAGCTTAACCACTCTACTACTTTTTAACTTAGGTATTATTTATTTTTGTCACACCCCACAATAGGAATGTTTTATCTAACAGTTATGGGAATAAATCCACGTGTAGTTCTTTATATGTCCCAACATATATATGGATCATTGTTTTGGAAAAGAAAAAAAAATTAAGAATATTTTTATTGATATAGAATCTAATTTCAAAGGATCATACATAAATATGTCTCATACACAAGAGTGGGTCATTTTAATGACTTAGGGATATACATCTAACTATATCATGACTATATGAAGTTGATATAGTATCAAAATATTTTTAAAATGGTTAAACTATTTTCTATACTAAGGTAAAAAAATCCCATTCATCATAACATATCCTATGAGAATAGAAATAAAACCATATATTGTTCAATTAAAATAGTCTATATATATCTCAAACTCTTATATAGGGAGAGAGGAATTTTCTATCATAGGTTAGGGGAATCATGATTACTAGATCATCTTGCACTGCATAACCATTTAATACCTAAAATATGAAGAAATAAACCGTGTATAGATCAACCTGTTACATAAGTGGGAAGAATTTTATTACGGGTTCATGGTTGAAGGATTCAATAATAATGATTCTATGTTGATCTGTCTCATATGAATAAGGGTATGTTTTTTATCAAGAAAAGAATATATTTTTCCACGAATCTTCTTCTATATAGAATGGAATCATGTGTAGGGGAAGAAAAATTAGGATACCTCTCAATGCAGTGACAAACAATAAGGTGATGGGTGGCATTTTCATTTCTAAAAATCAAATATGGGACTAGGATAAGATATTTGTGTATCATTATGAATCCTAATTAATCTTGAATAAATATTCATTTAGTAATTATATAGTGCCTCCTATACATAGATCAGGATAAAATATATGGTGAATTATTTATTGATAGAATTTGGGGGTTGCCTTGGGATATGAGATCATGGAATCAGATCATATCCTAAAGAAATTGAAATAAAGAAACATATATTTCATTAATATTCCATTTTTATAAAAAATAAAACATTAGATGTAAGGTATTAGTTTGGTTTATTATGATTATAAAATTCCAAATTTTAGTATGCATTTTATTACACTATATTCAAAAAACTAAAACCCATAAATCCAATGGTCAAGTGTCTAAAGAAGTTTAAATAAATAATGAATTAATTTAAAATTAAAAAATTATTTCAAATATCCATAAGGTTCTCCTAGTTTAATTTGAACTCTTAATACGGTAAATGATAACCTAGGGATATACATAACAAAATGGTGATCAATAAATTCCAGTAAGGGAATAATCAAATATTGAGTAATGAAAAGTAATATAGGATTGTCAAGAGTAATGACATGATAACATAAAAAGGTATTAATTGTATATATAAAAATAGAAGCATGATATTTGAGGATGATATCATAAGATCAAGGAATCATAGGAATGTGAAACAACATAAATGTGACATTATAAGAATAAGGAAAAGCTAACTGAAAAGACGTTATAACATTGTGTGCTTAGGATAATCACTCATGCATAAAACATGGAATCTACTATGATGAAAACATTACCCAATGCATTGGATAACTATCAGAGTTCAACCTTTATATGTCTAACTTTACGTGTGACCCATCAATAAAATAACACAAGTACCTTTTTCATTAATTAAATCCCAAGAATAAGTAATGTTGATTTCATAAATGTAATCCCTATATAAATGGATGGGGGTTATGTATATGTGAATTCCCATTAATTAAAATAGTTTTTCATATTCACAAATGTTAAGGCATGAAAAATTTAGTGATAATTTGGATATCATAATAGGTATCCATAACAGTTTATTGAATGGATTAATAAAAGAATAAGACATTCTCCCTTTATTTAAGAATCAACTGGATAATAAAGAAATGTTCATAAATGAAAAATAACATAATAAATTGAGAGTCAAAGCCTCAATACAAAGGTAGTTATTGAATGGAAAATAAGATAAAGAGAATCCCTTTCCTTAAATATTTCTTTCTTAGATCGTAGGGGAGATTCCACATAAGCTTGGAGATTTTATCAAGGTCTTAATAAAAGTCTACGAGTAGGAGAGATGTTCTAATGAGGTTATAATTTAATGAAATGGGGAGGAGAGGTGGGTATTTATTTAAAAATTAGGAGAATTATTTAATCATTTCTAAATATAATCCTTCGAAATATAGATTTTTAAAAACCTAAAACCATTTGAAAATCCATGGTTTTAGAATATCAATTTGTAAATTAAAACAAGGAGTTTTTTCTTTTATTATTGATTTAAATGTTCCAATTTTCAATTTTACATTGTTCCGGAGAATTTATTTTTTTATCAAAATATTGTTTTTAAAATCATTAAAATACATTTTATATTTGGGATTGTTATTTATAGGTTTGGAGGGTAATTTTAATTCATTAAATCACATTATATAATTAAAATAACATTTTTTATTCATGGATTCTCTTATATTAGTTCTTAAAACATTTCTCATATTTGTGAATCCAAAAAAAACCATCAAACATAGAAACATATTAGTTTTTACTATTCATTCAAAAATATAATATTTTAGAAAATTCTAAAAATTTCACCATAACCTAATTTTTTTTGATGACTTAAAATTTCGTCTTTTTTTATTAGAATAAATTGATCTATATGAAAAATTATTATTTTACATAAATATATGTATATATTTAAAAACTATTTTTAAACCAAAACACATTATTTATTCAAATTAAGTAATTATGAATTTTATAATATCATACATAATTATTCATAAAGAGTATATGTATATATAATAACATACATAAAATACAGATATAATACTTTTGAATATACTTTTAAACTAGTATTTTAATATTTTATTTGATATCATTACTGTTCAAATGGTCATATAATGGGAACACTAAAACTATATGGCAATAGTCAGGTAATGAATGAAATTTAAAAATCAAATTTTCTTTCACACCATATATATATACACCTCCATTAACATACCCCATCATTCACTACTTTTATTGAATTTTTTTACATATCCATTGTTAATGTTTTCATATTCCTAGCACTTTTATTTCTTCTTACGTACTTTATGGAAATGGTGATCTTTATGGTTATGTTATTAATAGTGTGATTTTCCTTAGTTCCTCCATTATTCTTTGGTATTTATCTCCCTATACAATTTTTTTTATGTTATAGAAAATATTATTACATGATGTGAAATATTCCTATAAAATTATTAGCCTTTCTATGTTATTTTATTTTGAAACATTCATTAGAAAACATGATTCCTAAGAAATATATTTTGCGCCAATAAAAATGATCTATTTCATGTGTTTTATAGTAAATTTTTAAATATGAAAAAATATACATTAAAATTAGAATTTGATATTTAAAATTATGGGATGTTAAACTAACGATAATAACAAACCATGCACCATGAATTCCTACATGGATAAATATCTCGTTTAGGGGGAATGCGACTATAGAAAATTTACCACTTTGATAAATTTAGAGTCATTCTAGATAGACTTAAGGGCGTGTTTATTTTAGGGTCTTAATGTGTAGACCAATCTGTTATTCAGTATAAGGTCTTAAAATATTGAACTATATCCTCATGTTTAACATCATGTAGAAGGGATGTTATGGAATTTTTTAAAGGTCACATGATAAGGACCTGCGTGTCATGTATTGCAAGATTATGAGACATTAACCATTATTACGTAACTTAATGTCACTTGTTTATGACAATTTAGGATAAAAATAAATCATGTGAAGTATTTTTTTTACAAATCTTTCCTTGGTGGAGTGTAATTGTAACATCCCAGGTAAATAAAGAATATGACATTTTCGTGTTTATTAATATTCGTTAATTACATATTAATATTACTTTAAAGGAGATTCTATGTTCGATGGCGTACCCAATATGAAACAACGAGTTTCTTTGAAATCTTATATTGCACACTAATAATATAATAATAATATTTTAAATGGTAGTTAACACCTAGCCGTTGTAATGGTCAGAATGAATGGAACTAACTACAAAATGATTATATATGTTTGTTAAATATTTTAACAATTACCCAATAAATGACAGAGGCCTAAAATGCGAATGAATCCAATTTTAAGCATAAATATTCTAATATTCTTTAAAAGGTATATTAACCTCCTTTTGAGGGAGAACCCTATTTAAAACTAATTTTTTTCAATTTTATATGTTATATTTGAAAAAATAAAATCATTCTTTAGAATCTGGACATAAAAATTTACATTGTGTAAAATTTTGTTATTTTTCCGATAAAGTTCATTTTTAATGAATATTGAAAATGTTGTATTTTAATTCAAAATATCCTTTTAATATAATTTATTTATATAGATAGATTATATTTTTAAGTAGGTTAAAAGTGTAGTTAAAATATATTTTTACAATTTAATCCAATGGTGGTCATTGGAATTAATTTCACTTTGAAATTGGACATAAAAAAGTGTCAATCTTTTGATAGTTATTGTTTCTTAAAAACACGCTATTTGTTTTGACAACAGAAATTAATTATAAAATTAATTAATGAAACATCTATTTTTTTTAATTTGGTAAAATAGAAATCATTTTTTAATTTGGAATATCAAATTTACTTTGGATAAATTTTTGGTCTTTTTCTGAAAAATGTTCATTTTTAATGAATAGTGAAAATACTGCATTTTACTTCAAAAATACTTTTTCATCTAATTTAATTATATAGTTAGATTGTTATTTTAATTGGTTTTAAAGTGTAATTGAATTATTTTTTATTACTTAATACAATTTTGTTAATTAGAAGTAATTTTAATTTTCAATTGGATGTAAAAACTTGTCAATATTTTGATAAATTTTACTTCTTAAAAACCCGTCTTTGGTCGTGACAATGAGAATTAGTTTTAAATTAATTACTGAATTTTTTTGTTTTGAATTTGGTAAAATGGATTCCATATTTGGAATCATAAGGCCTAAATTATGTAATTAAGACTCTTTTGTTTTTGGACATTATGTATAGTAACGACGACAATTATCTTTAATTATCATGATTAATTAGTAATGGGATAGTTAAGGGTAATAAAATAAAATGACCCCAACATGTGTCTAAATCCTCTTGGTTGTGTCATGTCCGACCATGGGATGCTTTGTGCCAACATATGGACCCCATGGAATCACTTCATATTATTTTTAAAGAAAGGAAAATATAACCAAACTATGTAAAACCTAAGTAAAATAATTTTAATTTTGTTTAAATAACTGACCTCTTATACTATAAATAGTCATTGGAAATATAAAAATATTTCCTACATCATGGTATTTTTTTTATAATTTTTATACATTAAATAAATAAATTTATTTATGACACCATGATGATGGATTGATTACCTAATTAGTGAACGATTTAAATAAAATGAAAAGATAAGGTAAAATATAAGACATAAACTTGTCAAAAACCTATTGGATGGGTGTATTTATAACCCTTATCACCTTATCCAAGAAATATATTATTGTGGGACCTTTAAAATCTTGAAATAATTTTATATTAAAGTAACATTTCAAAGGCTTTCCAAAAGTGACCCTCCACCCTCTTATAAAAGGACCCCACATCTACCCCCTTACTAATACCTCTCAAGCCCTTGGCTCATCCAAAATATACTCATATTATCTCTCTAAATCCCTCTATTACTCCTAGAAGCCTCACTTTGTGTAGAAGTCTTTCCAAGGAAGCCTTTGGCCCAAATAAAAAAGAGTTACCCGATTTAGAGGTAATGTCTTCTCTCGAGTTTCTTTCTTTTATTTTCTTTCTTCACTCACCACTATCTTCTTATTATTTGATCACATAATAACACCATTATAATAAATATACTAGGATGTTTTTATGATAAGGATTCTACCTACACTTATACACACCTCCATCTAATGGTTAAAGAACATTCGGTTTCCGTAGATGGCGAATTACTTCCTCACGAAACGAGGATTGTTCAATATTCTTTTAACACCTCTCATGGTGGCCATTATGATGGAACTATATTTATATATGATATATATTAAATTTATGTCATCTAAATTATTCATTATTTTATATTTAAATCACACCTTTATGCTTTTCATGTTGTGCAAATGCGATAATTTCATATGAGGAAGTGTGGACAACCGCCCCCTCAAGTGATGTGACTCGTTCATGTCAAACATGGAATTTATAAATAATGTAATTAATGAAATTATTTTACCTATATAACATATATATTATACTATAATTATAATATATATACGTCTAATTTATTTTTAAATTCCATTAATATGACAAAAAAATGAAAGTAGCGTTCATGCGTACGTACGGCCTACCGTCTCCATGAACGGTACATTTAATTTCTTATATCCAAACATTATGGAATATTATTAAATACATATATACTGGATACATATGATATTTAAATCAGGAACATCTTTCCGGAGATGATGTACTTATAACTACATGGACAATTCTCTTCAAACAAGTTCATTGTTGACTCATGTACCGAACATCGACAAAAATTATGATATGAACTCACATAATTATCTAATTATTATAACATGATAATATGTTATATGAATTGAATAATAAAATTTAAAGGATGTCTTTAAGAAATTATAAATTGACCAACGTTTATTATTCAGGAATATAACGATATGAACAAGACAAGTCGAACTTGAGGCAAGGGGATTTCTTATCTCACTTTTAATTCCGATAGATTTCAATTGTTCGCCAATTATTTATTACATGTGGTGTATTTTTTACTTCAATTTGATATATATTATAATGATTCTATTTATATTCATGGTATTGTGTGATTAATTTGGTTCTTATTATCTTTTGGTCATATGACTCGATTTATTACAACGAGGTTAGGGGTTTTTATATCACTATTTATTCCCGTGAGATTCAAGCTATATTTTTCACTATCTCCTTTGAGTGGTGTATGTAATTCCCATTATTGTACTCTTTGTGTAATATACCTTCATTTATGGGTATTTATATCAACATTCTATAGTCCTTCTTTCATGGGGTGTACGTCTCGAAAGTTACCCAAATCGGCAAGGGAACCTTTCACCCTCCTCTTTTTAAAAGACTTCTTTTTGTTAGGTCATTTAATTTACATCTTCTTATGTTGGGATATGTTCTTATATATCCTTATTGCTGTAAATTGTATGTCCAAGGGATGAGATACCCTTTTTATCTCTCATCAAATCATTTTCTGAATTTTAAAGTGATGTCGTTAGGCTGTCGAGTTTCTATAAGGGAACTTCTTAACCCAAATACAATTCATTGGGTTAAACCTCTACTTCTTGATTATGCCGTACTATGAATATGGGTGGATGATCTCTGATTATTTTACACTTAATATCCAATTATATTGGGTGTATTTATATTTTTCACACATAATTATGTAATTTATTTATCCTTAATCTAAGGATACCATCTTTTTATGGGACTTCATCTCAATCTCCTTTCATTGAGGCATCTTTTGATTTCTACACGAATTTATTTTATACGGTGTATGAAACCCTTTTGAATTTTCAATTCATTCAAAGGGGTTCTTTTCTATACAAAGTGTTTTACTAAACGACAAAAAGGAATGTTTTTTACGTAAGTGGTGACAACGACCTTTCCACCGCTGCTATTATTATTTGATTTATGGCTTCCATAACAAGCCGTAATGTTTTCAAAAGAAAAATAAATACCATATACTTGTATTATGTATTTTGGTATTGAAAATGGTTTTTATAATGGATTTATTATTTCAATATCTTAAAATGTAATATTGTTATTGCAATGTGGGAATGTTATCTTTATTTTATGCTTAAGTTATCTGTTATGATTATGTTATGGTTCTTGGACATTGTTACATATATGGGTGGTTCCGTGATAAAACTAGGGCGGGTGAGTCCGAGATAGCTCTCCAATGAATTGGGTAACGTGAAGGAGGTAAACGTTAATGTTTCTCTGAAGATATTTAGGGAATATATTGTGATGGGTATTCCAAATGTGACTCCCTTTGTAGCTGTGATAGCTACAATATAAGTATGTTATGTATGCCTTAAGTTACCTTTATTAATTGTTATTACTATGTGTTATTCATAAATATTATGATTTCAGAAGGTATGTTATGATTGAAAATTATGGTTTCATTGGTTTGTATTTTTGATGGGTTAATTTCTCCTTTCATTATGTTATTACCATTACTGAGATTTTTATGCTCATTCCAAGTTTTTGAAAAGTTTTTCATAGGTTATAAGGATGGGTAAGAGAAAGGAAGTATTCAAGAAGATTTATATCAAGAAAGGAACTCTTTTTTTATTTAAGGATTTGGAAAAAATCAGTTATAGTAGAAGTGTCTACTTTGTAATATTCAAGTTGATATGTAATAGTTATGTCCTAATTCTCTAAAACTCTAAAACTGAAAAGATACTCAATGTGAATTATTCATTTAATTCATGATTATGTAATTTTTTAAGGCCAGGTCCTTATAGTTGGTATTAGAGGTCAGTTTAGATAACTTTAGAGGTTAGGGTATTCTTTAATCACAAGTGACATTACCATAATGGTTTGAATTTTAGAAAGAGTCATAGTTATTTTTATAAAGTGAATCATTTTAAGATAACATGAATAAGTATATCTTAGTATTTACCCTCCTCATAAGATATTATATGATGATTTTACTGATATAATCACACTGACATTTTTGGTTTTAGAAAATGGCTGGATCTAGGAGGCACCAAAGTAACAGTGGTTGTGAAGGAAACTGTGAAAATTTTATGAACGAGAAACTAAATGATATGGGAGCTGCAATGAAAACTCTTGTGGTTATACTCAACCGACTATATGGAGTCATGATTGACCACCTAAACTTTAGTGATTTTTATAAGTAATTATATATGCGAGAAACAAATCCCTACAGAAGTTCAGGTAATAATCATAAAGGTAAGAATGTTAAAAAACCTATGTGTTAAAGATGTGGAAAGAAACACATAAGAAAATGTTTCAAAGGGATAGAAATATTCTATATATGTGGAAATGATAGTCATAAATCCAGAACCTTCCATGGAAAAAGGAAGAATCTAGTTGACTCTAGGAAAGGGAAGAAGTTATTTATGAAGGATCAATTGAATTTTTTAAATGTGGTGTGCATGGTCATTATGAAAACACATGTCCTACGAAGAAGTTTCAGGAATGGGATCACCAGGATCATACAAATATTTGTTTACCAATACCTAATGCCATTTCTATTCAGGAAGAAGAAACTAACAATGTCCAATGAAAGGTATGGATTATTTCTTAACATATGTTTTCCTATTATTGAAATCTTAGGATACGATTCATGATTTTGTTTGTAGGAAAGACGCATTTCAGAATAAGTTGGAAATTAATGGTTAATGGATCATAAAGAATGTTGAATGAGTAATAAGTCAACATATAAGGGATTCAAGAGTTATGGTAGATTTTAGGATGGTGAAATTATTAAAAGTATTAAGGCGCTTTCAATGAAGAGATTACATTAGAAGACTTTTTATAGTATGTGTAACCCTGATGTTTGATATATAAAAATTTTATTCAAGTAATAATTATCTTTTCTTTTGTGAATATAGTTATAAAGAACCATTTTGGTTTATATGATCCTTGAATTTGAGGTAATTACCAGTTAATACATTTTGGGATGCAAAACAAAACTTATTAGATAACCTTTGTGGTTAAAATATGTTATGGTTATTTTTTGATGAATTTATATATTTTTGGGAATGATATAAAATTATGTAGTTTTTAAAAAGGGAAAACACGCAAACCATGTGACAACCCGTCGTGTCAGACGAAGCTGCGGGAATCGAACCCACAACCAAAGTGCGAATGGTATTTATCACCAACCACTGGACTACATAAAGTCCCTGGTTAGTATGACTAATTATTTTTAGTTATATGATCTTATGAATCAGTAATAAGTTGATTTTGGGAAATGATTAACCTATCATGGAGGATATGTGATTAGGTTAATTACTTTTTAGTATGAGACTTTAAGAGTAACTGATGTTATTTGGAGATAAATGTTAAGATTTAACTTGGAAGATTATGTGATTAAATCCTTCAGAGATTTGTGTTTCAATCATAGTTAAGATTAAATTGAATAATTTTGTGGTTAACTGTTTATTTAATGGTTATTCTTGAACCTTGGGTTCTTTTTGATGAATTTTGAAGATTAAGAGTATATTTTCTTTTTATAAAGGATTATCCTTTTCAGGATTATCTGATCTTGTACTAACAATTTTGGTTTTTGTTAAGGTCTAAAGACACGGGAAATTTATAGTTCATCTTTCGTGGATAAGGTGATTCTCAAGAAGCTCATTATAGCACTCTTAATGTGAAAAAGTCATCCTAAATACTAATCTTTTGGAGAAAATATGATTTTGTGTAAGAAATATAGTAAGTGATGATAGTCTACATGAAAAGTAAGTATGTTTCCTTATGATTTAGTTAATCTCATAAATAAATTCATCAATGAAAGAAACTTAAAACAAAAACGTTGTCTGTTAACTTTTCCTACTGGGGAATCAAGTACCATTTAACTCATCACAACTTTGTGATTTTCTGGTGATTAAATTTCTCCTAAATCATGTTTTTTATCACTCTCCTTCAAAACATGACCCTTTTTTCTCTTCCATATCCATGTTTTACTATATGGAATCCTAGTATGGGTCAACTCGGGTGACCTTTGTACTTCTTTTTCTTTCTTTTAAAGTTATAGTTTTATTGACTCTTTTTCCGATGTGGGACTTTCATTGAAGTTGAAGGGATGCAATTCCCAAAAGGGGGGAAGGATGTAACATCCCAGGTAAATAAAGAATATGACATTTTCATATTTATTAATATTCATGAATTAAATATTAATATTACTTTAAAGGAGATTCTATGTTCGATGGAGTACCCAATACGCAACAACAAGTTTTTTTGAAATCTTACGTTTCACACTAATAATATAATAATATTATTTTAAATGGTAGTTAATGCCTAGCCGTTGTAATGGCAGGAATGAATAGAACTAACTACAAAATGATTATATATGTTTGTTAAAATTTTAACAATTACCGAATAAATGATAGAGGATTAAAATGCGAATGAATCCAATTTTAAGCATAAATATTCTAATATTCTTTAAAAGGTAGATTAACAGCCTTTTGATGGAAAACCATTTTTAAAACTACTTTTTGTCAATTTTATATGTTATATTTGATGAAATAAAATATTTCATTAGAATCGGGACATCAAAATTTACTTTGTGTAAATTTTTGTTATTTTTCCGATAAAGTTCAGTTTTTTAATGAATAGTGAAAATGTTGTATTTTAATTCAAAACCACATTTTAATCTAATTTATTTATATGGTTAGATTATATTTTTAATTGGGTTTAATGTTTAGTTAAAATATATTTTTACCATTTAATCCTATGGTGTTTATTGTAATTAATTTCACTTTGAAGTTGGACATAAACAAGTGTCAATCTTTTGGTAGATATTGTTTCTTAAAAACACGCTATTTGTTTTGACAGTGGGAATTAATTATAAAAGTAATTAATGAAACTTCTATGTTTTTAATTTGGTAAAATTGAAATCATTTTTGAATTTGGAATATCAAATTTTCTTTGGATAAATTTTTGGTATGTTTCTGACAAATGTTCATTTTTAATGAATTGTGAAAAATACTGCATTTTACTTCAAAATTACTTTTTCATCTAATTTAATTATATAGTTAGATTTTACTTTTAATTGGTTTTAAAATTTAATTTAATTATGTTTTTATCACTTAATACAATTTTGTTAATTGGAAGTAATTTCACTTTTCAATTAGATGTAAAAACATGTCATTCTTTTGATAAATTTTACTTCTTAAAAACCCGTCTTTGGTTGTGACAACAGGAATTATTTTTAAATTAATTTCTGAAATTTATGTGTTTGGAATTTGGTAAAAGGGATTCCATATTTGGAATCAGAAGGTCCAAATTATGTAATTAAGGCTCTTTTTTTGGACATTATGAATAGTAACGACGATAATTATATTTAATTATCATGATTAATTAATAATGGGGTAGTTAAGGGTAATAAAATAAAATGACCCCAACATGTGTCCAAATCTTGTTGGTTGTGTCATGGACGACCATGGTATTCCTTGTTCCAACTTAGGGACCCCATGGAATGACTTTAGTGTGATAGTGACCTTTTATCATATTAATTTTAAAGAAAGGAAAATATAACCAAACTATGCAACACCTAAGTAAAACTATTTTTATTTTGTTTAAATAAATGATGTCTTTGAATATAAATAGTAATTGTAAATCCAAAAATATTTTATACATAATCATATTTTTTTATAATTTTTATACATTAAATAAATAAATTTATTTATGACACCATGATGATGCAGTGATTACCTCATTAATGAACGATTTAAATAAAATGAAAAGATAAGGTATCATCTAAGACTTAAAATTGTCAAAAACCTATTGGATGGGTATATTTTGAACCTTTATCACCTTAGCCTCGAAATATATCATTGTGGGACCTTTAAAATCTGGAAATCATTTTATATTAAAGTAGCATTTAAAAGACTTTCCAAAAGTGACCCTCCTCCCTCTTATAAAAGGCCCCCACATCTACCCCCTTACCCACACCTCTCAAGACCATGGATCATCCAACATATGATCATATTATCTATCCACACCCCTCTCTTACTCCTATAATCCTTACTTTGGGCATAAGTCTTTCCAAGTAAGCCTTTGTCTCAAATCAAAAAGAGTTACCTGATTTAGAGGTAATGTCTTCTCTCGAGTTTCTTTCTTTTATTTTCCTTCTTCACTCACCACTATCTTCATATTATTTTATCCTATAATAAAACCAGTATCCTCAATATACTAGGATGTTTTTATGATAAGGATTCTACCTACACTTACACACACCTCTGTCTAATGGTTAACGAATATACAGTTTCCGTGGATGGCGAATTACTATCTCACGAAACGATTATTGTTCAGTCTTCTTTTAACACCTCTCATGGTGGCCATTATGATAGAACTATATTTATATATGATATATATTATATTTATTTCCTCTCAATGATTATGTATTTTATATTTAAAACTTACCTTTATGCTTTGCATGTTGTGCAAATGCGATAATTTCATATGAGGAAGTGTGGACAACCACCCCTCAAGCGATGTGACTCGTTCATGAAAAACATGGATTTTTTTAATAATTTAAATTAATGAAATTATGTTACCTATATAAAATATATATTATACTGTAATTATAATATATCTATTTCTAATTTTGTTTTAAACTCCATTAATATGACAAAAAATGAAAGTAGTGTTCATGTGTGCGTACGGTTTACCGTCTCCATGAACGGTACATTCCATTTATTATCTCCAAACATTAAGGAATATTATTAAATAAATATATAATTGATATATATGATATTTAAATCATGAACACTATTCTGGCGATGATGTACTTATAACTACATGGACAATTCTCTTCAAACAAGTTCATTGTTGACTCATGTACCGAACATCGACAAAACGTATGATATGAAGTCACATAATTAACTAATTATTATAACAAGAAAATATGTGATATGAATTGAATAATAAACTTTAAATGAATTCCTTAATAAATAATAAATTGACCAAAGTTTATTATTTAGCAATATAAAGAAACGAACAAGACAAGTCGGACTTGAGGTAATGTGATTTCTTAACTCACTTTTAATTCCGTTAGATTTCTATTGTTCGCCAATTATTTATTTCATGGGGTGTATTGTGTACTTAAATTTGATATATATTATCATTATTCTATTTATATTCATGGTATTATGTGATTTATTTGGTTTTTATTATCTTTTGGTCGTATGACTCGATTTATTACAACGAGGTAAGGGGTTTTTATCTCACTATTTATTCCCGTGATATTCATGCTATATTTTTCACTATCTCCTTTGAGTGGTGTATGTACTGCCCATTATTCAACTATTTTTGTAATATACTTTTGTTTTTGGGTATTTACATCAACATTGAATAGTCCTTCCTTTATTGGGTGTACGTTTCGAAAGTTACCCAAATCGGTAAGGGAACCTTTCACCCTCCTCTTTTTAAAAGACATATTTTTGTTAGGTCTTTTAATTTACATATTTTTATGTTTGGATTTGTTCTTATATATCCTTATTTCTTTAAATTTTATGTCCAAGTGATGAGATACCCTTTTTATCTCTCATCAACTCATTTTCTGAATTTTAAAGTGACGTCGTTAGGCTGTCAAATTTCTGTAAGGGAACTTCTTAACCCAATTGCAATTCTTTGGGTTAAACCTCTACTTCTTGATTATGTCATACTATGAATATTGGTGGATGACCTATGATTTTGTTACACTTAATATCCACTTATATTGGGTTTATTTATATTTGTCACACATAATTATGTAATTGATTTATCCTTAATCTAAGGATACCATCTTTGTATGGGACTTTGTCTCAATCTCCTTTCATTGAGGCTTCTTTTGATTTCTACACGAATTTATATTATATGGTGTATAAAACCATTTAGAATTTTCATTTCATTCAAAGGGAATCTTTTCTCTACAAAGCATTTTACTAAACGACAAAAAAGAATGTTTTTTACATAAGCGGTGACAATGACCTTTCCACCGCCGTGAGTATTATTTGATCTATGTCTTCCTTAACAAGCTGTAATGTTTTCAAAAAAAAAACCATATGACTCTTTTTACGTATTTTTGGTAATGAAAATGGTTTTTAGAATGGATTTATTATTTCAATATCATAAAATGTTATATTGTTATTGCAATTTGGGGATGTTATCTTTCCTTTATTCTTAAGTTATCTGTTATGATTATGTTATGGTTCTTGGCCATTGTTACATATACGAGTGGTTCTATGATAAACCTAGGGTGGGTGAGCCCGAGATAGCTCTCCAATGCATTAGGTAACGTGAAGGAGGTAAACATGAATGTTTCTCCGAAGAGATTTAAGGAATATATTGTGATGGGTATTCCAAATGTGACTCCCTATGTAGATGTGATATCTACAATGTAAGTATGTTAGGTATGCCTTATGTTAACTTTATGAATTGTGATTACTATGTGTTATTCATAAATATTATGATTTCATAAGGTATTTTTTGATTGAAAATTATGGTTTCATTGGTCTGTATTTTTGATGGGTTAATGTTTCCTTTCATTATGTTATAACCCTTACTGAGTTTTTTATTCTCATTCCATGTTTTTGAATTTTTTTTCAAAGGTTATAAGGAAGGTTAAGAGAAATGAAGTATTAAAGAGGATTTATATCAAGAAAATAACTCTTGTTTTATTTAGGGATTTGAAAAAAAAAACAGTTATAATAGAAGTGTCCACTTTGTAATATTCAAGTTGATATATAATAGTTTTGTCCTAATTATCTAAAAATCTAAACATGAAAAGATCCTCAATGTGAATTATTCATTTAATTCATGATTATGTAATGTTTTAAGGCCGAGTCCTTATAGTAATACACTCACCATCCATTATATCCTAGGACTAATATCTATTTGAATTGAAATTGGGTATAGAAAAGGTTATATACAATTTTTATTCCAACTAGTGTCTTATTATTGGGTGAGATTGAGGACTTCTAGCCCAGAAAAAACTATCCTTGGAGAGATTTGTAGAGGGGGATCTTATTTTGGAGGCCACATGTATCAGACTCTAAAGGATTTCTAGGTTTAACAACATGTATAATATCTTATAATTCAGAAATTATAAATTATCACCTCACTTTTTATATTCTTCTATGTTTTGTCCAAAAAGAGTAATGTGGAGAAAATGAAATTGTACTTTGATGGGTATCATCACCTCTATTCCATAGATAATAAAATTGGTGTTGTTATCTATATTTATTTTGTAAGGGACACCAAATACGGTGAGAATATATGAAATTATGAAGTATATGATATTATATGTCCTCATTTCCTTGAGGGGTATATCCTAAATCTATTTGGAGAAGAACATGGTCTTAGTAAGGATATAATTGAACTATCTAGTCTTAGTTGGTTTACATATCCCCATGATATCTATTTCCCATATAAATAATGACTAAGAGTAACTACTAGTAAGCAAGAAATATAGGTTATAATGGACGAAGATGGAATGTTTTTGAAAATAATCTAACATCCATGTTAATTCTATATAAAATTGTTTCATTTTTACCCAGAAATATTAATGTGTCCTAATTTTATTGGAGAACTTCATCCCCAACTGATGAGAAACATTTATGCCTTCAAGAACTTCCCACATGAATATGATGGTTTATCATCCTTCAACGTAGTTGGAGAGGTCCCCAACAAAATCTTTTTTTTCATAGGATCTTTCATTCATTTGGTTCATCACATATAATGAATTTTTCTTCGTAGATTCATATTTTTCCATTCATATCTTGATCTGTTAGAAGTACCCTACTTTAGTGACAGTCTATTATGAGGAGCATAACTCTAGTAATGGTATTAGTTGATGATGTTGTTGGATCATCTTACATTGTCAGAATATTAAATCATTTGATATCATATGTGTTACATATGGTAACTCAGAAGTCTAATGTTATGTGCATAATATAGAAAATTGTATCATCCTAGTCAGGATCATCCATGTTATTTGTTATATTGGCCACAACATATTCTTGGGAATTTTTTATTTGACTAATTTGATATAACACTATATTGAAATTAAATTCTACCATCATTACATTAACATAATCAACTAGGGGGGATATATCCTAATTTTAAATGGAATATTCACAAATAATCTGTTAAATTACCTACTCTAGGTCTCTTTTAACATTTATACATGCTACATAGAGTTAAAGGGATAAGTACAAGACCATGATGATATCATGAATATCTACCTATTTGTTAGTGAATCCTTAGGATAATATAAATGAATAGGGTAGATCATCCTTATCTGGGGATATGAAGAAAATCCATATACCAAGTCTACTGATATTTTTATTTCCAATTTTATTCTTATTTATAATTCATGAGGAATTTTCAATGTAAATCTCATATCTTGGTAGTTTCTTGGATAGAGAAAATCACTTCTTCTAGATTTTTGTATTTACCAATGTACATTTAGGGGTAGATTTTACTGTGAGTAAACCAAATAATTCCAACCCTTTGATGGATTTATATGATAAAAATTGAATTTGGAATAGTTGTAAGATAACAACCCATCAATCCATCCACTATGTCTATATCAAACAGTTGAGGATGTACTTTAGTGGAACAATGAAAGTCATAAAGAGAACACTATGGTGTTGAAAGTAGTGCCTTGACTATTTTACCATCAAAATCATAGTGATATACTTCCTCTCAATGTTGGAATATCAATTATTTGTAACTATAATTGTTCAGATGTGATAATACATAATTTTATCAGTTCATATATTTATTTAGTTTACATTAATGGAACTAAGTGATTTCTCCAGGGGACCCATGTTAAGAATATTTATATTTCTTTCTACTAGTTGAATTATGATCAGTGGATGTTGCCAATATAGCTTTATATTTTCAAAGTCTTCATAAAAGAAATCATCTCATTTGTATGTGACTCCCTTCACCCATTACTTCATAAATGGGGGGAATTTCAGAGATTGATTGGATATAAAGCACATGATGTAGGCTAGGAATCCAAAAATCCCAATCAACTATTTGTGATTTTGAGAAACCATCATTACAAGAATTATACCATTATTCAATAGGTTGACATCGATTCCATTATAATCTATCATGAAGTATATAAAATTTCTTAACATCACCCTAAAGGAACAATTTAGGGGGATCATCATTAATCTGGTTTTATTTAGTTTAATTAAAATGATTTTAAGTTCATCAAGGTGATCACAACACTACAAATATTTTTCCCGATATTTTTCAACATTACATTAATTGATCCTTAATAGAAAGTTATTGAGGATGAAATATGTCATTCATTGATAGGTGCCTCTAATATTAATTAAATTGTAATGAATGTTATGTTAACATAATATATAATGGAGTATGATAAAATAGTTGGATTCTCTGTCTTTATGGGCTATCCAAATTTTATTTTTCCATGATTACATGTCCATTGATGAAAGTTCTTGGAAGCATGTGGATGCATTGATCATGTTTTTTATGATAATTATTGGGAAATAAAAAATTTTAAAGTTCCATTTAAGCTCCCTCAAATCAATACACACCCATATCTACATATTCTTTTTCTTAGTAAGGATGATGTTGGTGATCCATTTTAGGTACTGGACTTATTCAATAAATTTGAATATAATAAGACTATCAACTTTTTCTTCAACCTTAGTTTAATGGGATGGATGTGTCCTCTATGATAACTTCTTAAAATCATGATTATCATCTAGAAATCCTATAGTATTATTTTCCAACTCAGGAACAATTTCAATAATCCCTATATATTTCCATGAGAATACATATTAATGTTGTTTCAAAAAGGTGATGTTCATTTCCTATTCATTGAGAGGCATTGTAACCCTGATCAAAGTTGGTCATGGGTCCTCTTATCTCACCATATGTATTTATCTAATTTCATAAATTATAGTAGATAAACCTTACCATAATGATGGAGGGGGAAACCTGAGTTCATCCTAATCTTATTTCACTATCTCACTATCATTGGGGCCAAATTATGAAGGGATGTTTTTATATCTTGAAGATGACATGGGACTATATTAATATCAAATGAATGATGAAGATTCATCCTAGGATGTTGTAAAGCTAGTAAAATGGAATCACCAAAGGTAAATAAAGTTCATATATGTAGAGCTCAGTGATATCATATTAGTGTATCTGTATACCTTGGCAATAATAGGGAAGTTTCATCCAATCTTAATAATAATTCATATATAACCTATGTTTTTTAAGATATAGAGGGTGTTTTTTAATGGGGGAATTATCAATTATGGTATCATTATCCCTCGGTAAGACCTGATTATATTATAATGCTCCCATCTCAACTGACACAATTTTTACTATGTTTATAGTGGCTAGTAAATCATTTAAACTATGTAGTTAGTTTATTTAACTCCATTAAATAAATGGACAATATATAATCATTGTCGAGTAAGATTAATGTGGTTCCTTATAATAGTCAAACTATTATGAGGAATTACCATTGAATCAAAATTCTATCATCATTTGTTTCATTCATTATTTTAAAAACATTCTTTCATAGACTGGAATTTATAAGATTAAAGAGGGGACTATCACCACATAGTACATCATCATTTATGTTTATATGGTACTTTAATCATTGGTTGTATGATTAATTTTCAACTTCTTCACTATTAATCAAGGTTCTTCCCCACATAAACATTAAATTAATCGTGCTACTAAATTACCATTAATTTGGATTCAGATTCATGATCTATGAACTAAGCATTTAATTCAACTATTATAAGGGGGTTTTGAAACTTTCTTCACACCCTTAAATGATTAACATTGGGGGAGTGAAGCCATTCTCACCACAACCTGAGAGCCAAAGTTTCTGAACTATCATAAGATTGACTATAGATCTTTTTTGAATTAGAGATTGATGAATTTTTAAATTTTTAGTATTCACAGATATGTAAAAGGATTAGATATGTCCTGAAATAGAGGCCACATGTTCTTTATTTGTAAATGGGCCATATAGGATACACTATACTATCAAAATCTTTACATGATACACCTCTATCACTGAATATTTTTAATTGAATTATTGTGCATTTGAAGAGCCACAAAAAGTGATTCCTTCAATACTTTGGATAGGTTAACACTATTTTAGATTGAATGATTTGTTAAGAAAAAATCCAAATATTTTAATAATTCTTACCTATGTACAAGGGTTTTGAACATCCCAACATGAGATTTTACATTATGTTACAACATTAGAGTCATGTAATTTAGTTTGTATGATCCTTTCACCTAGCTATACCATAAGGGAATTTTTTATTTTTTATGGCCAGAGATGATCTTCTCTATCCACACATCTTGACTTTTCATATTGTTTTATGTATACTAAATTGACATACAAAAAAATTGTATTTGGTTGAATCTTTGAGGATTATGTAATGTTTCCATGATCCTCAGTGGTTTATTTAAGTGTTTTACCTGAGTTTTTATCCATGTATACAGATTTAGTGGTGACATGGAATGCGTGTTGAGCCCGATAATGATTACTTCATCCCTTAACTACACATCCTATGTGGATTCTTACTGGATATAACCAATTATTATTATTTTTTTTAGGTTCACATGAATGTTAATCATTTGTGAATGGGTCTTATAAGTGGATGAAATTGACCAAGTCATATTGGGGCTCTTTATTTGATAAGGGTTCTGCATATAAGGGTTCTTATAATGTGTGTTTTGTTGGATATATCCATTATAATGAAGATAATCTAGGACCATACCCTACATTGTTGTAATTTAATTATATAATATATTCTTTGATAAAATCAATTAACATTAAGAAGGAATGAAATAAAATGATCCATACATTCCTGCCATAAATATATACATATGATAGGGAATTTATGAGTATCTATTGAAGCATCATTATATTTTGAAAATTAAAATTCCACACTTTCTTTCATTGTTTATCTGACCTCATATTTCATGATATATATATAATAGAAAATTTCATCTAGTAGCATAACTTGTTCCCTATATATTTTGTATTAATACTCTTACTAGTGTAGGTTTTAAAAATTTACCTTTTAAAGGGACTACTAGATTTCCTAGAATGGGTACGACATGAAATCCTCTTTCAATACCTCTCATATTCCATACTGTGTAGTGAAAATGGAATAAAACATGATTGGGAGGTTATCTTTATCCAATTCATTCCGAATTTCCCTATTTTCTTGATTATATCTGGAGGAAAATTCTTCCACTTCATAAGACCACCATTTCTACTTTTTATGTACTTTTGGGAAAGTGGATTGTTTCATTATATTGATGATAATAATTTAACATATGTGTTTGTTTAGTTTTTAAGTATATCCAATATCGATACCTCATAAACCTCTTAGTATGATAGAATTATCTATGAGATTTCAATAAGGGGTGAGCTTCTTAATGCTTGTTCTCAGGTGACCTATTTTTGTGTGTTCTAGGGTGAAACTCTAGAAGTACTTATGAAATTTAATGGGGATGACCTCTATGGATGAATCTATTCTCACATTTGGATGATGTGAAAGTAGACTCTTAGGCAAGAATGGATAGGCATTTCAAGGCCTCATGAACATCAGTGTTGATTAATGAAATAATGCTAGCTTACTATGGTGTTATTGTCTACCTTTGAGGATATCTTCATTTAGATTCTATTTTTTGGGTAGACTAGTGACAAATTCTCATGGGAGTGTTTTTGGTTGAATCATATTCCATTAATGTAGTTTTCTTATGAACCCCTTAGCATTGGGCAGTAGTATAATCATTTTCCATGTTTTCCTCCAGAATGTGTCAATGGGGTTATTCCGGATGAGTACTAATATGTTCCTTTATTTCCATATCTATAGAGTTTTTTCTTATGTGTTCTTCAGTTTTGAGGGTAGCATATTATCAAGTATTTGTAACACTCTAATTTTTAATCTGTATTTCCTTTCAAATAAACATGTAGTATTGGAAAAAGTTTCTTATACATAACCCCGAGTCGATATGAACAACGATATAGTAAACTTTTATAGTCTAGCAAAATAATTGGGAGGTAGGAATAATAATAATTTCAGTATTAAAAATATTTATAAGTTTTTTAAATATTTCAAATGTATTTACAAATTAAAAATAAATAAGTATTCAATTTCCAGTAAAGTTGAATTATAATTATAAAATATATTTTCACCAAAAATGGTTTTTATTATTTTTTATGTGTAAACATTATAATTGATTTATATAATTTTTATAAATTTTATTTAATGGAATTAATATAATTATGGATATAAACATTCTATATTTTTCTTATTGTGAATTTTTATGATTTACCTACGAAGAATTATATATTATTAAATT
This sequence comes from Viscum album, assembly GCA_963277665.1. Lineage (NCBI taxonomy): Eukaryota > Viridiplantae > Streptophyta > Magnoliopsida > Santalales > Viscaceae > Viscum > Viscum album. The sequence continues at coordinate 916,541,028 of OY728130.1, read as the reverse complement.
GTGAAAAATATCAATTTTTGTAAATACTATCATTTATTTTAAATAAAAAAGACTAATTTTGTTTTGAATTTTATTTTAAACTTATATAAGCCTCATTTAATTAGGAATAATTTAATTAAATTAATATAAATCATGATTATAATTTATTTTTTTATAAGCTCTGTTTTCGGATTAGAGAAACATTTGTCTAAAAACGGTTATTATGTAAGTACTGTGTTTTATAATAATAAATTAAATTAATCTATATTTATTAATTGTATTAATGTAATATTTTGATTATATATTCAATAAAAAATTAACATGAATTTTAGGGTTTATAAAAGGAAAGTTATGAAATTAAATTAATTTTTATGATTAAAATACATTTTTCTAAAAGAGTTTTTCATTGCATTTTGTGTGCATAATTAAAATTAAATTCAGAAACTTATAGAAATAGAATCTAGTAAAATGAATTTTATATTTTGAATCATGAAAATTAAGATAATCTAATAGGTTCAACATAATTTTCCATATTAAATAATAAAAAATAGTAATATGTTGTTACCGTATGTTAAAGATGAAATAGGTATACAAGGTGTTAAACAAAGAGATGATGGTGTGTATGCCACCAATACCAATAAGATTATTATTTTTGAAGATATACCAACTATATAGTACCCTAATTTTTAATAAATATCCATTATGATCTACTTTAAGATGAAATAGACCTTATATCATTGAAATATTTTAAGAAATTCCATGTGTCTTAGACACCTCTATTATAAATGGTAACCTATTACCCTCCTTAATTAAAGTAATTTATTCATTTTATCTCAGAAAACAACTTATTCAAAACCATCCTATATTCCTTCCAATAATCCTAGCTATTTTGGTCTTCTCATAAGACCAATCCTCTAAGTATTTTTATGTAATCCAAAGGAGGCCTCAAAATGAATAGGTATAAATCTTAAATGAGCATTTTAAATTTTATTTCTTCCTATGCATAATATAAAAATGTTTTATCCATAATTAAATGATAAATCTAGTATCCTTAATATAAAAATATTTTTTTTATGATTATTGAACGTCCATTTCCCACATCTTCTTTTTCAAACGGTAGATGAAAGTATCGCTCATATAGACGCATGGACTACCACTTCCACATTGAAATACAATTAATTTTCTATCACCATCTTTCATGGTTTGTTAATTTTATAGATTTTATTTATATATTATATTTATGATAAAATAATGATTAATGAATTTTGAATTATCATTTAAATTCCATTCATTCCTTCATCAAAAAATGGAAATATTTCTCATCTATACGTATAGGATACCACCTCCAGGTAGTGATGTATATTATTTTTCATCACCTATTTATATTAATAGTTATAAATATGTACATAATGAATATAAAAAACTTATATTCATGAGAATAGTATATATAGTAATGAAGTATGATCATAGTGTAAGCAACATATCTACTGAACCAAAACATATTGGAAAAATGTTGTTAACACCTAAAATGATGATGATGGTGGGTAATTATTAATGGATGGGTGATAAGATGTTATTAGAAAATAATTTATTGTATTAAAAATATGTGTACATTTATTTTTCAAATTATAATAACTTGAAAATTAATATACATGATGTTGTAGTACTTATGTAGTAATAAGGACTTGAGATAAGTGTTTTATGTTACAATCTCTTTGTTTGAACTCAGATTCTTTATGATTAAATTTATAATGCCACAATTATAACATCTATCTCTAAAAAATATTATATCATTTAACTTTCCTCTATATAATCATTGAATATAATGATGTAATTTTTTATTGAAAAATGTCTCAGTTTCTCTCTTCGGCGAAGAATCCTTTTCTTTTATGCCCTTATTTTCTTTAAAATGGTTTCCTCAATACTTAAAATGTTATCTAAGTATTTATTACAGTAATTTTTACCCATAATTGAAATTCTATAAAAATGTAAAATGAATCATCATTCCAATTTCCAAACAGGGTAATTTTTTATTTTATATAAAATGTTATTGGATTCTTCATTATAACATATATCACTGGAATATATTTTCCTTTAGTAAAGGATTTTCTTTTCATTGAAGCTTCCTTTTCATGTTCATATATTTTATTTCAATGAAAACTTTTTACTCTATATTTTTGAAATTTCATGATTGTAAATACGCTATTTTAAAATTAAAATTTTATTTTCCTCAATAAATGTTCTACTGATATTTTGAATGTATTTTTTATAACATCCTTTGATTTTTATTAAGATTTACTAGTGATATGATAATTTTTTCCATATTAATTGTTTATTTGGATGATTTATGAATAATATTAGAGAATATTTTCAAAACCAATTTTATTTCAATGGGTTAGAATATGATGAAATAAATAATGATTTATGATCTTGTGGGACACATAAGTATGGGTTACAATTATGTGACAGGTGATCCTGATATTTCTTATAATGATGGGTGGGTCCATTATTGATATACAATGCATTTGGTAATGATGATAGGGTTAAAAAAATTCTAAGAGATGATGGAGTTAATAAAATCATAATATATTATAGAGTTAATGATATTTAAGTTACTCCCAAGTGAATATTGGAAATAATAGAGTAGGCATTTCAATTATGGAACTATATCCATAACTATAGTCTAGGGATTGGACCATGACTAAGGAAGTTATTTTCTATGATTTTTTGTATTCCAAAAAATTCTATATTATGATTATGATATGTTCCAATTATTCATGATTTATTATTGATTATTACACAAAATTATGAATGATTTATATGATTGTGAAAAATCTATATTCTGTTATTCATGATTAATGATATTTAACATATTTGGGGGAATTATTGTAATGTATGATCATTTTATCATACCCATATTCTTATCTAATGCTCAAATATGATCATTTCATGATATCTCTTATTTTTAACTTTATGTAGCATCTATGCTCACCCAATCTTATGTTTCCTTTTTTGAAGTTATGAATAATGGTTTAAAGTGTGATTTGTCTAAGAAGGGTGCTAGTTATGAAGAACGTAATAAGAAATTATGGAGATATTTTTTGTACTTGTTTTTTATGTACCAATGATTAGAAATACACTAAAATATTATGCTTATAGAATGGAACATATTGATATGTAATGAATCATCAAATAAAATATTTTTTTTATGTAAAGTTTGGGTCCTTGTAGCAGTTGTCAGTGAAAGGTTTAGTTATTTCATAAACAAATATTAGAAAATGGAGAGCCATAATACCACACATATGTATAAGAGAATTTCCTAAGTTTTGGTAAATAAAGGGGTGTTATTTAATAGAAAATAAATCCCTCTCTAGGTAGTGGAAAATAGATGTGGCTATGTCATAGATGAACCTAGGGTAATAACTCTAAATGGGGTGGATTGGGAATTTACTCAGTCATCACTGGTGCTTGATGAATATACCAAATACAATATACCTATCTAGAGACTCCCTTGGGATGTGATTAAGTTAATTCATATTTTCATTAATATCTATTATGCATGTTCTTAATAGATATTGACCCTTGATGACCTAGGGTAAAATCCTGGTGTCATATATTCTAATGATGGTTTTATGATTTACATATATTATAATTCATTTTCATGATAATATTATTTCTTTTTAGGATTGTTGATGCAAATAATATTCTTTTTGGTACTTTAAGTGGTTAGAACCATGAGTAAATCTGTTAACATTAAATGTGATGGACAATGAAATAACTAACCTACTAAACAACTTAATTTTATGGGAGCGGGAATACAAAATCAGTTTTCTATACAAATACAATGTTATCAAGGCAGGCATCATGATTATATTCAAAAAGATAAAACATGAAACAAGATATTGTTTAGTCCTTCATGAGTAAATTCACACAATCGTTTAGAGGTTTTATTTATCCATTAAATGTTTACTAATGGATCAGTACAACTATAATATTATTTTCCTTTCTCTGGTGCTTGGAATGTGGAATTGTAATTATATCTATTTATATTTTTGTAGGTGAAGAAGATTAATGGTGGAAATTTATCAAGACTTAAGGTAAAATTGATAAATTGACTCCATGGAGTGTTGTGAGTTTAGGAGATTATTATTCTATAATTACATTCCCTGTATTATATTTATAAAAATGGATATGTAATTCCATTCTCTAAATAAAAAGGATAATAAATTCATTCGTATGTCTTAGCTCAATTTTACAAGTCTTTAAAGGTACACCAATTTTGTTATCATTGAGGTAGAATCTAATATTGACTAATTCATTAGATACATAAAAACAAGATTCTAATATGAGTTACCTATAAGGGACATTAATAGAGATGAAGAAATAATTCAATTCTCTATCAAGGTTGAAATGGATATTTGAGTTACCCATTAATATCATGGTTTTTATAATAAAATAAATGCAAAATTCACAGGAAATTATTATAACAAAAACTGTGTAACAACCTGAGTCCGGAGCCCCTCCACTGGTGCCCCATACCCGGTTCGCCACATGACCTCAAACGCGTTTCCTCGAACGCTAGAGGCTGCCGACAAGAAGCGAGGGCCTTGGTGAGTCGGTGGGGAAACTATTCCCTCATTCGGTAAGGTATACAAGGTAAGAAAACAACAATAAACAGCAGAAGCAGCAAACAACATGCATAACAACAGAAACCAAATAACGGAAGCAATGTAGATATATAACTATGATGAAAATGATGCAGCATGTACAAGTATCTAAGGAAAAAAACAAACCCAAAAATGTGCTGAAATACAACTAAAACCAAGTGCAAAAGAAAACAAAGTAATCTCCTCAGCATCGCAAGCCACGGTTCGGTCCCATGCTCCCCAGCTCCTGATGCAGTCAAGATCCTGAAGTAGAAGGACACTTTCCCTTATCTATACCTGCAGCAACATAATCTGCTTGGGCCCAAAAGCATGGCCCGAACAGGGTGTGAGATACAATCTCAGTAGGAAATCACCCAAAGATTTGTGCCTAATAGTCAATGAATACATGGAAGTAAATAAACAAGAAGCAGTAAATAGGAAAGCACAAGCAGCTACAATCCACAGTTCTAACAAGTAAAGCACACAAGTAAGCAGTCAACAATAAGAAAAAATAGGTAACCCTCTAGATAGATCTCATATTCTAACCCCTTTGGTTCAACCTCTAAGTACTAGCAACCCTCTGGGAGGCACACACAGTCTCACCCCTCTGATTCAGCTACGTAATTAAGCAGACTCTCTGGGGAAGCACTCACCGTCAATTCCCCCTATAGTCTCGTATCATGTTAAAGGCTCTCTAGAGAAGCACTCAATGTCAATTCCCCCTGTGGCCCGCATCATAATTAAAAGACACTCTGGAGAATCCCTTCCGTCAATTCTCCCCTTGGTCTCGCATCGTGATTCAAAGAAACTATGGAGAATCCCTTCCGTCAACTCTCCCTTTGGTCTATAACTCTAGGTTCTCACATTCTTGAGTATAACTAAACATGCTCAGCATGCATATATCGTCCAACTAAACCTCAAGAACTACTTGGCTAACAACTAAGTCTCAACAACAATAACAAAACAACATTTCCACTATCCTACAACTAAGCATGGCAACTGAAAAAACACCAAACAGACAGAACAAGCATGGAAAAGCAATCTGAGCACAAACAAATTACTCTAATCACAAGCAATAACCTCTACTAAATCAAACAAGCAAAGCAGGAAAATAGCATGGAAAAACAGGAAACACGCAATACCCCATTCACAGGTATTGGTGGAATTTGCACATAATACTCATCAACTTTCTACAGAAAGGCACAAACCACCTACCTTGATCCGAGGAGATCGATATATGTGAACCTCAATGACAGATTCCTCTTAGAACAACGTAGATATGAGAAAACACACAAAATGTTCATCCCATGATAACTTGGAAACGAGGAGGAAACAAGAAACAAGGCTAAAGAAGAAGGAAGAACTCACCGCGGTGATTCTAACCCAATCGACCGTGCTTGAATCAGAGAACGGACGATGAGGCCGGAGTTTGTCGAAGATCCGGCTGTACGGTCTCTCTCGGATGAACGAAATCTGGAGAAGAAGAAGGTTTTGGGGGTTAGGCATGACCCCAGTCTATTTAATGAAAAAAAGTACACGGCATGAACTTCAATTTTTTCCGTACTCCGAATTAAGAGGCCTCCACCTCATCCTTACACACCGTGTGTGTGGCCCGGCACGGCCAACACATGGCTTCGAGCTGGGGAAGAGTACAAGGAGTGTACTCAAAAAGTACATGGCGTGTACTTCTGAAATTTCCAGAAAATTTATTTTTCTCAAAAACTCCAGAAAAAGGAAAAACGTACCTGAAAAGAAGACCTTGGTTCTTACAAACTTTCCCACTTAAAGAAATCCGTCCCCGAATTTCACTAATGAGTCGGAGAAGAAGAATCCCCGAACAGCTCCAGCCATTGCGATCGTACATCGGCCTCCCTCTCCCAGGTCTCGTCCTGTACTCGCCCGTGCTGCCATAACACTCGTACCAGAGGAACAGACTTCCCGCAGAGAACTTTTGTACTATGATCTACAATCCGGATAGGATTCTCCTCGAACGACGCATCCTCTTCAAGCTTGACTTCCTCAAGATGAAAGATGTGAGACAGATCTGAAAAGTAACATCAGAGTTGAGAGACGTGGAAGACGTCGTGCATGGTCCGATACCTCTAAGGTAGCTGCAACCGATAGGTGACTGGACCCACTCTATCCAAGACCTCAAACGGCCCGACATACCATGGTGAAAGCTTACCCTGTCTCCAAATCATTTTGTGTCCCAACCATGGTGCGACACGTAGTAAAACCTGATCACTGACCTCGAACTCCAGAGGTCGCCTCTACTGATCAACATAAGAATTCTTCCAAGACTGTTCTGTAGCCATCCTCTTCCGAATCATCTCTATCTGCTCTGAAGTCTCCTGTACAAGATGAGGTCCCATCAAAGCTACCTCTCCTGCCTCCAGCCAGCATAAGGGTGATCGGCATGGCCTACCATACAAAGCCTCATATGGAGCCATCTAAATGGTAGCCTGGAAAATGCTGTTGTAGGCGAACTACACCAGAGGAATATGCTTCTCCCAAGAACCACCAAATTCAAGGATACAAGATCAGAGCATATCCTCAAGTACCTGGATCATGCGCTCGGACTGTCCATCAGTCTGGGGATGGTATGCTGTACTCAAAAGTATCTATGTACCCAAGGCCTTCTGAAGTCCCTGTCAGAACCGAGATGTAAATCACACATCTCTGTCTGAAACAATAGAGCGCGTAACTCCATGTAGGCGAAAAATCTCTCTGATGTAAAGTCATCCCAGATCATCGACACTGAAGGTATCCTTGATCGACAAGAATTGAGAAACCTTCGTAAGTCTGTCGATGACAACCCAAACATCATCGTTCCCTCGAGGCGATCTCGGCAATCCGGTCACGAAGTCCATTGCAACATCGTTCCACTTCTACTCCAGAATGGGTAACTGCTGTAAAAGGCCTGCTGGTCACTGATTCTCTGCTTTCACCTGCTGACAAGTAGAACATCTCATAAAAAAACCAGCAACATCCTTCTTCATACCTGGCCACTAGTACTAGCGATGAAGATCTCGATACATCTTGGTGACGCCAGGATGAACTGCCCAAACTGAGGAATGGAAATCCTGCATCAGCTCCTCGCGTATGTATGCTAGCACCCATACACGTCCTTAGAAACACAAGATCTCATCCTCACCCACTGTCCATCCAAGAAGAGGGTCCCCTCATGACACACTCTCCTGCAGGACTATGCCTTCTGAGTCAGATAGCTTCCTCATCCGTACCCGATCAAGTAGCGTGGAGGTAACAACTACAGAAGATAGGAAAGTCTGTCCCCATCTGTAGTGAACTTCTAGATGCATCTCAGAGAATAGAGCCATCAGCTGCCACTCACTACTGGCCTCCTGAACTGCCTGAATATGAGTTCTCCTGCTCAACGCGTCTACCACGGCGTTGCCCTTTCCCAGAGTATAGGAAAGCTCGAAATCAAAAGACTGAAGATACTCGACGCACCTACGCTGCCTCAGATTCAGATCACTCTGAGTGAAGATATACTTGAGACTCTTGTGGTCAGTGAAGACCACAAAGTGCTCTCCTAGAAGATAGTGTCTCCAATAGCACAAGGCATGAACAACAGCTACCAACTCCAGATCGTGCATAGGGTAGTTTCTCTCATGTGGCCTCAACTGCCGAGACCCGTATGCAACGAATCCATCTCCAGGCATAAGCACAACCCCAATCCCGACACCTGAAGCATCACAATAAATAGTTTAGCTTTTACATGGCTCTGGAAAGACTAGTATCGGTGCTGAAGTCAACCTCCCTTTTAGTTCCTGAAAGGCTGACTCACAAGAATCTGACGATAAGAACTTTTCCCCCTTCTTGGTCAGACCTGTCAAAGGTGTTGCTAGACGAGAAAAGTCCCAAATGAAGCGTCTGTAGTATCCAACCAGCCCTAGGAAGCTCCGTACCTCAAAAACATTCTTCGGCTACTCCCAGGAAACTACAGATCTCACTTTCTCTGGGTCCACAGATACTCCTGCCTCAGAGATGACGTGACCCAAGAAGTGAATCTGATCCATCCAGAAGTGGCACTTCGAGAGTTTAGCATAAAGCCGATGCTCTCTCAGTGTACTCAGAATGATCTCAAGATGTGTGGCATGGTCGTGTCGAGTGTGATAGTACAACAAGATATCGTCCATGAAGACCATGATGAAGGAATCCCAGTAAGGATGGAACACTCGGTTCATCAGAGCCATGAAGACTGCAGGTGAGTTTGTGAGTCCCAAAGGCATGACCGTATACTCGTAAAGACTATACATGCTCTTGAAAGCTATCAGAGGTATATATGATGGTCTAACATGAAACTGATGATAACCGGATCTCAAGTCAATCTTCGAGAACACCTGAGCTCCTCGAAGATGATCGAAAAGGTCATCAATCCACAGCAATGGATATCGGTTCTTGACTGTCAACTGGTTCAGCTTCCGATAATCCACACAAAGCCGAAGGGTACCGTCTGCATTCTTTGCAAACATGATAGGTGAACCCCAAGGAGAAGTACTGGGTCAGATGAAACCCTTAGCATGTAGCTCCTCCAACTGCTTCTTGAGCCATTACAACTCAGGTGTGGCTATCCTATAGGGAGGAATGGACACCGGTGCCACTCCTGGCACGAGCTCAATAGAGAAGTCTACCTCACGCTCCAGAGTCAAACCTGAAAAGTCTTCTAGAAAGACATCCCTGAAGCGATCCACCACTGGAGGAAAGTCCAACTGTGGAGTCCCTTGATCATACAGATAAAGACTAGCAATCTGGGCCATCACTCCTCCTAGCCCAAGATGCTCGAGTCCCGCCCGACTCGCCCGAACGTCCCAGTTGACTCTATGAAGGAAAGATTCACCTTCTGGTGAAATTAAACTGACTCTGTGACGATAACAGTCAACGACTTCCTGGAAAGGAATCAACCAGTCCATGCCGAGAATGACATCATAGCCTGTCATCACTAGGACATAGAGATCCCATAAGAAGCGATACCGTGAAACCTCAAGAGGGAACTCTCTACATTAGCGTACACTTGATGTCCTCGTTCCCAAAGGTGTGTCTAGTGTCAATGAGTCAGCAGAAGAAAAGATGCAGAGTCCAAAGCTCTCCACAACGACAACAGAGATAAAGCTATGCGTAGCACCAGTATTGAAAAGGGCTGAAGATAATACCGAGGCTACTAAAATCATACCTCGAATTGTAGAAGGAATGGGATCCTGCTCATGATAAGTCTGCTCCATGGAGAAAGACTGGCCTGCACTGCGGCCCTGCGCCCCTGACTGACCACTTTGAGATGAACCTCCCAACTGGTGCTGAGGAACTGGTGGCTGACCGCCATGACCTCAACCTCCATCTCGGCCTAAAAAGCCGAAAGAACTCCAGTTTCTCGACTGGTGAGAGACTGGTGGGACTGCTCCTGAACGAGGATTCATGGAAGAACCCTGGTCACCAGCTGCTAGTGAGAAAACCTGACAGAATTTTGAAGGTGACCCATCTTGCTGCAAGATCGGCACTCCACGGGGTCTCTCTGTCACTGCGGCCTCGTGTGCCCTATCCGACCACACTGATAGCATGTCACCTGGCTGCCTGATGATGTGTCTCGCTTCCTCGAATCACCACATGTGGGCTCCCTATGGCGCTTCTTGCTGTCATCTGGAGGAAATCTAGCTCTGGAAGCAGAACCGCCCTAGCTCGCAGCTCCAGAGTCTCTCAGATTACGCTCTGCAATCAGTTCCTAGTTGATGATGGATGTAATGGAAGTCAGCTAGAAGATGTTCACCTGCGAGCGGATCTCCTGCCTGAGTCCATTTTCAATCTTCCTCACCAAGAACACCCCACTCCCATCCCGAAGTGATGTAAAATGCTGCAGCTCAGTGAAACAAGAGGAATAATCCATGATAGATAGAGTACCCTGCTCTAAGCTCATGAACTCCCGGGCTTGATCGGCCCTCAGGGTCTCCTTGTAGAAGTAGTCGCAGAACACGCGCTGGAACTCCTCCTAAGCGATAACCTGCTGCTGACCCGCCTGTGAGATCACATCCCACCACCTCTTGGTAGAGTCTCAGAGCATGTAGGTGGCGAGATTGACCCGCCTCTATGGAGGCGTCTCCAGATGCTCGAAGATAGTCATCATGGATTCTAGCCATGACTCGGCAGCCTGAGGTCCTCCCTCCCCTAAGAACGTGGGAGGATGCTGATGCTGAAAGACCCACGTCAAGTCTACCATAGACGAGGCAGGAGGCGGTGCTCCCTAGAAGGCCTGTATCATCCTCATGAAACCTTCCCTAAACTGTGCATCAGTGCCCGTGAGTGGTACAACAACTGGTACCAAGGCTGGCACGACTGGGGGATCGATAGGAAGTCCCTGATCATCCCTATCTGGCTTCTGATCACTGCCTGATGACAAACGTATGACCGGAGGATGTCTCGGAGGCATAGAACTGAAAGATCAAAAGCACACCTTAGATCAGGAAAACAAGGACAGAGAAAAAAAGAGTATAAAATGGGAACAGGGGAAGAAAAACACACAAGATTGCAAAACATGACTACACTATGTGTATAAAACTACACAGAGTGTCTTCTTAAACCACTGACATGGGCGTGTACTCTCACCCTACAAGTCGTGTACACTTCAAACTACATAGCGTGTTGACCCCCACACACGGTGTGTACTTGAAAACTATTCCCCTGCCCGAGTATCATTACATGGCTAACCGACACGGTCCGACTCAACCCGAGACTACACGGGGTGTTCAAAACCCACACGACGTGCACTAGAAAAGGCTTTGGCGGTCCGTGTTGTTGAGTACACGGCCGTCTACACGGCTGGACCTTACACGGCGTGCTCTGAACAAGCACGACATGCATAGGTGAAGACGACACCATCCCGTGTTGTTCGTGACACGGCTGAGTACCTGGGCAAGGCTACACGGCGTGTTCCGAACAAACACAACGTGTGGAAAGGAGGGTAACGCCGGCCTGTGTTGTTCATGAAACGACCGAGTACCTAGACAAGACTACATGGCGTGTTCCCTATGGACACGACATGTTATACCAGAGCTTCCCCGACCCGTGTTGTTAGTGACACGGCCGGGTACACGGCTCCGAACCGACACGACGTGTACCAATGGTACACAGCGTGTTCTCGAAGTTACTCCCACGACACTGTGTTCTGATCACACGGATAGTGACACGGCCTGAAAACTGCATGGAATGTATCTAAATAGTACACGCCGTGTATTCTGGGTTTTTCTGGGCAGTAGCTCAGAAACTACGCAGAATTATAGAAACACTAAAACAAGGGAAAAGATTCCAATTTCCGATCCGCGAGGGACCATAACACCTCAAGAACCAAAATATGGAATTCCTTTTTTAAACAAGGAACAAAACAACAGTTTTCTAACATAACAGCAGAGAATATATCAAGAAACTATCACAACAGCATGCATAATCTATACAAAGTCTATCACAATAGCATGCAATCGCTAATGCACCCTAGATGGCATGGCAAGAATGCATGACATGTGATTTCTACAAGTGCCTATATGATGCATGAGATAGAATACCCGCATCTCATCGGGTTGTGACAGAAATAGAACTGAAATATCAAAACAATAACCGAACAAGTCATACGAATCACTCTAGGTGAAAACATACCAACCATAAAATCTCAAAACTAGAAAACTGCAATTAACGAGGTAGTATGGATTTTCCCTGTACACGGGTTAGCCACTCCCGAGCACAGCTTAATTCCAAGTACCGAATTTGTCCTATCCCTAGCTAAGGTCTCCAAATAGTAAAGCAAGAGAAAAGAACTCCTCTAATACCACTTTGTAACATCCCGAGTCCGGAGCCCCTCCACTGGTGCCCCATACCCGGTTCACCACATGACCTTAAGCACGTTTCCCCGAACGCTAGAGGCTGCCGACTAGCAGCTAGGGCCTTGGTGAGTCGGTGGGGAAACTATGCCCTCATTCGGTAAGGTATACAAGGTATGAAAACAAAAATAAACAGCAGAAGCAGCAAACAACATGCATAACAATAGAAACCAAATAGCGGAAGCAATGTAGATATATAACTATGATGAAAATGATGCAGAAGGTACAAGTATATAAGGAAAAAAACAAACAAAACAACGTGCTAAAATACAACTGAAACCAAGTGCAAAGGAAAACAAAGTAATCTCCCCAGCATTGCAAGCCATGGCTCGGTCCCATACTCCCCAGATCCTGATGCAATCAAGATCCTGAAGTAGAAGGGTGCTTGCCCTTATCTATACCTGCAGAAACATAGTCTACTGGGGTCCAAAAGCATGACCCAAACAAGGTGTGAGATACAATCCCAGTAGGCAATCACCCAAATATTTGTGCCTAACAGTCAATGAATACATGGCAGTAAACAAACAAGAAGCAGTAAACAGGAAAGCACAAGCAACTACAATCCATTGTTCTAAAAAGTAAAACACACAAGTAATTAGTTAGCAACAAGAAGAAAACAGGTAACCCTCTGGGTAGCTCTCACAGTCTAACCCCTATGGTTCATCCTCTAAGTACTAGCAACCCTATGAGAGGAACAGACAGTCTCACCCCTCTGATTCAACTACAGAATTAAGCAGACTCTCTGGGAAAGCACTCACCGTCAATTCCCCCTATAGTCTCGTATTGTGTTAAAGGCTCTCTGGGGAAGCACTCAACGTCAATTCCCCCTGTGGTCAGTATCGTAATTAAAAGAAACTACGGAGAAGCCCTTCCATCAATTCTCCCCTTGGTCTCACATCGTGATTAAAAGAGACTCTAGAGAATCCCTTCCGTCAATTCTCCCTTTGGTCTACAACTCTAGGTTCTCACAGTTCTGAGTATAACTAAAAATGCTCAGCGTGCATATATCATCCAAGTAAACCTCAAGAACTACTTGCCTAACAACTAAGGCTCAACATCAATAATAAAACAATAGTTCCACTATCCTACAACTAGGCATGGAAACTAGAAAACACCAAACAGGCAGAACAAGCATGGAAAAGCAATCTGAGCACAAACAAATTACTCTAATCACAAGAAATAACCTCTACTAAAGCAAACAAGGAAACCATGAAAACAGTAGGGCAAAATAGGAAACACGCAATACCCCATTCATGGGTATTGGTGGAATTTGCACATAATACTCATCAACTTTCTACAGAAAGGCACAAACCACCTACCTCGATCCGAGGAGATAGATATACGTGAGCCTCGATGAAAGATTCCTCTTAGAACAACGTGGATCTGAGAAAACGCACAAACAATTCGTACCAAGATAACATGGAAACGATGAGGAAATAAGAAACAAGGATAAAGCAGAAGGAAGAACTCACTGCGGCGATTCCAACGCAATCGACTATGCTTGAATTGGAGAAGGGACAACAAGGCAGGAGTTCATCAAAGATTCAGCCGTACGGTCACTCTCAGACAGATGAAATCTGGAGAAGAAGAAGGTTTTCGGGGCTAGGCATGACCCCAGTCCATTTAATGAAAAAAAGAAAGTACACGACATGTACTTATTGAGTACACAACATGTACTTCAATTTTTCCGTACTCCGAATTAACCGGCCTCCACCTCAACCTTACACACTGTGTGTGTGGCCTGGCACGGCCAGCACACGGCTTCGAGCCGGGGAAGAGTACACAGAGTGTACTCAGAATATACACGGCGTGTACTTCTGAAATTTTTAGAAAATTCATTTTTCTCAAAATATCCAGAAAAAGGAAAAACGTACCTGAAAAGAAGACCCGAGTTCTTACAAACCATGGGTGTATGATGATCAGTCTTCCATTATACCAAAAGTGTGTAATGAAGAATAAATGTAATTTTGTTAAGGGGACTAGTATATGTTTTATGTGTGGAACAAAATTCCATAAATCAAAGTAAAATAATTGTGATGTGAAAAGGTCAGTCAGTTAAAGGAATGATGAAAAATATTAAGCAAATTTGACACCCATACTCCAATGTTTCAAAATAATGGAGTGTGAACCTTATGAGAACAAGTGGTAGATTCATTAGGTTAATAACGATGAATGAAATGAATAACCACTTAAACCCAAAATAAAAAATGAAATCTCATTGGATCACTATTGCTAATGTGGGGTATGAAAACAAAGTGATGAAAGGAACACTTATCAACCACTCTAGAAAAGATAATGTCCTATATAATTCTAGTTATACCCACACTTTTATATTTGTACAATTTTCTAATGGTATCAAATTATCACATAAATGACTAGATGTTGAATTGGCATTAAAAACTCCTAATGTTATGATGATATCATGTCAAGCTTATGATTATCCCATAATTGATGTTTGTGAGAATATACTTCCTAAAATTTTTATTATTCTTCCTCTAGATGAATTTGATCTATTTTTAGGAGTGGATTGGATTTATTTATTTAAATTCCATATTAATTTCATGAGAAGGGAAGAAAAATTTCATTTTCTAATCTAACATAATACTTTTTTATTAATTCAAGGATTTGTATAAACATATAATAGAAATTATATTTGTTGAGTGGGTCTTGATTCCAATTCAAAGGGGTATTTATCTTATATGGTTGTGGAAAAACTGATCATGGAAGATATACCTATTATATTGGAGTTTGTGGAACTAGTAGAAAAACTATTTATTACATCATAGTTTTCATGTCAGTTATTTATAACCTACATGAAGTTCTAGTAATATTAATTTTTTATGTCGGTGTTCCATTAATGGACCTGAAAAAGTAATTTTTCACATTGGTTTTTATTAAACTGACATATAAATTGGCTATTCACTACACTTTCATATCCATTCTATAATTTTACAGATGTGAATGATCTATTTTTTTATGTCAGTTATAGCATAACCGACATGAAAGAGTAGAAAATATCCAATTTTCACATCGGTTATAATATATCTAATGAAAAGTTTTTTAAAAAAATTTATGAATTCTGTTAGGGTTGATTACACGGTATTCTATTAACATTTATTGGGTTTTTTTTCTCTCCCACCAATCCCTAAGTCTATTTTATCCAGTATAATTTTCCAATATCACATTACAATCTTAATCAAGCCTTAGGTTTCATTGGCCTCATTTGATGTGATAAAGAATGATCTAAGGAAATCATTAATCATTTTCTTTTCTCTCTATTTGGTCATTCGTTGTGTCAGAGTCTCTAAATTAATTTTTTTGTCCAGTTGTTCTTTATTCTCCATTTATCATATTCATTCATTCATGTTTTTCATCTTCATCATCGTGCTATTGGTTATACCTATGGTCCTCTCCAATTAGCTCACCAAAAGGTTTTAATATATTTTATAATGTGTTAATTAGTTGTTCCTGATTTTATTTCTTGTATGAATTAGTTTTTATAATTCAATATATTTTCCTTGTTTGGTTTACTTTTAAATTAATTATATAATATTTCATGATAAGGAGTATTATTTAGGAGATAATATAGGTGGGAGTTTTTTTATACATTGTTATTCAGGTCAATGAGTTGGGTTTTTAATTATTTAGTTATTGATATCATAGTTGGTTCATTTTGGTTTTGATAATGTTGGCCCATGGGAGAGTTTAAAAATTCTTTTCTGTGTTATTTCACATATCGAGATGAGTTTTGTAATGTGTTTTATTATAGATTTTTTAAGAGACTGTACATTTTTATTGTAGAATAAAATGAGTGTTTCTATTAAAAACTAGTTGAGAGTTTGAAATTAAAATTTACTAGAGAAACCCATTTCAAATGGTACTCTGGGGAATTTCAAAAGGGTTGAATGGGTGATGAGTCAACTTTTTAATGTAAAAGACCAACCGGGTACCCTTTTATGGAATACTGTGTACTATATGAAGTCCCATGAAGCAATGTTTAATGTGAATTTTTTTTCAAACTAAGAATCAATTTATGATTATATTGTATTATTAATTATAATATAGAAGAAGTATTTTAATTTTATAAACAATCAAATATGAATTAGTTGTTATCATTAAATATATATTTTATGGATACTTTTTATGGATATCATTGTACATATTTTTAATACTTTCATAATTAAATAATCATTTATTTTTACTTGAGACTTTTTTTTAAAAAAAAATCTATTTTGTAATTCCTTTTACATAAATGAATCTCCTCATTAAATTTTTCTATTTTTCTTATAATTTTTCTATTTCTAGATTTCCATATATTTTGATTTTATTTACAATATCAATAATTTATAAATTACTACCATTGTTTTTTATATTTATTATTGATATTCATTAGAGATAATGACTCAATGTTGGATTAATTAACCTAAAATGGGTTTTGAATATGAGGAAACATTTGGTGATTTCTTGGAATTTTTTATACAAAATGTTCAAAATAGTTACATGTTTTTCATTCCATGCCTGAAATTTATAAATTTCAAGACGTAGAAAAGTAGAGTGATCAAAGATCATTCAATTTTTCAGGGTTTTAATTTGATTTATAGTACATGGATTTGGCATGGTGAAACTGGGTTGAATTTCATATCTACTGATGATGTTACTTTACAAGATGATAAATATGATAACCTAATGAAATAATTCATGATATTTGAATAAAGTAAATTGAGAAACAACTGAAAATTGAGCATCTATGTGGTGATGCTGAAAAACCATGGTATCCAGGTTGTACGTAATATATGTTTTATCGATGATGTTAAGATTGATAAAACTGAAGGCGAATCATGAATGGTATGAAAAGATTGTGTTCTATATAGGAAAGAATACCAATTTATTTTAGAGTGTCTTAAATATGAGACATCATTGTATAAGTTTAATGAAAAATCATTGGTTGATTTCAATATTTCAAATATCCCAACCAAAGTAATTTGGAATCTTCCTATAATTCCTTATATGAAATGTTTATTTTCTGAAACACATAATGCATAGAGGTTAATATGGCATGAATATGATAATATATGTAATGTAAAACTACATTATCTATAAGGACCCGATCATAAAACATTAAATAATCTAGAATTAAGTTAATAATTCACATTGAGTATCTTTTCAGGTTTAGAGTTTTAGAGAATTAGGTCATAACTATTACATTACATACCAAAAGTTACAATGTAGACACTTCTACTTAGTTCCCATTATTTTTCCCAAAATAAAAATTCTTGAAAAAAAGAGTCATGTCTAGTTCCATGTTTTAGATAGAAAAAGTTTTTCTTGATCCCATCCTTGACCTTATTCTACTTTACATCCTGTGAAAAACATTTTAAAAACCTGGGATGGGCATAAAAATCTCATTAAGGGATACACAAAGAAGGAAAACTATTAGTTTTTCAAAACAATAATTAACCCATGAATATTATATCATAGGTAATACTTTTCACCTTTATTAAGTAGTAAATACTCTTCACTGAAAAAAGATCATTGTTTACCATTTTGTAACCAAAATATCACAATAAAACCCATATAAATAACACATAACATTAAAGGTAACTTGGGACATAAACATACTTAAATGGAACAACTATACGGTCGACTTCCATACATATCACTAAATGGAATAGCTATACAACTGACTTCTATTTTCAATAGGTTGGAGGTTATAATGTAACCACCCATCCTAGTTTATCATGGAACCACCCGTAATTTGGTTTATCACATAACCACCCTTAAAATGTCCATGTACCATTATAAAATCATAACACATACAACAAATATAAAGGAATGAAAACATTTCCACATTTCAATCACAATATATCACTTAAATATATTGACATAACAAATCCATTATAGAAACCATTTTCAATAACAAAATACATAAAAGAGTATATAGTATTTATTTTATTTTTAAAAACATTACGGCTTGTTAAGGATGTGAAATATCAAATAATACCAATGGTGGTAGAAAGGTTGTTGTCATCGCTTACGTTAAAAGAAACATTCCTTTTGGTCGTTTAGCAAAATGCTTCATAGAAAAAGATTCCCTTTGAATGGAATGAAACGTCAAAGGTGTTTATACAGTGTATAAAATAATATCGTCTATTAAAACAAAATATGCCTCATTGAAAGGATATTGAGACGAAGTCCCTTACTTTGTGTCTGGCATGACCCGTTCGTTCTTTAATCACCTTTAATTCGGGTAACACCCTTTGGTTTTATCCAAAAGGACATCTTGATGTGTCTTCTGCCAAAGGTAAGGCTTATAGGTGGAAGAGAGGGATCTTGAGAGATTATTTGGGCATGGGTTGGATGAGCCAAGGGGCATGTGATGTGTGAGGGATGGGATAGAAGTGGCGTCCTTTTATAAGAGAGAAGAGGAGCTCTTTATTAAAGTTTGAAACAATTATTTTATTATAAACTTATCTTTGGTTTCAAAAGGTCCAAAAATAATTAACGCTGAAGATAAGATAACTCATGGTCTAAATAAAATCATCCAATAAGAAGTGGATAGGTTTTGGATATTATTTAAATCTTTATAATCTTATTTATTTAAATCATTTATTAATGAGGTAAACATTGCATCATTATTGTGTAATAAATAATATTATTTATTTGATGTCTAAAAATTATAAAAAAATACCGTAATGTAGGAAATATTTTTAGATATATAATGAATATTTATAGTCTAAGAGATAACTTATATAACCCCATGTAAATATTAATTTACAAAAAGATATTTGTTTATTCCATTTTCCCCTTTACTTTAAGTTAATTAAAATAAAGTGTCATTATCACTACCAAGTGGCCCCATGTGGTGCCAAAATCGACCCAAATATGCCCATGGTCAGATATGTATCAACCAATAGGATTAGGACACATTTTATTGTAATTTTATATTTTTATAGTAATATTTTTTAACCCTTATTTACCAGATTTACCCTTTAACCATTGTAAATAAAATATTTACTGAAGTAAATATTCATAATGTCTAAAAATAAAAGTTACATATTTACACAATTTTGACCACCTGATTCAAAATATGGAATCCATTTTTTAAAATTCATAACACATTAGTTGCATAAATTAATTGAAAATTAATTCTCGCTGTTAAAACAAAAGGCATGTTTTTAAGAAATAATAAATATCAAAAGATTGACACTTGTTAATGTCCAATTTTAATGTGAATTTAATTACGATAACCAAAATTGGATTAAATGGTAAAACAAAAAATCTAATTACACTTTTAAAACAATTAAGAAGATAATCTAACCATATAAATAAATTATATTAAAAGGTAGTTTTGAATTAAAATACAGTATTTTTCACTATTCATTAAAGATGAATTTTATCAGACAAATACCAAAATTTCATCTAATATAAATTTTGATGTCCCAATTATAAAGAATAAATTTATTTTGTCAAATAGAACATATAAAAGTGACACAAACTATATTTGAAGTGGGTTCTCCATTAAAAGGTGGTAAATCGACCTTTTAATGAATATTTTAGTATTTATGCTTATAATCAGATTCATTCTTATTTTAAGCCTCTAATATTTATTTGATAAATGTAAAAACATTTAATAAACATGTATTATCATATTTTAGTTAGTTATATTCATTCCCGCCAATACAAAGTCTATACATTAACTACCATTTAAAATAATAATATTATATTATTAGTGTGCAACGTAAGATTTCTTAGAAAACCATTATTGTGTATCAGGTATGCAATCAAACATAGCAATATCATTTAAAGTAAAATTTATATTTAATTTTCAAATATTAATAAATATTAAAATTTTATATTTCTTTATTTACCTAGGATGTTACATCCTTCCCCCCTTTTGGAAATTGCATCCTCACAATTTTATTCGCTTATCAAATAAATTGGGGTATTTATCCATCATAACATTTTCAGATTCCCACGTTTCCTCTTCTACCATATGGTTTTTCCAAAATACCTTTACCTGGTGAATTACCTTATTCCATAACACTTTCTCTCTTTGGTTAAGAATCTAGACTGGTTGTTCCTCATAATAGAGATTCTCTTCCAAGTGAACTACCTCTGGACTCAAAACATGAGAGGGATTTGAGATATACTTTCTCAACATTGAAACATGAAAAACATTGTGTACCTGGGACAAACATGGAGGTAAAATCACTCTATAGGAAATGGATCTGAATTTATCTAGTATTTTATAAGGTCCATTGAACTTTAGACTCAACTTCCCATTCTTACCAAAATGCATCACACTTTTACATGGATAAGCATTGAGAAAGACATGATCACCTACCTCGAAAAAGAGATCCTTCATCGGGTTATCTACATAACTTTTCTGCCTGCTTTGAGCTGTTCTCATGTGCTTCTGAATCAAATGAACATTTTCTGTCATCTCTTCTACTAATTCTAGTCCCATTTGCTTCCATTCACCTACGTCATCCCAAAAAGTTGGATTTCAACACCGCTTCCCATATAATGCATCAAATGGATCCATCTATATACTGGAATGAAAACGATTATTATATGAAAAATCAACCAAAGAAAGATGTTGGTCCCAACATCCCTGGTAATCCATCTAGAAAGCACATAACATATCCTCTAAGGTCTGAATTTTTTGTTCTGACTGCCCATCTGATTTTGGATGAAAAGATGTACTAAAATTTAATTCAGTACCCAACGACTTATGAAGGCCTTTTCAAAAGTTAGAAGTAAATCTGGGATCATGATCTAATACAATAGAGATGGGAACACCATGCAACCTGACTATCCCTTTAACATAAACTAAGAAAGATGATCTAGAGACAAAGTATCTCGAATAGGAAGTAAATGAGCAGATTTAGTCAATCGATCAACAATAACCAAGCTTGCGTTATTACCTCAAGATGTCTTCTGTAATCCCACAACAAAGTCCATGTATATATTTTCCCATATCGACTCTAGCACCAGTAAATATTGAAGCATCCATTTTAGTAACTGTCGCTCTGCTTTAACCTGCTGACAAGTCAAACACTTCACAGTAAAATCAACAATATCTCATTTCATTCCATCCCATTAGTAATACTCTTGAATATCTCTGTACATAATAGTACTGTTAGGATGAATGAAAATAAGGAACAATGAGCTTCACATAACAACTCATTCTTCATCTATGAATCAAAAGGCACACATAATTTCTTTCTAAATCTCAAAACACAATCACTATCAAAGTTAAAATCATGAAAATTACCCTTCTGAACCAACTCTACCTTTTTTTTGCAACTCACTATCTTCTTTCTACGCTTGCTTAATTCTGTCTGAAAGAGATGATCTCACTGACACCAGAAAAAATAGAATAATTTCTCGCACCAACAACTTCTATGCCAAAGTTCATCAAATCAAAAATCAAAGGATCTCATTCCAAATATAGCATGGTTAGTGAAGCATTTATTTTTCAACTCAAAGTATCTACCACTTTATTTTCTTTTCTTGGATGGTAAATGATCATGAAATCATAATCCTTGATTAATTTCAACAATCACCTCTATCTTATGTTTAATTATTTCTGAGTGAATATATACTTCAAACTTTTGTGATCAGTATATATTTCACACTTTACTCCATACAAATGATACCTCCAAATTATTAATGCAAAACAACAGCAGCTAATTCTAAATCATGTGTAGGGTAATTTAACTCATGAGGTTTCAACTAATGTGATGCCTAAGCAATTACCTGATCAATCAGCATAAGGACAAAACCATTTCCTTTCAATGAAGTATCACTGTAGATAATAAACTAACCATTTCTGGAAGGTAATTCCAAAATTGCAGCATTCACCAATCTTCTTTTCAATTCTAGAAAACCATCATCACATTCTTTTTTCTAAATAAACTTAACACCTTTTCGAGTTCACTTAGTAATTGGACTAGTTAACCGTGTAAAATTCTCAACAAACCTCCAGTAATAACATTCAAAACCATGAAAACTACAGATCTCAGTTATATTTGTGGGTCTTGTCCATTCTTCAACAACTTTTGTCTTATCACGACCAACAATTATTCCCTTTTTTGAAACAATGTGACCAAGGAATGAAATTTTTTGTAACCAAAACTCACACTTGATGGATTTTCTAAACAATTTATTTTCTTTTATGGTTTTCAAAACAACCCTTAAATGACATTCATGATCCAATTTACTTTTAGAATAAACCAAGATATAATTAATGAACACAAACAAAAAATTATCCAAGAACTCATGGAAAATTATATTCATTAGATCCATGAATACAACATGATCATTGGTTAAACCAAAAGCCATAACTACAAATTCATAATGGCCATATCTAGTACGAAACGTGGTCTTCAGAATGTATGCCTACTTTACTTTCAACTGATGGTACCCTGACCTCAATTCAATCCTCTAAAATTAATGACCTCCCTGGATATGATCAAACAAATCATCAATATGAGGAAAATGATACTTGTTCTTAATAGTGATGTTATTCAATGCCCTAAAATCAATGCATAGTATCAATGAACCATGTTTCTTTTTAACAAACAAGACTAGATCACCCCATGGTGATGTTCTAGTTCAAATGAAACCTTTATCTAATAAATCATGTAATTTATTCTTTAACTCTAAAAGTTCTATTTGATTCATTCGATAAGGGGGTTTTAAAATTGTCTTAGCATTAGGAACTAAGTCAATATTAAATTCAACTTCCCGATCAGGTATAATACTAGGCAACTCCTCAGGAAAAACATCAAGATACTCATTTACCACTGGAACATAATTAATATGAACATCTCCTTTTTTTTAATAATATGTGCAAGGTAACATTCATTTCCATCTTTTACTAGTTTCTTGGATTCTGGATAAGTTATCAAAAGTAAGGGTCTATTCTTGTACACAAACTGAAAATATTTCTGAAAAGAAACATCTTTAGCTCTGCAGTCAATATTAGCATGATAAACAGACAACCAATTCATTCCCAAAATAACATCAAACTCCTAATAGATTCAAAACAATAAGTTTTTTAGTTATATTCCATCCGTAAACTAGGGTAGGAAGGTTCTTATAATTTCTTTTTGTCTCAACATTTCCTCCAGGTGTTTTTATCATAAGTTTAGGATTCATATATTGAGATGGAATTCCCAATTTACTTGAAAAATTTTCAGAAATGTAAAAATGTGTAGAAACTGAATCAAAAAATACATTGGTATAATATGAAAAAACAAACAGTGTACCTGATACTACTTCATTTTATGGACCAACATCTGCTGAAGTAGTTGCAAAGGAATTCACCACCCCTTTTTGCTGGTAGTCTGGTTGATTTACCTCAGTTGAGTTCTTAGATGGACACTAATTTTCATAATGACCCATTTCATTGCACTTAAAACATCTTACCACTAGATTTTCATTGCCGAATTGATCATCTTCTTTACAATTATAATGAATTTGACCAAAATTACCACACATGAAGCACTTTCCGGACATTGATAAACATTCTCCCGGATGGTTTTACCACACTTCTCACAAGATGGATATTTAGTTTTCTTACCTCCAGGATTCTTTAATGAATTGTTTTCCCTTTGCCTGCCAACTGGACCCCTTATTCAATTGTTTTTCAAAGAAAACCTGATCATCGGAAAACTCTATTTCCACCTTCTCCACTTATCGAACAAGTTTTTCATAACTTTATAACTCACGAGAGGCTAATGATCTTATATATCGCGACTTCAGTCCTTGATAAAATCTATTTATCTTAATATCAAGATCTCATATGGAATTTTTAGCATAACTTTCTAGTCGAGTGAAATTTCCTTCCTAAACATCCACTGAGTCATCCTCCTACCTCAATTCCAAGAATTTATTTTCCATCCTAAGTCGAACCACCTTAGAAAATATTTCTCACGGAATATACCCTTGAATTCATCGCAATCAAGAGAATAAATCTCCTCATTATGCATGATATTTTTCACCATCAACCACCACTAATCAGCTTCACCTTAAAAATGGTAAACAACGAGAGTAACCATATGATGTTCTGAACATCCCATGACATCAAAAATTATATCCAATTCTTTAGTCCATCCTTTAGCTAGCACAGGGTCAGATGATCTTCTGAATGATGGGGGATGTTGCCTCATGAAATGCTCCATTACTAACATGTTCCTCTGTGGTTGATATGGCTGATCTCATGCATGAATACCAAAACCATTTAAAGCCCGATTCAACTGTTCCATCACTGCAACAAACTATTCAGTTCTGATTTTAACCATCTTAGGTTGCTATTTTGGAAGGTTGACTTCTTCCAGATGTCGTCCCAACATAGCAGCCCTATTCCCTCTATAGAAAACCATTCTGAACACAAAGATATTTTAGGCGAAGCAATATGGTAATCTTTAAATGCTATCATTTCAATATTAACATAAATTTATTTATGGACATTAATTTAACAAAATCATAACTTCTAAAGTTATCTAAACCGACCTCTGATACCAACTATAAGGACCTGACCATAAAAAATTACATAATCATGAATTAAAATACTAATTCACTTTGATTATCTGTTCAGGTTTAGAGTTTTAGAGAATTAGGTCAAAATTATTACATTACATCCCAAAAGTTACAAAGTAGACACTTCTACTCAGTTCCCATTATTTTTCACTAAATAAAAGTTCTTGAAAAAAAGATTCATGTTTAGTTCCACATTTTAGATAGCATGACTTTTTTTTTGATCCCATCCTTGAACCTATTCCACATTATGTCATGTAAAAAACATTTCAAAAACTTGGGATGAGCCTGAAAAGATCAGTAAGGGATACACAAAGAAGGAAAACTGTTAGTTTTTCAAAACAACAAGTAAACCATGAATACTTTATCATAAGTAATAATTTTCACCTTTATGAAGTAGTAAATACTCTTCACTGAATAAAAGATAATTTCTTACCCTTTTGTAATAAAAAGATTACCATAAAACCCATATAAATAACACTTAACATATACAGGTAACTTGGGACATAAACATACTTAAATGGAATAACCATAGAGTCGACTTCCACACATATCACTAAATGGAATAGCCATACAGCCAACTTCTATACCCACTTTATTGGAGGTTATAACATAACCACCCATCCTGGTTTATCATGGAACCACCCTTCATTTGGTTTATTATGTAACCACCTGTCAAATGTCCAACTACCATTATAAAATCATAACACATACAACAAATATAAAGGAAAGAAAACATTTCCACATTTCAATCGCAATATATCACTTTAATATATTGACATAACAAATCCATTTTAAAAACCATTTTCAATAAAAAAATACATAAAAGAGTATTTGGTATTTATTTTCCTTTTAAAAACATTACATCTTGTTAAGGAAGCCAAAGATCAAATAATACTCGCGGTGACGGAAAGGTCATTGTCCCCACTTATGTTAAAAGAAACATTCCTTTTTGTCATTTTAGTAAAAAGCTTCGTCGAAAAAGATTCCCTTTGAATGGAATAAAAAGTCAAAGTTGTGTATACAATGTATAAAATAACATCATGTATTAAAACAAAATATGCCTCAATTAAAGGATATTGAGATGATGTCCCTTACCTCGTGTCTGACTTGACCCGTTCGTTCTTTAATCACCATTAATTCGGGTAACTCCCTTTGGTTTTAACCAAAAGGACTTCTTGAAGTGTGTTCTGCCTAATGTAAGGCTTCTAGGTAGAAGAAAAATATCTTTAGAGATTATTTGGGAAGATATTGGATGAGATAAGGGGCCCATGAAGGGTGAGGAATGGGTTAGAAGTGGTGTCCTTTTATAAGGGGGAGGGGGGATCTTTAGGAATGTTTGATAAAATTATATTATTATAAACCTATCTTTGGTTTAAAAAGGCCAAAAATCATTAAATTCAATGATAAGATGACTCATAGTCTAAATAAAATAATCCAATAATAATTGGACAAGTTTTTTATATTATTTTAATCTTTATAATCTTACTTATTTAAATCATTTATTAATGAGGTAAACACTGCATCATTATTGTGTCATAAATAATTTAATTTATTTGATATATAAAAATTATTAAAAATTACCATAATTTAGGAAATCCTTTTACCTTTTTAATGAATATTTATAGTCTAAGAGATAATTTATAGAACTCCATTTAAAAATTAATTTACTGAAAGATATTAGTTTATACAATTTTTGCCTTTACTTTATGTTAATTAAAATAAAGTGTCATTATAAGTCCCAAGTGGCCCCATGAGGTCCCAAAATTGACCCAAAGATGCCCATGGAAGGATATATATCATCCAATACGATTAAAAAACATGTTAGGAAAATTTTATATTATTATAGTAATATTTGTTTACCCTTATTTACCATATTAACCCTTTAACCATGGTAAATAAAATATTTACTGAAGTAAATATTCATAATGTCTAAAACTAAAAGTTACCAATTTACACAATTTAGACCCCATGATTCCAAATATGGAATTTATTTTTACAAATTCAAAACACTTAAGTTTTATAAATTAATTTAAAATTAATTATTACTGTTAAAACAAAAGGCATGTTTTAAAGAAATAATAACTATCGAAATATTGACACTTGTTTTTGTCCAATTTCAAAGTGAAATTAATTCCAATAAAAAAATTGGGTTAAATGGAAAATAATAATCTAATTACACTTTAAGACCAATTAAAAATATAATCTAACCATATAAATAAATTAGATTAATAGGTAGTTTTGAATTAAAATAGAGTGTCTTTCAATAATCATTAAAAATAAATTTTATAAGAAAAATACCAAAATTTCATCAAATGTAAATTTTGATGTCCCAATTCTAAAGAATAATTTCATTTTGTCAAATAAAACATATAAAAGTGACCAAAATGAGATTTAATGAGGGTTCACCATCAAAAGGCAGTAAATCAACCATTTAATGAATATTTGAGTATTTATTCTTAAAATAAAATTCTTTCTTATTTTAAGCCTCTAATATTTATTGGATAAATTTAAAAATATTTAACAAACATGTATAATCATATTTTAGTTAGTTATATTCATTTATTCCAATACAGAGTCTAGGCGTTAACTACCATTTAAAATAATAATATAATATTATTACTGAGCAACATAAGATTTCAAAGAAACCCATTGTAGTGTATCGAGTACACCATCAAACACAGAAATCCCCTTTAAAGTAAAATTAACATTTAATTAATAAATATTAATAAATATGAAAATTTCGTATTTCTTTATTTACCTAGGATGTTACATTATCCAACTGATTGTCCACAGTGGAAGAAAAGTGATAACCATTTTCTTAAATAATAAGTGAAGTTAGAAATATCAGACTGAGACTCTGCATATATGGAATAAATACATATAGAATAATTAGTTGTCCAGATAGTCCATGGAATGTTTTATTGGTAAATTGAAATATGTCTCCTAAATTTAGTGTGAAGCAAAAATATGTCATGCTGAGTGTAATAATCAGTGGACTAAAACAACTCAGAAATGATACAGACGTTTTCTTATCACCCTAAGTTGATGATTTGAAACTATTATGGGAGGAAGTTATATGAGTTTATGATTCATGTAAAATGGACTATTTTCAACTACATGAAATCATTATGTTCACTATAAATGACTTCATACAAATAGAAATTTGTCTAGATACAGGGTTAAGGGGTATAAATCTTATCCTATTTGTTAGAAAAACACTTTATATTATCAACTATTTCATGGGAGAAAAAGAGCATATATGGTTCATCTAATGTTTTTTCCTATGGACCACTCTTATATAAGATTTAAAAACTCTTTCAATGGCTCAGATGAATATGATATTTCTCCAAAACCATTATACACTAATCATAATTTTGAGAGGGTGAAAAACATTTATGTGACATTCATAAAGTCAAATAAATATTATAATGATACAAATATAAGGAAGAAATGGTCAATATTGTTTCACCCACTATATTAGAGATATCATGTTGTGAAACAGAACATTGATGTCATGCATGTAGAGAAAAAATTCAATGATTTTTTTGGAACATTGTTATATATTAAAGGAATGAATAAATATGGGTTGAATTCAGGAATGGATTTACTCTCAATGGGATTTTTTTGGAGTTGGCTCCCACTCCAGATGGAAGGAGAACATTCCTACCTCTAACTTTTCATACGATATCCAAGAGAGAGAAAACTAGATTTTTTCAATGTATTAATGATATCAAATTTCAACATGGTTATTATTAAAACATAATAAAAATGTGTCTATAAGGTATTTTAAGTTGATAGCTATGAAATCTCATGACTCTCACATCACGATGCAACAACTCCTACCGGTTCCATTGCCTAGAATATTTCCCACCCATTTCAGAATGACTATCATAAAGGTGTGTTATTTTTCAAAAATAAATTTTCTATTAGGTTATTGATTTGAATTGTTTGAAAAAAATTAGAATGTAGTTGTTTATATAATTTTTCAATTAGAAATGTATTTTACTCCACACATTTTTGATATCATAGTGCATTTAATGGTTCATTTAGTGAGAGAAATAATGCTTTATAGAACTGTATATCAATACTGGATGTATATTTTTGAATGTTATATGATGAAATTTAGGGGGTATGTTAAAAATCTATATTTACCCGAATTATCCAATGTTGAGAAGTATATTTTTTAGGAGGTTTCAGAGATTTTTACAAGAAATTTGTCTGATATAGAGCATTTTTGTTCGCCAACATCTCTCCAGGAATTAGTTATTTATGGGGGAAAGAGGATTTGTGGCTTGAAATTCATATCATTGATAGATGAATATATAATAAAGGTATATTAGTACATCTTGAATAAAATAGATATTGCTCAACCATATACAATATTTCATATTAATGGGTTGAAACAATGTTATCCAAATAAGAAAGATATGTGGATTTTGAATGAGCATAACAGAAAAATACACGGTTTAAAGAGACCATGTAGCAAGAAACATTAGAAATATTAATATGGTTAGTGAGTATTCCAAGGTTAAATTTGAAAACAATGTCCGAGTACGAAATTAATGGCTATACTATTCATACGAAAGTTGAGGACGAAAAAGTGTTGTTAAGAATAGTAATGCGTCAGTGTTCATATAAGAAATGATTCCTCAAGTACCAATTTGAAACCCACCATCTCTACATAAACCACATATTATAGATTCAATGAAGAAATATTGTAGGTTTATTATATTAAATTTAGAGTGTAAATGATTTATCGATAACAATAATGCCAGAAAAGATGAATTTGGAATGACACTAGTTAATCTGAAAAAGTTGGAATACAAAAATGATACTTTTATCATAGAAACACATGAAAATAAAAATTTCAATGTTCTTTATCAATATGATATGTAGTGGGATATTTTTTCACAAGAAAAAAATATTATGTTGGTGATTATAAACTTGATGAAGTAACTGATTTATGATAGATAACTAAATCCATAAAACATTTAACAAATAAAATTGATTAACACATGAAAGGCATTGGTTGTTCTATATGGAAGGATCATGATGATGGAATTTGGGAAAAAAATATTTTGTAAATTCTTGATATTAAAGGTAACATATGTTTAGTTATGTTTTTTTAAATTTTATATGTTGGATATTTTAATTTGATTTTATTTATTAAAACACATATTATAACTAATAAATAATTTTTTTTATTTATATTAGTTTAGTTTTTTAAGGTTTTTTATGTTTACCCTTGTGTAACTTATCTATTTTTTTAATTTTTTTGAAGAAAATAATATTCTAAATTAAAAATGGAAAAATAATAAAAAATTTATAAGAGTATATTATAAAATAATTATTTTTAACGTAAAGATTATTTATCATGTTGGTGAATTTTTACTGTTTCATTTCATATATAATTAATACTGTGTAGTTTTCATTCACTTATGTCATTTCATCCCTCTTTAATATTGTTAGAATACTAGTTAAGAACAAAAAAATTTGAAAGATTATGTTACATTTAGTTTTCTTTTATTTTTATTTGTTAGTTGTTAATTTTTTATTTACATTTGAACGTAATTGTTAGATTTGTATATTATTGTACTAATTGATGTTTCTTTGATTCTTAGGATAATAACATATCAATACATTGACCGATAAAATATTTCTAGATATGATCATATTCATACCTATGGGGAGTAACTTGCACATGTTCCTATTGATGACCCTCCTCATCAATATTTACATGAGACATCTATATCCATAAGGTAAAAAAGAGTTCAAGGGTTGGTAAACATGGCACCACATGTTCAAAAAAATTATCTATTACCCATATCTAGGAATAGAGTATAAAAAAATTGATTACAATGATATTAAAAGAGGTCTAAATTCAAAAAAATTGAAGAATTTTTTATCAGTACATGCTAAAAGAAATGTTATTATTTTGTATGATGATTTGAGAAATGTTGAAAAATAAAAATTATCACTATTGTGGGAGACCACTTTGTTATGTTTTTTTGTTATAATTTTACATTTCATGAATTTTTTATAGTAATATCTATTTTTCCCATTCTTATCAGATGACATATGATGTACCTAACACTAGAGGATTTAGGAGGTAATATTTATCATTATTTTATTGGAGATTAAGGGATTTAAAATAATCCCTCACATCATAGTTTTTTTTGGGAATATACTGCATGGAAACCTTGTTATATATATATATATCCATTTATAGATGAAGATTAATGGAATCAATTTTTTCAATGTAAAACACAAGAATAGTTGTTTTTAAGTGTAATGTTACATTTTTTTATGATTTTGTAAATTAATGAACATGTTAATTATTTCATTATTATCAGTTATTAATTTATACAAATCAAGGAGATATCATCAAGATATTTAAGATATAAACTTATACCTTCGTATATTTTTTCAAGGATGGGGTATGTTGTTGGAAGAATACATGTTAGAATAAAAAATGGAAAGGCTGAGAGATGATTCATTAAGATTTGTAGGCGCCCTCCTTCATAAGACATGAAAAATGGAAGAGGGATCAGATGAGAAAAAAAAGAAAAATATCTTATTAAAGAGTCATTATTTGCAGCTGATAAGAATGTAAGATTTTTATTTACATGTTGATATTAAATCAATGCTTTATATATTATGATTCAATATAGAGTTTTTCAAATTTTCCATATAGGGTTATCTTGAGGAGAAGATAACACAAGGGGTCTTTATTACTAAGGGTATAAATGATATTTTAGATGCATCATTGGGAAATCCCAATCACCTCGGTTAGGTACGAGGATATTGGATAGGTGTATTAGTAAAAAATATTTTCCACATTCTGAAGCTTAAACAAAGGATCATGTTTATAAAACCAGATATAATCCATGGAGGTCGATGTTTAGGATATTCAGGTGATGATAGGGGGTAGGATCTGAGCTTTGGTACATGTGATGTTTATAGACATGCAAGGACAGTTTTAGCCTACTGATCTGACTCCTTATCCTTCTCTAGAGAATTCCACCCATACTCATTATCCTACTCCCACATCTATATTTATAGACCCCATTCTTTCTAATCTTACCCCAACACCCCATCCTCTACAACATCCATGTTAATGTGAGTTATATATTGATAATCTTCATCATATTTTTACATATAGGATTATATATTATATCAGTGATACCATTCATCATCACCATATTAATATAGGGAATCATAGGGTCACTGTATAAGATATAATAGATAGATATGAAAAAATACCATTTCTTACAGATGAGGTGGTTACCATTAGAAAATTATTAGTCCTTTATTATTTTTTCCATGTAGACTACTTTGAAAAATTACCATAGAAGTATGTACATGTGTTATATTTTATTTCATTTTTTAGTAATTTATTTCTTTTTTGAAAGATTTTATATTTCACTAATATTTTATAAGAATATTTTAGGGTAAATAAATTTTATATAGACAACAAATAATTCAATATTTCATGATTTCAGATACTAATTCAACTAGTCTAGAAATAGTTTTTAAAGAATAAAATTTGTTATTGGGAGTATATGAAAATCCAATAGATTTTGTTTGTTCAAGGCATGCAATGAATGTGGGGATTTTGAAAAATTATATCATGGAGCTCCTATATGGAGATCAATTGGGCATTAATATGATGAAAACTTTTTCCATATAAGTTGAATAAAAAAATCATTTAATTTATTGAAACATTATAAATATGTCTACATTATATTAGTTTTCTATATAAAATAGTTACAGTGAATGAAAAGACAAATGTATATGTTTTTATAGACCCATAGTTTATTTCTCATATCGATTTAACAATGACCGGTTCTCAAAGAATAGTTTATATAGGTAAATGATTTTACAATAATGACATCATTTGGTGCTGGATGTTTCCAAAACATGAGAGTAATGAAATGTTTTTACTCACAAAGTGTTATATACCACATACATATTAATAAATCATATTAAATTCTCTTTAATATCAGTATTCATTGGATGTTGGGTGTATTTTTTCCAAATGATAAGACATTATATTTGTTATACTCTATCTATAGTGAAGTGGGATAAAATTTTACGAATGTATTAAAAATTTAATCTTGGTTATTTTAATAATTTTTTGTATTACAATAATTAAAATTTATCATATTCATATTATTTTTAAATAGGGAATGTAATTTATTTATAGATACGACAAGAAAGAAGAGATCCCAGAACAAATTTGTAAAAGATAAGGTGAATTTTCATTTAGAATTATTAAAATTGTTAAATATTAATTAAAGATGTTATTTTTAATTAACAACTCTTTTAAATGGTTTCATAAACCAAAAACTAGAATTAAATGTGTATATAATGTTTTAAGATTAATATATGAAATAATTTGAGTTGGTACAGTTACAAAGTTTCATAAGGTTATCATTCTTTGTTAATATTTATTTTATATTTAAAATGATTTATTTAAAATTAAAGTTTAATTCTTTCTGTATTATTTTTTGTTTTTTATGACACATGGTAATATACTATATAGGTTTTGATACATTAAAAAATTTGAGGGGAAAATCATTAAATAGGTATGATTGATTTTTAGTTTATGTTAAAGTTCGAATGTATGTTCCTTTTTTTGCTGCTTCTTTTTAAGTTTCCTTTTCTACTATTATCTAGCTTATTCTATGGTGTAGGATGAATTAATGTACAATTTTTTTTACAAAATATAGTTTTTCACATCAATTATTGGATAGCAGATGTGAAAAATATAGCATAATTTTTTTTCCACATCAGTTATCCAATAATCGATGTGCAATACACTTTTTCACATAGATTACAGAATAACTGATGTGGAATACCAATTGAAGATATTATTTTATATCATTGGTTTTCGTTAATCTATGTGGAAATGTTATTTACTATGTCCCCTCTAATAATTTCGCTTAATAACCGAATTGAAAAGGAATAAAACCCTAATGTGAAAACTATTTATACACTGGTGTGGATATATTCCTAGAAGATTTACCAAGTGTTCATCTAAATTATGAAGTGATGTAATCTATAGAAGTCATACTATTATTACACCTATTTCAAGGAATCCATATAGAATGGACATGATTGAATTATAGGAATTGATGAAGAAACTCTAAGATAGTCTTAATATGAAATATATTGTACAAGTGAATCAACTTCGGGGAATGTATTCTTTTTGTTAAGATAAATATAGATTAATGTGAAATTTCATTTATATTCATGAACTTAAAAATATCATGATCATGAATAAGTACCCTTTTCTCTTTATTGATTTTTTTATCAATTATAAGGTTCTCAATATTTCTCCATGATTGATCATCAATATAGAGACTATAAATTGCGGGTTAAAAGATAATACATTCCCAAGATATCCTTCCATTCAAGGTATTGACATTATGAATTTATATTTACTTCATTTTTCTTACAAATTCTCCTATTATAATTATGAATTTAATGTATATATTATTTTTATCTTAAATTAATCATTTTTTATAAACATTATATATTATATTATAATATATTTCATTGAAAATTAATATTATGAATACCACATGGGTATTGTACTAAATACCCCAATGAAGGATATGCTTTATGGAAAAATTAAAAATTCGGAATTTTGTAATAAAAATGTTCATTTCTAAGAAATATAATCTCAAACAAGGCCATATCTGTGGATACACAAAAGAGAGAATTTATTTGAAAATAACCCATACTATCCACTGTGAATGAGATCCATAGTTTTCATAGATTTGATGGATATTTTCAATTATTATTGATTTATGTCTCATGACTATATATTAAACTCTATTTATTATCTTAAAAGGGATTTGTCTTCCTTTGGATTGATAAATGTGAAGAAAATTCCATGTAAATAAGGAAAAGGTTTGTCAGAGCACCTATGCTGACTCCACCCCATAGAGAAGAAGGGATTTTGATTTATAAAATTAATCAATGTATGGTTTGGAATGTTTTCATATTTATAATTAAATATTTATAGTTTATAGCTCGTGAAAATTATTGGTTCAGGGGAAAAATACCCCAAATCAGGATTTGTATTTAACAGTGGTAGACTTTTCATGGAATATATAGAAGCATTATATTTATGTAGAAAGGTGTGACATATTTAATTATAAACTTTTAAATTATATATTCACCTTGAAATATTTGAATATTTCCCATCGAATATGTTTGAAGTTTATTAATTATTATGACTGCTCAATAAAATATTATCCCAGGAAAGCAAAGAAAGTGGTTGGGGCTTTGAGTCCAAAGTATTGGGATAGATTATATATGACAATGACCACAAAATATTATATATATAACGATATGAAAAGGATTTACCATGAAATGTTAAAGGATTGGTAGAGATAAACTATTTAGTAAATGATTGTTCAACCATATATTCATATGAATATTTTAGTGACATAAAAGATGATATAGATCTGAAAAAGCTAGTGAGAAATGTTCCTAAGTTCCATGGGAGTGAAACATTTGATTTGAATAAGGACCATGCACTAAGTAATCCTTGAGATGAAAAATCAAATAATATTCTTTGAGGATGGCATATAGAGTTTGAGAATACACAAAGAAGGGTTCCAATCCACTAATCTCCATGATTTTGGCTAATCAAAGATGTTCTATAATGGTATGAGGAGTAAGGAATTTTATAATAATGAATAAGGGGTTACTCCAAGAGGGATACCCAAAAAAGTGAATGTGGACCTTAAAGGATGAGTTTCATGGTGAATATAGCCTCATAATGATTTTATATGGGGGTTTACACATTGGGGTGTCCCTTTCTAGTATTTTATGGCTACTTTATTGGAGAATAAATCCATCATTGTACCTAGAAAGGATACTTCAGCGCCTTCTCGATGGGGATCCACATTATCTTTGGAATCGATTA
Source organism: Viscum album (assembly GCA_963277665.1). Taxonomy (NCBI): domain Eukaryota; kingdom Viridiplantae; phylum Streptophyta; class Magnoliopsida; order Santalales; family Viscaceae; genus Viscum; species Viscum album. Next base: position 916,505,032 of record OY728130.1, on the reverse strand, counting down.
TTACTCTTTACCTAAAGGTTTTACCTATCTAGGATTTCAATTCTTGGACCACCTATTATTAAGGGAATCTACAATCAAAGGGGTTCATGATGGAGTGCATTCCATTATTATAATCATATAATGGTTTTATGGGATGTTTGGGCTTGGTATTTTTTAGGCTTTGACCCTATAGAAAAGGATCCACAATGGTATTTATGATTATCATATCCTGAAGAGGAAACCATAAAGTAGGATCCCCTATAAAGTGAGATGTTTTTGATCTCAACCATATGGGGTAACCTCACGTTGTAGAGGCTCCAACCTCATGATATGGATACCACGATTTCGCCTCTGGGGATGAACATGATAGATAGATATTGTGAGGTTGTATTAATGGATAACATTATGGAATACATGTCCTAATATCACATTAGGTGATGAACATTAAATATAGATACTGTGAGGTCACCTTAAAGGCTGAACTTGCAAGCTCTCTCCCATGAGGACGCTTCAAGAGAAGATCACATGAGACAACTACCAAGTGGTCACCTCAAATGATGACCCTATGAGATGGAAATTGTGAGGTTACCTTGAGGTATGGACACAAGAGATGGATTATATGATGATATCTGACATCTTTGGATAGATATTTCAGGTTATCCTCAAGGGCTTACTTCATGTGATGTCTACCACATGGTCGAATCAAACGATAACATTATTGATGGGATATCTCGTGTTCTTTTCCATATTTACGACATGTGTTTCCTTATATTGAACTACTAATTTCTTAGTGGAAGAATGCTTTCCAAAATTATAAATAAACTAATTATTTATGAATATTCTCCCTTCTATATCAAATATTATATCATTTATTTTTGGATGGAGTGAGGTGTTTATAATCCTCCTTGATTCATTGTATTCCTAATGTAATTGAGAACTTGGAGGTGCCATTGGGAAATTCAAGAATGATGAATGAAATCCATTGAATGGCCTTATGAAGAGTTAAAAAAGGAAACCCCAATGTCACATAGTTATGTCAAATAGGGAGGTGAGAGGCCTCATAGATCACTATTAAAATATTCTGTAATGAAATGTAGTCGAACAATGATATAGTCAAACAAACCGCATGGATAATCTTTAAAGGATTATTTGACAATATGTGGCTGAACCAGATTATGGGAGAATGGACCACTTGGAAAAAATACATATTTGAAACATGTGATTGATCAATTTAAGAGTTTAATATCATCAACTTATAGGAACTTGGGTCACCCTAGAATACTATTTGATAGTAGAAAATATCCTCTATATATTCTCTTTACCTAATATTTCATTTAATTCTTCAGTGTTTTTAAATTTTGTGGGATCCAATAGGCTATATCCACTAGTGACATCATATACTAGCATTCCATTTCATATGATCACTTTTTATAAAACAATTAATAACTAGATGACATGCTATATGTAAATTTCAAATATCTATATATACGTTCTAAATTAATTCAGTATAGATTAACCAATCCGGTCGATATATCACATTTCATTCACCATTATATATCAGCACATCACACATGCATCTCCTGATAGATAAGTAATTCATCTATACTATCTTGGTACAATTTTACACATACTTAGTTTATCTTATTTGAGGGATAATATGTTTTAATTTTAATTTGAAAATAAAAATCCATCCTCACTTAAGAATTATTAGAAAACATGATCATTATTATACCTCGCCACCCCTGAATTAGATATTCCTAAATGATTACATAAGAAATGTATCAATGTATGAAGGTTGTCATTATAGATATATCTCTAACCTTAGAAGTTTTGGAAAACACATATAAAAAATTCTCCACTGTTATAACAAATACATGGAGTATGGCACTCCGTCCAATATATATTTAATATTTTATGAAATGAAAAAAACCCATTTTATGCCTTGTGAGTATATTATGTATCTCGATAAAATAATATTACTCATGTTGGCCTTATTATGTCATTAAAAACTATAATAGTCTATAATGAACAATGATTAGGGATAAACCAATGTAATACTTTAAGATGCCAATTATCATTTCAGATTATGGTATATACAAATGAATCTAACCTGAATGACATATAAAGTGAATATTTAATTTTCTATATATTGATAACTTTTTTATTATTAAAATCCTTTATAAATTCCAAACAAAAGAATATATTGGAACCTGACTAATATGTCACGTAAGATAGACTACCAGATCATCCTTCTGTTAGTTTCAATTTTAGGGGTTTTTTACACATTACATATCTATATAATTCTCACCACATCACTATATACCCAACAGACAAAATCATCTAAAAAATCTTTAATGTAAAATATATTTCAATTAAAATATTAGGAATAATGGTGGGACTATGATACATAATCCTATTGTTCATCCCCTTGGATATATCAAAAAACACAAACATTACAATAAAAAAATGTTATGGTATTAATAACATCTAGTGCCTATATATAATTCTTTCTATATTTATAATCATCATTCATGGAACCTTTTAAAAGAAACATTTAGTAAATATCATTTGGTATCAAATGTAACTATTTATATTAATAATTTGTTAACACAACCTAAGCCTTTTTTTTATTTTCACTAACATTCAATTTTACTATAATAATATTTCTTTTGTATACTTTAAAAATAATATAGTCCAAACATACTCCCACTGGACTCTTATAAACTATATGATGGTTATAGGGAACATCGGGAGTGGCCAAATATTTTCCAACAATATTTTTGATCAATTTAATCCGATTTCATCTTTAGAAATTGAGAGACAAAAAAAAATATTCTAAGAGAGTATATTTTAATATATAATATATTATTAATTTATATATAATATTTACCTCATGTTGATAATCATTTCATTTTTGTTGTTATTTTCTTCTAGATATATTTATTTGTTATTTTTTTGATAATGAATCTAAAAAATAATTCATCCAATGTTATCAACATGTTCTCCCTACACCATGGAAAATCAATGATTGGATTCTAGTTTCTTATTTTGAGGTTACAATAATCATAAATCATTCATCGTTAATCATAACTAGAATTAATTTTGGTTTTAAATTATTCTAATAGTTCTCTCAGTCTTGAAATGGGAGAGGAGGCTCATCATCTCTCATTTTTAAGGAATTATTGAGAGAATTAAATTTAGTATTGATAGAAATATTTAAAGATAAATATTGTGTAAAATAAATATCTCAACTCTAGAACTTATATATGTTGGGTTTTATACTTAGGCTTAAATAAATAGAAATTTCCCAAAATCCCCTAACTAATTTCAATTTTTTAAGAAATACCAAAATCAAATAATAATAATAATAATAATAATAATATTATTATTATTATATGACATGATGTTATTTATCTAATAGATATTTAACTATAATTTATTATATATATAATTCATTATTATTTTAAATGATATTAAAGAAAATATTAATTCCGTTAGGCTTCAAACTAGTACCTTAAATCTTCCTTGACATTTATCAATCCTTGAATAAAAAAAATTTATTTAAATAAATTGATAACATACTATTATTCATTCAATAGAAAAATTGATAATATACTCAGTAACAGGTAAATAAATATTCATTTGGTATTCACGTTGTATATGTTTCAAATTGAAATAAATTGTGATTGAGTATTTCTAGTCAGTTTAACTTGAATTATTATTATTCCATTGACTAGAGAGTGATATTTATTCTAAATTAAATCAAAATAGAATTTTACTATGATTATAGATACACTATCTATGTGACCCTCTAGGTCTCTTTCATAGTGGAATTAGATGAGTTGTCCTAAAGTACAATATTATTGTCTCATAACAGGTCATGGAATCCTTACAAAGAAGTCAAATTACAAATGACAATAACAACATAAAAACTCATATTTTGTAATATAATCTCATTGTATCTATGTTGTTAGCATCAATTAGTATAAGAAAAACATTGAGGGGGGGAATCAGTGTTGGTAATTTTTTTTACAATTTTAATATAATACCATTATTAACCTCTACACTTATCTGGGGAATGGATCCCACAATCATCATGATACATAAATTATATATGCAAGAATTTGATATGTGTAGGAATGAACAAAAAATAATATGTTTTGTTGATGAGGATTTCCTATGAGATGGATGATAATGTCTCAAGTGTATGGTGGTTATTACCCCAGGTATACGCATCTCCTGTGATATTATCACAAAAATATCAATAAATATAATAACCTTAGACATGATTTCATGGAACCAACCAGATAAAATGAAATAACCAAATTTCAAGTCTCTACTTGAAAATATAGATATGAGATTATTCTTAAAACTATAAGAATCACAATGGTTGTATCAAACTCTTTTAGAAATTATAATATAATTGTATCATGGTACGGTCATCAAACTCTTTTATCATGAAGCATAATTTATAAAACATAAGGCTGACATCTTTCTCCTTCCTATTCAACACACATAAACAGGATCACTCTCAAAGCATTTGATCTACTTCATGTTATCAACTTAAAGAGAATTTTAACTAGTAGAAGCTTTGTAAATTCTTGTATCGATCAAACACGGTATCATTTTCTATTATTCTATTATCTACCAATAAAAGTGTTTCTTCTGATGACTATATTTTCAAACCACATTCCTCCTTCTTCTCCATATTTTCTAATTAACACCATATGTGAATATTTTCTTATTCAAATATAGAAATATTATTTTATTTTTTGTAGTGTATCTCCATTATAATTATCATCATAAGTCCATTCAAACATTTAACTTAAAACATCATAGGGATTGTAGATAATTTTTCTACTGATATTATTTAATTATCCCAAAATATAAAATATATATCATCCACAGAACACATGAAATATTAATATTGAATATATGGAGTTACATATTACTGTGTAAATATATCTTACATTAGGATTATCATTATGAAATCATTGAATTGTCATATTATTCATGGTTTGATGGTCTTCTCACATAATAGATCCACCAAAAATTCATTCTTTATTCTAATATTTCTTTACAGATAAATAATATCCATGTAAAGGTAACTAATTTTTTTTAATACACCCTTAATTACTAACTAACATATATTAGAACAATATTATATAAATAATCATGATATTTTGGATCATTTAAATGAAACACAATATAATCAGAATTGTAAGGACCCGACCTTACACATTATGAATTCGGGTGACTTTAAATAGTAATTCAATTTCTTTAATTACCAAATATGTTTTATATTCAAATTTATCAAGAGTTTAGTTATAACTCTTATATAACAACCCCATATATTATAATGTACAAACTATTATTAAATATCGATTTTCACATAAAATAATAATTTTAAAAAGAAAAAAGTTTTATTTTCATGGCATATCTTCCCAATTCTCATCATTACCACATCCATGTCTGTTATCATCTAGTGAAAAAAGATTAAAACATTATATTAATAAAAAAACTCAATAAGGGACAAAAAATGAAAGGAAATGTAAATCTATGGTTACATTTAATAATTCCCATTTATCGAATTAAACATTGGGATGAATGTCAAAAAAATTTATCCAAGTAAACACCTTATATTCACAAATATTATCAAAAAAACATTTCATAATAAATATTAAATTCCAAACAATTCGCATAATATTTTATTTACATTCATGAATAACTCATAAAATCTTTTCCCCAAAGTTATTCTTTCCCCCCTTAAAAGTAACAAATAATTTTCATTAATCATATGATAATTATCATACCTTGAGAAATCATAAAATTTACATAAAAACATATAAATAAATTTGATAAAATATGTAGGTAAATTGGGATATCATTAACATTTCACTCTTACAAATCACTCTAATAAATTATGTAACTATATGTCAATTTCGTTACCTAGTGCATTGGGGGGATAACATGGACCGACACATCCTTGGTTTATAATGGAATCACTAGACCATGGATAATACTATGACCACCCATTCATGGTTTATAATACAATCACCTATTTCCATATATAATTTCCAAGAATTGTAAGATAATCATAAAACATGGAAAGTTTCATTTTCGTTATTACAATAATAATGATATTCTTTATGCCCCTAAGTAAAAAAAGTCAATATATTGAAATATCCATTCTATTTAATCCCATTTTTTAAAATAATAAAAACAAAGGAAAATATTATTTTTAATTAGATAAAATTTAAAAATATTTTTATGGAATAAAATTATCAAATATATGGTTATGGTGCTGGGAAGATTAATTTTCTTCATATATGTTAAAAGAGAATCTTCCTTTGGTCATTGGTAATGATATTCAAAACATCCTGTAAAAGGGTTCATTTGGAAGACCTTTAAAAAAATTAAAAAATAGACATAAAATTTCCATTATAATTATATTATTTATTTAATAAATCATTCATAAAGTAATTTTTAACTTATATACATGGAAGAAAAAGAGTTTTAAGTGAATCATTAAAAGACAATTTTTTTAAAAAAAATTCCCTTACCATGAGTCTGACTCTTCACATATGTTATTTATCTTCCTAAATAATTAATTAATGATAATTATAAACTTAATTTAGAACATTTTAAAGTGTATTATTCCATTTACCACTTTATAATTAATTACTTAATTAATTAATTTCATGTCGCATGTTTTGATGATATTCTGCTCAAGTGTCCAAAATAAATTTGGTAAATTAAATACGGTAAAGTGGTCATTATTCCATAATCTACCAAATAATAATCATGAAATAACTATAATATTTATTTATTATTTATTATTTTAAAACCAATCAAGGTATAGGGTTAATAAAAATAAATTATTTTACCATTATGGAGAGGGTAAGTCATGCGTATGCATGAGTAACATTTTCGTTATTCAATGATTATTCTGAAAATTAAATAATTATTATTTTCTCTCTCAGAAATCATACATATATCTTAAATATAATTTTTTTTAATTTAATATACATATATATATATCATTAATGAGATGTTGTAAAGAAAAGTGAATCACTTTTCTTTGTGGAGGTGATAGTCCACACTTATGTGCGAACGAAGTTATCATTTTTAAATGAAATAAAATTTAGTAAATTAAATGATATATTATATTTTAATAAATATAAATTACTTATTAATATAACATAAAAAATTATATATTTCATTATTTCCATTTTTAAAGATATGATTATGGAAAAATAATTACATCGGTTATTGATACAGTAGTCCCCTGTTCACATGAACGATGGAATCAATTTCCATTTGATGGATGTTGGTGATGGATAATAGTTATAACATTAGAAAAATAAAATATACATATATTTAATATATATTTTTTAATTCATTATGTCCGAATAATATTTTAAGTATTTATAAAAGATAAAAAATGAAAACACTTGATTAAAAACTATATGTCTTCATCAGACAACTTTATTTGCGTTATAGTTGAAGACATTGATGATTGTTATTATATCCTAAATGAGTTTTCTATGATGTTAATATGAATGTAAGGAAAGTATTAAAATATTTATTTGTTTAATAAAAAGGCATTTGAAGTGTGTAGAAATGATATGAAGATTTTTCCTTTTATAAAATAGGGGAGGGAACTATTGAAATTTCTGAAAATATTAAATTAATATAATATATTTTAGTGTTAAAATGGTACTAGATTTATAATATTGAAATATAAAATTATTATGAGTTTTAATACCATAAAAAAATAATGTTTTTATACATTTGGTTCACATCATTACCGTTATGTTTTTGTATTAACCCTTTATTAAGAATTTTGACAATTATATTTATATCAATGATTATTTCACTTAATGGATTAACATAGTCACTATAAAAGTATAAGAGTACCATAAATGGGAAATGGTTGATTTAATAAACTAAATCCCATTCAATTGGTTGAATATATGATTTTTTTAATTTTAAATCATATAATAATTTTTTTTAATAAAATATAATTAATGTGAAATTTTGAAATATTCATTAAATTTTAGTTCTCAAACTTGAATACAAAAATGGATTTCGAATATAGTTCATAAAATCCTCCCAAATATTTAATATTTATTTATTAATCTAAAAATAAAAAAATATATCAAATAATATTTTGTTTAGAGTATTAAAATTCAATTTATTTATTATTATACTACTTTCACAAGAGTTGTGTCAATGTTCCATACGAAGTTAAGTAAATGATATCATCAATAAAAATTAAAAATAAATAATAATGTTGAAAAAATTATATATTAAAATAGTATTTCTAATAAATCATGTCTTCTATTTATTCTAGTGATAAAAATTTTGAAAATAATAAATCATAGAATTACATTTTTAATATTTTCTTTTTATAAATTAATATATAGGGTCAAATGAAACAAAATGGCTATATATTTATCTTTTGATGATTATGGATGAAATATTATCATCAAATAAAATTAAGGCATGTTTTGGTGTTATTATTTAGTGTTTATCATTATATTTGTTACATTAATAACAAGATTCGCCCATTATTATGGTAACAAAAATTACTAAAGTTATTATTCATAATGGAAAAAAATAAAAGAGTCCTACAAAATAAATTTTAACCCCCCCAAATATATATTTCTAATAAGTAATATATTTTTTAATATTCAAAAAAATGTAAAATTTTAATTTAAAATAAATCCAACTAAATACGATGAAAACCAATTTTTAAGAAAAAAATCTATTCTCATGTATGATAAGTTTTTATACAAAATTAAGGTATAAAATTAATTTCTTAAACATAATTAAACTATTTCAATTCAAGATTAACTAATTAAATTTTAAAATTAATCCAAAATATTATTTTAATTTTCTGAATATTTAAAAATAAAATATAATTTTATATAAAAATTAGTATTTATCACTATTCACTAATAAAAATCTTGTCAAAAAAATTATTAAATTCACATCCTAAGATAAATTTTTAATTTTGATTTAAATAATTTTCTTCATTTTATCAAAAAAAATTTATATAATCATTATAAATTAATTTAAATAATTTATCAGAAAAGGAATAATAATCAATTTTGAAAAAAAAATTATTTTTGAGGCATATAATGGATTTAATAAAATTTTAGTGCTTATTTACTAATAATTATTCAATAAATTTATCTATTGTATGAATATTTATTTATTTCATAGTGTATTTAATTTTATGTATACCCTCCAATTTAATAGTTATGTGACAATGGTCATATAATAGTATTTCATGGATTGTTTAAGATCAATGTTTTCTGTCTTGTATTCTATTAAACAATGTATTTTTTTAAGGTTTTAGGATATTTCATTATACCACATTTAATAATTTTTCACACTTTCAATTTAAACATTTCCCTAGTAATTAAGTGAATAAAATTTTAAAATCACTTTTTGAAACCCATATCCTAAAAATGATTAACAAATCAACCTCATAAAAATATAGAAAGGGAATATGATGGAGATATGAAAAAAATTAAAAAAAAGTTTAAAAATATGATAAAATGTATGGGAATTGAATTTATGGACATGGAATAGAAAACAATCCACCAATTATAGATATATATTGATAGAGAACATGGTCAAGATAAATTTAATGAACATAAAATCATAAATCTATGATGAATGAAGATACCATTGATTCACTAAAAATGAATGTTATTGGATAATATTTTTGTTTCAAGATTATTTTAAAAGAATTTTTTAATTTATTTATATATATACTATGATCATTGGGAAATATAATTACTAGATATGTATAATTTCATCCTTTTTTTAGTTTACACCACAATCTCATCTTTTTCTCCAAATGATGAGTGTTGAGGATAGATTTTTTATCCCTGAAGAACTAAACTAAAATTCCATAAAATTATATATTTCCACAAATGTATAATAGGATATTCTTTCTATATTTATACATTTTCTAAAACCAAAAAATTTATCCTGAGGCATTATAGTTCCCAAAATCAGTAAACGTTCATATGAATTGATAATACATTAATATTCAAAATTCTACCGTGACACACGAAGTTCAAACCATATAATTCTATAAATAACTATCCTTAGAATTAATAAAAAATATTCGTGGATATGATTTAAAGATAACTACTACATTGATTTGATCATATATTCTTCTTGTATTTGTCTCTAAATCACATAAATCACTCTTAAAGTACCATATAAAAAATGTATATGATATAGTCATATAATCTACAAGATATGATAATAATTTCTATAAACTATATAAATCGCCATAAAATCACATTAAAATAATATATTAAATCATTAATCCTAAAATAAACTTCAATAATATCATGTTTACCATAATCATATAAGTTTTCCTAATAGTGAATTTCCTAAAAAATAACATTAATTACCTAACGTCTAAGTATATTTTTAATCCCATGGTTATCAAAATGACAAAACAAATGTTTCCAATGTAAACATAATAAATATATTTCAAATAATATATTTAGAAAAAATATGAAACTAAATAAGACATCATGTAGGATAGTGAAAGGCTCTACACCCATATCACCCTTTGATTGTGGGTTCAAGGCTCCAAGCCATGTTGAATGCGACGGGTTGTCACACGGCCTATGGAATGTCATTATATTAAAACTATATTGATATAATTATTATATAATTCCTAAAAATATGATGTAAATCCTAAAAAATAACCATAATAATTAAAGATAAAATAAACCCTCATGGTTATCAATATATTTAAACTTATTTAAAAAAATTAAAAGATAATTCTTTTTCAAGTAACCTTGTCATGTTAAACATCAAAGTCACATATACTTCAAACATATATGAAAAATAAATAATTGTATCCCAAATTACTACAACAACATAAAACATCAAATGAGTATTAATAATTCTAAACATATTCTCATCCTTAAATCTTTAACAACATCATAACACTTGAATCCCTATATATATAGATACCTAGATAATTAAATGTTCTTCATATTCCATTTACCTTGTTTTTCCATATCATTTGTTAATAATAGCTTCATAAAAACAAAAATATAAATCATTTCCTATGATACAATAATATCAAAACATAAGCCAAGATAAATCATATACATTTCATATGTCATTATTAGTTTCTACATCTTCAATTATAAAGTAATTTTTCATTGTGAAGAATTTTTAGTATAGTACTATAGAACCATATCTTGAGTTTCCCCATTGGATAAAAATTTTCATTATACCCATAACCCTCGCATTTAAAACATTCAGATGATTCCATTGGAATAACATTAGTCCTTTTCACAACATTAATTGAACACTCCCTTTTCCCTTAAAATATTTTTTCATTATTCCATCATTTACAACATACAATACATTTACCATTACATTAATACATTCCCCAAGTTTATTATTCCCACATTATTAACACATGTAATATTGAATCTTTTTACAATTATGATCCTTATCTCCTTAAAATCCATAGAACTACATTTTAATCTTATTTTGGGTGTTAGAAAACTAACCAATTTTCATGTTTTCAATCATAAATATTTATTAGTGGTTATGAATAACCACTTTAGGTTACATTATAGGCCATATTCCATTTAGTATCTCATTTCACCGACCACCACATTACACTTCACATACATTGTTAATTTTTTTCCTTCTAGTTCCATCCATTTAGTAAAAAAATAAACTGTTAGTGTATAGATATCTCCCATAATAACCCATATTATGAGGAGGTTAAATTATAATAAATTCTCAACGATACCATTTTCTATTCAAATTCACATATTTATCCAAAATAATAATAATTTTCCATAAAATACTAATATTTGTTATTATGGAGGGCTTTTAACAAATAATCAAATAATTTCGAAGCATATAAAATTACTTAGATACTTTCTCATATACCAATTTTAAAGAACCTTAAATTCCCAAATATCATTTTGGATTAAAGGTTTAGAGATTAACATCATAAAACATATAAAACAAACCTATATATTAGAATGGTTAACCTTCTGTTCATTATACAAATTTAATATAAAAAAACATTTTAAAACAAACATGTTTAATTTTCATGGAAATATTTAAATTTTTTAATCACGACCTATTTATTATCACTATTACTATTTTAAAAAATATTTCAAAATGTGTGATGAGAACAAAAATATTTGGTAGTGACAAAAAAATAAATAAATAAATCAATACTCCATGAATACCTATTAAACATTCCCTTTTTTAAAAAAAAAGTTGGGATTAATTTTTTTTAATAACCCATGAAATAACCTTCTCTGCCAAAATATTTTCATATAATATTTCATATGAAACCTTAATAATAAAAATTAATCTCATAAAGGATTATTTATAGTCACAAAATCTCAAAAAAATGTTTTCTCAACGTAACACATTTCACTTTTAAAAAGTATGATATACTCTCTCTTAAAATGAAGATCATTATATTACATTGAGAAATCATAAGATTATTTCTAAAAACCCATATAAATCATAGATAAACTATATAGGACACTTGGGAAATCATTTTTATATAAATATTACAATCTCTCTTATAAATTGACTAACTATATATTTGAATTCTATTCCCAATGAATTGGATGGCTGTCATGGACCCACCGATCGTTGGTTTTTAATGAAGGTACCCATACTTGGTTAATAATGCTACCACCCAAAATGGTTTATAACAAAACCACCCAGCAAAATAAAATATTCCCAATAACCATATCATAATCATAAAACATAGAAACTTTAATTTTTAATTATACACATAAAAATATTTTTTCACCCCTAAAGAACAAAATTATAAATATTAAAATATCCATTCAATTTTAAATACTTTTTTAAATTACTCAAAAAAAAGGAAATATGGGTTTTTTATTAAAATAAAGCAATTTTTTTAATGAAATAAAATTATCAAATAATTCTTACATAATCGGGAAAATTCATTGTCGTCCTATACATTAAAATAGAACATTATTTTTTTGTAATGAAAATAAAAACATTTTTTGAAGATATTCCATTAAAATACCATTGAAAGAAATTAAATAAGAGAATTAAATCATCAGTTATAATTATTTATTTCTTTTTTAAAATATCCAAAAAACAATTTATAAAAATATGTACGTAGAAGAAAAATAGTATTTTGGGAAACATGAAAAATATGGGTTTAAAAAGAAGTCTCGTACCTTGACTCTAATTCATCGTGTATATTATTTATCTACTAGAATAGTATATTTTTTAATAATTAAATTTTTTAAGGATATTTTTCTATTTTATTATTCTTTTCACCTAGTTATAATCAACTAATTAATCAATTATGTTATTGGAAAATGTTTTGACAATATTCAAATCATGTGTCCAAAATCACTTCAATAGGTTAACTATAGAAAAAGAAGGCATTATTACATAATATATATAATAATAACAATCCGAAAATAATTATCAAATTTTTAGATCAATTATATTTTTAAAACCCATCAAGAATAATGGTTATGTAAATTAAACTATGTTCAAATCACGGTGATGGTACGACAAACATACGAATTTATAAAACATCCATTTTTCAATGACCATTATGGAAGGAAGGTAGGTATTATTTTATAATTTAATACTGATAATTAAATCATAAATTTAAAACTATTTATTTGAAAAATATTATATATATCATATATGTGATACAATAATGAAAATGAATTGCATTGCTTCATGTAGGTGGTGGTCCACACGTACACATGAACAACATTATCATTATTCAGTGAATGTAATGGTATGATATTAAATAATATGTTATATTTTTATAATGATAAATATTTAATTACTATCATATATAAACATTAATTCAATCCTTATAACAATAAATTAGATAAGGTGATGGAAAACGAATTATGTCGGTCCACAATGTGGTAGTCTATCGAACAAAAAAATGATGGATTCTATTCCCATTTTTTGGAAGTTGGAGATAAATATTGGATATTTAAGTGAAATAATAAAATATAATAATATGTAAAATAATTTTTTATTGCATTATGTTTGAATTATACTTGAATAATTTTTAAAGGAAACATAAAGAAAATTCATGAATAAAAACTATGCCTCATCTTTAGAAAACATCTTTATATTTACACATTATGACCACTATGTTTGGAATTATACACTTAATAATTTCTCATGGATTTTAATATGGAAATAATTAATGTATATAATGAGATATTTTCCAAACCAAATTGATTTTTATGTGTTAATAAATGAAAAGATGATTTTCCCATTTATTAGAGAGGATAGTAGAACTCATGGAATTTCCTAAAATATTAAAGTAATATAAATTAATTTTTTTTCCAACTAGATAAAAATTTATAATATTAATATTTAAGATGAGTGTAAATGGAAATAATCACTAAAAATAAAACATGGATAAAAAATTAAGGACAATTTTCCAAAATTGTTATGTTTTAACCCAACATTATGCTTCTTAACAATCATAGTGATATCAATTTTTATTATGCTTAAGGGGATAATATAGTTATTATAAAAGAAATAATTGGCCATAAATGTACCATATAGTACATCATCAACCTATTACACTAACTATTATGAATATAATACTTTTGAGGAATTTTAAATCAATAAATTAAATATTATTTATTAAAAATTCATTAATGCCAATTTTGGAGCTATTTCGTTAATTTGAATTTTAAAACTACAAGAAAATAATTGAATTATAATAATAAAAATAAACAAAAAAACCTCAATAATTTCATTTTTTAAATAAAAATCATAAAATATAAAAAACAATCAAATAATAATATTTTTAGAGTTCTAAAAATAATTTCATCAATTTTTTACGACTTCCACAAGAACCAGTTCTGTGTTGCACAAGCCTTTTATGGAATTCTTTCTTCACAAAAATTTATAAATAAATTACCCGCATGAAAAAAATCATTCATATTTAAAATTAATACTTATATATTTAAATATATTCTATTTGAACCTATTCAAAAAATTAAAAGTTTTTAAATAAAGGGAATGAAATTTGTTTCTTTTAATTATAGAAAATAATATATAAGGTCAAGATATTTGTAAACGGGTAGATAAAAGCCCATATATTTGACTATTGGGTGACTATTGATGATAAATAATCATAAAATAAATTTTATCCAATGGTCATGGTAATTAATTAATGCTTATAATTTTATTTTTTAACCTTAAAAACCCAATATACCATTTATAGTTGTAACAATAATTAATTAAGATACTATTAAAAATGTATAAAAATAAAATGGACCTATTTAAAAAAATTGGTAACCTGACTAAAAATAAGGAATCCATTTTTTCAATATTCAAAACACCTCTATTTATGAACATAATTTAATATTAAATTGGGAAATTATAACGAAAAATTATTTTTCCAAAAAAACTTCACTCTTCAAGAATAAAATGTTTTTATACTAAATTAAAGTTTAAAAATAATTTCAAAAAAATGCATTTTTATAAATCAAAATTTTCTAATTAATTTTTAATACTAGACCATAATATGATATTACTTTTGAAATAATCATAAAGAAAATTCATTTTCCCATAAAATTCTACATTTTCACCATTCATTGAAAATTTAATCTTTTCATAAAATTATTAATAATCGATCATAAGATAATTTTAAATGATTATTTAAAAAGTTAATTCATTTATATATAATAATAATTATATTTTTTTATCGATTAATTGTAAAATATTCTCCCAAAGAAACAATAATAATCATTTTTCATTTTTAATGTATTTTTGAGGGATGAAATAACTTAAATAAAAATTGGATTCTTATTTACTAATAAATAAATAATACATTTATATTTAGTAGGACCTTTATAAATATTTAATAAGTTGTTTTATCCTATTCATAACAACTAATTTAATAGCTAGGAATAACGATCATATAATAATATTTCATGTTTCGTTTAAGCATGATTTTGTGTATCTGGTAAGCCACTAAATGTAGTATTTCTTTTAAAATATCATATTATAAGATGAATCATATTTCCAAAATATCTTTCAAAATTATTTATCTCAAAATATTTTACTATGTGATAAATGCCTATATTCAAACCTTCTAATAATACGTTTTAATTTCATTTATTTTCTAAATTTTTAGGGACCTGATATATCTTATTCCTAGAAAAATTATTACACTAAAAAAACTCATCTAGTAAGAATAAAAAAATAATTCTTCTCAAATAAATTTCCTAAGATGTGTCTTAAAATTTATATGAATATTTCATTTTCTATTTTTATGGCCAATAAAGTAGTCTTACATAATGATTAATTAGTATTATGAATCACATAATAAGATATTTGTTTTCCTTGAATTATTGTAAAATATCCATGAAATTTTTTGAAATATCCACATTCTATAAAGTAGACTTACAAGTTATAAAAAAGATCTATATATTAGTAATTTTTTAATCATCAACACATAATATCCCTATTTCATCCATTACACACTGAACTTCTTACATTCTATTCATGTAACTCTAAATATCATTATAAACACTTAATTTATTTTTATAACTCTCAATCATCATAAATTAATACAATAATAATTTCAATATTTAATGCATCATATATATTTTCAATGAAATATTTCAATGGGTTTCTACTACCTTATCATCAATTCATTATTAATCATTAACAAAATATATACAATCAAGTAATAATAGCATTATATGAGAATACATTTAATGGAACAACTGGAATTCGTACCCACATTATAAAGATAAAATATCTAGCATTATAAAACTGAATGGAACTTTCCTAATTTTCATCAAATCTTCTAGAACAAATTCTATATATCTAATATCATATCACAACATCATTATGACAAATTTACCATTTAAATATTATTCACGTAATATAAATATTGGGACCAACTCAAAAACTTCATCATTATTTTACAATAGAATGATCTTATAATAATATCCAATAGAATCATCTCTTTTTCTTTATCATAGAACAATGGAAGGAACTAACTGTACAGATTCAAACTACGTCTCTAATATTCTATTCATCAACTTATCACCCAATGACATTTCTTTCCTTAGTTACATCACCTAAAGTTCTGATTATTAAACATGGAATCTTCATTATTACCCTAAGTTTCTCTTTTATAATAAAAAATGAAATAAAAAATATGTATTTCATTATGATTTAAAATAAGTACAATACATAAACAATGTTGGTCCAATAGTATCCTCATATTAATTTAGCTTTAATACAAACTCTAGAAAAAAATAAATACATCCTCTCCATTTCATCCTTCTATAAATAATTAAAAATAAATACAAATAAATTCATAGAGGATAAAATCAATTAAATTATAGAAATTTTCTATTTATAATCACACTCTAAATCTATATGAACAACAGTTGGTGTAAAAAACGAGGTATTATTCCAGGAAATAATGTTTTCTATTATATAATAAGAATTTAATAAAAACTAATATTAAGAAATTTGATAATATTTTCAATGGTAGTTCAAATATTAATAATAATTTGTTGTTGATAGATTCCAATTATTATAAACATTTTTATATAATATTTCAACTTGAATAACTTGACTCAATTCATAACATAGATTAAAAAATTAAAACATCAATAAGAGGCTTGTTCAGCTACAAAAATTATCCTTGAAACTTCTCTTAAATTATTGATTTTCATTCCATAAGTTATTTAAAATCCTCCCTCATAACACAAAACAAAATTCTATCACATTAAGGATGAGAGAATATGCATATATACCAAATTAATAAATTATTATAATATAATTTCAAGATATTTCATATTTGAATGAAATATTAGGTTCTAACAGTAACACAGTTTCTACCCTTAAACAGATTGCCTCGTGGTTCAGTTAATTAGGATAGATCTTTTTATATAAGGATATTATGAATATCAATTTTTGTATTCACATACAAGATAGTGAATTTGTTATTTTTCCCTTTTTTTTAAAAAATTATCAATTTTATTTATTACACTCCTATAAATGTACATAAACTTAAATAAATATTTACAATGTATAAAAATACTACAAAATAGAGAAGGAATTAAGTTAAAAATAACCCTTCCATCAATAACATCATCAGGTATGAGAGTTTCTTCTCAACTAAGGAACCCCCTTATTTTCTGATCTATGTTTGGTTTAAATCCTTGTGATTACTTTATTAATTTTCCAGTTATAGTTTTTTTATGTTTTGTAGATATTTTATAATTACTTTCGCAACATAATTATGTGGAATACTATTCTATTTAATTTTCACTAGGTAATATGCACCTCTTGGTTCTTGTTGTCTCTTCTTAATCATTTCTTCTCATCTAGAAATATGGTTCAGTAGTTCATTGAAAGATGTTTAGCTATTTTGCATCATCTAAAAATATCCTCACGAGATATATGGGTGTATTATTTAGACAATGTCTCATGAATTTTGTTTTTTCCTTAAATAGAAGTAATTATTTCCCTTTATCACATTTCATCACTTATACTTCTTCTATTTTTCATGAAATCTCAAATTGATTTGTAAAAATAATAACACATTATTTTGAAATATTATCATCTTCTTTAGATCATATACATGAACTCTCATGAATAATTTTCACTCAAACAACTTACATCTTCTTATATTGAATTATTCATATAATATTCTATATCTTTTCTCCATTAATACTGACACACTTGGCTTGTCTATAAAATTCCATGTTGTGTCCACTTATACCATAAAAGAAGCAACTAGTTTTTGTTGTATACTTCTTAGATTTATTAGGAATTATTTTTTCAAAATATATAATTGTATTTAATATTATTCATTTATACATAAATAATGAAATTATCACCTTTTTAATGTTCTAAATTACTGGGAATGTTTTAGTACCATGATTCCTCTTCTTTTTTTCTAGTCACGTTCATCATTCTCCATATTTAATGGTCTTATTTATTTTTTATTTTTTATACAATATTAGTTAATTTGAAGAATATTTCATAGTTATTTTGACAACTATTATTAAATATTTTTTAAAATTTATTGATAGTCTCAAGAATTATTTTGGTATAATTTATTTTATTCTATGTACTTTTAATCATATGAACCATTCTAGCCATTTATTTTAAATTTATATACACTTAAAATGTTAACATATTGTAGAAATAGTCCATATAATTTTACATATATATGGTATCTAACCAAATTATACCAAACATATATATTTATTCTTTTGGGGTGTAATATATAATGGATTTAATTCTCATTTTTTGTGACATTTTATTCATATGTTTAGATGCCTTTGGGGAAATGCTTCGACCACACACTCTCACAACTGACATTAATGTAGTAGTGGGTTTTTCTCCAATTTTATAAATACATGTTTATATATATTATGATTTTAGAAATTCACTATATATATAAACAGAAATATCATAACCAGAACATTCTAGGATGGATGGTAATTTTTACTTTGAAATTTATATAGACAAGTCATTAAGTCATATTAGACTCTTTATTTATATTATATAGAATTATTTTTACACAATATTACTATTTACAATTATATGTGGTAGTATAACTTATTTTATATTATTTTATAGACAAATGTTGTGTCACTTATAGATTTTCATTTTGAATCTTTATTTTAGGAAACATCAAGTTTAAGATATTTTTCTTATCCTCTACTAACATATATATTTCTTTTTAATCCTTTCAAGTCCACTAAAATTTATAATAACGAATTTTGTTATTTAATTCTAAAGAAATCAACATCATTAATCATATAGGCTTGGATAACTAATTGAGAATCCTTGATATCATTCACTTATAATATATTAATTTATTCTTTATGATGTTTCTTGGATTATTTTATATCATAGATTTTATTAAAGAACTCATTCTGAAATGTGTATAAACATTATTCAAAATAAATATTCTTATTATTTAAATATTTTATCTGTTATAAAACTATTACACATGTCAACACACTCTATTCCAAAGCATCCCCAGAACTTTAAATCTCTTACTCGAGTTGCGTAATCTAATCCTCTATGGTTTTAAAAAACCATAAATTTATGTGAATATTTATTTTGGATATTAAATCATGATATCCTCTAACTCTCCAATTTATTCATATTTTGAATCCTTATAACTATGATCGTACCCTCTGTTCTTGTATCTTAATGGCGATAATTTTTTGTCCCTAAGAAAGGCTAATACATTAATACATGGGTGAATTAGGGTTAGTCAATTTCATTTATATGAACCTTTCTGAAAATATTATTCAACTATTATTTGGAACAAATATCACCCTCATTATTTGAAAACTCACTATTTTATCCACTGAAGTATACTCACTGCTCCTTTTATATAATACTTTTTTAGGCCCAGTTAAATTTTATTATAGAAATATTGGTTTATTATGAAACTATAATATCATCTAAATGATGAACTCCAAATTACAATAGCAGACATGGGTAATACTCTTAATTTTTTTAATAACTCCATTATTTTCCACAAAATATTCTTTTGTAACTAATTATTGCCCAACTATGGTTCCCCATACAAAATATTATTTCTTTATATAGTTGATTATAACATTAAATGAATCAACATAAGAAATAATATTTCCTAATCTTTATACAAAAATATATAAATTACCCATTCCCTTAATTTTCAACACCCTTAACGATATATTAGAAGCCAATTTATAGGTGGTACCAACCCTTCCCGAATCTCTTGCACTCCATAAAAATGTGTCACCTCTATTGATGATAACGTTTCACAACTCCACTCGCATGAATTGTACACATAACATCACTCATGTGAGTTTACATTACAGGTGTTTTAATCCATACTATTCTATAAAATGAGGCCACATAATTCCACCAATATCATGAAATACTTGTTTTTTGCGAGCCCCTGCATGAGTTTACATGAAGCTTCATTCCATTAAATATTTTCATATAAAACATCTTATACACCATTAAACCCATATATAAAAACTCATTTATGAATATTATATATCCTTCAAGGCCATACAAAATTTTCAATATTTTTTAAACAAATTTGACCCTAAAAAACCATTTAAATGTCACCTAGATTTTTTTCCAATAAACCCCCTATTTGTTTTTGTTGACAAAACAATAAGTTTTTCAAACATTATATTTAAAAATATTAATCAAATTATAAATCAAACACATTACACCCTTTGTATCTCCATATTTAAATCAATGACTTACACAGAATGTACTCTAATCCACCATGAGTCATGAACATTGTGAGAAATAAGTGAAACATGAAAATAGTATCTATGAATCACTATGATTAACTATTTAGATCTACCTAATACTCATATGTAACTATATTCAATCAAAATGTCTATTAATTCAATTTAATCCATATCATATTATCTTTAGTATCATCATATTTAAAACATCCATATATATTTTATACCCGTGATTTAACCTAGAAGATATTTCCTTCTATATCATCATTCCACATTCACTAGATGGTTTAAAAATATCCCATCCTTTAATAAAAATAACAATATTTTCATTTATCAAAACAACCAAATGTTCACTCCTTTGTGTGATCCAAGAGATATAATTAATATCATCACGTAGTGAAATATGTACCAAACCATAAAAAAGGGAGTTTTATGGAAAATGTATTTCAGTTTGGGCTGTTAATTTTAATCCAATAGCTAGATAGTTCATCTCAATTGATTTTTTCAGTAATTACATCATCAAGATGTATACACCTTTATGATTGGTAGATGCACACTCCAATTTCACAAAATACTACAAAACTTTCTCCTTTATGAAGTGATATTTGATTTCATTGTGTTTCATCCATATATGATTGATGGTATTTAAAAAATTGATTGCACTTTAATTATCAGAATTGATTTTTATAGGAAACAATATTTCAACTCCCATATCATTATGAAAATTATTTATCCAGAATAGTTTTATATAATCCTGAGTGGCTATAATATATTAAACATTTATTGTTCTTAATGAAATGTTGTAGTTTTTCTTACTATTCCAAGAAACTCCCAATCCACAAAGATAAATTTCATGTCTTGATGTTGAATTTATGTCATTTACTAAACTAGAATAATTATCTTATTTATATCATAAAAATTCTTACTATAATGTTTTATATTAAAACATACTAAACTCTATCACATTATAGATATGTTTTAATACTCTTTTAATTAATAACATATTGCTCTCCTTGGTTTAGATTTGGTAATATAAAAACATGGAATGAGAAAAATAATGTATTTGTTGTGTTGCTATTAATTACAAGTTTCTCTAAATAATCGGCTTGTACTCTATAATATTAACCTATTTTCCATAATTATATATTGATAAATTCACCCACGTGGTTTTCAGTGTTTTCATTGGAGTTTAATCCAAAATGTCAAACCACATCAAGAATTATTTAGATTATATTTGTTATGAAATGAATGTGTTATCCCTGCCCCGAATAAGATATAGACCAAGGAAAAATATTAAACCACCAATCAAGGATATTTAAAACTCACACCTAATATATTATTCAAGCAGTTTTTACTTTTCATCATCTGATCCTATAAAGATTATTTTATCTAGTTATATGAGCACTGACATCATTTGAGCATACTCTTTCTTGATGTATATATTGAGAACATATTCCCCGCCTTGGTGTCCAATCTCTTTTAGGGATTAGGCGTATATAAAATACTACGACCTTGGCTATTTCTTTATCTTGTACAAATATTTTTCAACAAACACACTTTACTCTCATATTTATATATAATTAACCCATATAGTTATTTGATTAATTATTCCTATTTGAGAAACCATTAATATATTCTTATTTAAAATATATATAATACTCCTTGAATCCTATTTTAGCTCAAATTTCGAAAAAAATTGAATAGTTTCCAATGATGCATTAAGGTAAAAGTCTCACCAATGTCAATTCCCTCAAATTTGGAATACCACTTACACACTAGTTTTGATTTGACATGAGTTACAAAATTTTCTTCATTTATCTTATTCTAGAATAACAATTTTATGAATAAAATTTTTATCTTCCAATAGTGGATAAAATTCCCACATCTAATTATTTTTAATTTTTTCACGCTCTTCATGCATCTCTTGGACCCAATTATTTTCTTTAAAACATTCTTCAAAATACTTTGGACTTACCTATTATAAGTGGGATTTTTCATATATAGAAATAAATATATATTAAATTTATGGTGTTTTATGGTCACCTATGATAATCTAAACTTCAATTTCATCACTTTTTTTAAAAATTTATAGCTATTTTTATAATATCATTCAGATCATCATCATGTCTTCTTCAGAATAAACATTTTCCTCTTGTTCTCCCCATTAGTTTCAAAACCTTTCACAACTTTGTTATAACTTATACTTGATTGTTTTGTATATTATTCTACTCATTCTATACAATATTGACTTAATTTATTTTTATAATATTTATATGTTTCCTAGGGAATAACTTATATACTTTTCTATTTCATGTGTACTAAAAGAAAATCCATTCATCTCCACATAAATAAAATTTTTATATTTATTATTACTAATAATAAATCATTTATTTCATAAGATTTTAATGTATTTAAAATTTTTATTCATTACGATCCATATATTATATGGATACTTATCTCCTTTAATAAATTAAAATATCTCATTTTGATATTTAGTCTAATTAATTATTACTTCATTCCAAAACTCCAATGATATTACTTTTTCAATAAGTATTGTTCATGGGATATTTTTTATGATCTTGTTTCATGTTTCAAACAGAACATTTGGTTAGGGAGTACTTACTACTAATAAATGGTTACTCATCCCATGTTTTCCAATATAATTTCCACCCAATGTTTTAGTAAATTTAGCTCCATCATTTGTCTAGATAATATAAATTTTAACCCCAATAATATTTTTAATCATCACATAACTCTAAGTAATGAAATTTAATGCCTAATAATATAATTGATGAACATTAACCATAAAATTAAGTTCATATAATCAATTAATATTAAAATTAATAACTTTATATCAATTTCTATTGATGATATTGGCCCACACCTGTTATCGTGCTCCTTTTAAGGAAACAATATTAATCATTTGTCTTTTAACTTATTTGTCTTCATAAAAATAATCATGTTTTAAAAAACATAACATGAATGTATCTTATCACATGATATTATGGGGATATCACAAGATCCATTAATCATCATGAGATCTTACCAAGATTATTGTCTTAATAGGACATGACTTTTATTTCAAAATAGGTTCTTGTATTTCATGGATAAAAAGAAAATATCTTCTTATGTGATGATAAGTTAGAGATTTAATTTTGTGCTTGTTCCTCATATCACAGGTGTACTAGCATTCATATTGATGATACAATTGTTCTTTGTGATATTCATTTCATTTATTGAGTCACACAATTGTCTTACACTTTGCATGTTATGAAATAATCCTTAGATAACTAAGGTATCATTCTATTTTATTTAATTTCTCCCATATTCAGTTTTTCCTGATACACAGATCATTAATCCTTTATTGTTACTAAATATGATGAAAACATCATATAAATAATTAATTAATGTCATATGATTATTAGTTCTGATCATATGATAATGGATTCCGATGTTATGGATCCATACATTGGATTAATATTTCACCTTCATAGTAATCTCCACACCCACTATCTTGTAAGTTAATTTTTTCCATGTTTTTGACATCACGCCAACTCATGATTGATATAGTTCATATTCCTTATAAAGTAGTGTAAAAAATAATCATAAAACATTATAAATCAATTTTTTATTTCCATTCGACATGATAATCCATTAAACTACCAAGTATGACCAATTTGAGTCAACATTGGAATATTCCACTACATCATTGATGATAAACACCTCACCATCTATCCATATTCATAGAAACAAAAAAGTTGTCATAAAAACATAAAAAATAACATGAGACCAAAATATGAACATATTAAATAATTTTACAAGAATATTCATATCATATCAAAATAATTCACACTAGGAAAACCAAATTGTTTTATGTCTTTAGAAAACAAATACAAAATAATCTTATTTTATAAAATTTTCATTACCTACCATAAATATTCCTGTCACATAATACCCTTTTAGACACATCATAAATTTTACACTTCTTCATAAAATGGGGAATATAGACAAAAGAATATGTTAGCTTAGATGGTCAATAAGGGTAAATATAAGTGACATTAGTCTAAGATCATAAGTGAGCATACAATAATCATGTGGGTATGAGAACATTGGCATAGTTAATGGAAATAACATAAGTGAAATGTACCTACTAAATCATAGATCATATATCATGGTTCATACAATAAGGGGATTTCATTAAATAAAACATGAACAATAATGGTGCGGAAAATGATTCAAAAAACATGATCTATGAAAATATAATATAGGAATAAGATGGTTACATATACAAAAGAATATAATACCATTTCTTTTGACACTTATTACAGTGAATACTATCATCACATATTGGAAATATTCCAATACTATATTTCTTATTCTCCACAATCCCTGACTTTTCAACCCATGATATATAAGTCATTACCCATTATATTGGAAAAATTTATAATAATTATTCCTCCCATAAAAATTTGAAAACCATTCATTTAATTCCCACATCAGGATGAGAATATTCATAATTCTATCATAGCCTAATTAATCCATGGAAGGAAACCAGATTTGTAAATATAAAACAATGACCACAATACATATAGAGAATTAATATAGAAGGTATCATTTCATCATATCCCAAGCGAGGATTAATAAAAATTAAATAATGTGTCCATATATAATCACCCATAAATTAGAGAATCAAAAAATATATATTTGAAAACAGAGAAGAAATATCATTTCCTTATGATAATGTTAATCATAAAAAGAATGATTTTCAAAAAAAATAAGATTTAATATTACATTGGGGAACCATTAAAACATATTGAGTAATATTAATTAATAAAAATAATTATAAAATTGGAAAAATTAGTTCATGTATAAATAATTAAAAATTGAATATTATTTTCACAATGTAGTAGAGAGAGTCAAATTTGGAAGTAAACAACAACACTAAAACAATAAAAGAACACACTTTTGTAAATAAATTCATGTACATTGAAAAAATACCTTAATCATCCATTAAATAAGATATTAGTAAATTTATAAAACAAAATAATGGATATGCACTTTGATGAGAATGATTGTTAACAAAAAATAAGATATAAGGTTGGCTCTACATTAAAAATTCCTTTCACCAGAATTATGAACAAAAGTGTGAAAAATGGAAGGATGACATGTAAATTAACACAGAAAGATTTTATGAAATATTATTTTTCAAATAAATTTATTTTATTTGGAACCATTAAATACACACAACCCTCGAGTCAAAATGAAATTTAAAATAGCATATTATTTTAACGTAATAGTTAAATCTGAATGTATGAATTGGAATGGATAAATTATGAAAATTATATTATTTACACATTTATAAAATAAGTTTAATTTTTACAAATATATTATAAATGAGAATAATAACATCATTTGAATATAAAATAAATATTTTTATGAAACATTTTTTTATATGTACAATGTATTTTTACCTTAATAAAGTAAATTGTTTATTATTTGTGATTTACTTTTATGAAATTTATATATTAAGTATTCAATCCAATGTTTTATTGTTGAATTAATATTTTACTATTCATGGGATAAAAAAGAATACATTTTTATTCATAAAAACATTTTTTTTTCTAAAATATGGGTTTTCAAATTTTGTGTAATTATTTTAAAATTATATTTTTATAATTTTTAGAAAAATTATTTTGAAAAATGAGCTCAATTTTTTAATTCCATATTCAAAAACTATCTTAGAGTTAATATTTATTAATTTTATGAAACTATTAAATTTTCAATGTACACTGAAAAATACTGATTAATATTAAATATTACCATTTTGGTTTCAAGATTTTACAATGTCTCAGTTTGTTTGAAAATTGTTTTAAAAGGAAAATTAGTTTAATTATATAATTATATATTCAATTTAGTTCATCTTAATCAATTGTTTCCTTAATTTTTTAAAACTTTTTATACACAATAGAACAATTTCTTTGGAAACCCATTTTTCATTGTGCATGCATGTTTAATTTTAAATTACATTATTCAAAACCTATCAATTGAATTTTTTAAAAATGAATTCAATAATTTGAATTAAAATAATGAATTTTATTTAATGTATTTAAAATAATTTTTATCATAATGAATAATAAAAATAGTAAAAATTTATTATCGCTACTAATGTTAAAACATGTTTATGGGGGAGTCAAACCAAAAGATAAAAGTATTTTAACCAATTAAAAATTTATAAGATATATATTGACCATATTTTATTTAAACCATTAATATATATTAATTTTGTAGAATTATTCTTGAAAATGTTTTTATCAAATTATATTCTTCTAATAAGTTTTTTAGTGGGACCCCTCCCCTGCATATAAAAGGACACATACTCTCCTCTCATATCTATGATTCAAGTTATTTTTTATTCAAAAAATAACAGACAAAAAAACTCCCATACGTACCATATTATTTCCTAGAGGCCTTTTCATGATGGTAATACCCACATAGGAAGTCATTTAGTGAAAACCAAAATATATTTTTTGGAAAAAGATGTATAGTTATTAACCAAGAATTATTGATTCATTTAATCATCAACCTCTTTAATATATTATCCAAATATTATGAAATAATAAAACCATTATCTTATATATACTAATATTTTATTTTTTTAATTGAATATACTATTTTTATCCCTTCTTCCATTGATTTAGAAACAAAATCGTTGATTGTGTGTATTGTGGAGTACTGCTACACAGAGCAATGTAATTTATATTCCATCACAACCTCTCACATCTAGATGTAATGAATTATTTAATTTATTTATGTTATATTTATTACATAATTAAAATTATAGAGTTATAATATCACATTTACATTTATATCATCCAATCTGTTGTAAAATGATAACGCCACTCATGTATATATGTGGACTACAGCCTCCACAATGAGATGTGATAGGTTTTTTTTATTTCATTTTGACATGGCTTGTAAAAAAGACAAATTTTGTGAATATATATGATATATTTCATATATAAATTATTCTATAAAATTTAATTGTTAATTAACTTTATTTCATTCTTTTATAAAAAAATTGAAACAATGTTCATCCATACGTATGACCAACAGTCTCCATAAACGGTGTGCTCCATTTTGTATATATACATTAATGGATGACTCTAAATAATTTTATAATGAATATATATTATATTTATAAAATTATTAAAATAATATATATTCTGGAACAATAATGAAAATACAAGGACCAAAACTACCAAACCAAAACATATAAGAAAATAAAACATTTATTACACGAAATATTGATTTTAACCAAGAATTCATAATAACTATAGGATAAAATGTTAATAGTAAATATTATATGGTGAAATAAATATTATTATGGTTATGGAATAAATGTATACTAAACCAAAATTTATTATACCAATGGTTTGTGTATGTATAAATAAATTCGATACTTGAGGTAATTTATTTTTGTCACAATTTTATTTATGGGAGACACATGCTATATTCACCAAATGTATATTTAATGTGGTTTATATATGTACATGAATATATTTTATTATTATTATTATTATATGGATTTACATATCTATATATTGTTTTTTATTTTATGAAGCTTATGATTCAAATCATAACAAAGAGGTAAGGGTATTATGTTAAAATTTATTTATTTATTTGGGTTTTTTGTGATTGAGTTTCCAATAATGAAATATTTTAACCCATTTAGAAATAAACACATTAGTTTCTTTATACTGATTTTATTTTTATATCTTATAAGTATTTCATTCCATTCCCTCTTTTTATGTACTCAAGAGACAAAAATAATATTTTTTAATGAAAATTGTCCTGATTTATTAATTTGGTCGAAAATATTTTCCTTCCATATAGATTATCTAACATAGGTTTCAAAAAATTATTTTTATATTACTATATGATTTTTTAAAATAATTAGTACCCACTTTTTAATTTTTAAAAAATGGGTTAATTGTAATCGTCGTGATTTTTTTGAATGTGTTACTTCTGACTTTTTTTCAAAAATGTGAAAGGAATCCTTATTTTAACTTATATTTTATGAACAAATTTCCCACCATCATGAACGATCAATGATTTAAAGATTATTTGAAAATTTTACTAGTATATTTTCTATAAAAATTATTTTAAAATTATTTTTTGAATATTTATTTTCAAAAAATGATTTTCAATGTTGAAAATTTAGTTTCCTCAATAATGTGTTATTGATATTTTAATGCTATTTCTATTCATCAATAATAACAAACTGTGAATATACTCATGGTTAATTGGGGATATACTCCATGATACCATCATTAATAATTCTCTATACGGTTTATTATTATCAGGAAGATATTTTTTTAAAAACCACTTATTTCCATGGTCTAACAGATGATGAACTGATGAAAAGTTTATAAATCGGTTTCATTTCCACATGTTATGTCATGACGAAATGTTTGTGAACTACTTTATTTTATATGGGTCATTTTATAATGAATGTTTTGTGATCTTATGGAACACATCTATATGATTTTAATTATGTTATATTTGGGACCTGAAGTATACAACCCTCCAATTCATTGGGTAAAAATAGATATCTCAAATGATAAATAAGACTATAATTAGGAGTGAACCTAGTTTCATTAGGCACTCTATCCACTGTAATTATATTGGAAGTAATTATTGAGAAAAATTATGGTTTGGGTAGTGAAAGAAATCCCATATGATAGTCTTAGGAATGATCCTTGACTATTAAGGAAATAATTTTCTATATTTATATATACACCAAAAAACTATGCCTTATGCTAATGTTATGTTCTCATGACTTATGTTATTTGATTATTTATGATTAATTTATTATTAACTACCAAGATATATTCCATGAATCAACATTATGAACTATAATATATAGCTTACGATTTTCAAATTTTATTTTCATGTTCTCATATATTTATTCTGAAATTATGAATAATTTATCATTTATTTATCCCTTTTACCCATACTAATAATCTATGCTAAACATTTAATAGGTCTACCTTCCCTTGGTTGTGAAAATAGTTATTATCTATGATATGTCTAGGAAGGGTTCTTGTTATAAATATTATAGTGTGAGATGATGTACATCACTTATGAACTAGTTGATTATGTATTAATGTTTCCAAGGACACAAAAAATCATGGTTATCAAGCATGTTTTAGTAAAATGAAATGAATTTCCATCTATTAGGAAGTAATATATATGTATAAAAAGTATGGGTCAGTATATTTTGTATTATAGGATAGGTTTAGAAAAACATTAGAAACTATGAGAGGATAAATGTTTGTGATAATTCATAAGAAAATCCAATAGTTATGATAATGTCCTATTTTATATAAAACAATGAAGTGTGTTTATTCTTGAAAAACAAAAATGTCTAGATAATATAAGTGAGAATGATTTTTTCACTGAAGGATCTTAGGTTAATAACCCCAAAATGGTTGGTTGAGTATACATATTCCATTATTCTACTTCACTATGAGTGTTCCCTTACTGTACAGCTTGTTTGAAACTCTCAAGGGATATTATGAGGGTAATTAACTTTTTATTTATAAAACATCATTAAGGAATTGAATAGCCAATAATCATGAATGACCTTGGTAAAACCAACAGTGTCATATATTAAAATGAATTTGTCATGTTTGTATATCACGTAATTGATTTCTCATGATTATATTGTATTACATAATGATACTTAATTATCTCACTATAAATTTTGGTTTCAGTCAATGGATGGAGCTTTAAGGAAACATGTTAATGATTAATGTGAAGGATAATTCATTGATTTTCATCTTTTGAAAGCACATGTTATGGGATATGGAATAAAAAATATGTTTGTTATTCTTACATAACATTCTCAAGAAATGAATCACGTGGGGCTTATAAGTTAGAAATAGAGGTAAAAATGTTATGTTTATTACTCTCTGAGGAAACATCACCTAATGTTAATGGGTATTATAATCCACTAGTTATTGAGAAATGGATTAGTAATAGTAAAAATACATTTTCCACTCTCCAGTGTTGAAATTATAAAAACGTCATTATAGTCATCTATCATTTGGAATAAGAAATAGATCAATTATAGACCAGTAGAAAGATGGTTAACCCATGTAGTGGTATGAGTTTAAAATATTATTTTTCCACAAGTAATTTTTTATCATTTTTTTACAAAAAAATAGAGAATGAAATCATTTAGCTAATGAAAAAGGATGATAAATCAATTTGTACTTATGAGGAAAATATTACAAGACCTATACAAAATGCTTCTGGTATTATCATAAAACTTGAAACTAAGGTTGATTAATTCTTCATTAGCTTAAAAAAAATTCTATAAATGGATTAATCCATAAGTGTCTTCAATTTATATGAATAAAGTGTTCTATGTTATATCATGGTGGAAATATATATTGGAGTTACCCATCAATCTATTGGTTTATGATAGAAAAAGAAAGAATGAATTTAAAAGAAATCCTAAAACCATGGAGAGGAGAAGATAAGCCCCCATTTTTACTCAATGTGTGGAAGGAAACATGGATGAAATTGTCTTAAGGGAACTACTATATGTTTTAACTTGGAAAATGAAGGACATTAGGGATTTTAATACAAAAGGTATGGGAAGAAGATAGCCAATGATGTGAATAGAGAGAAAAATTCACATAATGCACCACCTAGACTATAATATTTAAAATTTAATGATAATGTGAATTATATTGGTTAGTTATCAAATCTAAAAGTTAATGATGATGATATACATAAAAAAATTAATCAAAAATAAAAATATAAACCTAATGAGATCACTATTTCTGATGGGGAGTTCTATAACAATTTGGTGGATAGTACACTTAATTTCAAATATAGAGCATCTAATGTCTTATTTAGATACATATATTTAATATTTTTATATAAAAATAATTTTATAAGGGTATCATATTCTCCCATAATGATTATATGTTAAATTATCATTGAAATTTCCTAATTGTATGATGATCACATTCAAGTCAATGATTCTTCTGTAGTTAAAGATTGTGGGAATGAGCTTCGTATAAATCTATTTATTCCCCCTATTATTGAATTTGATTTTGTCTTAATCATGTTATGTATTAATCTACATAAATCCCATTTGAAATTTTGCTAAAGGAAAGTAAAGTTTTATATTCAAACCAACCTATGATTACCTATTAGTGAGGTGATAAATATAAACATTTGATTTAATAACATCCATTTTATAGGTTCTAATTCCTATACAAAAGGGGTTTTCAACTTAGATGGTTGGGTAAGAACACAAAATTGTTGATATAGCTATTTTGTCAGAGTTTTTTTTGCCATTCATGATGATTTGTCTAATATTCCCCAGAATCATGAATTTGAGTTTTCAATAGATCTCATACCAGATGCAAAACCTATTTCAAATATCTTATATTGAATGGACCTAATTATGTTTCAGAAATGGAAGAATAAACTCTAAGAGATTCTTTAAAAGGTATTCATTCTTCCAAGTGTGTCACCTTGGGGTGAACCTATTGGTTTTTTGAAAAAAAATGACGGAATGAAAAGACTCTATTTATTATCGAGAACTGAACATGAGAACAATCAAAAAATTATCATATAACTTATATAGATGAATTGTTTGATCAACTACATAGTGATAAATACTTTTCCATGATGGATCTTTATTCTGAATATCATCAATTGGGTTTCAATAATGAGGATATACCCATGAAACAATTATATAAAACATATAGACACTATTAATAAATATTGAGACCATTTGGTCTTACTAAATCCCCCCACACTATGATCATGGATATAATGAATATTGTATTTAGAAATTACCATGATCATTTTTTGGAAAAATTTAATGGAGATTTTCTTATATATTCAATGACATTGGAATTTCAAAAAAATCACTTGGTAATTGTGTTAATGGCCCTGAGGAAGAGAAAATTGTATGAAATTCATACCAAGTGGGAATTTTGGAAACAAAAGGTTTATTTTTTTGGTAATATAATATCAATATAGGGTATATTAGTAGATCCATAAAATATGGAGGATATTTAATGTCATACTAAAACAACCATAATAACTAAGATCTACAATTTTTTGGTGTGGATGGATATTATTAACACATTGCTGATAATTTCTCACTTCATCCCAATCCACCCAACATGACATCTCAGAATGAATCCAATAACCTTTGGATATAGGAATGTGAAGACAACTTCAAGTAACTGAGAATAAGGTTATCTAGTGCGCCTATGCTCACATTAACATGTAATGGTTAAGGGTTTATAAATTATAGGAAAGCATTAAATAAGTGATTGGAATTATTCTTCATGTATAAAGATATGTTTGTGGATTATTCCTCGTATTAATTAAATTTTCATTATAAAAATTATCCAAATCATGATTTGGAGTTTGATACATTAATCTTTTCACTATATAAATGGAGTCATTATCATTACTGATGATGGTGTGAAATATATACTGATTCGAAAATTTAAAAATATATATTCAGAAAGAAACTCTTGATTATTAATAAGAGATTTTAATTGAAATAACTAAATATTATGAGTGATCAATATATTACCACCATAGGAAAGAAAACAATGTGGTAGATGCATTGATTCAAAATGGTCGGGTTAGATTATCTATGATGAGGATCATAAAAGATCAAATATTTATAGATTTTTAGAGAAATGACCAAAAAATCTTGAAGTAAGTAGAAAATTTATCTTTCTCAAATGAATTTTTAACCATCTATCTAGGTAATGATTAAAGAGGCACAACATGAATATGTAAAACATTAAAAGAATTTTAGAAATGAACTTGTGTTCAACATAAATAGTGATATAATGATAAGGTTCAAGAACCGAGTATCTATTCTATCTATACGATTTTTTAAAAAGGACTTATTAAAATATGGTCATAGTTTATTAATTTGTATTCATCATAGAAGTATGATGATGTATAGAGATTTTAAATAGTATTTTTAGTGCTACATAATTTAGAGAGATATTGAAGATTCTGTAAAATGGTGCTCGGTATATCATAATGTTATTTCTAAGAGACAATAATCTAATGCGATGTTACAAACATTAACCATAACAGAATGGAAATAGTAAAAAATACCCATATATTTTTCCATAAGACAACCCAAAAACATCTAAAGGACATAATTCTGTTTGGGTTGTAGTCAATCAACTAACAAAGTTAGCTCACTTAATTTCTATTAGTGAATATTTCTTCCTATATTTTATTTATATAATATATAATAAAGAACTTGTAAGGATTCATGGTGTGTCATATTCTATTGTATTTGATCAGGATATATGGTTTTCCTTGATGTTCTGTAAATTTTTTCAGCAGTCACTAGATACAAAGTCATGTTTCATAACTACTTATCATCCTTAGATAGATGGTTGGTCTGATATAACAATTCAAACCCTATGGGATATTTTGATATCTTGATCTCTATATTTCATAATTAGTTGGGAACAAACCTTCCTCTAGTCATGTTTTCTTACAACAATATCTTTTAATAAAATATTTTGATGGATCCTATGAAGAAATCTATATAATGATTTTTATAAATCCAATATAATGTGATGAAGTTGGAGAATTAAAGATACGGGGACCTTAGTTGTATAAGGAAATTTTATGTAATGTTAGAGTCATTTAGTATAACATCAAGATAACATAGAGTCAATATAAAAGTTATGATAATAATATTCAATGTGATTTATAATTTTATTTTGAAAACAAGGTTTTTCATTTAAATTATCAATGGAATTGGTTTATGAGATTTAAAAATAATGGGAAGATAACCCCTAGGTATATTGGTCAATTTGAAATTATTAATCAAGTAGGGATTGTAGCTTATTTCATGGTACTACCACCAAACCACTCTCATGTTCACTGTAAGTATTATGTATCTCT
This sequence comes from Viscum album, assembly GCA_963277665.1. Taxonomy (NCBI): domain Eukaryota; kingdom Viridiplantae; phylum Streptophyta; class Magnoliopsida; order Santalales; family Viscaceae; genus Viscum; species Viscum album. Next base: position 916,469,756 of record OY728130.1, on the reverse strand, counting down.
AATGAGGAAGAAGATACCCCACAATTCACATGTACACAACTCATAGTTTTTAAAACTAGGTAAGGATCTCTCTTATGGGGACCAACCATTGTAGATTTTGGATCATACATATAAACTGCAATGAAACAACACCACGCACCTCGTTAAATTTATTATGTGGAAAACAACAATTTTAGGAAGCAACATGGGAACCTGAGGACATGATGAGGTACAAGTAAACTCAAAAGTTTGTATCATTGTGATGAAATTTTGAAATTGAAATGCTTTTTAGGGGTTTATAATGCGACATAATAAGAATATATTAAATATTATTTTCAAATTAATTATATTTATTTGATACCTTGTGATACATGTAACCCTGAGTCTAAGTGAGTTGTAACATAATATATGGTAATATCCTAGCCATTAAATTGGAGTTAATGAGTATGAATTACTGAATTATGAAATTTAAATGTTTTACACATGTATAAAATAAAAAAAATTATTTTAATTGATTATAAATGAAAAAACATTTTTTTAAATAAATATTTTTATGAAAAATTGTTTTTTATTGTAGAATGGTTTTTGATATTAATAAATTAAAATTTTTCCTACTAGTGAATAGTTTTAATTAATTTGGTATATTATATATTCAATAAAATGTTTTATCATTTATCAAATAATTTATATAGTCACAACATAAGTGTAAATCATGTTTTAGGCTTAAAACGAATTTTTTTCTAAAAATTAGTTTCATTACGTTTTTTGGACTTATTGTAAAATTAATTTCATAAAAGTTTAGAAAATACATTCCAAATAACTAACCTCATTATGGAATTCAATATTTACCAATTATATTATAAATAATTTTATATATTTTTCTATGAAGATTAATTTTTTACTGAAATGTGAAAAATACATATTTTTATTGAAACATTCCTTATAATTTATGGAATTTAAAAAGATAAATTTGTTTGGAAATTTTTATAAAAAGTAAAAAAATATCAATTAAATTTTTACTGATATAATTTAGTTCTTTTAAAAAAACATTGAATTTTTATATATGAACTCGTTATACTTAACATTCACATTTGAAAACTTTTTTTTGTTGCACTTACAGATTTAACATTAAATAAATTTAGGCCACTTATATTAATTTAATTTGATAAAAATTATCTCATATTTGTAATCATAATAATTAATTGAGTTTTTTTAAAATTAATATTTAATACTATAAAAATATGCTACCATATTTATGGTTAAATAAGTTTACCGATGGTTAAACCAAAGGATAGTGGTATATTTTCTGATTAATTATGCATAAAACCTATTAGATGGAAATATTTTTACCTTTTTATATCCCACATTCTAATATATTTTAATTTTTAGGAATTTATATTTATAATTACTTTTCTATATGGTATTCTTGAAGGAAATTTCAAAGTGGGACCCCTTCCCCACTTATAAAATGACACCTCCACTTCTATCCACTCCGAATTTCATGATCCTTTTTTCTAATCAAGGTTCGATAGAAAACAATTCATTACATACCATCCATCATTATAGAGGAAATTATTTGATTATAAAACCCTATTATGAAGTATTTTACTGAAAGGATAGGCGAATATCTGAAAAAGAGTTATCAAACATAAATAAGAATTTTTGTTTTATTTCTTCTTGCACATCATTAAAATATTATCCAAATGGGATGAAATAATAACATCATTAAATTATATATAAAATGATGTAATTAAATTAATAAAATAACCAATACAAATAACCAATCTCATCAATTATGAAACAAAAATGTCCTTTATGTGTATGGCAAACTACCGCCTCTCGAACCGATTTAATTCGCTTTCCATCACCTTCTCTCACGGCTAGATATGATGATGGATTTAAATTATATATATGATATTTATGAAATAATTATACTTATGATTTTTAATATCAAATCTAAATTCTTTCTTTTCAATCCTTTGGAAAATAACAGCGTCACTCATGCGTATATGAAGAATATCACCTCTATGAAGTGATGTGGTTTGTTTTTTTTTTGAAATTTATGATAATAATGATATATTTAATGAATTTATATGATATATATAATTTATAAATTATTTTTTAAATATTAATTATTATTTAACTTTATTTTTTTCACCAATCAAATAAATGGAAACCGCGACCATCCATAAGTACAACCCCCCGTCTCCATGAACAAAAAAATTAATTTTTCTATCTCTATGTTTATAGATAACCATAAATATGAATATAATGATTATATATGATATCTTTATAATGATTAGTATTTTTTAAATGATTTGACCATGATAAAATTACGAGGTCCAAAACTACTAGACCAAAATATATATGAAAATATAAAATAGTTATTAACCAGAATAGTGATTTTGACAAGGAATTGGTAATAAATGGGTGATAAAAGGTTATAATTAAATAATATATGGTTTTATATATATGATTACGTCATTGGAAAATATTTTAAAAAATCCTATATTTATTATATTGGAATTTATAACATGTATAATGAAATTCATGAATTGAGGTAACAGATTTTCATCTTGCTTTTATTTCTGTGAGATAGGTGTTATATTCACCACTTGTTTCATTTATATAGTACTTATACTAACAATTAATATATTATATAATGATTAATATGAAATTTGTTTTTATTTAACAATCCATATAATTTTCATTCTCTCATGGGGATTATGATTAAACAGTTACCAATGTGGTGAGGGTTTTCTATTTCAATCTCATTATTTATCAGGATTATTTATGAACATGTTTCTGATAATGAAATATTATGATATATCTAATAAAAAACTCTAAAAGTTTTTTATACATTATTTATTTATTAATATTACATGTCTCACTTTCATTTTACTCCCTTCTAGTACTTAATATTCTGAAAGAATATTTTTTAAGCAAAACAAACTATATTTTCCTCTTCAGTAGAAAATATCTTCTCTTAAATATACATGTTTTTTAAAAATTGATTTTATTTCTATTTTTAATATTATAATACAATTATTAAATTTTTTTTTTTAAATTTTTACAAATTGTTTTAAAATGGAAGTTTTTGTTGTTTTATAAATGAGGTACTTTTGAATTTTTACGAGAAATGTGAAATAAATATTTGTTTTAATGTATATGGTATGAAATAAATTTTCTATCAACATGATCACTCAATGATTTAAATATTACTTTATATGTTTCCTATTCTATTTTTAAATAAAATTATTTTGATAATATTTTGTAAATATTTAGGTTAAAATTTGATTTTTAAATTTGAAGGGTTATTTTCTCCATGAGTGTTTTAATGACATGTTAACAGTATTTATATTCATCAATGATAGTAACCCTTGATTATAATTATTCTATAATTGGGATATAATCCATGGATACTATACTTAATATTTCTCTTGATTTTTTATTTTTAGTATGATGATTTTTCTATGAAATCCACTTCTTTTCAATTGTTTTGGTAATGATGAACTGTTTATGAAACTCGTTTCATTTCGATAGGCCACATTATAATGAAATTTTTATGAAACCCATTTAATTTAAATGGGTTGTGCGGTGGTGAATATTTTGTGATCTAGTGGAAAAAATATGTATGAATTTAAATATGTGATGGTTGTTCCCAAAATAATATATCCCAATAAGGCATTTGGTAATTATTGATATCTCATTAGATAAATAGAAATTGAATGGTGATTGAACCAAGTTAAAAAAGGGACTATATCCACTCTAATAGTCTTGGGGGTGATCCTTAAATACTATGATGGTTTGAAGTGTGATTAAAATAAGAAATTATATTATTGGAAATGATCCTTTACTATTAAAGAAATGACTTTATGTACTTATGTGTAAGCTAAAAAACTTTGTCTTATGAAAATGTTATGCTCTCATGACGTATGTTCCTTTATTATTTATGATTAATGTGTTATGAACTAATAATATATATAATAGGAATGATTTTTATGCACTATGATATACATTTATAGTTTTCAAATGTTATGCTTGTGTTCTCATACCCTTATTCTCATATTATGATTAAGTGATCATTGTTATCTCATTTGTTTACCCCTAATGAGCATCTAATCTCATCCTTTATTATGCACACATTCCCTCAGTTATGATGATTTGTTTTATGTATGTATATATAAGAAGGGTGATAATTATGAAGAATATAGTGGTAGATTATTTACTCAACTTATTCACCATTTGATTATTTATTTGTGTTTCCAATAACACTAAACCATTACAGTCCTTATATGTGTTTTCTAAAATAAAAGAAAAATTCATATATCACGATGTAATATCAATATATGAATTGTTTGTGTTACTATATGTAATACCCATTATTGAAAAAATGATAAATAATTGATAGGTTATATAGAAAATAGCATATAACTTCCACAAAAGAAGTTCAAACATAAACAAGCCTGATTTCAAAATGAGATTGGAAAATAAACCCATACCTTTAATCTTGAAAACCGTAAAGGATATTTAATGTCTTGATGGATTATTTTGTTATTGACATGGGGACCATTATAATGAAAATTTTAGGTTTACTTAATTAAATTAAAATATTCCAACTTTCAAATGGGGATTTTTGAAAAGATAAAATTAGTGGATATTCAAGTCAGAATTGAATGGATTTAGTGGTTTGGGAGGGTTATATGATGGGTCCTTTCATGGGATAGTTTTAAGTAGAATTTATTTTTCATTAATTATTGTATGTGGTTATCATTTTGAAAATTATAGTTGATAAAATGAAGAAAATAATAGAAATGTGAGAAGTTTTTCTTGATAAATTCTACATCCAGATATTTTGTGATAGTTTTTTATGACATTATATAAATTTAAAAATCAGTTTGACCCATTTTTACCTCATTATACCTTTATAGTGTTAATTAATTTTTTTATTTTATTTCTCATTTTTATGAAAAACAATGAAATTGACCTCCTCACCAAATATAGAAATGAATATTCCAAATTTATGATTTATTTAATTAAATGAAATTTAAAAATGTGAAAAAATATCCACAATAAATATAAAACATAATATAAAATCTCATATTTATAAAAACATTCAACCTTATGTTTTCAAAATATTATTTCACATAATTTACTAAGTATGTTTTAAATAATTTTTGAAACATTGAAACATTAAATTACATAGATTATTTAATACTCACTTATTTTTTAAGATAAAAATGTAATTACATGAACAATTGTACTTTGAAAAATAACTTTTTTCAACATAAAATCATTTTAAACACATCATATTAAATTTAATTATTCATTATATAACAATTTTACCTTTTCAATAAATTATTATTAAATTATTTCTTGAAATTTTATAAATACATCAAATCATTATTTTATAAATATATTATACATTGCTCAAAAATATATTGTTATAATAAAATATTTTAATCAAATTTTATCATTATTTTCAATATTTATTATGGTAAATAATAATATTTTAAATTACACAACATACCCATTGGATATGCCCAACGACCATAGATTTAAAAATCGCATATTGAATGCCCATATTCTCAATGACTACATATGTAATGGTCAGATCTCATTTATATATATAAATATATATCCTTACATACATTATTATAATCATTTATCATATTCATTTACATTTCTCTCAACATGTCTATAATATTTATAATTATTATCATTATTTCTAAAATTTACATCGAGTTAATGATCATCATGGAAATCTATAAGGATAATGATTTTATGTTTTTTTTTATTTTTATTTGATTGTGGATTTGTTCCCCCTATATTTTGTAAATTTTTTTATATTACATTATCATAATATATTAATGTTTATCTGTAATTTTATTATTTTACCACAATAAAAGGAATCAATATTTTTTAGTTCGATGTAATGTGTGAAAAAAATCAATTCTAGATTGTAATTAATTAATGGAAAAAATATGTATAAAAATTATGGGGTGTGAAATTCTACCCCTTAAAATAATATTTTTCTATAAGTTTCGTTACTTTTATGAAAAAATGAGGGTACATCTACCACATTACCTTTTTAGGTTCCTAGGTTTCTTCCTAAAAATTACGATTCCTTTATACAACTTTAACCTATTAAGGGGTCTTGTTACATATTACATTAACTCAATTATCTAATATTTCTACATGTTTTTCCTCAATGTAAATTGTTTTCCAAAGGAATTATATCTAATAAAATACAATATAGGGGTGAATTATATTTTAATTTAATAAAAACAATTTTCATTTTGTAAAAGTATTAGATTAATTGGTTTTTCATACTTATAATCAAATCAATGTTCAGAATAAAAACATTATAATCAGTTAAAATATATAGAAATAAAAAGGAAAAATAAAATGATGTAAATTTCAATTTTTAACAATGAATGTGTTAAGATTTTGGAAATTTAAACTATAATTATTACTAATTTTTTTTAATAATTAACATAATAGTAATTCAAGAATGAATATAGTTGAAGATATGAACAAAACATCTAGTATTTTGTAGAACAAATACTCATTATTATGATATTATTAAAAAATTATTTTAAAATATAGTGTAAGATATATATGTAGACTAGATATGTGGTATCCACAACATTAAACCTATCCTTTGGTATACATGATTTTAAATATATAGTTTGGTTTATCTTTCTATCCCAAGAATCTTGAGACTAAACCTATCAATAACCACTGTCTTCCATACATCACATGTTCCTAAACTCTAACTTCCTGGATACAAGTTCCTTGATCGATAAAATTGGTAAAAGTAATATTACAATATATATACATAGATATTTACAATAAATCCTGATAAGTAATATGTTTATTTTAATAAAACACTCTAAAAATAGAAAACTATAACACATATTGGATGTGATCTCAATATCAACATATTAAAATGATTCAAAATGGACAGAAAGATTTTTTAATCTCAAATTATGATTTCTCCATACTCCGGATGCTCAAATTGAGGATCTATTTATACTTGACATTGTAAAAAACTAATACTATTGAATTATATAAAAATAGTGTTAGTTTTAATTGCATCAGTAGTGGCCTATTTATTTTCTAATGAATATAGAATGATTCTATAATTAACAAAAATTATTATCATCTCCACCACAATGCTAAAAATATATTGATGGTAATATGTTAAGAAAATTTAGAATACTAAATTTTCACTAACATTATTAAATTTTCTGGTATATAAAATAATAAAAATTCATTCTTTAAAAACATAAAAACATAAACAATAACTTACATTAGATCTTATATACATGAAGTTTATTATGATTTCTAAAATAAATAATGTGTGTTAGTTATTTTCATTTGAATCTTCTCGTCCGTATTATTTTTTTTGGAAGAAAAACACATAATAAAATTGAAATATTCAATTGAATTTTAAGGAATACTTTTAATAAATATTAGTAAAGTGAATTAATCCACCTTTTTTAGATCACATTAGAATAGGGTCATTTTTTTAAAAAAAAATTTATGAAATCAATAATTATTATCCCATCACATGAAATAATAAAATTATTAATTTTAAAGATGTTTTACACCTTTGATTTAACATCAATATTTGTTGGAATAACTTTACAAGTTTTCATTTATTTATCCCCTTATTTATTTTTAAAATCAAACAGAATTGGTATAAAGAAATAAAACCTAAATATACAATAAAAACATAAATTATAAATTTAGTTTATTTATGAATTATCCCATCATATGATTTGGTTTTTTCTTATTCTTATACAACTTTTTTTATCATAAAAATGTTCTTCAACACCACTGATATAATCAAATTTGTATACATAAATTTTTTATTAACCATGTTCTTATATCTAGAATGATTCTATTATAATTAGATCATATGTTCAACATTATATTCTTCACTGACCTATGTGAACTTTTCATGTCCACAATATAATATAACAATTCATTTTCCCTTATTTGATTGTCAACAACACCTCCTTCACCATATTTGTAACATAGTGATATAGTTTCATTAGATTCTTTTATGATTGTTTATATAAATCATTTAACATCACATATAACCTTTTAGTATTTGAGAAACAATCATTGAAAAAAATCCACTATATAATTTTAAAGGAAATTATGTTTTTGTGTAAATAAAATCTTTGAGATTATTTTCCATATAAAAGAAAATTGAGAAGGATATCTTCCCAAAATAATTTAATTTAATGTAAAAATGGTACATAATGATTCCATAAATAATAAGTGGCAAAAACATATATTGTACGTGTTCTTTTAATAATTTAATCCATAACTTATTTATATGAAAATTGGTAAATTTAGAAAATAATGTACTGTTGGGAAAAAGTAAATTATTCATGTAAGTAAAATATTTTTCCATCCTATAGTAAATAAAATATCTTATTTTTTGAAGAGTGTCAAATTAAATTATCTTTGATGTTATCTTCCAATAATAATTAATGATATTACTCTTAGGAGTATGGTTTAAGGAAAAGCATAAACCACAATTTTATGTATTCTACAGATTCAAAATGTTAGTCCTGGAAATTATTTATATATAATGGATGAAAAACTGATTAAATGAATAAAATAAAGAAAAGATAATAAGATATGACTTTTTTTTTTGTAAATTATTTTCTACACCTTTTAAAGGAGTTTTCCAATGTTAATAGATTGGTTAACCAAGATGGATATTTAATACCACTATAATTTCATCATTCTTATATATTTTTTAACAAATTTAAATCTATACAAATTAAAAGTTTTTATAAAAATATAAACATTTTTATTTTAATTTATAACAAACTCAAGAATAATATATAATTTTTTGTGTGATCTTTAATAACTATATTATTTCATTTTAAATAATTGGTATTATTTAATATAGATTTTAAAATCTAGGCACTTAGTGGGTGAGGGGATTTTAGAGATCGAGGTGGATTAGTGTTTATCTAATTAAAATAATATATATATTATATCATGCTCACATAGTTTTTAAAAAATGTTGGAATAACTCTAAAATGGGACCTCATATGGTAAATATGAAACGACCATTAAATCTAACAAAAGGTTTTACCCTAGGTTAATCATAACATTTGTTCCTACTGAGAGTTTAGGTTGAGCACTATCATGGGAAGTAAATGCTTTAAAAATTATTTAGTTATTTAATTCTATTAATTAAGATTAACTTAATATCATTCTATAGACACATACTTATTTAAAATCTTTATTTTTAGTTAAATTTCCATATATATTTATTGATGGCTATTGCATGAGAGATTTTAGATGATCAAAAATAGATCTTTCATTGGTGATCAGTGTGCCAAAATAGATCAGGGATCTCACCAATAACATCAATGATCAACCATTATTCATTAGTTATTGATCCAAACTCAATGTAGGGATTTTTTTTATTTCTTGTATTTTTATCCCTTAATTGTGCTTGATTAAATCCTTCTAACAAATTGATTTGGGGTTCAAACATTAATTCATGGGTATTTCATAATCTTACAAGAATTAGGAGTGGAATTTTTTTGTTGAATCCAAATTATTTATTGCACATTATTCATTATAACAGAAAAAATTAGGCTATCAAAAATAACAGATGTGGTTTTTTTCCTCATCTTCCTGTTTTTTTTCATTTTTCCCCAATTCATCTCATGTTTGTCACCCATATATTCTTTGGGAATTGGTTAGAAATATACATAGTGATCAATCATTTAACAAACATTATTTCGTGAAACTGATTGACAATAATGTTTTTTATTCAGAATCAATGGAGTGATCAAGGTGTGGCGTTGATGCTGGAGGATAAAGTATGGATTGGTAATAGTTGTTCACAGTTTTTCATTGCAGTAATCATGATGAGATTTAGTTGATTGATTCCTAAGTGTATTGGATCGTTAAAATATAACCGCAAGTGATGAGAAGGCTAGGTCAATTCCAAATCCTGGTTTTTTAGTGAGAATTGGAACTGTAATGATGGTAAGAGAGGTGTGGGATTAAGACACATGAGGTTTTGGGGATTATAGAAAATCTGGATATACACTATGTGTCATCAAAAACACACACCGGGTAGTCACCTATTTGTGTTTATGGTTTTGGTATAATAAAACATCACAATACATATGGGACCTACCACTGGTCATGTTTCCCATGCATTATGACTCAGTAGGTACCATTGGGGTACATGAGCACAAACATGACCAGATACATGAGCACGAAAAGAGTACAGGGGAATGAATAGATACTCAGGAATGGATTGGTACATGCGCATGGGTTTATACTCAATAATGGCTAAGAAATTAGACATGATCATGTACCCAAACACATTGAAGAACACAAGCATGGATATAGTACAAGGGTATGACCCAAATTACACTTGCATAGGCTGAAGTACATATGTAAACCCGGGGTAGTGATGACATGTCATGTACCCTTGATACACACTATATAATTTTGTTAGGGAAGGTTGAGGCCCTTGATCTTTTGAGTGTAGACCTATTTCTGAATGGTGTGTTCCCTTGGTCCATCATCGTGAGGGTACTAGGAGCCATCTTGTCTTATCATGGGACATGATCCCCACTATAGGATTAGTAATGGATATAGTTTCAGAATCCCTATATGTAACCGAACATGTTATCCTCTATCATATCTTCTTATTCCCAAGGCGGGGTTTCAGGAATCATCATGACCGACATGCCTGTGCATACAATTTATGCATAGAGGTATATTCTTGGAAGGGTATGGTATATCCCAAGGCCCGTAATGGGATATCATATATGTGCATTGATATCTTATGTATTCCACTGAGTAGTTATATAATAGTGAGGCATGAAAATAATGACTTCTTAGATGACCACCATTAGTGTTAACAAAATCAGGGAGACAGTTCTCCTGGATGAGAATTACCTTGAATCTCAAGATTAATCCTATGGTTGGTTGAATAGTTGTGATTTTACCTAGATAATTGGTCTATATCTTCACCGCATCTAGGTTATTATCATTATGTGTCATATTATGATTGATTTTTCTTTATTCCATTGAGTTTACCACTATTTTGATGTTTTATTTTTTGGAGATTTTATTGTCTCTAACTATGTATTTATATAATCATCCATACAAGGGATCCTTCTTCACCGGTCATGTCATATTTAGGACTTTCAGATGAGTCCTTGGTGTACTAAGAGAAGGTAGAGCATAGTGATATAGACACATCATCATTCATATTATGTGTTTTTATAGAATTCCCCTCTATTCTAGAAGGTTGTACTATATTAGGGTTTTGGTGGGATTATCTATTACACTTTAGGATTTCCTATAATTTTTTGTTAGTCTAGTTGTTGGATATGTATATATTAATACATTGTGGTGTGGATTATATTTTACATTTTATTATTATGGAGATATTGTGGATGTGTGAATTTTTATAGGTACCTTACACTCTAGCCTCCCAATTGAGTGATATACAGACTCAGAGTTGGTTGCCATCCCTTATCTTATCGGAGGTGATCTTGTGGTCTTACAATCAGATTATTATCCTATATGTAGGAACTAGGGGTTTAGGTCATGATATAGTTGAATCAAATAAACATGCATCATGAAATCTGATTTTGATGATTTTCTAGTTGTGAGGTCATGTTTTGGACCATTGGAAATAATGTTATTATGTTTGCAGTTCAGTACATGGGCTCAAGAATTGATTGTTTTTGTGGCAACCGATATATCCCTTCACTAAGACTCTGATAAAATTCTTATTGAGAAGAAACATGTGGGAAATTTATTTAGGGAAATTATTGGTTCATTCATCACATAGGATTGGTATGTGATTTCCATTTTCTTATTGAGTCAACTCACAACATATACTCTTTCAGATATTGGTACGTATTGAAATTTTAGTCTATCTTCACAAGGAAAGGAATGAAGGATTACACCATAGTATCATGTAATCAGATCCTCATTGTTATGATGATTTTGTAAAGGGACCCGTGTAAGAGGTGATACATTTGGGTGATTTTTTTTCTTACCACCACCATTCGAGTAGTGTGTTTCACCTGGCATACTAGCATATAATGTGCATAAAATGAGAAAACACCATGAGTTTAAAATGTATTAACCCATATGGTTTTGGGGGATCTAGACCTCCATGTAGCTAATGATTAGATAGGGGTAGTAACTCAAATTTTTTACCTTGTAAGGTCACCTCCCAATAAAATGGAAATCCTAGAATAGAGTCTTCTTTACGGCTATTCTAGGAAATAGTGTAGTATGGTGACCTAGAAATAGGATGAGAAAATTGTATACTAGACCTATTTTGAGCACCTCAACAAGGATATGTTCCATATATACGAATTTTGAGAAGTGCACATCGTTGAGTTTATGTATCATCGATAAGAAAACTTGATTTTCATATAGTATTATATGAATTTTTAATCCACTCACGACATTCCAAAGATATGGTTTTGGATCTATTATTCTGATCATGAACCTTTGAGTGGCACCTATAGAGGGACATCATGTACGTTGTCATGTCTCTTTTCATTATCACCTATAATGAGGTTCTTGAGTGTGTATTAGAATTTGAGATCTTTATGGCAAAAAATACACCAAAAGATCGTTTCAGTATTAGGAATAAAAGATTTGAGACATTGGATGTGGATAACTGATAATAGACCAACAGACTCTGGAATGATACATGCTTCAAGAGGTGATCTCATGATAGGTTTTTTATAGTTCAAGGATCCCATTAATAACCGAGTCATCTAATGGGGATGCGGTGTCTCTATTGCAAGGGTCAAGGATATATCACACAAGAATGTCCAACCAACCACTCAAATGTCCACGATATGGTTCATGGACCAACCATTTATATAAATCATCTTCATTAAGGAGTTCCATAGGGAGGTGGAAGAATTAGAGGAGCTGGGTGGGTAGAATGATGTGGTGTATTATTTGATATTTTTTCATCACCACCCCTAGTGGTCTCTGCATGACTCAGGGAGCTAGTGGATAGGGATGAGAAAAGTTTTAGGTAGTGGATGCCTATTTATGAGAGGCTCAAATCATTATTACATGTATGATATTTGTCTTATCTAATTTATCTATAAAACTAACATATGCTTGATAAACACATTCTTTTCATACCCTATACCTTGTTAGAGATCTATAGATTTTTATGGAGACTTTGGATCGACCTTTTCATTTGGTTGATCAATCTAGAAGGGATTCATTGATCAAACACATCTGCGGATAGTGTTACTAGACTCTATGAGGGTCTAGTTTCCTCTATGATTTATTTTGTAGTGAAAAGGCCTTTTGATGCCAATCTATGTATGAAATTTATCTCTCTTTTCATGTCTTGATTAAATATTTCAAGAAGAAGATGTTTTTTGTTTTCTTTGAGGGGATGTGGTTTTCCATCATTGGTGATAAGGAACCCTAGTAAGAGTGGGATGGGATCATACGTAGGAGGTTATATCCACTTAATCATCATTTGTATAGTAATACCATAGGAGAAGTTGGTGTTATGGTATATTAGCTTCCTATACTACTGACAAATTTTGAGGATGTCTTCCCTCATGAAGTTTTAAGATTACCTCCCTACTCAGGGATAGAATTATATATATACTTGTATATAGGGGCTGCCTTTATATCTATTCCATTAAATCATGTGGCTCTCATGAAGCTTCATGAGTTGAGGGTACCGTTTGAGGAATTTTATATGAAGATCTTTGTCAGACCTGGTGTGTCACAAAAGGTAGCCCCAACATTATTCTTCCAGGATGAGGATAATAGATTGGGTTATGTTTGGATTATAGTCACCTTAAATGGGTTACTATAAATAATAATGACCCACTTATCATGATCGATGAACTCTTAGACAAGATAAAGGGGTTGAGATGGTTCTCAATGATTGACTACCGATCAATCTATCACCAGATCCTTGTTCAGGATGAGGACATACTGATTATGAAATTCCAAAGCCGCTATTGTCACTATGAGTACTTATAGATTCCAATCATCATAAAGAAATCACCAGAATTGTTTAGGGGATCGTAAAAAAAATATTTCATCCCTTCTATGATATATTCATGTTAGTCATCATAGATTAAATCCCAATGTATTGGAGATATAGGAATGTCATGTGAGTTGTTTGAGGATGGGTCTAGATATAATTCGATAGAAACAAATTTATGTGAATCTATCCTTGTTTTTTCTATGGATTAAAGAGTTATACTTCAAGTGACATGTCATCTCAACAGAGGGTGTATTAGTGTACCCGATGAAGATTGAGGCAATGGTATCTTGTGAGAAACCCAATAGAGTGATGTAGGTATAGAAATTCATAGGGTTGGAAGGCTGTTATATGATATTCGTGACCAATATCTATAGGATATCATCACACTAGGCCATTTTAACCTAGATGTGTGGTCTTTTTATGGATAGAGATGTTACAACTAGATTTTTGGGAGTTATATAAGAGTTTTTTGAGCACACTATTCATGAGAATTATAGAGGATGTTATGGAGTATGCAATGTTTTTAGATTCCTCTATAACTAGGAATAGATGAGTTCTAGTATAGAGGAAATAAATGATTTCATATGGGTCCTTAATATTGATACCCCAGGAGAAGCACTTTGTAACCCATGATCTTGAGCTGGTAGTACTAGTCCTCACCGAAAAGTTATGGCAGCACAATCTTATGGTTGAGTAGATTATCATATACTGAAACCAAAAGTGTATCAAAGAATATATTTTCATAGAATAATATTGACTTTAGATAGAGGTTACTCCTAGTGTTCCTCCAAGATTAGGAATTTGAAATAAGCTATAATCTTGAGAATGAGAACGTGGTGGTAGATGCCTTTAATAGGCGATCCTGTTCATAGTTATTGAAAAAGGAATCAAACTATTTAGAATCACTATAGTTTTAATTTTTGGATAAGGAAAGTGCATCACACCTCTATTTGATGGTTGTACCCCTCCACTTATATAGTTTCTTAGAATGGTTGATTATGAAGATATTGATAGCGAGACCTTATGTGTTTATATTTTAACTGGGCGTGCTTCTGATAGATTTTATTACATTGGTGATCATTTCATCCTCCTTAGAGGGTAGATGATGGTCGCATTGAAATTGAAATATTCGGTTTTAATGGATTTAATAAATCCACCATAGAGATATATATTGGAGTAGAGAAGATGTAAAAGGACCTTTGACATCAGTTCTGCTAACTGGGGAAGAAGAGTTGTGTAGCTAAGTTTGACTCTTGTTTCCTTAATTATCAATAGTTATGGATGAGCACTAGGTTACAATGGGTTTCACTAAACCTTTTGAGGCACTAGTGTATATGTGGGAATGAATATATATATACATCATGATGGGGATCATATGATCACTAAGATGAACCAATTCCATTAGGGTGATCATAGACCAACTCACCTTATCGATTCACTTCTTATAAATTTGAGAGACAAGTTCAGTAAAGAGAATGTGATACATTTATATGTTGTAGATAATTTTAATTCTTGGATTTATATACAAGATCATTTTATAATGTGATTCTAACTTCATGTCATAGTAATGGAGAGGATTGTAGGAGGCCTTTGGAATTTAGTTCCATTTCTGCATAATCTTCCACCCCACGAAAGGGGGATAGATATATTAGACCATTTAGTATCTAGATGACATACTCAAAGATTTCATGATGGACATTGGTTGTAGTTGGGAGGATCACTTAACCTTAGTGGAGTTTTCATACAAAATATCAATAGTTCACCATCGGTATGACACTATTTAGACATTGTTTGGGTAACCATGAAAGTCCCCACTATATTGGACTGGTCTATGGGAGTCTATAAACATGGGATTAGAGTTATGATAATATATAATATAGAAGGTGAAAATAATCTAGTAGTGGAGGAGTAATTCTTAGATCCATAAAAAAACCTTATTTAAATTGATGAAAGAAGCCTTGGGAGTTTGATGAGGGAGAAAATGTGTTCCAGAAGGCTTCAATTCAGTGAGTAATGCATTGATTTGGAAGGGTTATAAAGTTATATCTATGTTTATTTAGACATTTCTCAATACAAAAAATGGTTGGTGAGGTAGATTACCACTTAGACCAACCACCAATGCCATATCAGGTAAACTATATATTCGAAGTCTCAATGCTAAGGAGGTATCTGCCCAAATTGTCACATACTATCTACTGGGGAGAGATGGAAATCCGGGATAGTGTGACCTTTTCAGAGTACATTATATAGATTATGGATTTTAAGAGAAGGTTCTATGTGGGAAATTGATTCCATTGGTGTGTGTCTGGTGGAAGCATTCCAATCTTTAAGAGAGAACCTAGGAATATGACAACTAGATGTGAGACAACTACCCTTATCTTTTTTAGTATAATTTATACATTTAGGTACATAAAAATCTTAGGTTTTTAGAATTTAATGACACTTTTTTCCTTATAAATATTTGGTATATTTTAAATAATATTTTTGAAGTTAGACGATAACTTAAAGTAGGGTTCTGAAGCCCTGATAGGCTTAGTATTTTTATAATAGAAATATTAAATATATTAAATCATATATAGGTGGTATATTCCTCATTACGATGAGCCCGTAAAGGGATCTACAACACTAGGTTTCCCCTCACCATCGCCTTCTTCTCCTCGGTCCCCGGTAGGCCTGTCTTCCCATCAGCAATCCTCTCAGCGCGCTTGAGATGTGGTTTCTCCTAGTGGCAGTGTCACATAGACTTGTTGTCATCCTTGGTGTACAACATCGTTGCTTGGCCTCATTCCAACTCTAGCCTGTGGTCTTGGCTAGGGTTTCTCAAGGCAGTGTGATGTGGAACAGGGTGCGGGTTTCAGATGCAGCGATTTGGGGGTGTCGTTGCTTTTAGCGATGTCTCAGAGTGCATTTGGTAGATCTGACCTTTGGGTGTGGTTCTAAAAGCAGTGGTAGGTCCTGTTTCTTGGATCTTGAAGGTTTCTGTTCATTGAGGTGATGATTTCGTTCAGGTTAGTGGTTCTGATTTGGTGGTTTGGTGATGAACTTGGACCTTCTTCAGGCAACATCATTGTTTCCGATGTTCTTCGTTTTTTAATAATTTGGTGTGCGGTGATTAAGGCGATGGTTTTATGGTTTTGGTTCAGCTGGGTTGCTTTCTTGGTTATTTTGGAAAGGATGAAGGTTTTAGTTTTTGTTTCCTGTTCTGGATTGATTCTGCGACAGTTTCATCTGGTGATTTGTTTGGTCATGTTTGAATCCGTGATGTTTTTTATTTTCTGGCGGTCTGCTATGGGAGGTCGAGTGAGGATGCTTCAATTGTCGTCAGTGAGGAAGTGCCTTCTCCCGGGCCTTCTCTGTGCCCATGAAAATGACTATGATGGTGGTTTTTTGTGTTTCGACGATGATGACGATGGTCTTCCTCATTGGCGATGACAGATTCCGATAGGCCGATGGTGATGAGCTGTTGATGTCGATGATGGTGGTGATGTGAGGATGGTACGACAGTGTCAGTGATGGATCAATAAGGCCGGCGATGTGATGGTGGCCTGATGACGTGACTTTCCTTGATGAAGGGTTTCTTAGGCGGCTCGTTTTTCCCATGTTTTGAGATTTTCAATTTCAAAATTTGAATTTCGAATTTTAATGTGACTTGGTTTGAATCGTGTAAGCAGGTGACTTTGTGAGGTTCCCACTCACCCAAAAGTGGTATTCTGAAAATGAAAAAAAAGTATTGTGGTATTAAATCATATATATGTATTTTATCTTAAAATATAAAATAAATACCAAAAGAGGAATTGGTTTGTAAATTTGAGACTTTACACATTGAAAATCCTAACCTTTGTGCATGTGAGGTTTTTTTCTTGAACACTTTCGATGGATTATTAATAGTAAATTAATTAATTTAATTATAATTAATTAAGATAATCCTAATATCAATATATAATATACTACATATTGAAAATACCTAGGGTCATTTGCATAAACCTAGGGATTGAGATATGGATATTGAAGGAGAGTTATTCGATGGTCAATAACATATCAGGAATTTGATATTGATGTGTTAAATGAGATATTGGATCCCACCAACATCATAAAAGTGTGAACATTATTCATCATTGATTGATCCAAACATGAGGTTGGGTGCTGTTTTTTTTATTTACTTTTTATGATTTTTATCCCGTTATCAAACTCAAATCAATCCATATAATAAATTAATTTATAGATCTACAGTTAATTTATGTGTATTTCTTAATCATCATTGAATTGGGAATGGGTATTGTTTTGTTCAATCATTATTATGTGTTCATATTTCAAAATTATAATGGAAATAGATTGATTCCAACCTGAATAATTATTGAAGTTCATTCCTAATGGAAATGTTTTCTATATTTCTCCACCCATTCATTACATGATCATCGCCAATATTTTAATTTGATAGTGATTTGATAAATACCTTTTGATCAATAATTTCACAACCATTATGTGGTACAATAAATAAAAACTATGCGTTCATGTTTGGAATTGATGTCATGATCATGTTCTGGTTCCAACGATAAAGGATTTGGAATATATTTTGATTAATTGTTCCCAATTTTGGTTTTTTGGGGGTGGTTTGGAGGATGTAAAATTGATTCGTGAATATATTGGAGATCCAAATGCTTTACACTAGTGATTAAAAGTCTTATTCAATGATAGATTTGGGTTTTATGGTGAGAATCATAGTCGAGATGAGGGCAGAAAAGGAATCGGGTAAGGATGCTTCATGTTTATAGGATTTTAGAAAACATGTATTTACATGTAGTGTAAATTGAATAACAAAAACCATGTAGTCCCCTTTATTAATTTGATATGGTTTTAGGAAAAGAAAATATCACATGTTGTGTGGGATAAATCAAACATCATCAGGCCTATGATTAACGACTCAGTATGTACCCATGTGGTTCAATGGAATGGACATAGTCAGGTACACGGGCATGACCAGAGTACACGGGCACAACCCAATACTAAAACATGGCTAGGTACACAATAATGACCATATTATATGGTAATGACCCTGTACTCAAACACTTCTAGGTACTCTGAAACAAACAGGTACCCAAAGATGACAGAGGCACTCTGGCTTGACCAAAGTACACTAGTAAGGGCTGATGTATAGAGGCATAAAACAATGTACACAAGTAGAACCAAGGTAGATAATACATTAGGTTTACTCTTAGTACACGTTGTGTACATTTCTCATAGAATGTTGTGGCCCTTTATCTATTCAGTGTGGATCTTTTTCTCTAGGGTGCACTCCCTTGGCCTTTCTATATGTGGGTATAGTGAGACACACATCTTGAGCATAGGATGATTTACCATCTATGGGGTTTGTCTTGGATAGAGTTTAGGAATCCATCTATGTGGACAAATCTGTTATCCTCTACCATTTATTCTTCTTTCCTACATTGGGTTTGAGGAATCTCGCAGACCAATATAAACGAGTTCATTATCCCCTATTTAGTGAGTTATTCTAGGTAGGTCATGTTATACACTAGAGGTCATGGGTTTGATCTCCCATCAATTCATTGAGATATTCTATGTTAGAATGATTACTTATTTATAGAGAGGCTCATTTGGCACTACTTCTTGGATCAGATCCATTTGTGTTATTTGGCTCAATTAGTGAGTTCTTCTATATGAGTGTTATTCCAAAGTCCCTTATAGAGTCATATGGCTAGCAGTATTGTTATGTTTTCACCTTCATACATAGTTTATGTCATGATTATATATGGGGTATTATCCTTATATCTCATATTTTCATTCCTTCATGATGATGAACTAACAACTATATTGATGCTTTATTTTTGGTGATTTTAGGGTGTCTTTATAGGTTTTTTTATACTCACCGATGAATGGGATCTTCCAACACATTTCATGTCTTATGTTGATGATATAAATTTCAGTACAGTCCTAAGTGAACTTGGAATAGGTGGTTTATAGTGATCATGAACGACTGTGGTTCATAATAGAGGTTTCATTTGACAAGAGTCCCCTTATATCTAATAGGTTAGACCCTTTTATAGTTTTAGTGGGATTTTATTTATCCCTTTGTGCTTTCCCATAATGTTTCTATAATCTTATTATGTGATATAGATGTATACATACATTATGTTATCAGTTTCATTTTACCATTAATCATTATTAGATTATTAGATATTTTTATATTTGTGTAAGTACCTTAGTCTAAGGCCTCCCATGTGAGTAATATGCCTACTCACCATAGGTCCCCAAACCCCAAACCTCTTGGAAGTGGGATGGGGGTTTCACACTCAGCTTATCACCATCTATACATCCCTTTTCCACTGATATTTGGGAACTTATCATGATTCTAAATATAAAATAAGAAATATTTCCTCATTATTAGACTACAAACACCATCGATTTCACCATAATTATAGGAGACTTATTCTGCTTCATCCAATACTTTTATGATTTTTTTTCTGATAATATTTTATCATTACAATTAGATTTATAGTATTTGGTATGCTTCCTTTGTAATTTTTTTGGATGGAATAATAAATTAAAAGGAGATTATGTTCAAATAGAAGCTTTGATATTATAATCCATATATAGAAAATTGATAAATCTAAATCCTATAAATATTTTCCGTCACGTGCATGTGGTAAAAAACATTTCCATGAAAAATAAGTGAACACAAATTATTTTGTAAATTTTACCATAATAATTAAATCTTTATTTTATTTATATTAATATTTTTAAATTTATAAATTAATTTATCCTCTATAAAAAATAATTAAATTAATTAAGTAGAATATTTTACATTCAAGAATAAAAAATCACATCCCACTTTTAAAAAGTGTCAAAATTAAATTTCTTCAATATTATCTTCCAATGACTATGGATGATATTCCTGAGTTTTAAAATTTTATCTCAAAAATATATGTATATATAATGAATGAGAAACTGATGGAATGGAAATATAATTAAATGAAATTAATTAATGAATTTAAAAAATAGATAGAAATTTTGTTCTCCATGTTTTTCAAATAGTGTATCAATGTAATCAGACTATTAAAAAAATATGTGAATTAAAGGCCGCACTATGATGGCCATTACCCAACATCTTTTGATGAATTTGATTATATCCTAATTAAGAGGTTTTGTAAAAATATTATTGAGATGCTTTTCTGTTATGATAAACATGATAATATTATATCCTTTATGTGTGTGACCCATAAGATGTAGGTTTATTACATCTAAGATATTCACTCATCATTGATGGTCTAGGTTTTTAGAAAATGAAATTGAACTAATATTGATATGATGAATTTTATTTCGAGAAAAAATAAAACCAAAATCAATGAGTGTGGTTTGTAGCCACAACACTTGAGCATAAAAATTACCACTTCCACATATGTTTATTGAACATATAAAATTGAATAAAAATGATATTATATATACCAAAAAAATAAATCCCCTCTTATGAATTGATATGTTCTTGAAGTACACATTCTATCAAACCCAAAACCTCCAAATTAAATAGCTAAATAAAGTTAAATAATAAAATCCTTCCTAGATTAATAGACTAAACAAAGACTTGAAGTTCATTTATATAAACACATCGACTCCAGTATCCCATATCTAGGGCCTTACTCTATTACATTAGTACTGAGTATAAGATATACCATACCAAGGGAAAAATATTTTAGTAGTCTTAGAAAACTAGATACATAATTTAAATTCACATTACATTTAAAAACATTAACACTGAAACAATTTTCTTCAATAATTCAATTTGTATATTTCGCATAATACTACATAATCATTCATAAAACACTTCCTAGTGTACTCAGGGGAAATAAAACATAATAAAGGTTTTATCTTGGATAATTAGAAAGGGTAGGAATATAGTAGAAGTTGTAAACATAATCAATAAGGTATGGTGAATAACATAGTCAATTAAAACATAATATTTTCCATAATATGGGAGGAATACAAGCTGATCAAAAATAATTCCATATAAATAATCACATGAGAATGAATCATAAACATAGATATTCTACTAATAGAATAACCATATGGATTATCAATAACTAATCTCATAATGAGTAAATTCATATTGTGGTACATCATAAACAAACCATTAATGATTCTGCAAAGAAACCATACATAAATGGTTAGACAACCAGTCTAGTTTGTCTCATGAGACCTACTGATCCATCAAGGGGATATAGAAGGCCCCATCGATCACTTACTATGTCTAATGCATTCCTAATATTAATGAGGTGAAACAAAATCAACCTAAATATTTTTATTTAAACAATCATATGAAATGTAAATACTTTTCCCATACAAAAAACACAATAAAAAACATTCAGATAAATATGCTGAATGGTGTCCCAATAGTACATCCCCAATCAAAGAGATTGTAAAATTTTCAATAATATTTTGTAGATAGTATAATATGGGGGTAGCATTAATGATGCGTAGGATTTTACAAAGGATGTTGATGTAAATGAGACCACTGAAATATTCTTGAAGAAAATACCATCTTTAACATTAAAATCAATTATTATAAGAAAGCTGTGAAATCTTAAAATAAAAAAAAATCATTGAAAATATATTCTAATATTGTAATAAAATATTTAAAAATCAAGGTAGAATTAATCAGTGAAAATATTTTTATTCCATCTTAATTAAAAAAACAGTACTTTTGAATTTTGAAAAAATGTTTTCTAAAAACCTTGTAAAAAGACCCTTTCTAAAAAAACATTGAATGAAATTAAATATAAACATAAATTTTATTTTATAACCATCTTATATCGATATAGTTAAATATGTAATACAATATCAAGAATAATTACATGGGGAAAAATATTTTCAAATTAAATCTTTAAACATTCAAAATGTCTCGTACTACTTTGAACATCAAAATCATAAGCCCCATAAAAGAGTAAAATTTACAAAAAACATAAAATACCATATAATAACTAAATTCATGATATTACAAGTCAAAAGGGAGTATATATACAATACAAATATGTAATGGGTGGTGAATAAGGTGTATCTCACAAAAATTAAAGTTAGATGAGAAAAACCCTTGCCCTAAGTTAAACTTCCTTGAAATGTGTCAGAACATATTTTATATTGGTTTTAAACATTTTATGAACTTATAAAAAATGAAATTAATATTTATGATATCATATATGATCCCTTAAAACATTTTTCGACTCATTTTTCATGGGTATTTTGTTATTACCCTTATTTTCTATGTTAACTATTTCATTTTCTTATGCATGTTTTCTCAGGTATGTCAGAGTTTTATAACATAGGGAATAGAAAGAAATTACCCATAATAAAATTAATTTAATAAATATCATATTTAATCATTAGGTAGATTTTTATAAGCATTCCCAAATGTGTAACATAGAAGATGAGTTACACCGCTATGTGGAGATGGTAAGTAGTATGTATGCATGTGCAGTGATTTTATTTTGCACAAGTGTTGACGCTCCTTTCGTCACAGAATCTAAAGATCGGAAAAGGGAATATCTGAGCTCAAAGTGATTAATCCTTTGAAGAAACATCAAAAATCGACAAAGGGATGGAAAAGGAGAACATTGCCCATAGGTCGCGCAAGTTCCCTCTTGGTCGCGCAAGTACACTTGCGCGCCGCCTCAACACTTGCGCGACACCTCATGATCGTGCAAGGGACTTGCGCGACATATCTGGTAACCGCCCAGTAACCGCCCGGGGTCTTCTTTTTCCTATAAATAGACCCTGTGGGCCCCCCATTCGAGAGGATCTCTTCCCAGAAACTCGGATCAAAGCTCCCGACGCCCAAGTCTCTTCTCAAAGCTTCCAGAACACTTCTAAGGTAATTTCTTACCTAGAATGGAAGATCTAAAGGGAAGAAGGAAGGCCTAAGTGTTGAAACTTATCAAACACTTGCGCGCCGACTTAATTCCTTCAATATAACTTGCGCGTCCCTCTTCTGGAAAAACCTCAAGAGGATGGGAAAGGGTTTAATAAAGAGTCGCTCAAGTAATTCAACCCTGGTTGAAAATCGCGCAAGTATCCCTTATGTCGCGCAAGTATACTTGCGCGACCAATACTTGCGCGCCGCCGTAGGACTTGCGCGACCTTCAATACTTGCGCGCCCCTATCTTTTTGGGTGCCCATCTTGCCCTTTTTCACCCCTCTTAAGCCATTTTCACCCTTCCTATTCAAGATTCAGTCTTCAAGATACTTTTCAAAGCCATTTATGGCATGATTTCTTGATTTGACATCCTTATCTGAAAGGAATTATGTGAAATATCTCTCAAAACCTAATGATTTAAACATCTTTATATCATCAAAGATTGAGAGTTCATTCATTCAACCTCATCCTTTAAAATGAGAGAATCCTAACCTGGGTCTCCTTTTCAGGAATAAAGACTCAGTCATAAATCTTGGGCATCTTTCTTAAGAATAAGCCCCAATCAAATCCTTCAATCTTGGGCATCCTCCTCAGGAGTAAGCCCCAAACCTTAATCCCTAACCTGGGTCTCCTTTTCAGGAATAAAGACTCAGTCATAACCTTGGGCTTCCTCTTCAGGAGTAAGCCCCAAGTCCCCTAACCTGGGTCTCCTTTTCAGGAATAAGACTCAGTCATAACCTTGGGCATCCTTCTTAAGAGTAAGCCCCAAGTCTCTTAAAATTTCTCTTAACCAGTCATAAACTTCCCTTTGATTTTGGTTTCCTTTTTAGGAATAAAACCCAATCATAAGTCCCCTCCTAATTTGGGCATCCTCCTTAGGAGTAAGCCCCAAGATTAGAGTATTCAAATCTCCATGAAGCACATATAACTTTGTGGACCCTGTTCATGGATTTTTCTTCCTAAAAGTAAATCCTAAACCTTCACCTATCTGGGCAGTCATCTATACATAAGCCCCAAAACAAATTCTTATGATTACATCTTTTATGGCACAATTGTCTAAATTTTACCAATACCTCTTGTTTCTCACACCGAGCATGACTCACGTGAGCATAGAGTGTAAAAGTAATTATGACATTCATCTTTGAGCCATCAATCATAAAACATCATATCCCATTCCTCGAACTACGTGGGTTCTGATTCCTTTTTTAAAACAAAGGATACGTAGGTAGCCCATTTATGGGTTCGATCCCAACATTGAAATAATCTCTGTCCTTCTGAATGACGATAAACTTCAAGTGCCCCACTGAGTGGCTTTAAAACCAGCCTGGTCATCAAAATGACCAAGAGACTTTTATATAAATGTTTTGAAGGATACCATTGACCAAGAATCTCTAAACAAATATAGATGATTCTATATTGATGAAGAACCTCGAATACATATAAAAGATTCTCTAAATTTCTTGCATATTTAATCATTGATTGTTAAAACTAAAGGAAAGCTCATTTTATACTTGGTAATGTAATAAGGATTCACGAACTTAACTTAAATCTATAAAGAGAGTCCCGGAGTAGACAATAATTCCCCTCAAAAAGGTGTGATGAGTCCGACCTCCCATCCTCTCGACCGATGCAAATTCCTAAGCCTCATTAGCCCACAAGCTAATGAGCGCCTGCCTTTGGAAAGTAGGTCCAAACGGATGTGGAATCATTGGATGTTTCCGGTTCTACGAACAAACCCGTTAGAAACCGATCGGAACGTTTGAATCTCCCGTCCAGGAGGTCATCCCCGGATTCCGCGCGAAACAAAAAATGGTGAACCCGACGTGAATCCTTAACCAAGTTAAAGTGATGTTCTTCTTAGATGTTAGGCCCCTTGGGCCAACAAGGCAATCATTGACATATGATCATCCAAAAGATGCAGTAGCCGGATTCATCTTGATTATGTCTGTTATATGGAACAGGCACTCTTTTTTCAAGATCTTCTACAAAAAATGGCTTTCCTTAAATTCACCCCTGTGAATACTGCTGCTGAGAACACCTCTACTGTGAGGTCTGCTGCCATGAAAACCAATGCTGCTACTCCTGCTGGAACGTCATCCGCTCTGAGGATGACATCACCAACTCGGCGTCTTCAACGCTGTGTTTCAAATGCACTGGTTAAGGAGTACCGTCGTAACGGTACTATCCCAACTCTGGAGGCCGCTCGTCAAGCCCTCCAAGTTAACAATTCTACCTGGTCGTCCGGACAACGGCGACCAGCAATCAAGAAGCAGGCGGTGCTGACTACCGTCTCCAACCGTTTCGGGTCGTTATCCCCGGAACGCAATTTCCATTCACTCCCTTATTCTGAGGAAGTGAATGAGCAGGTCCCGCGGGACCTTAATTCAAAGAGACAGGAGTCCTTCTCAAGGGCTCCCATCAACAATCGCCGCCAGACTCGTGCGGTAGTGCACCCTCAACATGATGAGGGTACCGGCTCCAGGCATTCAGCTCAGGTTCCTCGAACCCGAGCAGGCAAGATGAATCACCAGAGACGGAATCCGGTTAATAATAGGCAGGTTGTCATCCCTGCCATCTCCGGAGAAGTCCACCAACCTAACTTGGTGGCAAATAACGAGCAGGCATACACACCTGTTCGTTTTAATCCCGCTGTCCAGCAGACTCGTCTGGCAGCATCAAGCCGATCCCGCCAGGCAATTCCGGCGGAGTACCATAGGCAGGAACATACACCTGCTTATACATCAGCAGTTAGTCAGCAGGCTCGTCTGACTACATATGATGGATCTCGTCAACCGCGTTTGGCGAAGTGTAATCAGCAGGCACATACACCTGCTGATACTAATCAAGTCTACCAACAGTCTCGCTTGGTAGCACCCGGAGAAGTCAGTCGGAAAGTCCCGACGACAAACAGGAGGCAGACTAAACTCTCTACCTCCACACTTGAGTACTGTCAGGATTCACTGACAGGAAAAGGAGGACAGGAGCAGGCACATACACCTACTCCAAGCCCGGAATGGACGTATATCCCTGTTCCGGCGGCTGAAGTCACCAAACATATTTTGTCAATGGTGAAAGAGCAGAAGCAAATTCCTGCTCATATTCTGGATGCTTGCCAAGATATCATAACAGCTTCAGCTTCATCTCAGGGACAGACACATAAATCTATCCCTAGCAGTGGAGTGACACATCAACAATTCACTCCGGAACAGACACACACATCTGTTCCAGTCCAAGAGGGTTGTGGGGCCTACTCCCCCATATCATATGGACAACCAAGTCAGGCACATACATCTGATTTGAGCGATGATCGTCAGCCTAACCTGACCATCTTTCCTGATCAGGCACATACACCTGCTCAGAGCAATCACTTTCGTCATCAAGTGATTTCTAAAGCGAGTAAGAAGGCATCTAAGAAAAAGATCCGCCCAGCACAGTCAGGAGATCAAAGGCCAATCTGTAACAAGGCCTTGCTCGATGCTGGAGTTCTTGAAGCCCTCAGACATTTATCTGTCGGAATTCAAGATTCTACTCCCTCAGTTCCCAATAACAGGAACATTAATCCCGAAGGTCTTCAACAGACACTTCCTCATGAAGACTTGCTTCATGAAAATTCGGTCAATCTTGAAGTTTCTTCTTCAGATGAGAACCACAGGAACCCTCTGTGTGGTCAGAAGACCAAGGAGCAAGAGATATCATCTTTTGCTGTAACCCATCATGAAGGTCCTCCTCATGGTGATGAACTTCGCTGCGAAAGTCCTCTCCGCAGTAGTGATTCACATTGTCTCGAAAATTCTTCAGAAGGCAATGTAGTGACGAGAAAGCCCTCCTATCTCGAGGCACTTGCAAACGTAAAACCAGTCATGTCTGAAGTTTTACTATCGGCAGGTGAAACTCTTTCTCCATCAGAAGATAGCTTGGGGTTCAGGTTATTCTCCGAACCTTCCCTAGGTCATTCATCTTCCAGCATGAATAGTGATTCCTCTACCAATCTTGTTGAATCCGATGAAGCAACAAGGAAACACCAACTCTGGTCCAAACAGGTAGAAGAATCTTCATTTAATGATAAAGAGGAAATGCTGAACATGAGGAAAAAACTGGCAAAAGGTGAAGTACCAGTCATGTTTTGGCCTTTGGCTGATTCACAGTATGACATTCCAAAGATGTTGACGGATGATGGAATCCATGATATTCGTCTTAACATATGGAAAACTCTTTGTCAATTAAAGAAGAAGGTATTATCTTACGATGAATATGAAAATCATCTTAAGATAATAGAAGGGTTACAACGCCAGATTGATTTGGCATCTCTATCAGTCTCTCGGTATCCGAAGGCCGAAAAGCAACAGAGAACCCTTCAACGTTCATGCCTTGGCGCGCTGAGAAAATTGCGTCAGTTAATTTCCAATGCTCCATCTAATGTTCATATCAGAGGATGGGGTATTCACGGAGCACTACATTTCACAGTGCTTTCCGGTCAGCAAAACCCGCCGAAAATGGTCTCATGCAATGTTATTGCCCATGGCCGGCCACAGTCAATGGGCTTTGTTCATAATCAAAATCTTGCTCGAGATCAAGCTTCAACTAGTTCCTCTCAAAATCAAGTATATAGAGAACAGGTTGTTGAATTGCTCCTACATCAAGCAGGCGAGAATATTGCGCAAGCCTCTCGTCTGGAGCAAACACGTCATCAAATGACAGAAGTTTCGGAAATCATCCAACGGTCTGTTGAACCAGGTGATAAAAGTGGATACAGGTTAATGCATCCAGCTAATTTCCGAACTAAGATCCGCAAGATCAAGAGAGATTTCAAGAAGATCTCAGACATAGCATGTCAAGAGACACCCCAGCTTGCCAGACTGGGGACTTCTCTAACCCAACCCTCAGAATCAACGAATGGGATTCGAGGAGTTGAGCAGAAGCAACAGGAACACCCCCAGTCCACCGGACTGGGGACTTTTTCAAATCTTCAATCCCTCTCTCAGAGAAAGTCAGTATTCTCTCGATTAGGGAATAAGCCTCAAGAGGAACGAAGAGCCAAGATGTCAGGAGATTCTCTCCAAGTGACGGTTCACAAAGAAATTCCTGAGGGGTCAAGTCAACGGAATGCCATGTCTTATCATGGACATAAAAGGAGACAATATCATAGAAATGCTGATAGAAAGGATTTCATGAAATATGCATCCATTAATGTCATCACTGCCGTTACTGCTGATTCACCAGATGAGGCTCAATCAGAGGGATCAGATGAAGAGGTTCCTGCTCAAGAAGTTGCGCACACAGACCTAAATGAAGAAGGTGTGCGCACACGTAATCAAAGGCTTACCCAAAATTTGGGTATTCCTTCAAGTAACCTACTTCCCCCTCTCCGAAAAGGATCCAATAAGGGGAAAGGAAAGAATCAGGTTACTTCTCACCCTTCCTCTGAAGGAGGTCAATCGCTCTCATTAGAGCAAAGGCTTGCACAACAGGAGGAAGAAATGAAAGAGTTAAGAAGGTTGAATGCAGAACTACTTCAGAGTAGTCTTCTTCTTAAGAATGCTGAAGTCCGACAGCCGAAGGAATTTGTTGTAACTACTGAGATGGATCAGGAATATCCTCCTTTATCAGTACACCCACAGAGGTCTAATCCTACGGGTCAAACGCAACAACGGTTGGCAGCACTACCATTAGTTGCAGCACCAACCTCCACGGCTGTCCAAGCTCCATTCATTGCACCTACCCAAAACCAAGTTCAACCTGACGTTTCTCAAAAGTTAATAACTACTATTGAGTCATTAACAGCTCGGTTAGAAACTATGGAAGGGAAACGGGCGCAAGTTCAACCTGAAAAGAAAGTTTACCCTGAATGGGTAGATTCAATTTCTCCTCCATCCAGTTTTGGAAACCCTATTTTCCCTACTTTCAATGGATCAGGCGACCCTGAACAACATTTGACGCATTACGTGTCTTGTTGTGATCCTATGATGGGAACTCCAGAACAACAAGAAGCAGTGAAACTCAGATGCTTCGTGCGAACCTTGCAAGGACCAGCTTTTGTCTGGTATACAAGCTTGAAATCCCGGTCAGTCATCGGATGGGAGGATCTTCGTCAAAAATTCCTTCTTCAGTTCAGCTCAACTTTGCCAAAAACGACAGTTTTCGATCTTACAAACTGCAAGCAAAGGGAGAATGAAAGAGTCTCTGATTTCATTGCTCGTTGGAAGGGATTAACGTATTCCTTGAGTTTATCACTCCCTCAGGAGGAATTATTGCCAATCTGTGTGGCAAATTTGCGTGACGAATTACGCACGCCATTGATCCCTGTGAAATACACAGGAGGGTTTCGAGACCTTACTTCAATCGCTCAACAGATTGAAGATTCCCTTATACAGGCTAAGGTTAAATCTCGTGTAATTCCATCAGCTCCAGGAAGAAGAATGGGTAAAGCAGAAACTGCTACAGTTATGCTTAAACAGGCACCTGTACCTATTTCTACTTCAAAACCTTCATCTTCTCGAAGGGCTCCACCTCCTGAACGCCAACAACAAAGGCTGTTTCGTCCAAATGATCAAAAAGATCAACGACGAAAACAATTTGAGGATATGAAGAGTAAAACATACTCTTTCCGAAGTGAGCAAGTTCCTGGTTACTTCATTTCAGCTCTGGAAAATAATTTGGTTCAATTACCAGTGCCGAAGAGACCAAACAAGGAAGGAGATGAAGACCGTCCCAATTATTGTCCCTTTCATCAAATGTTGGGACATCCCATCCAGGAGTGTTTTGTCTTTAAAGACCTCCTACAAAAGATGGTTGACTTGGGACAAGTCAAATTGAAGGGTTCTTCAGCTCATGTAGCGTGTATTACCGCTACAGATCCAGAGGAAGGAGGCGAGTGGCAGGAAGTCAAAAGCAAAACTGCGAAAAAATATGATGATTGGATGGTCAGAAAGACAATCAATCGGACCCATTCCATTTTGCGAACACAATTGAAGAAGCCAATTGTGTCTCCTACAAAAGCTGCAGTAAAGCCTCCATCAAAGGACAAATCCTCAAAAGGGCAGCGTAATTCAAAGAAGAAAGAGGAATCAGAAGAAGATGAGTATGCATCAAAGCCTAAATTGTCTTTGACTCTGGCAGATTTCATGCCATCTACTTCAAAGTCACGGGCACCGTCCCACCAAACGGCACAGCCTAAACAGGCCAACCAGGCAGAGTCTTTATCAGACGAAGAATTGATCTTTGGTTCTGTTAATATGATTCAATTAACAGATTCATATTCCAGTCTTGATGAGCCTGAATTCCCTGTATCAAATAAAGGAACCCGAGGAAGTTTTAGAGGTTCAGGATATAGGGGAAGACGTGGATCTTTCCGAAGCCACTACTCTAATTCTACCCCTGCTAGCACTGTATATGCAGCAGAAACTCGTGGTAGAGCCCTTCATCGAGCTCAAAATGAACAAGCAAGTTCTTCTGCTAATGGCCAACTCAGCTTCGGCACAATTATTTTGGAAGACCGATTAAAGGTTCCATCTTCTTTATCTCAGCAAGCAAATGGATCTAATCAGTCTAAATTTCCAAAACCAAAGATGTTGCCAACTTCAATACAAGATGCATCAGCTTCCAAAGCATCTGCTTCCAAGATACCTGCTAAACCACATATTCCTATTGGGAAACGCAGGCCTCTAGATCAAAAGTATGATATATTGAAACACTTGGCCCAAGTACCAGCCAAATTATCAATTTTGGATGCTTTGAATCTATCAAGAGATCTTCGGGAAGCACTCATCGAAGCTTTGTCAAGTCCTCAAGAGTTTGAAGCTGAGATTGCTGCAGCTGAAATTTATCACATAGAGAATAATCCTGCAGAATGCCATGCAGTGATATCTTTTACTGATAAAGATGAGGATGATGTTGTGCATGGGCACATAAAACCTTTGTACTTATCTGGCAAAGTCAATGGTATAGATGTTCGAAGAGCTTTCATTGACAATGGTTCAGGAGTCAACCTCATGCCCATTCGCACACTTCGTCGATTGGGCCTCACAGAATCTGATTTATCTCCTTCTACCATGATGTTGCAAGGATATGATAAAAATGAACAAGAACCACTGGGAGAAGTTACGCTCAGAACTCAGTTTGGAGATCTTGTTTCCAATTCAGATTTCATGATTGTTGATCAAGACTCAGCTTTCAATATCTTGCTTGGAAGACCCTGGTTACATCAGCATGCAGCTATTCCGTCATCATACCATCAATGTCTCAAATACTGTTTCGATGGTCAAGTTGGAACATTATATGGTGATAAGACCCCGTTCAAAACATGTGAGTCTCAATACATTGAGGCGGAATTTTATCACATGAAGGGAAGAGAAAAATCTACAATGAAGGAAATTACCAAAGTTAATGCTCCATATGGTTTGGAAAAAATTCCAATAAATCCATTTTCACATGTGAGTACAGATTATGTGTTACCTATCAGTCAAATTGACAAAATAGGCCCAAATCAAAATACTCTTATGGAAAGATCCATAATGTCAATTACGGCAATCGAGCCAGACAACATGGGAGAAATTGGTAACTTACCAAGCAATGATGAAAGCATAAGTGGTGACGTTTTCATTTCGTCTGCTGAAATCCAACAAGTCTATACTTCGCTAATCAGGCCAGAAGAAGTTATAGCAACACCAGAGGTGAATGTTGATGTCGATTCTCAATCCATCATCTCCTCTTTATTTCCCAAAGAAGACCCTTGTTCATCAATAGGGACGGAAATGGAAGCTTCTTCTTCTTCAAAATGTGAAAATTTTGACATCTCTTATGATCATGAGAATTTCGTTTTTTCATCTACTTTGCAAGTAGAAACGGAAGATATAACACATGATGAAGAGGAAGAGGAAGATCTTAGAGATGCTCCTCCAGCATTTGAAGAGGGTATCTCTACCACTGTGGATGAACTCAGAGAAGTAAATCTGGGTACAGAGAAAGATCCACGCCCCACTTTAATTAGTGCGGCCATGACCCTTGAAGAACAAGAGATGTATATTTCTTTTCTAAAGCAAAATAAAGATATCTTTGCTTGGAATTATACAGAGATGCCTGGCCTTGATCCTGATGTTGCCACCCATCATTTGGGTTTGCCAAAAGAACATCGAGGATTCAAGCAAGCCGCGAGAAGAACACACCCAACCTATGCTTCCAAAATCGAGGCTGAAGTGGATAAGCTTATCAAAGCTAACTTCGTCAGAGAAGTTCAATATCCGAAGTGGTTGGCTAATATTGTCCCAGTAAAGAAAAAGAACGGACAAATTAGGGTTTGCATCGATTTCAGAGATCTTAATCGGTATTGTCCCAAAGATGATTTTCCAGTTCCGATTACAGAACTCTTAATTGATGCGACGGCTGGCTATGAAGTACTTTCTTTCATGGATGGATATTCTGGATATAATCAGATCCGAATGGCCCCAGAAGATGAGGAATATACAGCCTTCAGAGCTCCTCAAGGTGTGTTTTGTTACCGGGTGATGCCCTTTGGTTTAAAGAATGCAGGTGCAACATATCAACGCGCCATGCATCGTATCTTCAAACCTTTTCTAGGGAAATTTGTTGAATGCTATGTAGATGATTTGGTGGTTAAATCCAAACAACGTTTTGATCACTTGGCTGATTTGAAAATCATATTCCACAAGCTTCGACAACATAATTTGAAGATGAACCCCTTAAAATGTGCTTTTGGGGTAACCTCAGGAAAATTCCTCGGCTTTGTTGTACGCCATCGTGGTATTGAAGTCGATCCTGAGAAGACCAAATCAATCCTTGGTATGTCACCTCCTCATAATTTGAAAGAATTAAGAGGACTTCAAGGACACTTAGCCTATATTCGGCGTTTCATCGCCAATTTGGCAGGCAAAAGTTTACCTTTTACCAAATTATTGAAGAAAGGAGTCACTTACCAGTGGACTAAAGAATGTCAAGAAGCATTTGATATTCTCAAGAAATACCTCTTAAGTCCACCAGTACTCATGCCACCTGTTGAGGGTAGACCTCTTATCCTCTATGTGACAGCTTTAGAGCGATCATTGGGTGCCTTTCTCGCTCAAAAGAATGATGCTGGGAATGAAAATAGTCTCTACTATCTCAGTAGAACTATGCTTGAAGCAGAAACCCGGTATTCAAGTATTGAAAAATGCTGCCTAGCATTAATCTTTGCAGTTCAGAAACTGAGACACTACCTGCAACATCACGAGGTCCAATTGGTATCTCGTAATAATCCACTCAAATTCATCCTTAGTCGTCCAATGCTTACAGGACGTCTGGCAAGGTGGGCGGTTATTCTACAGCAGTTCGACATTCAATATGTGTCTCAAAAGGCAATTAAGGGCCAAGCTCTGGCTGATTTCCTGGCTGAACACCCTTCAGTGGAAGACACATATTCAGATATCGAACTCCCTGATGAGGAAGTTTTTTCTATTCAAGAGAATCCTCAAACATGGGAAATGTATTTTGATGGTGCTTCTAGAAGTCCAACAGGGAAGAAAATGGAAAATCCTAAATTCAACAAAGTTGGTTTAGGAATTGTGCTCATTTCTCCAGATAAGGCAGTGTTACCTTATTCCTTTTTGTTGTGGGAAGGTGGTACCAATAATGAAGCTGAATACCAAGCTCTCATTGCAGGCTTGGAGTTAGCGCTTCAAGCACAAGTGAATCACTTAAAGGTAAAAGGTGATTCAGACCTGGTAATCAAACAAATCAATGGGGATTATGCCATCAGAAAAGAAGAATTAATCCCTTTGTATGATTACGTCAGAGAGTTAATGTCGGAATTCCCTTCAGAACCGACATTTTCTTATGTCCCAAGATCACAAAATGCTCAAGCTGATGCACTGGCTAATATAGCCACAGCTTTAGCAGATCCAAATCGGGACGAGACAACCATCGGTATTGCCCACCGTCGTGCAATTTCACCTTATGTTCAAGTCAGAACAGAGGAAATTAATGAAATTAGTCCCATTCCTGAACCATATGGTCATACTACAGGATGGATGTCACCTATCAGGGAATACCTTCAAAATGGAACACTTCCACCTGATAGAGCCAAGAGAGAACAAATTCGGCGACGTGTGGTCAATTTTACTCTTTATGATGGTCCAAACCACCTCGAGAAAATTCTCTACAAACGTGGTTTTGATGGAGTTCTCTTCAGATGTATTGATGGTGAAGAGACAATGGCTGTCATAAAAGAAGTGCATGCAGGAGTCTGTGGTGCCCACCAGTCTGGACATAGATTGTCTGATCAAATTCGAAGACTTGGATACTTCTGGCCTTCAATGATACAAGATTGTGTTAATTTCACAAAGAAGTGTCATTCATGCCAAGTATATGCCAATTTCATTCATCAACCTCCAGAGTTGCTTCATACAGCTAAATACTCATGGCCATTTTCCACATGGGGAATGGATGTGGTGGGACCTTACCCTTCAGCTACGGCCAAGCAGTTTAAGTACATTCTTACTGCTACTGATTTCTTTTCCAAATGGGCAGAGGCAGTACCTCTCAAAGAAGTCAGTTCTAAATGCATTGTTAGCTTCATCAAGTCTAACATCATTACTAGATTTGGTGTCCCTCATACCATATTGACAGACAACGGCACCAACTTCTGCTCTTCTGAGGTAAAGAGATTGTATCAAGAATACAACATTAAGTCCAACCATTCATCTCGATATCATGCAGCGGCTAATGGCCAGATAGAGGCCTTCAACAAGACTCTTTCAAATATACTGCAAAAGATGGTGGATAAAGATAAGAGGTCATGGCCTGATAAACTCTATCATGCTTTATGGGCTTATCGGACTACCACTCGCAATGCAACGCGGTCTACTCCATATTCATTGGTATATGGAACAGAAGCAGTCTTGCCAATTGAAGTCCAATTGCCCTCACTCAGAATAGCCATTTGTGATCAGTTATCAACAGATGAGCAATCCCAAAAGCGGATGAATGAATTGGAACAGTTAGATGAGAAAAGATTGTGCACTTTGCACCACTTGGAAATCTATCAGAATCGAATAGCACGAGCTTTTAACAAAAAGGTTCGTCTTCGTTCATTCATTCAGGGAGAATTGGTATTGGTTCTCAGAACACCAATGATACCAGGAAAGAAACCTCCCAAGCTTGAACCAAAATGGGAAGGACCTTATTCAGTACATAAGGTCTACTCCAATGGAGCGTATTCTCTGATTTCAATGGATGGAGAACACATCACGACTCCAACTAATGCCAGATTTCTGAAGAAGTATTTTGTATAAACACAAAATATTGTTCCCAAAACCAAGACTCTTACATTTGGTTTATACAGCAATGGTCCAGTATGACCTTAAACTACAACTACGTCCAGCATGACGATAAACTGTATGGTCCGTGCATATGACCTTAAACTATTCGCACTTATGTCCCTGCAACATGACACTAAACTGTGCAGCACCAATAGTCCTAACTGCAAGACTTTAAACTGCATAGTCCCTGATTTTGTCCTACATGACAATAAACCGTATAGAAGTTCCTATATTTTGTCCGAGATGACATTAAACTATATTTTGTCCTAGCGACATGACATTAAACTGTGTGGCACTTTCATCGTCCAGCATGACGTTAAACTGTGTTAAGTCCCTTATTGTCCTACATGACACTAAACTGTATTCTGTCCGAGATGACATTAAACTATATTGTGTCCTAACAACATGACATTAAACTGTGTGGCACTTCCAACGTCCAGCATGACGATAAACTGTAAAAAAGATCAGAACTGATATCCTCATATTGATTCACCTTAGTCTTAGCTACATGACTTTAAACTGTACAGCATCAGTTCGTCCTTTCTATATGACGCTAAAACTATACAGCAATGGTCCAGTATGACTTTAAACTGCAACTTCGTCCCACACGACATTAAACTGTGAAAAAGTTCCATAAACAGTCCAGCATGACCTTAAAACTGCATCATTCCTGGTCCATGTATACGACCATAAACTATTTGCAAATATGTCCAGCAAGACGTTAAACTGTGACGTCCTAACTACATGACGCTAAACTGTATAAAAGTCCCTCACGTCCGGAAAGACGTTAAACTATATAATCATCAAAAGTCCAGCATGACATTAAAACTGCACAATCCCCCTTTCGTCCAATATGACGTTAAACTGTATTGTCCCCATCGTCCTAACTACATGACGCTAAACTGTACAGAAAATCCTTGATATGTCCTACATGACATTAAACTGTGCATCGTTAAGGTTGTTATTACCTCTTGTTTCTCACACCGAGTATGACTCACGTGAGCTTAGAGCAAACATCAACCATAACACTCCCTTTGGGCCACTAACCATGTGTAAGTCCCAACAACATTTTTTTTTTTAGATCATTATCCACAAGAACAATTTGATCATTAATTCATTCTTTAATTGAACTACACAGACTTTGATCCTTGCCCTCCAGGCTGGGTATGTAGGCAACCTCCCAAAGGTTCAAGCCCAAAAACAATCTCTTCACATTGGTTCACCACAATCTCATATGATGATGATTTGTGAAACCACCCTTGGAATCAATATCTTTACATTGATTCACTTTCGTCCTTGTTATATGACGTTAAACTATACAACACTTTTGTCCAGTACGACAATAAACTACAATATTCTTTGATTTCCTCATTTGAGAAGGAACCATTATTAAACATTGATTCTTTTTCAATCATGGTTTTCATTTTCAAAAAGACTACGTACATACATGGTAATGCCTAAACTTTTTATCTTAGGTTAAAACCATCATTGCACTAAAGTCCCTTTTCACCCTTCACATGTACGAACCAAATTTGTACAAAGGGTAGTTTCTAGAACTACGTGGACTTGATTCCCATCTTTATGGGATACGTAGGAACATTCGAGTGTCCCTCGAATCCAGTCCCAAGTCTTTTGGGCCTAACCCCAAATTTCACTTTCAGTCCCTTGGCTGAAAAGTCCTCATGAAAACACACACTGTGCATTCATTATTATGGTCCGAATTCTATGACCCCAAAAACTAAGATCACTCATCCTTTCGTCCTGCACGACGTTAAACTGCATTTCAAGAACTACGTATGGCTTGATTCTCATTCTTATGAGATACGTAGTGAAGTCCAAGTTTCAATTCAGGACCCAGCCACAACATGATTATGGTTTTCATTGACCTATGTATCTCTATATACATTGGAAAATACCCATCTTTATGTATTATAATCCTAACCTTAAATATTTTCAGATCTTCATAACCCTTTTCATGACTTATGATCACAAAAATGTCAAACTTCTGAGAATTCTTTTGCCTGACTATGCAGCACGTGCCCATAGGTGGCCTTGCATAAACAGTCCACATAACAGACTTGTCATCCAAGAGATGCTATTTATTTGACCATGCAGCCAATGCCCATAGGTGGCCCTGCATGTTTTCAACCCCCTAACGGGTTTGTTAAATAATAGTAACTTCATTCTTGGGAAGAATGCCTCTTTTGTCCTTATTTGTCTTAAACGACAGTATGTAGGGATCCGCAAAAAATAGCCATCCTTAACGTATTTGTCCCATATCCTTTTTCATGATCTGAAAGTATTCAAGTCTATGGTTTATTCTTCTTCCCTACGTTTGGGTCAGACCTTCGTAGGAGTGATATTCATCCAGTTCTTCGATATTCTTGTTTGAAAATATCTTCTCCATATTCAAGTACCTCTTTCCATATAACAAACTCTATGCTTTAGAAAATTTGAATCTCCATAAACTTTCACTGGCTTTTAGCACTAGGAAAGTAAATTTCTGAGAGTTCTTTTGCCTAACTATGCAGCACGTGCCCATAGGTGGCCTTGCATAAACAGTCCACATAACAGACTTGTCAGCCAAAAGATGCTATTTTATTTGACTATGCAGCCAATGCCCATAGGTGGCCCTGCATATTTCAACCCCCTAACGGGTTTTGTTAAATAATAGTAACTTCATTCTTGGAAACTACTTCTTCTAATGCTATTTAGCTCTTTTTCATATCATTCCTCAGATTCAAATATTCTTAAGTCATAGTTTACATATTTTCTCTCATACTTGAGTATGGTAATTTGTTTTCAGATAAATTATCAAGGAATTGAATCCATTTTAATCCATTTTTCGGTCAAAGCTATTTCGACCTTAAACATTAGCCCCTTTATGTCCGGCTTGCATGACTTTAAACTGCCCGCACAAAAGACAGAGGAACTCTGAATAAAAGTCAAGTTCCAGCTCACTAAATATACATTTTTTTGTATGATTTAGGTAATATTGAGCAGTTAAAAGATTCAAAGTTTTGTAGGGTTATTTGTAATAATCCTAGTAAAAATCAAACTATGCTTACTAAGCCCATTGGCTTAAGTAAATTTGAAGCAGGTAATAGAAGAATGCAAGCACAAATGATTGAAGACGAAAGTGTTTTTCATTGATACACAAGAGTTAGAAGGACATCCACAGATTGGAATCTCTTCTCTTTTTTAAGAAATTACAGGAGATTGTCAACAAAAGTCTTCATTTGATGTATAGCATCCTGAGCCTTATCAACAGTTGCTTGAAGCTCGTGCACTTGACCAGCTTCACTCTTTTCAGCTTGCTGAAGTGCCTTCTTAGCATCTGCAATGGCTTTCATGCAATTTACATGAGTTTCATCCAATGATTCATTAAGCTGATCAAGTTCCCCAGTAACAGCATCTAACTGTTGCTGGAGTTGCACCTGCTGGACGACCTTTTCTTTGATTTTTTGTTTCAGATCCTTCATCTTGACAACATAATCAGCTTCAGCCTGGGATATCGCAGCCTCAAATTCGCCTAAGTTGACTGACGATTTCACTCTGGTCAAATCTTCGCGACTTGTCTGCATTTGCTCCCTCCTGAAGATAATCTGTTTCACTGTAGCATGGATCTTTTCATACCCAAAACCACCAAGTCCCATTATAACAAATTGGGATGACAATCGGGAAATTTTTGATGGTAGCTCTTCTAAGGGCACCCCCGATATGATGTTCCATATATTGTTCCACGCCTTACGTCGTGAAAAGCTGAACGCTTTGAGCATCTCTGGATCTGATTCAACATCTTCGTCAGAAGGGGGTATGTAATCTGGAATTAACATGCTTAAAGAAGTGCCTCGTTCTGCTCTTTCCCCTCTGACTTGGGCTTCTTCACTTTCAAATCCCATTGGGGCAGAGGCTGAAGCCTCATCTCCGGATCTAGCCATTACAGTTGATGACCCTACATGATCAATTGAAAGATTTTAGTTGAATCTTAAAGAATAACAAAAGAATGGATTGTCTTGCAAATAAAGTACAATCACAAATATTGTTATCCCTTACCCAATGGTGGTTCAGCAACATGAGAAGACTTCTCCCCATCTTTCCCGGTTTCAACAGGATTTTCAAAATGGGTCTCAGGAGAGTTTATTGGATTTAGCTCCACTTGAGCTAATGTTTCTGCAATGATAGGGTTGACATCAGTGTCCACACCCTCTTCAGGCATTGGCAGTTCAGCAGCTTCTACGGAAGAAACTGCATATTATTTTACATCATGATTAGAAATATTTTTCTTTTAAAAGAAAAATTTGGGCGAAGGGTAACACTCACGCCCAAGGTCTTCTAAATCACATGACAATCTAGCATGATCATAAAATTCTTCAAAAGTCATTCCTTGATTCATCATTTCATCCAATGATACTTCAGAATCTTGGTTAGTCTCACCAGTGGGAGCATTTGCTATGTCTTCTTGCTGACTTATGTCCTGCAACCCCTGACCCTGGACATCATCTTCAGTAGTAGGAGGGATATTGGGAATGGATGGCAGCTCTTCTCCAGGAGCTACCAAGTCAGCTTGAGTTTG
Organism: Viscum album; assembly: GCA_963277665.1. Taxonomy (NCBI): domain Eukaryota; kingdom Viridiplantae; phylum Streptophyta; class Magnoliopsida; order Santalales; family Viscaceae; genus Viscum; species Viscum album. The sequence continues at coordinate 916,428,906 of OY728130.1, read as the reverse complement.
TGGTTGTTCTACAGCACCCTCCACGGCCTTTGAAGAAGGATCAGTCCCTTCCCTCAAGGGGGAAATTGAAGAAGCCCCTGCAATCCTCAGAAATATGAGTAACCATATGATTATGGGTATAAACTCATGATTGTTCGAAGGACTTACCACTGCTAATGAAACGTTTAGCTAAGGATTTCCTCCTTCGTTGCCTTGGCTTCTTTTGCTTTTTTGGAGTTTCAGCTGTCTCCTTTATTGGCACTTGGATTGGCGAATGAAAGGCTATGTCCAGTGCCTCATTCATGGCCTGCTGGCCTGGAGATATCTCGCCTGGTTCGCGAGGAGAATCAGCAGCAGCCCCAACAGCGGTACCACCAGGGCTATATTGTGGCGAAGGAACCCCGGTCCCTTTCTTTGCAAGCTGCAAGATGAAGAAAATAACTTTCTTAAGAAACAAAGCTTCAACTGAAATCAAGTTGCAAATAAGGAAAGAAAACTTACATCTTCAGGAGCCACGTACTCTTGCCACTCCTCATCTCCAGAACCACCAGCCCCCTTAGTGGTGCCACGATCAATCATTTCCTTCACCCGCCTGGTGATAGGAGTTGAATTATCGGTGGCATATATGAGCATTTCCAGCTCTCTGATGTAAGCCCGCACTTCATTGGGGTTATCTCCGTATTGAAGGTCTTTTGAGGCTAGAAGATATCCTATCCCAGGAAGTTGTAGACCCTCAGACAAATCCAGCCAGGCGGTTTCAGTATCACAGTATAAGCTCTGCCATAGCTGAACAGCCTCTGGTCTTAGATATAAAGGCTGTGAGGAAGGTCCTACAATTTTTGATTTTAATTTCTTCCCAACTCCTGCAACTACAGATAGAGAATAAGAAAGTGAGACTTATTACTTTATAAAGTATCAGTGATTGAAGTTATTACAATCAAATAACTCACCAGGAGCTGATGGAGTGGGTCTTTTGACTCTGGCCGGAGGATTATATCGGGCACGAAACCGCTTTGTTGCCGGTTGTGCCTCATCATCCCCATCATGATAATCCGAGGAATCAGTTCTAGAGGAGGAGTCTGTTGAACCTATTTCAGGAGGAGAAGCAGCACCTTCATGAGGAAGAGTTTCTTTCTCTACAGTCCTCTTCCTCTTTCCCACTTGATATACAGGGTGATTCAATATCCCTTTAGGGTATGATGCTATCCAGTGTTCGGCATAAAAAGTAGTCAGATAATGTGCCGCTTTTTCAACTGGTAGATCAAATACTGCTCCAGTCTTCTCTCTTGACGTCAGCAACCATAGTTGTCGAGCAACCATCGGATGTTGCTCTAACCTGACGTGTACTGGAGGGGATACAACAATCTGTTGTAAACATTTGAATTGGCGTGCAAATCTATATGGAGCATAGGCCTCGCATATGATTTCTCCATCAACCCTGGCTACTAATACGCCATCCCTGCAAGCTAGCATGTATGCCCTCAAATCCAAAGGGGCTTTCCCATCATCAACAAACCGCCCAGATGGCGGACTTCCATAAGGAAAGAAGTTGAATTCCTTATACATGCTTAGTCTTACTTTTATGTCATAACCATTGACATCTAATGGAGCAATTCCAGAGAATGCTTGCACTGACGGTCTGAAGGAGCTTCCAGGAATTTGTAACCCATTCTGTACATTGTAAGTCCTGAAGTGAGTGGCAATCCATCCCCACAAAACCTGGAATGGTCCCACTATTCTTAAAGGAGATTTACCCTGGAAGACATGAAGTAAACTCCTGTGAATCTTTGCTAAAATGGGGGTAGCTAACCCAACCATTTTTCCCTCAGCTAACTTAGCCGCAATGACGAAGGTCCCTGGCCTAACGCCTCCCTTCGAATCTCTGACCGGCAAGAGGTAAATACTGAGCCACATTGCCAAGAAACCCGCCAGACGAGTTTTCTTTGGAATTCTTTGATTCACTTCATAGCCCCATTTTTCAAACTCTCCTGCTTCTAGAGTTGGCCAGAATGTGCCAGGAGCTCCTCTCTTCTCAGGTTTTGGGCAAGTGGTAGGACGTCTGGGCCGGGTATCCTTGGATTTCTTTTTCTTGGATCCTTTTTCCTTTGGCTCCATCCCTTTCTTCTCAGTAAGAAACACCTTCATCCATTCTTCCGGATGGATATCTTTTCTGAAATGAGTTAATGAGGTCTCTGAACTCTTGAGCTTATGAAAGATTTTGAATAATTCTCGAGCCAAAACAGGAGTCTTCTCTGGATCATTCCAAGTCACCTTGGGAGGAATGAATTCATCATACATATCGCCCAAGATTGGAGCTCCTGAAATCTTGTGGACATCCCACAAACTGATACCTACTTCTCCATGAGTCAAGTGGAAAGAATTAGTCGCTGGACTCCAGTGACTGAGTATCTCTGGCACGAAGATATCATGTCTGTAAATATATGTCTGCCCAACCCAAACAGCTTCATATATTGCAGCTCTCTTCAGATCCTCAATAAACTCTGCGCAAGTCTGTCGCACCCAGTATGCCCACATCCAAGTTGGCTTCACACCTCCCCCAGGGCGGAAATCCCAACTTTTCTTCCAGCCTTTGGACTGATCCATCTGAGCATCTCGGAAGATTGAAGGATGGCAATGTGGTTGAAGCTCAGGTGTATGTTTTTTCAGATCTGGTGTGCAAGGGCTATGATGCATCACATACGCCTTCTCTACTGTTCCAGCAGTTTGAAATACTCCTCCGCCTGAGATATTTGCTGAAGCAAAATTGGTATAATTCTGAAACCAAGAAAATGGAAGATAATTCTTTACTTCTGGAATAATGACTTCTTGCAGATGACCATGACCATACAAAGGTAGATAAGTGCAGTGAGGAAAGTCGTGATGATATTTCTTCAGATACTTAGCCAAATCTGGAAGAGTGCTGTTTTTGACAGTATAGTAATCAGGGCCAATGATATTCATCATATCATCTATCCGCTTGCTAGCCAGTTCATCAAGGAATCCAGGTCTAAGAGCCATTGAATCTGCACAGGAGTTGAATAAATTAAACTCTTAAATGGGTTTTAATTTTTCATAAAATTTGTGAGAAAATCTGAAAAAAATGGCTAAGGCATTAAGGCGCGCAAGTATGGAGATGTCGCGCAAGTGGTACATATGTCGCGCAAGTATTTGTCGCGCAAGTGTTTGCCGCGCAAGCCTTATTACCTTGAGAGTAGCGCGGCAGCGAGGAAACAGCCAAAATAAGAGACTTGCGCGGCGACAAAGACTTGCGCGGCGAGAGCTCGAGAGAATTCGGGGTCGGATACCATTTACGGCCGGAAGCAGCATATTTATAGGCCAGGAGGCCTACCTGCGCGCCGCCCTTTTCCTTTAGAGGGATTCGATTTCCTCAGAGTCAAATCCTCATTTTTTCTCCGGATCCAACTCTGAGGGGGGACTTTTGTTGACGCTCCTTTCGTCACAGAATCTAAAGATCGGAAAAGGGAATATCTGAGCTCAAAGTGATTAATCCTTTGAAGAAACATCAAAAATCGACAAAGGGATGGAAAAGGAGAACATTGCCCATAGGTCGCGCAAGTTCCCTCTTGGTCGCGCAAGTACACTTGCGCGCCGCCTCAACACTTGCGCGACACCTCATGATCGTGCAAGGGACTTGCGCGACATATCTGGTAACCGCCCAGTAACCGCCCGGGGTCTTCTTTTTCCTATAAATAGACCCTGTGGGCCCCCCATTCGAGAGGATCTCTTCCCAGAAACTCGGATCAAAGCTCCCGACGCCCAAGTCTCTTCTCAAAGCTTCCAAAACACTTCTAAGGTAATTTCTTACCTAGAATGGAAGATCTAAAGGGAAGAAGGAAGGCCTAAGTGTTGAAACTTATCAAACACTTGCGCGCCGACTTAATTCCTTCAATATAACTTGCGCGTCCCTCTTCTGGAAAAACCTCAAGAGGATGGGAAAGGGTTTAATAAAGAGTCGCTCAAGTAATTCAACCCTGGTTGAAAATCGCGCAAGTATCCCTTATGTCGCGCAAGTATACTTGCGCGACCAATACTTGCGCGCCGCCGTAGGACTTGCGCGACCTTCAATACTTGCGCGCCCCTATCTTTTTGGGTGCCCATCTTGCCCTTTTTCACCCCTCTTAAGCCATTTTCACCCTTCCTATTCAAGATTCAGTCTTCAAGATACTTTTCAAAGCCATTTATGGCATGATTTCTTGATTTGACATCCTTATCTGAAAGGAATTATGTGAAATATCTCTCAAAACCTAATGATTTAAACATCTTTATATCATCAAAGATTGAGAGTTCATTCATTCAACCTCATCCTTTAAAATGAGAGAATCCTAACCTGGGTCTCCTTTTCAGGAATAAAGACTCAGTCATAAATCTTGGGCATCTTTCTTAAGAATAAGCCCCAATCAAATCCTTCAATCTTGGGCATCCTCCTCAGGAGTAAGCCCCAAACCTTAATCCCTAACCTGGGTCTCCTTTTCAGGAATAAAGACTCAGTCATAACCTTGGGCTTCCTCTTCAGGAGTAAGCCCCAAGTCCCCTAACCTGGGTCTCCTTTTCAGGAATAAGACTCAGTCATAACCTTGGGCATCCTTCTTAAGAGTAAGCCCCAAGTCTCTTAAAATTTCTCTTAACCAGTCATAAACTTCCCTTTGATTTTGGTTTCCTTTTTAGGAATAAAACCCAATCATAAGTCCCCTCCTAATTTGGGCATCCTCCTTAGGAGTAAGCCCCAAGATTAGAGTATTCAAATCTCCATGAAGCACATATAACTTTGTGGACCCTGTTCATGGATTTTTCTTCCTAAAAGTAAATCCTAAACCTTCACCTATCTGGGCAGTCATCTATACATAAGCCCCAAAACAAATTCTTATGATTACATCTTTTATGGCACAATTGTCTAAATTTTACCAATACCTCTTGTTTCTCACACCGAGCATGACTCACGTGAGCATAGAGTGTAAAAGTAATTATGACATTCATCTTTGAGCCATCAATCATAAAACATCATATCCCATTCCTCGAACTACGTGGGTTCTGATTCCTTTTTTAAAACAAAGGATACGTAGGTAGCCCATTTATGGGTTCGATCCCAACATTGAAATAATCTCTGTCCTTCTGAATGACGATAAACTTCAAGTGCCCCACTGAGTGGCTTTAAAACCAGCCTGGTCATCAAAATGACCAAGAGACTTTTATATAAATGTTTTGAAGGATACCATTGACCAAGAATCTCTAAACAAATATAGATGATTCTATATTGATGAAGAACCTCGAATACATATAAAAGATTCTCTAAATTTCTTGCATATTTAATCATTGATTGTTAAAACTAAAGGAAAGCTCATTTTATACTTGGTAATGTAATAAGGATTCACGAACTTAACTTAAATCTATAAAGAGAGTCCCGGAGTAGACAATAATTCCCCTCAAAAAGGTGTGATGAGTCCGACCTCCCATCCTCTCGACCGATGCAAATTCCTAAGCCTCATTAGCCCACAAGCTAATGAGCGCCTGCCTTTGGAAAGTAGGTCCAAACGGATGTGGAATCATTGGATGTTTCCGGTTCTACGAACAAACCCGTTAGAAACCGATCGGAACGTTTGAATCTCCCGTCCAGGAGGTCATCCCCGGATTCCGCGCGAAACAACAAGATAGATAAAATATATTATATTGTTGTTTCATAATTATAATAAAATTAAAGTGTGTATAATATACTATAGATATTATTTTATATGGGAAGAAACAATTGAATAGGTATTAAAAGAAGAAATGAATTTTAATGAGTTAGTAAAAATGATTACCTCTTATTTGGGAGACTTCATTTAGATCTCTACTTAAGGGATATAGAAATTGTTATTCTAGAAATCCAAAACCCATTAATCATGGATAATGATTTCATTAAGAGAAAATTTCCAAAAAAATTGGATATTAAATAGTAATATTTAGTTATTCATTTAATATTTATATAGATTATCTCAATGCTATTGAACAGTCTTTTAATTTAAAATAATGGGATGTTAAATTGTCCCCTGATTCAGTAAAATGTGTCCTTGAAATTTGAAATTACACCTAAAAAATAAAAGTTTTACACTATAATGATCCTTTTTGGGAGATCCACATTGAATATGGGGTTAGTAGAATATCCTCTTAAAGATAGAGAGGGAGATGGAGAAAATATGAAGGCCACTACAATAAAAGGATTCTCGATACTGCATCATTAGTTAAAAAGGAAAAAATAGAAATGTAAGAGAAATCTACCAATAAAATTTTTATGGAGATTGATCGATAATATGGTAACTAGAAATTTTACAATCACAAATCCTTAAATCTTTTGATCGGTTAAAATACCATTGATTTTTGAGAAAGTTAAAAATTGTTGATATTTTGGTTCCAAAATTATTTTTCCTAGAGTTGAGGGTTTCATTAACTCTCCAAATAAATTCCGGAGAATATACAAATACCTGATTCCTTTCTATTTCATAATCACATCCTTTGGTTGTGCTTATATCTATCTCCACATTATTAATTAAATATGGATATAGATATTCCTAACAAATTTTTATGCCTGTAACATTTTTATGAGTCATAAGATATATAAGTCATTCCTTCAGAATTAAAATGAACACTGAAACCAAAATGGTTAGTACATGTTATCCAATATGATAATTCATACTTTACTCTTAATCAATAATTTCCAAATCTATTCTATAAGTTTTTAACCTTAACATTCAAGAAAAATATGTCATTCCAAATTTAATGACCAACAATTCAGAAGGGAGGCCACTCAGTTTCTAAAATCTACTTACTATAATATTTCCTCAAAAAATGTATCTATTATTATCCCATAAAAAATAGGTGAATACCTTGATATCTCCATTGTGAAACATACATGATTCCTAGAGTAAAATCATAGGATTTTGAATATATTCCTTAAATCTGAACATCAAATAATTCTAGTATGTCATAATCTATCAAATCAGAAACCACCTTCATGGTCACCAATACAATCCCATAAACATATATTTATTATCATATCAACATCAAGAACATATTTATGGTTATCCGTCCCATTTCACATGTTTTTAAGAAGATTGAGTTACAACAGCATCACATCCCTTGATTATTGGTACCATTAATCACATTCTTCCAATTCATTAAAAAAGATGCAGTAAAATATAATCCTTATATACCTCATGATTCTAAAAACTTGAGTATTATTTAATAAAATTATAAAATTCATGAATCTAAAAACTAAAACACATCAATTATTCCACTTTAACTATAGTAATAGAATAACCATGGCATTGATTCCATGGATTTTTTATGGTTGATTCCTATGATGCTTGTGGAATTCATTTTCATAATGCACCATATATTTAGTGACCCGAACCCAGAAATCCTAGATATGGTGTCTAATACCATTACACTAGAATAAGATATATGTAAATCACATCCCAATAGACTAGATAATTTAATAGTCTTAGTAAACCAGATATATGCATGATAATTGTATTACTAATCAATACACTAATTACAAAAAAAATTTTGGATAAAAACATTATTCCATCTAGAGTATCCTTTCATAACTCTCTTAATAATATTCTTGGATTCTTGGGGAAATTAAACAAAATAAGAGTGGGCTTAATTTTTCAGTAAGGGTAATGTATTGTCGAAATAAAAATGAATCAATGAGAAAAATAATTATGGAATGGTAAATAAATAAACATGCATTCCCTAAAATTAATGAAATGGAAAATAATTTCATAAACAATATTAAAATATAATAACTAGAAAAACAACCCATCCAAATAACTTGATAAGTAAAAATCAATATGGAATGTTAAGAGATTGAAACATATTCCACATAATTAATGAACTAAAAATGAATTAAATCCATATATATTTTGACACAAAATACTATGGATAATAATTACCGAATAAAAATCAAGGAAATTATTAACAACTGGATTCCATGTATCTAAAATATGAACCACTAAGATCAAGACCTTTAACAATATGGTATAAGTCTATGGGAAGAAATACATCAATTCTACTGGGAAAAACACAAATGTTTTTTCACCAACATATTTCATCTTAGGAGACTGCAAATTCATTTTGTGGGATTTCATTAACTGGTCACCAACCTATAGGTCTTTCAATAAATGGTATTAAACCCATATTTTCATGTCAAACTCATTCCTCATATCAAATAAACAATTTGCCAAATCAAAAATTCATATTAAATAAAGGATACATGCATATGAATATTTTCCCAAATAATAAAATAAAATTAAAAATAAAAACCCTCTGAAAATTGTTGCACTATTTAGGGAATGAAAATATCAATGATAAAAGATATTTATAATCTGAGTAAATTAAATGTTCATTGATAATTTGAATATTTCAAGGGTAATACCCCAAAAATGAATCAAGGAAGGGAATGTAAATAATATCCATCACCAAAAAAATCATAAACCATACATAGGAAGAAAATGAATGGTATTAATACAACATATCCCAATTAGAGTAAAAATAAAAGTCTTTTTTCATTTATGAATATAAATACTATAAAAAATCATTTTAAAAAATGTGGAAAATATCCTTTAATTTTGAAAACCATTTTAAAAATATTTTCTTAGAAAATAAATTATTAAAATAAATTGTTAAAAAATATCCTTTTAAATATAAAAAGTATGATTTAAATTAATGATGATGGTCAAATCCATACATGTCATATAAGGTAAAAAGAAAATTCCATTTACACTGTAAAAGGGATAAAAAATTGATTTTTTGGAAAGAGACATGAATATTCTGTTGAAACAATTGGTAAAATAAAATATAGAAAAATTTATTTAGTAAATCATTTTGAAAAGTTTATAATCTTTTCCCAAGTAATCTTAATAAAACATTTTTTTAGAAGATAAATATTCTCTCTCTAATGATACAAATAAAGATGGGTTTTCTTGAAAACATTTTATATGACATTTTATCTACCAAAGTGTTGAAAATTGTTCAATTAATTGATAATCATCAATAATAATCAATGTATAAGTGAATTATAGGGTTTAATAGACGATTTTCATATACTTTTATCAGATTAAAATACTATTTAAAGATCGCTAAAATTATTCCTATGGAATAAAATATTTAAACATTCTTAAGCGTCTCATACCATATTGAATCATTTTAAATCCTTATCCCCTTTAAGGAATAACATTAAATGAAAGTTTAAAATTCCATGATGAAAAAATTATTAAGGATATAAAATATAAAAAATGGTAATATATACACCACAAAAAAATAAGTGGGCGGTGAATAAGTAATTCATCTAACTATTTAAAAAGTCAGATGAAAATCCATTACCTCATGTTCTACTTATATCATGTTTCTTTATATTCTTGAATAATAAACATATTTTAATTATTTAATTTATTCATAACCTTTTTAAATTTTATCATAATATTTATATCACTTATTAACATGTTATTTAAAACTATATACATAATTAATTGTACGTTGGGTGTTTCGACCAAATCTGATTATGTATCAAAAGAAACTTTTATTAGTCAACTATGGGAAAAAGGGAAATATATAACATTTCAATAATAATAATAATGAAATAAATATAATATTGATACTTCAATTATACATTTAAAATCAGTAATTAAATATGTTAATTAAAAATGAATTAATATTGTAATCATGGAGATGGTAGGTCGTGCATACTTATGAGTAACATTTCGATTTTTCAATGATCATTAATGAAAGAAGGTAAGTAAAATTAATATTTAAATAATTATAATTAAAACATAAATACAATATTATTTTATAATATATATTTATATTTAAAATTATTTTGATGTAAAAGGAAACACATTGTGTTGAGGAGGTGGTCGTCTACACATCCACGAACCAAGTTATCTCTTTTTAAGTGTGATAAAAAGTAATATAAAAAATGATATATTATATTTAATGAATTTTAATTATGTAATTAATATAATATATATGTTTATTATGTCACATATGTTTAATTAAAATCCAACCATTATACATTCCATGTATAGTGTGAACGGATCACATCACTTTAAGGAGGAAGCAGTCCGCACTTCCACAAAAGATGTTGTTATGTTTACATAAAATGGAAAGTATAACGGTGTATGATATAAGAAAATATATAAAGTAAAAAAGAAATAATAAAAATCATATTTTACATATATAAATATATTTTCCATAATAATTCCCTACCATGAATGGTGGTAAATAAAAAAATTAACAATCATACTTTTGTGAGCCAGTAGTTCACCATAGACATAAACTGTATGTTCATTACCCACTTAATAGAAGTGTTTGTAAGTTTCAGTAAAAACCATATACTAAAAATCTATCACTATGTTTATGGTATTTTTTGGGTGAAATAATAATTAAATAATTAGAATATATGGGGTGGATAATGATAATAAAATAAAGTATCTTGAGGAAGGATGTTACCACTTCATTGGGATTTTTTTTGGTTTTCACAAAATGCAATCTATGGTTTGATTTCCTCCCAAAGGGAGGATTTAAGGAGTAATGGATGGATTTAAGGGATTTAATTGGGTATATATTGGCCGATAATAAGTTGTTTAATATTATTGAGGATGTAGTGGGATGGGTGGCGTATTTATAGTGGAGGAGTAGTGGAACTCTTGTAAATTTTGGAAAAGAGAATTCCACCCACATTCTTTCCACTAAACATAGATCCATTAATGGATGTAATTTAATCCAAGTGCAGAAATGTTCAAAATATGTCCATAAAACAGAGTTTGGAAAAGTTTCATGTTCATTTTTTCCCTTATGTTTTGGGTTTAGTTCTTTGTTAGACAAAATTCCACCCTAATTGTTGTAATTAAGTTTAATTTCATTCACTAATATATTTTGTAAAAAACTAATTTAAAATTAACATAAATTATAAATTATTATTCTTATATATATGGAATCCATTTTACCAAATTTCAATCATTAAAATAAAAAATTATTTTTTAAAAATTAAACTTGCAGACAGGACACAATGTAGGTTTTTAAAGTAAAAATGACCAAAAGTTTGTTATGTTTCCTTATGAAATTTAAAACTAAAATGGATTTTAATAACATAAATTCTATTATTTAAAAATTAATATGTATAATATTATGTTAAAACAAATTAAAAATATAATTTGATACTATATATAATTTTGATGGAAAACTAGTTTTGAATGACAATTCAGTATTTTCACTCTTCATTAAAAATTGAAACATCAGATAAAAATACCAAAATTCCCCCATAAAGTAGTTTTTAAGAATTGGATGAAAATATTATTTCGAGTTTTACATATAATTTATACAAAATTTCAAAGAAAATTAAAATAGTTTCTTCATTTAACGGCGTTAAAAGTGGATTTATAAAAATATAGTGTTTTATGTGTAAAATTCGGTTTCTTGTTTGTATGCTTATAAAATGTCATTGATGAATATAAAAAATAATTGAATTAATATAATATATATATATATATTAAATTAATACCACTCACTAGATGTAATTAATTTAATTTGTTATGATAAAATTACATTGTGAGAATAAAAATAGTTTTCTATAAAAACATTACCATTAAATTAAATTTATTCATATATTTATTTAAATCTAATATGAAACCAAGGAATTAATTTTATTTTTAGAGTAAACATATTTTGATATGTTAATTAATACTTTTCATAACTAGTAATTTAATGGCCAGGTTATATCTTATTATATTAAAGAATAATATTTTAATAATATAATTTTGTTTGATAAAATTGGATCTTCCTTGTTACATAATCTAACTCGATGTTACGTGCATTGAAATGTATAGAATATAAAGAATATATTTAAAATATAAAATATACAGTAATTGATTGGGTTATTATATTCTCTAACATACATGGTGATGTGTATCATACATGCTATCAAATATAATATTTTACTTTAGAATTTTGAGGCATTACAATATCCCTACAGTTGAAGCATTGAACATTGAAAAATTATTTATTACCCTTATAATCATTAGAATTGAGGCCATTTTTTATACCCTTAAAGATAACTACTTTACCTTTTAAGCATGGAAGAAAGTTCTTCCTACCACAATTATCACATATTATAATTTAAATCTTTCCCATATTTCCTTTATTCGTATTTTCCCTCACTTTCCACTTGTACTCAGGGTTCCCTCAAAATCCATAATAATTATATAATTATTTCTCTATCTATTTATCACAAGATACTATGTAGTAATGTGATGACAATGATTAAGATAATTTTTATCTATGAAATATTGGAATGAGTCTTGAAAATATTTAATCACTCTTACTCTTTGGTAATGTGTATTTGTGAGGTTCTAGTTCCATTGGTGAAGTGTTATTTTTAAATGATTACAAACACAAGATTAGATCATAACATTATAAAACATAATGTATAATCCAAAAGCTAGTGAAATACATAATATAAATTGAAAAATTAATACGTAGATAATCCCATCAACACGGTTTGTTTAGGATGTTATTATATAGTTATACTCAAATTCTATCTTAGGAATATATTATCAAATATAGGATTTCATTAATCTAGTTCACAATATTTCTACAAACATGGTTTTATACCAAGTATAAAAACTCTAACATTAGTAGCTGTTTGTCGGCGCCTTAATCTATTACATTTGTTATAAGGCCCCAACCTTAAACCTTACTTAATCTTGAGTTATTACAAGATTACACATTGAGGATCTTTTCGGGTTTAGAGTTTTAGAGAATTAGATCATAAAACTTGCATTACATTCCACATATAAACAAAGTGGTTACATAAAGATAGTATTCTTCATTCCCATCAATGGAAACACATTTAAAATAAAACATGGATTATTTCTTGACACATCCTTGACTCTATCATCTTATCATGTACCTTTCCCTTGACCTGTGAAAAACATTTCAAAAACTTGGGATGAGCATAAAAACTCAGCATGGGTTATATAAAAAACATGGAAAGGAAACATGAGTTCATATATACATAAGAATGAAATCATACTTTACCCATAAAACATAGGCACTTTAACATACCTCATAAAATCATGAATAAATCATAGAAATCATAATACATAAAGGTATCTTGAGGCATTCATAACATTCTTACGTAGGGAGTAACCCTCTTGGTTACGTTTGGAATACCCATAACAGTATATTCCCTAAAATCTCTTCGGAGAAACCTTAACGTTTCACTCCTTCGCGTTACCCAATGCATTGGAGAGCTATAACGGGCTCACCCGCCCTTAGTTTATCACGGAACCACCCGTCTTCATAATAATGCCCAAGAACCATAACATAATCATATCACATAAAACATGCATAAAGGAAACATAAAATTTCCACATTTAAATCACGATATATCAATACAACACATTGATATAAAAACATTATGAAAGCCATTATCAATACTAAAATAAAAGAAAAGTAAAACATGGTATTTATTTTTCTTTTAAAAAAAAGGTATGACTTGTAGAGGAAGCCGCAACTCAAATAACGGTCACGACGGCGGAGAAGTCATTGTCACCGCATACGTACGACAAAAACATTTCCCTTTTGTCGTTTAGTAAACGCTTCGTATAAAAAATATTCCTTTTGAATAAATGTAAAAGTCAAAGGGGTTTATACACCGTATAAAAGAAAGTTGTGTATAAAATAAAATATGCCTCAATGAAAGGAGATTGAGACGAAGTCCCATACCTCGTATCCGACTTGACCCGACCGTTCTTTAATCTCCTGAATAATAAACTTGAGTTAATATCTACTTGCTTATGAATCTTTTTCAAGTTCATTATTCCTTTTATACCATGTTATGAACATCATGTAATCAGTTAAGTTAATAATGTTCATTTTGTCGGTATTTGGTTCTTAAGTCAAAAATAGGCTTCTTACACTTACATGTTGTTAATTTGGTCATAGGTTCGTTATATCCAGAATGTTATTCATGATGTAGATATCATATATGTCATATATATCCAGTACATACATGCATTTATAATATTACATAATCATTTAGAGGTAAGAAATGAAATGCACCGTTCATGGAGACGGTAAGCCGTACGTACGCTTCAACGCTACTTCCATTTCTATTTCATATTTTCTGGAATGGAATCATAATGATATAAGAGTATATTATAATTCCAGTATAATAACATATATAATATCATTAACATTATCCTTTACACATCCCACATATGGTATTAACAAATCAAATCACTTTCAGGGGGCGTTAGTCCACACTTCCTAAAATGAAGATATCGTGTTTACCCATAATGGAAACCATAAAGGTATGCCAAAAATGAAAAAAACAGAAGCTTAAGTAAAACATAAACATATCATATATCATATATAAAAATAGTGACATCATAATGGCCACCTTTGAAGGTGTTAAATGAGTATTGAACAATCATCGTTTCGGGAGGCAGAATTTCGCCATCCACGGAAACCGTATGTTCTTTAACCATTTGATGTAGTTGTGTGAGAGTGTAGCTCAAATATATCTTATAACAACATCCTAGTATATTGAAGATACTGGTTTTGTTACAAAAGAAGTAAATAAAAAGAGTTTAGGGGGTTGGAGAAGAAAAATAAAACAAATGAACATGATAGAATGAATTACCTTAAAAAGTGTAACTCCTTTTGATTTGAGCCTAAAGGATTCCTTTTAAAGGATTATTCCCAAAGGGAATCCTCTAGGATGAGGATAGGGATGTGGAGAGAGTAAATGGGCAGGGTTTGGCCTAGCCTAAGGCTTGAGAAGTGTGTGAAATGAGGTAGAGGTGGGGGCCTTTTATAAGAGGAGAGGAGGGGCACTTTTGGAAAGTAAAGAAATATTACTTTATTTGAAAATGTGTTTCGGTTTAAAAAGGTCCCACATTGATATAATTCGTGGATAAGGTGATACGGGTTCGAAATACACTCATCCAATTGGTTTTGGACATGTTTAGTTCATGGATTTTACATTATCTTTCCATTTTATTTAAATCGTCAAATAATGATGTCATCGCTGCATTATTATTATGTCATAAATAATTTAATTTATTTAATGTCTAAAAATCATAAAAAAATACTATGATGTAGGAAATATTTTTAGCTTTCCAATGACTATTTATAATAAAGAATATGATCTTTATAACCCCATGTAAAAATTGTTTTCGTAAAACATCTCTTGTTTGTGTCATTTTTACTTTAACATTTAATAAAAAGTTATTTATGTCATTTCCAAACCAAAGTGTCTCCATGGGGTCCCCAAGTTGACCCATGGCTTGTCTTGGTCGGCCATGACACAACCAATAAGGTTGGGACATGTGTCTAGTCATTTCCTATTATTAAATCATTATTTATACCTTAAACTACCCTAATAACCACTAATCGTGATTAAGAACTTAATAAGTTACTATTCACCAAAAATTTATTTTAATCTCATTGAACCACATTTTACTTCTTAATGACAACCATGTATGTCGGATTTTCAAAATTCAATACACATTAATGGTAAACTTTCATTTAACTGAAAAATCAGTTTTCTTGATTACCACTTAGTGGTTTCACTATTCATCAAAAATTGAAGTTTTTCAGAAAATTACCAAAAATTCACCCTAAGCTATATTTGATATTCCGAATTCAAAAATGAAGTCCATTTTACAAAATTCAAATCATATAAGTCACATTAATTAATTTAATAATTAATTCCCGCTGCCAGAGAAAATAGCGTGTTTTTACAAAACAATAAGTATCAAAAGATTGACACCAGTTTAAGTCTAATTTCAAAGTGAAATTGTTTCCAATGACCACCATTGGATTAAATGGTAAAAATATATTCATATTACACATTAAGACCAATTCAAAATATAATATAATCATATAAATAAATTAGATTAAAAAGCAGTTTTGATGTAAAATGCAGTATTTTTCACTATTCATTAAAAAATGAATATTGTCAGAAAAATACCAAAAAATCACACAAGGTAAATTTTGATGTCCCAAT
The DNA here is from genome assembly GCA_963277665.1 of Viscum album. Taxonomy (NCBI): domain Eukaryota; kingdom Viridiplantae; phylum Streptophyta; class Magnoliopsida; order Santalales; family Viscaceae; genus Viscum; species Viscum album. The sequence goes on along the minus strand of OY728130.1, from coordinate 916,412,861 downwards.
CATAAAGGATAAGTTTATTTTGACAAACATAGTTTATAAAATTGTCAAAATATAGATTCAAAAATGGTTTTCCATCAAAAGGCAGTAAAACAATCTTTTAAGAATATTAGTGTATTCCATGCATAAGATTGTATTTATTTTCATTTTAAGCCTCTACAACACTATCTTAATCATTAATAGACATGGATAAAAATATATATTATTCATTACTTACTTGGGATGTTACATCCTTCCCCCCTTTAGAAAATTGCGTCCCCGCAATTTATTTACTTATCGAATAAATGGGGGTACTTATCCCTCATTGCATTTTCAGATTCCCATGTTGCCTCTTCAATCACATGGTTTTTCCACAAAACCTTTACCTGATGAATCACCTTATTCCGTAACACTTTCTCCCTGTGGTCAAGAATCTGGACCGATTGTTCCTCATAAGATAGGTTCTCTTCCAGCTAAACCACCTCTGGACTCAAAACATGAGATGGATCTGGCATATACTTCCTCAACATTGAAACGTGAAAAACATTGTGTACCTGGGATAAACTCGGAGGTAAAGCCACTCGGTAAGCAACTGATCCAACTCTTTCCAGAATTTCGTATGGTCCAACGAACCTTGGACTCAACTTTCCTTTCTTACCAAATCTCATCACACTTTTCCAAGGAGAAACCTTGAGAAAAACATGATCACCTACCTCGAAAGATAGATCCTTCCTCCGGTTATCCGCATAACTCTTCTGCCTACTCTGAGCTGTTCTCATGTGTTTCTGAATTAGCTGAACTTTTTCTGCCATATCTTCTTCCAATTCTGATCCCATCAACTTCCTTTCACCCACTTCATCCCAGAAAGCTGGAGTTCGACACCGCTTCCCATATAATGCCTGAAATGGTGCCATCTGTATACTGGAATGAAAACTGTTATTATAAGAAAACTCAACCAAAGAAAGATGTTGGTCCTAACTTCCCTGATAATCCATCGAACAAGATCGTAGCATATCCTCCAAGGTCTGAATTGTTCGTTCTGACTTCCCATCTGATTGAGGATGAAAAGCTGTACTAAAATTTAGTTCAGTACCCAACAACTTCTGAAGGCCTTTCCAAAAGTTAGAAGTAAACCTGGGATCACGATCCAATACAATGGAGAGAGGAACTCCATATAACCTGACTATCTCTTTAAGATACAAACGGGAAAGTTGATCTAGAGAGAAAGTATCTCATATAGCAAGGAAAAGAGCAGATTTAGTCAAGCGATCAACAATAACCCAGATTGCATTATTACCTCGAGATGTCTTCAGTAATCCAACAACAAAGTCCATGGATATATTCTCCCATTTCCACTCTGGCACTGGTAAAGGATGAAGCATCCCTTTCGGTAACTGCCGCTCTGCTTTAACCTGTTGACATGTCAAACACTTCACAGTAAAATCAGCAATATCTCTTTTCATTCCATCCCACCAGTAATACTCCCGCAGATCTCTGTACATCTTAGTACTGCCAGGATGAACTGAAAACGGGGAACTATGAGCCTCACATAACAACTCATTCTTCAACTGTGAATCACAAGGCACACATAACCTCTTCCCAAACCTCAAAACACAAACACAAACTTATCCAAGAACTCATGGAAAATTTTCTTCATAAGGTCCATGAATACAGCAGGTGCATTAGTTAACCCAAAAGGCATAACTACAAATTCATAATGGCCATATCTAGTATGGAACGCAGTCTTCGGAACGTCTGCTTCTTTTACTTTCAACTGATGGTACCCCGACCTCAAGTCAATCTTTGAAAAATACTGAGCTCCCTGGAGCTGACACCACTTCATTCGATGGCCCAACATCTGCTGAAGTTGTTGCAAAGGATTTTACCACCCCTTTCTGCTTGTAGTCTGGCTGCATTCCCCCAGTTGAGTTCTTCGTTGGACACTCGTTTCCATAATGACCCATTTCATTACACTTAAAACATCTTACCGTTGGCTTTTCATTGCCTGCTTGATCATCTTCCTTATAGTTACGAGCAATATGACCAGACTTACCACACCGAAAGCACTTACCAGACTTGGATAAACATTCTCCAGGATGCATTTTACCACACTTCTCACAGGATGGATATTAGGTTTTCTTACCTCCTTGCTTCATTGATGAATTCTTCCCCTTTGCCTGCCAACTAGACCTCTTATTCTGTTGTTTGTCATAGAACACCTGATCATCGGAAAAATCCATTTCCACCTTCTCAGCATATCGAACAAGATTTTCATAACTTTTGAATTCACGAGAAGCTAAATCCCTTCGATACTTTGGATTTAACCCTGAGTAAAAATGGTTTATTTTACTATCAAGATCTCGTATGAAGTTTGGAGCATACCTTGCCAATCGAGTGAACTTTTCTTCATAAGCAGCCACTGAATCATCCTCCTGCCTCAATTCTAGGAACTTTTTTTCCATCCTAAGACGAACCACCTTAGGAAAATATTTCTCAAGAAACATACCTTTGAATTCGTCCCAGTGAAGATCCTCAATCTCATCACTATCCCTTATATTTTTCACCATCGACCACCACTGACCAGCTTCACCTTCAAAACGGTAAACAGCAAGACTAACCTTTTGATGTTCTGAACACCCCATGACATCAAAAATCTTCTCCAGTGCTTTAATACACCCTTCAGCTTGAACAGGGTCAGATGATCCTCTAAATGATGGGGGATGTTGCCTCATGAAATGTTCCACCACAGACATGTTCCTCTGCGGTTGATCTGGCTGATCTCGTGCATGGATACCACCACCATTTATAGCCTGAGTCAATTGTTCCATCACTGCAACAAACTATTCAGTTCCGATTCCGACCATCTCAGGTTGCTGATTTGGAAGGTTATCTTCCTCCTGATGTCGTCCCAACATAGGTGCTTTGTTTCCTCTGCGGAAAACCATTCTGAACACAGAAATATCTTAGGCAAAGCAACATGGTAATCCATAAATGCTATATGATTTCAATCATATTATAATTTAACACTTTTCTAACTCCTAAAGTTGTCTAAACCGACCTCTGATACCAACTATAAGGCCCCAGCCTTAAACCTTATTTAATCTTGAGTTATTACAAGATTACACATTGAGGATCTTTTCGGGTTTAGAGTTTTAGAGAATTAGATCATAAAACTTGCATTACATTCCACATATAAACAAAGTGGTTACATAAAGATAGTATTCTTCATTCCCATCAATGGAAACACATTTAAAATAAAACATGGATTATTTCTTGACACATCCTTGACTCTATCATCTTATCATGTACCTTTCCCTTGACCTGTGAAAAACATTTCAAAAACTTGGGATGAGCATAAAAACTCAGTATGGGTTATATAAAAAACATGGAAAGGAAACATGAGTTAATATATACATAAGAATGAAATCATACTTTACCCATAAAACATAGGCACTTTAACATACCTCATAAAATCATGAATAAATCATAGAAATCATAAGACATAAAGGTATCTTGAGGCATTCATAACATTCTTACGTAGGGAGTAGCCCTCTTGGTTACGTTTGGAATACCCATCACAGTATATTCCCTAAAATCTCTTTGGAGAAACCTTAACGTTTCACTCCTTCACGTTACCCAATGCATTGGAGAGCTATAACGGGCTCACCCGCCCTTAGTTTATCACGGAACCACCCGTCTTCATAATAATGCCCAAGAACCATAACATAATCATATCACATAAAACATGCATAAAGGAAACATAAAATTTCAACATTTCAATCACGAGATATCAATACAACACATTGATATAAAAACATTATGAAAACCATTTTCAATACTAAAAGAAAAGAAAAGTAAAACATGGTATTTATTTTTCTTTTAAAAAGAAGGTATGGCTTGTAGAGGAAGCCGCAACTCAAATAACGGTCACGACGGCGGAGAAGTCATTGTCACCGCATACGTACGACAAAAACATTACCCCTTTGTCGTTTAGTAAACGCTTCATATAGAAAAGATTCCTTTTGAATAAACGTAAAAGTCAAAGGGGTTTATACACCGTATAAAATAAAGTTGTGTATAAAATAAAATATGCCTCAATGAAAGGATATTGAGACGAAGTCCCATACCTCATATCCGACTTGACCCGACCGTTCTTTAGTCTCCTGAATAATAAACTTGAGTTAATATCTACTTGCTTATGAATCTTTTTCAAGTTCATTATTCCTTTTATACCATGTTATGAACATCATGTAATCAGTTAAGTTAATAATGTTCATTTTGTCGGTATTTGGTTCTTAAGTCAAAAATAGGCTTCTTACACTTACATGTTGTTAATTTGGTCATAGGTTCGTTATATCCAGAATGGTATTCATGATGTAGATATCATATATGTCATATATATCCAGTACATACATGCATTTATAATATTACATAATCATTTAGAGGTAAGAAATGAAATGCACCGTTCATGGAGACGGTAAGCCGTACGTACGCATGAACGCTACTTCCATTTCTATTTCATATTTTCTGGAATGGAATCATAATGATATAAGAGTATATTATAATTCCAGTATAATAACATATATAATATAATTAACTTTATCCTTTACACATCCCACATATGGTATTAACGAATCAAATCACTTTCAGGGGGCGGTAGTCCGCACTTCCTAAAATGAAGATATCATGTTTACCCATAATGGAAACCATAAAGGTATGCCAAAAATGAAAAAAAAGAAGCTTAAGTAAAACATAAACATATCATATATCATATATAAAAATATTGACATCATAATGGCCACCTTTGAAGGTGTTAAATGTGTATTGAACAATCATCGTTTCGGGAGGCAGAATTTCGCCATCCACGGAAACCATATGTTCTTTAACCATTTGATGTAGTTGTGTGAGAGTGTAGCTCAAATATATCTTATAAAAACATCCTAGTATATTGAAGATACTGGTGTTGTTACAAAAGAAGTAAATAAAAAGAGTATAGGGGGTTGGAGAAGCAAAATAAAACAAATGAACATGAGAGAATGAATTACCTTAAAAAGTGTAACTCCTATTGATTTGAGCCTAAAGGATTCCTTTGAAAGGATTCTGCCCAAAGGGAATCCTCTAGGATGAGAATAGGGATGTGGAGAGAGTAAATGGGCAGGGTTTGGCCGAGCCGAAGGCTTGATAAGTGTGTGAAATGAGGTAGAGGTGGGGGCCTTTTATAAGAGGAGAGGAGGGGCACTTTTGGAAAGTAAAGAAATATTACTTTATTTGAAAATGTGTTTCGGTTTCAAAAGGTCCCATATTGATATAATTCGTGGATAAGGTGATAAGGGTTTGAAATAAACTCATCCAATTGGTTTTGGACATGTGTAGTTTATAGATTTTACATTATCTTTCCATTTTATTTAAATCGTCAAATAATGATGTCATCGCTGCATCATTATTATGTCATAAATAATTTAATTTATTTAATGTCTAAAAATCATAAAAAAAATACTATGATGTAGGAAATATTTTTAGATTTCCAATTATTATTTATAATAAAAAATATGATCTTTATAACCCCATGTAAAAATTGTTTTCGTAAAACATCTCTTGTTTGTGTCATTTTTACTTTAACATTTAATAAAACGTTATTTATGTCATTTCCAAACCAAAGTGTCTCCATGGGGTCCCCAAGTTGACCCATGGCTTGTCTTGGTCGGCTATGACACAACCAATAAGGTTGGGACATGTTTCTAGGTCATTTCCTATTATTAAAGCATTATTTATACCTTAAACTACCCTAATAACCACTAATCGTGATTAAGAACTTAATAAGTTACTATTCACCAAAAATTTATTTTAATCTCATTGAACCACATTTTACTTCTTAATGACAACCATGTATGTCGGATTTTCAAAATTCAATACACATTAGTGGTAAACTTTCATTTAACTGAAAAATCAGTTTTCTTGATTACCACTTAGTGGTTTCACTATTCATCAAAAATTGAAGTTTTTCAGAAAATTACCAAAAATTCACCCTAAGCTATATTTGATATTCCGAATTCAAAAATGAAGTCCATTTTACAAAATTCAAATCATATAAGTCACATTAATTAATTTAATAATTAATTCCCGCTGCCAGAGCAAATAGCGTGTTTTTACAAAACAATAAGTATCAAAAGATTGACACCAGTTTAAGTCTAATTTCAAAGTGAAATTATTTCCAATGACCACCATTGGATTAAATGGTAAAAATATATTCATATTACATATTAAGACCAATTCAAAAGATAATATAATCATATAAATAAATTAGATTAAAAAGCTGTTTTGATGTAAAATGCAGTATTTTTCACTATTCATTAAAAAATGAATATTGTCAGAAAAATACCAAAAATTCACACAAGGTAAATTTTGATGTCCCAATCATAAAGGATAAGTTTATTCTGACAAACATAGTTTATAAAATTGTCAAAATATAGATTCAAAAATGGTTTGCCATCAAAAGGTAGTAAAACAATCTTTTAAGAATATTAGTGTATTCCATGCATAAGATTGTATTTATTTTCATTTTAAGCCTCTACAACACTATCTTAATCATTAATAGACATGGATAAAAATATCCATTATTCATTAATTACTTGGGATGTTACATTTGTACTATGTATAATAGATCACATCCCAAAAGAATTAATTGTTCACTAGGATTGAAAATAGAGATACATAATTCAAATTCACATTAATTTTTTTAAGAAAAATATGAATTCTAGTTTTACCCTCAACACAAGCCTATATACTCAATCTTAAAATAGTTCCTAGTATCCTCAGAAAAAATATAATATAATAAAGGATTGATATCAGTTTCTCTATAAGGGTAAACATATAGTGAAATTTATTAACATAAACAATAAGTAAAGGTGAATAACATATTTCATTAAAATGTAAACCTGATCATAATATGGTATTAATAAAAGATGATCAAAATAATTCCATAGAAATAATTACATGATAATGAAACATAACCACATATATTCTACTAGTTAATAATCACATTGATTATTAATAAAAAAATCCCACAATGAGTGAATTCATATGTTGGACCATCATAGACATAACATCATGGCTTCGTCCAAGACACTATACATAAAAGGTTAGAACCCCAGTCTAGTTTTCCTCATGATACCTAATGATTTATCATAGGACTATAGAAGTCCCCTCCCATCATTTACTTAGTCCAATTCATTCCTCATATAAAGAGGTGAAACGAAATCAACATAAACATTCATATTTAAAATATCATACAAAAACTAAGTACTTTTATCATTTAATAAACATAATTATAAACCATCTAAATAAATATCATAAATAATGTCTAAATAGTACATACCTAGTCAAAATAGTCATAAACTATTCAATAAAATGTGGTAAATAGTACTATAAAATACAATCAACAATGAGACATATGATTCCCCAAGGGATGTGGAAATCAATATGATCATAGAAAACTTCATGATGAAAATACCCATTTTAACATTGAAATCAATTATTCTAAAATGTTTGTGAAATAATAAAAGAAAAAAAATTTCTTTGAAAATGACCTTTTGATATTGTAAACAAATTTCAATAATAATGTCATTATGAAAGAGGGAAAATACTCTCATTATGTTATAAGTAAAAATATAGTCCTTTTGATTTTTTTAAAAAAAATTGTATAAAACATGTAAAAAGAATATTTTCAAAAGATTGAATAAAATTAAATATTGGTATAAAATCAAATTTATAATCAATTTATATCCATATAAACAAATATATAAAATAATATCCTGAATATTGACATAAACATAAAATATTTTGAAATTAAATCATTAAACATTCAAAGTGTCCCATACCACTTGGAGCATCTAAATCATAAGCCCCATGAAAGTATAAAATTTGTCAAAAAAATAAATACATGAGAATAAATAAATCTATGATATGATAATTTAAATGAAAATAGAAAACACCAAACACATGTAATATGTGGCGAATAAGGCATATCTCATAGAAATAAAAGTGAGATGAGAAAACCCCTTATCTTAGGTATGACATCAATCAATGATGTTTGAACCTATGGTATAGTGGTTTTAAACATATTATTAACTTGTAAAAAATAATTTAAATATTTATGATATCATATATGTTCCCCTTATAACATTTTACCACTCTTTTGTCAGTGATATTTCATTATTGGCCTTATTTTGGTTGTTAACTAGTTCATTTTCCTATCCATGTTTTCTCAAGTAAGTCGTCATTATCATGCATTGCTTATAGACTCAACTTCTACAGATTAAAACAAATTCATAAATATAATCTGTAATAATTAAATACATTTTGATAATCATTACTAAAATTTTAAAACTGAAATCTAGTTATAAAACAACATAGAGATGGTAATCCATTCGTACGCACGTGTGGTGATTTAGTTTTCATAGGGTAGATAAAAGAAATTATATTTTTGTTTCATAAATTTATTTACATATCAGTTTATAGATGATAATGGGTATATAATTTTATAAGGAAACCAACACAGAAAGTGGGAGTTAAATAATAAATGAGTTTTAATGTGTTGGTAAAAAACTATTACCTCTTCATCATCATTATTTTTTTATACCTCTTATTAATGGATATAGAGACGGTCTTTCTGGAAATTTAGTAAAACTACCCTACTCTTTTTTACAAACATAATCATGATTTATTATAGAAATAGTCAATTAAGACAACTCCGATGATCGGGAGGTCTACTGTCTTGGAAAATTATGAACAATACATAACAACATGAAACTTATAAATACAACATCTTTTTTGTAAACTTATTTTACATTACCACAACATTCCTTCATACATAGCATTGCATGGGATAACCTAATGAAAAACCTAAGAAAATTGTGAGATATAAAGACCATTAAGGGAGAAAAAAAGACATAAAATTAAGAATATAGTATGTGTTAATCAGTAATTATATCAATGGAGCACACACGGAACATGAACATAAAGGCAAGATGTAGCATGATTATTATAACATGGAAATGCAACAATGACATGGAACCTGATATTAGAATGATCCAAGGCTCATTTCACATGGATTAACATTAGTATAACATCAATGATCTTGAATTAGCATGAGTAAGAAATAATTTTTCATGAAATAGAACGAGTAAACCCTCATTGTAAATGACGTATCATGACACTAAACATTAACCAACGCATTGTAGTGCTATCAGGGAACACCCTTCATAAAAATTTCATTTTATGCATAAGTGTTCCAGATGGATCATATAATGTGGATTCATTCAACATAATTAGATATTCCCTGATTAAATAATGTGAAATAACTACATTTAAGTACGATCAAAATGTTTATGTTCATAAAGGTCAATACCCTTGATAGAGAAATGGGTATGGTATTCACTACATAACAAATTTGGATTGGAAAATCACTGTGCAATTTTGGCAGCATAACTGTGTGACATAAAAATTTATAAAAATGGTTGATGGGAGAAAAATTGTTATCTCATCATCTGTACATGAAATGGATAGTATGGGGATCATATTTATTCATGTTACAACACATGTAATTGTGAAATAGAAGGCGTAACATAATAAAGAAACATGATGAAAGAGGGAAAATGGAATAACTCTCACAATGTTTCAGCACAGTAACGAGTGTACCTAGGAGGGATTAATCAGAGATAAAAAGGTATATAATCATTCAAACATAAAGAGGGTGGTATCAGGGAGGTTATAAATCAAACCCTAACATTTTTAATTGAAAATAATAGTGTATATAAACATAATGAAACACAGAAAAAATGGGAAAGGAATATATCCCTTACTTCAGTGTGTGATTCAAGAGCTTGAGGAGGGGATTCATGAGAGCATAGGGAACCTTGGGAGGATTATAGAGAGAGTAGGGTAGATTATGGACGTTCTCTAATAATTTTGAGTGACATTAAGTGGGAGAATAATTAGGTTTATATTGTAAATGAGGGATAATTATTTAATATTTCACAAACATAGGTTTTGGAATCTATATAATTAAATATTCAAAACCACAAACCATCCCATGGTTTTTTCCAAAGAGGCATGTAAAAAAATATCTTATAAGGCCAGTGGATGAACATATTAAAATATTATGCTTACTTATGTGTAAGTGAGTCACACTCTCAAGAAAATTATTTTAAAATGTTAAAATATTTTATAAGTCTTGGATGGTCCAATAAGGACTTATAAAATTAATCAAAGAAATCTAAAATCAAATTATTTTAAAGCTGAAACATATATTGGATGAATAACAATTTTAGAGTATTTTATTACATAACTATTGGGTCATTATGAAGTAATAATGTATGGATCCATCTTTGAGTTATAGATGTTTGGGTATTTTTAGTTTTTATCTAAGAAAGTTTTGTAGAATCCATGGGAACTGGATTTTAACATTAAAATAACAAAATTAAGAACTAGGATAATTACTTATAGTATTTTAAAACATTTACTATTAGAATAGTTTTTATTTTTTGGATGAATTCTCATGATTATTACAAGATAAATATGTGTGTTCCAATATATAGTTATGAATCCTAATTGAAGGAATGAAAGAAATACCTACAGAAAATGTAGGTATTTCTGCACTGATAAAGGAAACACAATTACTGTTAGAGCCAAGAAAATTATGACCATATTAATAAATCTAACTCAGGATTTTATGAATAACCATACAACATCTATGATGGATCATTTCATGTTGTTGAAGCCACTATATTCTAGTTAGGCTACTATTCTAGTGGTATCTGGTCAATGGATCATGTCCTTTGAAAATATTGCTCCAACATTGGGATGTGATGAAAGTGAAATGGTAGTAATAGTGGAATATTACCTGAAGGGTGATTCTTATCAAAGGGGTTCTTTGTTCAAGAATTCTTAGGAGGAATATGAAATAGAATACATGGAATGAATTTTTTTAAAGAAACATTATTTGAAAAATATTTCCCTTGTGAGAAATTGAAAAAATGAGGATACAATTACTTTGAAAAAATTGAAAGGAAGAAGATAGTTTTAAAAATTATGATGATATCTTCAAAAGACTAGCCCGTTAGGCTATATATTATATACGTGACTCTGAAAACAATATTGATTGTTTCCCTTAATATCTTAAGCCATGTCATTGAATGAACTAGCTTCCAAAATATTTTCATTATATGATGAAATACTACTAAGTACCATCAAAATAGAGAAGAAATGTTTTAAATATTATATTTTAAATGTAAATTAAGAGAAGAAGATGTATTATAAGAACCATGATAAATATAAATCAACAAAGAACAATAAGTGAATGAAGAATTATAAAATCGGGCGAATATTGTGGGAAGAAACAAATGGGGAAATGAATTGTAGTGTAATATAATTGTGGAGAAAAGGATATTTTATTCATTAGTATAGGGGAAAAATTAATGATATATGGTGTATTAGCTATAAATAAATAGGGAAATATTCAAACTAATGCCCCAAGCTCCATGGTATTCTTCCATGTAATAGGCCATGGGGAGATGGGAAAGATTATACAATCATTATAACTAAGTTAGAAGTACCCAAAGTTGAGGTGGAAAGTACATTAATACTATGATATAATTTAGTAAATTCTTTATTTAATTCTAAATCATGATACTCTTTTATTTCTACCCAGTTTAGCATGATAAATATATATTTCAATTTTTGTTTAAGAAGGGAGTTAAAAGTCAATATTCTAAAAGATATTATCATTGTATAAAAAATTGTGGCCAATTGTCCATGTTATGGAATATAATTGTGCTTTATTTGGTGAAATTATCACCATACCTATGGTTGACATTGATATATTCCTCAGTATGGAATGGTTTTAATAAAATAATGCAAAAAATTATTTAAAAAAAATTAATATTTGTAAGAAATATGTAGAATTCATTATTTTTAGAGAAGAATCTCCATCATCTAACTCTTATCTATATCCACCCAAAATAGCTCTAATGAATTCAATTCTTGGGGAGGAAGGGAAAAAATCATCTATGGATGAATAAGGAAAACCAAATTTTTATGGAATACCTATATTACATGAAAACATTGTTTCATTTCTTGAGTAATTTCCTCGAAACCCCCTAGAGCATGAAGTTGATTTTTTATTGATTTACTCTCTGAGGAAAAACCAATATCAAGGACACTATATAGAATATATAATGTAGAATTATTATAGATGATATAAAAACTAGAGGTGCTGAGTAATAATTGATTTATTTTTTCATGTGTTTCTCTATAGGGATCCAATGTTCTCTTTATTAATAAGAGATATGGATCTAGATGTTTTTTATTGATTGTTAGTAAATCAATGTAATTATGATAAAGAAAAAATAATCTACCAACTTGAATCGGTGATTAAATTTATCAACATCTTGGATCAGAATATTTTTTGAATATTTACCCTCATTAGGGATATAATCATTTTCGAGAAAGGATGAATGAAATTATAAAGAAAACTTTTCAAACAAGGTAAGTATATTACCAGTTTATAGTAATGCCACTTGGATGGAATAATGAACCCACATGTTTTTTGGATAAGATGAATAGAGTATTCAAGGAATATCTTTAGTATTTGTTTGTAGTATCCATTGATGATATTATATTATATTCAAAAACCTATGAACACTATGATAATAACTTGAAGATCATTCTTGTAACTCTAAGGAGGAAAGTGTTATATGGTAAATTCAGGAATTGTGAATTTTGGCTTTAGAAAATTTCATTTCATGGTCATATTATCATTTTGGAAGCAATGTCAGCTGATCATGAAAAGATAAAGGTAGTCCATGTATGGCCTATTCCATTGAACCCAACCAAGGAAAATATTTTTATTGGTATAGTTGGTTCTTATCAGCATTTCATTCTAAAATAGCCCGATTAGTTAACAGTTTATCCAATCTCACATGTATAGGGGACAGGTTCATATGGATAAAATAATGTGTACTTTTTTTATTAATTTTAGAGAATATTACTCAATGTTATGATTTTTAAACTACCGTAATGAAATGATTGTTTTGTGATATATAGTGATGCGTCAATTTTATAACTATGTTGGTTTCATAAAAATTGATAATGTTATTACATATGCATCAAGGTATTTGAACATTCTTGAACAAAATTATCCAACTTGTGCTCATGAGTTAACAATCATAATCTATTATCTTATGATTTGGAGACACTATCTCTATGGTGAAATATGTGAGATATATATAGATCAAAAGAGTTTGAAATATATCTTCACATAAAAAGAACTAGACATGAGGAAAATATGATGGATCGAGTTACTCAAAGATTACGATTTTTCAATACAATACCACTTAGGAAAAGAAAATAAGGTATATAATGCATCAAGTGTGAATGATCATGGATTTATGACTAGTATGGGGATTTATAAGGAAATAATGTTAAAGGATTTTGTAAATATGGATATTGAAATTGTAAAGGAATGGGAGGCATAACTCCTTTTTCAAATGATTATTAAACCATTTTTACTAGAGAAGCCAAAACGTTCTCAATATATTGATGAGAATTTTCAAAAGAATTTAAAATCATTAATGATGGAAAATGTGGAAACATCATGTATTGGGATGGAATTACGAAATGTCTAAATAGGTTATGTGTTCCATTAAGGCCTTCGCTAAATAGGGAACCATTAGATGATGCTCGTAGCTGAAATTTCTATATAAACCTTTGTAGTATAAAGATATATGAAGATATGATGGAACATTTTTGGTGAGATAATATAAAGAAGGGAATTTATAACTATGTCTCGATATTCCTATTTTTTCAAATAATATAGTATGATAGACAAAATCATATAGGAGTCATAAAAACAATACATATTCCTCTGTAAATATGAGCCGACATTGCAGGACCTCCGAACACCTTGAGATGGGAGGGGTGAATTAGGGTGTCAACCTTTTCATCAAATGTAGACAATCTTATTCCCACATTGGTATGAACCAGTTAATAATTTATGATTATAATGTGCATTCGTTGAAACATTCACATGTATATATAAAACACAAAAATTTACTTGGTTCACCACTAAGGACTAGTCGATGGAGAACACACTGATAGTGTTTCGATCATACCTAAATCCACTAATCCTCACAAATTGTAGAATACATTAGTTAAGATACAGTAACTCTACAACAAGAATATTCCCTTTAAAATATTTCAAGGATATCACACTACCTCCCACAAAACACTTAAATAGACTCCCCTAATCTCACTACTTCAGGTGAAGTCTTTCTTAGTAAAACAACTTGAAGGTCGCTTCAATAAATTGGCATTAAATCCTTTTTCCCAGAGTATCATGAGACTCTACATGAACCATGGTTGTGATTTCATGAACATTAAAATTTAATTTAGTAAACCAAATTTTCTATACAACTATTCTCGAAAATCCTTCACAATGTTCACTACCTTCGAAAATAAAACATCATCTGCGGAACAAACAACATCCATGAAGCCTACTGAGTTGTCATGGAATATCCTATTACACAAAATGCCTTTTTCCAAGATACCTAATCCTAGTTTAGGACTATATAATTATTTTAATGATTCCCTATATCAATTTTAATAAATTATTCATGAATATCCTATGCTTCTTGAAATCAGATTCATTCATCCTCTTCCACATTTTTTGGTAACTAACTTGGGGAAGGGGGGTAGCATCTTATTTATGAACTCAGATTTTCGCTAAGCTCCCATTCCACTTATGGATTTTTCATGAAACTAAAAAACCATTTTCATGAAGTTCTGTCACTCGTGATGCTCTAGAGAAATTTAATCAACTAGAGAGGCTTCTTACAATTATGGAGATCATGGTCAACCCATTTCATCGGTCACGGTGCATGTATGTGTTTATTCATATCATCAAAAAATATTTGATTTTTGAAACACAGTCTTCTTGAATTCTATGACATTTACCATATTAATAAATATTGAAATAAAAAAACCATCTTTCCGTATTGTCATGACCCATCCCCCGGGGCTCGTGCCGTGAAATACCCTAAGCCCGCCTACCGATGTCCAGGGGTTGGTGACTAGCGCTAGTGGCGTCAACCTACTAGTGGGAGGAATTTTACTAGATACCTACACACACATGCACTCACAAACAAAACCCAAATATCTGAAAGTTTAACACTAAGTAATCAATAATCCAGAGTATAAAAGCACGTAAAGCACTAGGTGGTGCAACCGGGATAGTAAACAAGCCCAACAAAAGAACTGAAAACAACGAGGCATAAAGGGAGCACCGACGACCATCTATGGAAGATCCCACCTGATCAATGAAGTAGTAAATCTTCTTGAGGTCGAAGTAGTATATCCCGTCAGCATGGCCCTATTGGACCCCTCATGGTCCTATGCCATCAAGTCCACCAACGTAACGTCCGTTAGTACCGTCTGTCTAAGCGCCCCTATCGAAATGTTGAATGTCTGCACCGGACACAACAAGTGCGGGAAAAGTCATTGCAGGGGTGAGTAAATCAGTACTTAGTAGGGTACCCTGGGACCCTCAATGGTCTCTCAGAAATCCACAAAGTAAAAATACCACAAAACAAACTCAAAGTAAACCACAAAGATTATGCATAGTCATATCTACTCAGGTATATGCCATTGTATATACCTATATCATCTAGATATACTCGTTCCAGGAAAAAGGAAACATAAGGCCCCAAACTCAATCCATTTCCAGGATTTTCATAGAAGGATCAAAGCGTAACTCAAGGATCAGGAGTACATGTTCCATGAACTGGCCATCCCTGATGTCACCCGTCTGAGGGATGTATTCCATTAGTTAAAACTCAACTATTCATAATAGAGCGTCCGAATGGTCGTTCTCTATTGAGAACATTGTGATTGAATTCCCTCTAGAACTCAACACGGGATGTCTTATTGTAACAGTCATTAACCTGAGGCAAGGCCAAGGGAAACCAAGTGATTAAGCCCACTCCTCGACAATGCATTCAGTTGGGGGAGCACTAATCTAGTCTAACCCACAATATCTCAGTATCCCTACTAAGAAGTGTCCTGCACCTCATTCCATCGATGGAGTAGTAAATTTTACCCTAGGTATCAATTACATCATTTGGAGGGTCCTGATCCTTCTAACTATGTCTTACAATCGAGGGAGATCCAACTCCACTAAAGGACCTTCTCCTCGTTTTTACACAAAAATGGGGGATTACTACTCTATATGTGAGGGCCCACACCCTACCCGGTAGGGGAGTACAACTGTGTTAGATTGTTCAATTTGGGGGAACCACACCCTAGTGCGTCAGGGGAGTACCGAACCCAGCCAAGAGGACCCGCACCCTGGTAGGGTAGGGGAGTACTGAATCTGTAGTAGCATTGCCTAAGGAAGACATGTACCCAAGGTTAACAGGGGAGTGCCTACTCCTATCATAGAAGACTCACACCCTACCTGGTAGGGGAGTACCTGACTCTTTTTGAGTTAAGTATGAAGGACCCTCTCCCTAGTCCAATATGGGAGTACCGACTCAAAATATTGGAAAACTATCTAAGAGGAAAACAAACTTGCACTCATGACATGGGGAGTCTCGTCTTTCCTGGAGTATATGTGTAATGAATATCTGTGCCTTGAGTCATCAAGGGAGTATTCATCCTAACAATCACTACAAGAAACTCCCAGGTTCTTCTCCTTAGGTTATAGGTCATACCTCAACCACCACAAAGATCCATAAACATGCAACCAGACGATACGTCATGTTATAAGGGTTCCAATGCAATAGACGACTTATCATCCATACACCATGTCTGAAAGTAATAGGAATTTTATTATTGAGGTCCTGGTTGGGTTCGAGTATGATCCAACGCTGCCAATCTCCAAAATTCTCTGGAATTCACGTAGAGTATCTCAAAAGGATACCCTCATCTTAAGGGTTTCCGCCACAGTAGACGGTTCATCAAACAAACGTACGGTTTAGGAGATGCGCTCGTTTAAACTAACTAGGAAGTAAGTGGGTATAGGTTTGGTGTAACATGGTCGGACTGACCCGACATAGCCCGTTAGGCCCGACCCAAAGGGTTTGGGCTCAACCTGTTTTGGCGGGGCCTGATCCAGCACGATGGGCCATGGGCTCGGCCCGCTGGTCTGAGGGTTCGGCCAGGCCTGCTCGGACGGTCATGGACCACCGGGATGCAGAATCACTCAACCCAATGGCCGAGCATGGGGGACTACACCCCTATCTAATGGATGAACCCATTCAGGTCTTCAATGTTGATGATCTAGGTGGTACCACATCTCATGGCCAGTCTGTGAGGGCCAGACCACTACAGATAATTGGGCGCGTGTCCACTCTCTACTGCGGCTCAATGCCATGAGATTCATCTGCGGCACACCACTGCAGCACGCCACCCAGCTTAGCTGGGGCACCGGATGGTGCCACACCTCTTGGATGGTCCATGTTGATTGGCCTGCTACGAACCTGCGAGCGCAACTCCGCCATATGCCATAGCTCACAACTGCAGCCTTGCACCATGGTGCACCATCTTGAAGTGCCACCCCACTTCAACACGGTCGGTGTTGGCTGGCCACCCCTTTCCCACTGTGGTTCCTTTGGTTTCCAACCTTCCTTTGCGGATGGTGAGTGTTGGTCGCCTCATCCCTTGGTTGTCGGTCCCACCGTGTGCCGCCATCACACCGCCACTTCTTCTAGTCACCCATGTAAAATGAAACCATAACCGGTTCGGCGGAGGGTTCAGGCCTTTTTCGTTTGTCCCATTCCCTCTATGTTAGCATTATAACATGGTAATGATTATTAGATTATAAGAACTCACATAATGAAGCACCGCATTATCATACCTTGTTAAAGAGAAAAAGACGGGTCAAACCATTGGACGGTTGACCCGTGTTCTTCATAATATTCAATATTGGGGTAAAAAGGGGAGTAATAAAATGTACAACCCCCTACCCTGTAATCATTGGAAGGCGGTGCAGATGAGGAAGAAGTGTCTGTGTCCAAAGGTGTTTGTCGGTGCTTTCCATCACCCATCAATTTCTCCGAAATCTGTTGCTCGAAGCTTTATTCTAGGTTGGCGGAAGTCGTCACTGCAATTCATCATAGGATCCCCTCTTGCATGCCGAAAACCCATTCCTGAGCTTTATTTAAATAGAGTGGTGGGGAGGAACAATGCACCACACAATTAATGACTTTCATTAATGAGTATAATTAATGAGCCTCTTTAATTATCGCAATGGCGTGGTTACAAATTCAATTTAATATTCCAATAGTGTGGTTACTTAAATTATGAGTCAAGAAATTAAATGGTCTGACTTCGCACTGTGGTCCCACATATTTTTTCCAACGGTTTCTCAAAGAAGAAATAAAATAACCAAAAGTTATTTTATTAATTTTTGTAAAGTCTAAAAATTTACTTTTTCTTCCGACCCTTTCCATTCGAATTTAATTATCTCTTACGTGAATCCTGGTGATGTGTATTCAACGGTGCCCTCATATTTTTAATCCGAACACTGGTTCAAAAGATAGAATTTGTTGCCTGTACGTTTACTGAACATACCTTAAAAAAGTTCAACAATTATTAACAGTCCCCCTCGACCCGTGTCGGTCAAGGTTAGGCTCCGCCTAAGTGGAACATGACCACACGAGCTCAACAATAATCTGGGATGTTCAATCCATGTTTCCATTTAAAATTTAAGGATTTTTTAATAGAATAATTGTTACAAATTTATTTTATTTACGTCCAAAAACTAACATCCACTGGCGGCCTATGCCGACCATTATTAGTATCTTCATAATCAAATCATATAGTCATGAGTTTAGGGGTGGTGTTTGATTATTAATCCGAGTCACCATTTTTGAGTTAAAATCATTTGAAAAATAAAATAATTTTATTTAATAGTTTTATTTATGTTTATGCCATTTTTGGGTTTTCCCATTAGGGGCATGTGGAGACTAAATTTATGGTGCGCCTAGGGTAAACCCGCCATCCTAAACACAACAGTTCCCTTAGATTTCTTATCTGGTCACCCATTTAATAGTTATTCCACCTTTTCAAGAAAATTGCTCATGCAGACTATTTAAAACATAACATTTTTTTGGAAGATCATTCTGGGCACTCTGGGCATCGGAATCACATGTCGTCAGATTTTGAGAACTCTAAATAATTCCATATTAAAAAATTACCCATAAATTCTTAGGCCTTACATTATCCCAACCATTATATGTCTTTCCATGAAAATCCAAGGCCCAAACTCACATGAAGAAACTGGGTCCAACAAAGTTTCATGCACTGCTTCCATACACGCACAAAGATGGAATACCGAGATCAACCACTCTTTTGTCTAGCTCTTTCTTGTTTAACATCATGCCACAACAAGAACATGTATCTTTAGCTGCGAAAAGTGGAGAAAGAAATAAGCATCGTGATACATATGCAATCGTGGGGTCTAGTAGCCCATTTCCTAGAACAATCAGCATCCTAAAAAGACCCAAAACAAGATATGGACACTCCCACTTGTGACATCTCTATTGAGTATGGATGGCTAAGAACCATTCCACACTGTGAAAAAATCTTGTGGTATAACTCTGCCACCATTGAACGACTCAAGCATGACTCTTCTTGAAATTCCAGACCGTGCCACCTGGGCTTCCCCCGAATTTTTTAAAATGAATGCCCTTATACACCATGAGGATATACCAAATTCCTTTCCTAATATCATCTTTCCGGGATTGAACAGTAGTATTCCATACCCAGATTGACGTTTTAATGTCTCTAAGCCACAACTTAGAGATCCCAACCGCAACTCTCTCCTCCAAGAGCAAGGTCACACTATAAGGTGGTCTCCCTGTCAAGATTCTCTAAGCGTTAGGGTCAAGTCCACGGTCCAACGAGAACCTCATCTTCTCAAAAAATAATCATGGAAAAAGAATGTCAAGCACATGTGTCTATTTAGGATGTAATCAAAAGAAATGATGATGTTCGTACCTCAGACTTCTCCTAGAGTTTTTTAGGAGCCATGACTATGTGTAGCCATCCTTTCCCACATCCTCAAGCTCCCTGAGTTTGGTGGGGACTACCCCTTACTACCCTTCCAACTCCTCTACCCTACCTGCGAACTTGTGGAACACCGTGCTCTGAGCGCTATATCTACAAAGGAGGTTATTCTGTCAGATCCCTCTAAAACTTATTGTGGGTTGGGAAATCAATAGCGAGATGCCCTCATCCATTACAATCTTAACACTACTTCTCCTATAACTAATTTTCTCTTTGGAAGCTTCTATTGTGCCACATACCCACGTGTCTGTGTCCGAGCATGGGTATGCCTTATATGCCATGATCACATCCGCATTCGTCTACTATCTCCACCAGAAACCTCTATATTGTGACCTTTTCCATAGTTCACGTACACCTTCTCTTATTTTAGGAATCACTAAACCACCAGGAATCACTCTGGTAAAGAAACATGCATCAGAATGCTGAGAGGTATCACTATTACCTTGATTTACAGCACATTCCCTGCTCGAAGGTCTTGGCCCTAAAGTAAGGGTCTGACACCATTTCTGCAGAGTAGTGATAAAGATTTGTGAATTTCACTATGTACTCTCCTACCTTCATGATGCCCTGTCGTAGGTGTTGTAGCTTCAGTATGCGTACAGAGCGCTAAGACACTGGATTGAACTCCCCTCTGAAGAGGTGCTCAAAGTCTATCCAAGTGAGGGTCACCTCATCGTGTTTCTGAATTTTCAGACTCCAACATCTTCCCACCAATCCCTGAAGAAGGATTGATGCTAATAATTCCATCTGGTCGGGTGATGTCCTCATTAGGAGGAAAACACACGTAACAATCTCAAGCCAATCCTCAACAACCATATAATGAATCTAGCCATGGAACCTAGGAGGTCTCTTCCTCTGGAACTCATATAGGTAACTAAGCCTATGAATGTCCTCTTTCAGAACCGATGGTAGTAGATGTAGACCATCGGGTGGTCGTAGAACTGGTTCACCACTCGGTGGGTCCATCTCAATATCTGGTCCCTAAATGGATGCCTCGTCTCTAGGTGGGATATCCTCATGACCGCGTATCAGGATCCTGGCCAGTCATCCACGTGGAGGCATCTTGAGGTAGATCATGATACACCATGATTAAAAGGTTACATCTAGAGATCTTACTTGAGAAGGAATATAGAAATCACAACCATCAAAAAATAATGCATATTCCCATATTTTCTCTCAACCATTGTTTACATGTACTGAGTTTGGAAATAGGTGTCTAGATTCCTGGTGTATGGATACATCAGCTGTCACACTATCACTGGAGTTCCTGGCCTAAAATCCAAACTCGAAACACTTAACACTATGTCTCACAACAAAAACAACAAACCCTTGGTCATTGTGATAGAAATGACTATATCTAAACCCACATTGTCACGACCCATTCCCCAGGGCCCCTGCCATGACATACCTGAAGCCCGCCTCCCAAAGGCCTGAGGGTGGCGACTAGCACCGAAGGCGTAAACCTGCAACTGGGAGACATTTTCCTAGATACATGTACACACATTCACTCACAAACAAAAACCCCAAAGCTAAAAGGTTAACACTAAGTAATCTGAAACCAGAGTACAACATTATGTAATGTGCTGAGTGGTGTAACCGGGCTAGTATACAAGCCCAACAAAAGAACTGAAAATAGAAAGGCACAAAGGGAGAACTGATGACCTTCTGGGGAAGATCCCACCTAATCGCTAGAGTAGTGAAGCTACTAGAGGCTGAAGTAGTATTTCCTTTCTTTGTAGTCCTACTCGACCACTCCTGGTCCTTGGACACCATGTCCCCTATCGTACCATCTATCAGTCCAGTCTTTCTATGCACCCATATTGAGACGTCGAACGTCTGCACCCGAAACAACATGTGTAAGCGAAGACCGTGCATGGGTGAGTATCTTATTACTCAGTAGGGGAACCCAAGACCCCTGATGGTCTCTCATAAATCCACAAAAAAAATACTACAAAAAAACCATGAAGTAAACTACAACGATTATGCATAGTTTTCTCTACTCATGTATATTCAATTACATATACCTAGGTCATCAATCTATACTTGTCTCAACCACAAGGAAACATAAGGCCCTGAACTCAAGTCCTTTCAAGGATTTCAAAAGAAGGAACAAATCATAACTCAAGGATCAGGAGTACACGGTCCATAAACCAGCCATCCTTGATGTCACCCATCGGAGAGATGTACTCCATCATGTGCTACTCAACCATTCTTAATGGAGAGTCTGAAAGAAGATGCTCCATTGGGAAAGTTAGGATAGAAATGCCTCAAGTTCCCAACACTAGAGGCCTCGCAGTCACAATATTGGGCATGAGGCAAGACCAATGAGAACCAAGTGAAGAGGCCATCTCCTCAACACTGAGTTAAGTTGGGGGAGCACTGCTCCATTCTAACCCACGATATCTCAATCACCCCAGTAAGAAGTGGCCCACACCTTAGTCCGTTGAGGGAGTTCTAACATCTACCCAACATATCGGTTACATCAAGTGGAGAGTAATTCCCCTCAGAACTATGTTATATAGTTTAGGGAGCTCCAAACCCACTGAAGGACTTACACCCCATCGCTACTCCGAAATAGGGGATTACCACTCCAAATGTGAGGACTCTCACGCTACCTGCTAATATAGTACTACTCTGGTATTTTTTTAACTATGGGGGACACTACCCCAATTATGTCAAGGGAGTACCGACCTCAGGATAGAGGACCCACACCCTGGCATGGTACGGGTGTACCGAATCTGTTGTAGCACTGCATAAGTAGGACCCACACCCTGGGTTGACATGGGTGTACCTACACCTAACATATAGGACCTACAGCCTACCTAGTAGGGGAGTACCTGACTTTATTTGAGTTATGTATGGAGTACCAGCACCCTAGTATAATAGGGGAGTTCTGAATTCAATGATAGGAAAACCATCTTAGAGTAAAACGAACATGCACTCATATTGTGGGGATCCTGTCTCTACTGGAGAATAGGAGTATGAAATACTCACGTCTTGTGTCATCTAGGGAGTAGCCATCCTAACTCTTACTACATTAAACACATTGGTTCTTCTCCTTATGTTATTAGTCATAACACAGCCACATGATGTTCTATAATTATGTAACCCTGTGATCCTTTATGTCATAATGGTTCTAGTGCAATAGACGACGCATCAACTGGACACCCGGTCTGAAAGTTATAGGCATTTTAGTTCCGAGGGACTAGTTGGGTTCATGTACGATCCAACCCCACCAAACTCCAACATTCTCTAAAAGTTACATGATGTATCTCAAAAGTACCTCCTTGTCATAAGGGTTTTGGCACAGTAGACGGTTTGTCAAATGGACATCCTATTTAGGAGATACGCTCGTTTAAACAAAATGGGACGTAAGAGGAACCAAGTCCGGTCTGACACAATCAGACTGAGTCAACCCATTTCTATGGGCATGTTCCGAAGGGGTTGGGCTTGTCCCAGTTTGGCTGGGCCAAGTCTAGCATGCTGGGCTGCAAACTTGGCCCGTTGGGCCGCAGGTTCAACCCGGCCAACCCGGACGGGCGTGGCCCATAGGGCTGCAGAATTGCTCGGCCCTCTGGCCAAGAACGGGGGACCACTCCTCTCCTAAATGGAAAAATCCATTCAGGTCATCAATTCCATGATTCTAGGTAGTGCCACATTTCTTGGATGGTCTGTGTCGACCGACCCGCTACGGACCCGCGGGCGCGGGTCTGCTCTCCACCGCGGCTCGATGTCGTGGCCTTCCTCCACAGCGCGTCACAACCTTCCTCCGCGGTGTACCGCCAAGCTCAATAGTGGTCCCGGATGCTGCCACACCTCCAGTCTAGTCCACGTTGACCGGACCGCTACAGACCTGCGAACGCTGGTCCACCCTCCCCCATTGCACGATGTCACGGCCTACCACCATGAAGCACCACCGCAGTGTGCGGCCCAACTTCAATGCGTATGACATTAGATATTTATTTTCATAAAATGGGTTCATTTGTATAAATATACACATAATTAAATTCTTATGGTGAGTTTTTGGTATTTTTATAAAATAGTTGATTTTTTGTGAATGGTGAAATATTCTAATTTACTATATTCAAAATGTTAAGAAAAATACCAAAATCTTTGAGTAATAGATGATGTAATAAACCATTATTTTGAACACACATTCACTAATTACATTAATTAGTCTTAATAATAAACACTATATATAGTCTTGCGTCAAAATAATAAACAAATGACATAAAAAATCCAACACACCACTCTCCTCCCACTATAAATTCCACCCCTCACCACGCCTTCTCCTCACACACTATAAGACATTATGATTGTGTAAAACCTATAAAAATACCTTCCCAATCCTCTTCCCTGCATCCAATACCAACAGTTCATAGAAAAATACAAAATCCATGTTTCTTAAAGAGGTTCCTAAGGAGATAATATTTGAGAGGTAAAATCCTCCTTATTTCTCTTTTAATTTATTTTGATTTCTTATCCCCTATTCACATAACCTATACAAATTGTAATGGTAAATATAGTATTATATATTTAATATGATTTAATTTTGTAAAAATGTAATATCCATCATCAAATATCTTCCCTTATTGTTTTAATTCTAATAGAGAAAACATTATCTATGTGGTTTCGATTCATCACATGTATAGATGACTATTTCCATTTTTTATTACCACCTAAAAGTCTTTTCAAAAAGATATGTTAATGGTTAAAAGATATTATAATATATTTATTAAAAATTATTAGATGTTATGGAAGAAATATATATTCATAATATTAAATAAAAAAAGAAAACTAGTTCAAGATGATCGTAAAAACCACCCAAATGAATTAAAAAAATTTCATCAAAATTTTATCTAATGATTCATTATCATACCATATAAAAAAATTATATATGGGAAAAATTTAAAATCATTGGATTATATTAATATAATTTCATTCCACATCTTGATTTTTTTTCTTCCACTAGAAATGACCTTCTATAATCATATACAGGGGAACCAAACATAAAACCTTGAAATGAATGATCCCAAAACAAGTAAATTAAATATTATAACTCATATAAATAGACATAAATAAACTTAATAAAATTATAATAAATAAAATATATTATTAATATGTTATAAATTAATTTATTAATTAATATAATTTACCTTTCTACGAAATTGGTTACACGTGTAGAACGCTTCTAGACACAAGTTATGGGTTTCTCATCTCACAATTAATTTTATGAGATATGCCTTATTCCACACTTATTTCATTTCTCTATGGTATTTATAAATTCCTTTGAAATATAATATGAACAATATATTTAACTTAATGGTATTAATTATTTAATTTATTGATTATTAATTTTATGAGGCATAAGGTTCGAGCAATTACAACGTGGTGTGGGTTTTCTAAACTTAGTTTTCCTTCATTAGTTAAACTTATTTTTCATTGATTATGTAATACCAAGGTTATGTGTCAAATGGATTTTTATTGTCTTATGTTTTATTTTTAAATTTATTATATGTTTTTACATTGAATAAACATAATACTTTTATTTGATTAATGATATGGTCCTTGTACGGGACATTTTCTCATTTTTTGTGGCGGTATATATATTATCATGCGCTAATTTCCTTTACTATAGTATATATACTATCACTTTTTTTATTTATTATCATCATTCATTAAGTATTTCATTAAATATCCATATATATTGTATAATGGATATGATTATTTCTTATGAAGTATACCACATTTTCAAACAATGTTTACCTAGAATGTTATTTGATTAAGTGGGGAAATAATGTTAAATTCATATCTTTTACACAATTTGGATATTTTTTTGATAATTAATATTGAATAAATTGGTAAATAAATAATTTATATATTTGTGGAATGCTTTGGGAACACATATTCTAGTTATGCCAAGTTATAGATAGCCCCTTTACGGGTCGATAATCTCATGAGAGGACAATGTTTAAAAAATAAAGAGGTTTTTCCCCTTAATGATTAAACTATGTTGTGAAAGGTCTTGAAGGTAAAGGTACCATGATGCTTGATATCATGTTATTCAAATTATTAATCATTTATTTCATTAAGATTTCAATTATTATTATCCATGATATTATCACTATGATATTATTAATGGATTCATATTGTTCCCAAGATAATAATTAAATTGTATTTGTTTCCAATGATTTTCATTTCCATAATTTTTATGCCTTATCCTCTCATGATAGATTTTTTTATTAAATGGAATGTATTTCTATTATATATACCTTTATGTATTTATTATATTTCATTTATTATTTATTCATTAATTTTTTCATTATATTTAACCCTTACTGAGAATTTGAGCTCACCCTTTTATTTTTTCTCGTTTTCCCTAGATATGAAGTTGAATTGTTTGAATGTATTTAATGTTGAAATAATTTTCCATTTCTATGGTTTACATTTGATTACTAATGTAATAAGGGTACCATGCATGTATCTGTTTCTTCAACACTATTAAACCATTTATTAATTTAAGATTTGAATAATTTATAAATTTAAATTTAACAAAGTAATTATATGGATCAAATTTACTATGGTATGGGTCTTTACATTACAATTTAATATAATAAATTAAACTAGAGAAACATTATATACTTTCAAAAATATTTCTAAAACACTTATTTTTTTAAACCAAATGTAAACTCATAATAAATTCAAATATAAAGATTACTCCATAGTAATTAACTTTCCTAAATATAACTAAATAATATATATTTATGTTAACTTAATATATAATATTTTATATAAATTACATTATTTATTACAAATAAATTATAGATTAAAAAAATGGTATTTTTCACTGCTCACTGGAAAATCAATATTTTTTGAAAATTCAAAAAAAAATTAACATAAGATAATTTCTATATGATAATTTCATAAATGAATTTAATTATACAAAATATATTTTATAAAATCTTAAAAAAATTAGATATAATGTTTTCTAATAAAAATAAATAAAAATTATACCTTAAGAAAACATATTTTTGATGAATATAATTACATTATTTAAAATTAATTGATTTTTTAATAAGTATTAATAAATAAATTTATATTATTATGAAATTTGTATGTATATTTCATAAAGTAGTTAATAGTATTCATGCCCTCCAATTTAACAACTATTTAAAAGTGGTTATATTTAAAAGATAAATTCCATGGTTTTCTAAAGCTCATTGATGGTTTTCAAGAACAGTATCAACGAAATTCATGGTTCTATGTAACACAAGATAAAATCAATGTTTCATATGATGTAATATATCAATAAAATTAAATTAATTTGAAAAAAAATCACAAAATCTCATTATTTTCGACTTTACCCAAATTAGAATTATTTTTTCACTCATCATTCATCTTGTTCATCAATGATTTATAATTTGAAAATTCATTCATTGAAACCCACATAATACATTTGAATAATAAAACTTCCCTTAATAAGGGAATATTGGAAACATAAAGGTTACAAGAAGTAATTCAGAACTAAGTTTCCACAATTTAAAACATAGGTTGGAATTGAAGAATTATAGATGGAATAAAAAATTAATGGCCCAATAATGATGTGGAGTTATCAAGATCATTGATCACATGAATGTGAATGATCAGATGAAAATCAATAACCGCAAACCATAAAAAATTGGTTTGAAACTAGTCATTGATATCATCAGAAATAATGGTAATTGGATAAAATTTTATTTTAAGATACATATCCTAAAGATTAATAAGATTCACGAGAAGATATACTTACATTATTTCATTCACTTTCATAAGAGAAATATCACCCTTTGGATGTTCCATGATTAATTTATTCTTCATCCGTTACTTCAAGAATTTTTTTTGAATTTGTTATTCTTAACGAACTAATGGATCATAAGATCAATATTAAAATGATAAGTCATCATGTTTATCTCTAGTTACCATCCCAAAAAAAATGGTTTCACATATTATCCCGTACACATAAATATTCATACGGTGATGTAATATATTAATATCTAAATCCTCTTTGGGAGTTTAATTTAATCAATTTCATAAATGTTTAACCTTATGAACCTGAAAAAACATTAAAAACAAAAACAATATAAATAAGCCTACCATTATATATATTCCTATGCTTTTGTTATCTATTTCTAATGGTGTTTTTGTAGGATCTAAATAATGATGTAGATGCTCAATATACAAGAGGGGGGGGGGGGGTGAATTGTACACTATAAAAATTTCCTTAGATAAGGAAGAATCTAAGTTTAACAAAGTCAAACTAAGAAAATTCACAACACCTCTAATCACCAATTGGACAATTGGAACCAAAGTTTACAAAATGAGATTCTACCTTAAAGCGTATAGAATCTAAAATAATCAGAGTACAAGTGTAAGGAAATATAAAAATGTTATACTTTACTTACAATACAAAAAGTGCAGCGGAAAAACAAGTAGTAAAACTATAAGTAACAAGATATAAGTCTTTTAAAACAAAGAGAAGGGTATCCAACAACCTTGGATAAAGGTCCCTTGATTTATACTTTTAAGAAAGTCTGTCTTACCTACACCATGGTAAGCCATCAATACGAAGATCGGAATCTCTGTCTTGATATCCTCGCAATCCCTCAACTTCAAGGTAGTTGGAACCTCTGTCTTCCTCAGCAAGGAAGCCCTCGAACTTCAAGGTAGTCGACACCTCTGTCTTCCTATCCCCAGAATTCCTCAAATGTAATCACCAACATTAGGATTCGCACGAAGCAATCTGAACAAGCAGTTCAGCACACACAAGGCATGAAAAGCTTATCTCTCTAGAAATCACCTTAACAGCGTGTGGTCTCTAGATCGATCAACTTGTTGTTGATCACTTTCAAATGAGATCATATTTATAGGAAAATTTCCAATGGTCGGATCCCTCCTCCAACGGTCATATTTTTCATGAAGTTCGGAGGGACCTGTACACGTGTAACTTAACCAACGGTTAATTAGAAATAGAATGAACGATATTGTTTAATAATAAATCATGTATAACTAGATGCATGACATCGTTTTGAAATGGATCATATGTAAGAAAAATCCATACAAAATTTTGGAGTGTAAGAAAATTAAAAGTTTGGAGTCTAACCAAAATGAAATTCGGAGTCTATGTTATGAAATTCTCGGATTCTGCTTTATAGGAATTTGGAGTCTAGTTTCACTAGAGTTTAGAATCTGAACTTGTAAAAGTTCGAAGTTTAACTTCATAGGAGTTCGGAGTAGAACTCATGAATGTTCGGATTCGAACTCATGAAAGTTCGGAGTTGAACTTCATAAGAGTTCGTAGTCGAACTCATGAAAGTTCGAAGTCGAACTTCATAGGAGTTCAGAGTCAAACTCATGAATGATCGGAGTCGAACTTCATCAGAGTTCGGAGTCGAACTCATGAAAGTTCAGAGTCGAACTTCATAAGAGTTCAGAGTCGAACTCATGAATGTTTGGAGTCTAACTTCATAAGAGTTCAGAGTCGAACTCATGAAAGTTCAGAGTCGAACTTCATAAGAGTTTAGAGTCGAACTCATGAAAGGTCAGAGTCTAGAATTCGGATTGGAACCTCATTACAATTCACCTCTAGAATTCAGATCCTAAAAATAGAATGCTCCAAATCTTTACATTATATGACTTCTGGGATTTTGGGTATGAATCCGGTTTTTGTACTTAATAAAAATATTGGTATGTATAAGAAAATCTAGGTTAGGGTAAATTTCCTTAAAGAAGTAAATTTTCCTTATGGAGGTAAAATTTATATTTGATTAAGTATAAAGTGTATGTGATTTTCCAAATAAGAAGGAATGGAAAATTCATAAGGAAAACCTTATTGACTCAACAATCTCCCCCTTTTTGGAAAGCACAAACATCATTACGAAAAAGAATATAAGGACTTTGAAAAATTTCATTAGTCTTTGAAATTAAAACTTATCTCCCTTTGTTCATGGATGAAAGTGAATACAACTAACGCCCCCTTAGGAATTTAAACTCTAAGGGTTGTATTCTGAATTTCTATAGTGGAGTTTTCATTATTGTAGGAATGAAAAACTTCATAGTGAGAAACTCCCCCTTACTTTAAGGATATTTCACTAAGAAATTTTTCTTTCTCCTCCTTAGGAGTAGTTCTTTTTCCTTCTCCCCCTTTGTGATTTTCAAAAATAATTGAAGGGAATGGAAAAGAAAATATGGTACCTGAAACAATTGTATATGACAAGATATAACCAACCAAATAACTTTTCATTAGAGTTGGAAAAATTTTACAAAGAAAGACAACTACAAGAAAATATCGGAGTGGGTTTATTTGTCTTCATTTTCCTTTGGAATCATCTTCTTCAACAAATTTTTGAGCTTCTTTAGGTCTCTTTGGTCTTCCTAGACTTTCCTCTCCAAGGATTTTGTCTTTTCTTCTTGAGCTTTCAAAGCCACTGCCTGGGCCTCGATAGCTTCTTTCTGCATCTTTAACAATTCATCTTTCTGTACGAGTCTTTTCTCAAGCTCGATCCAGAGATTTATATCACTTAAAAGATTTTGAGCCAGAGAATTATCCTTGTCACTTAGTTCCTTCACTTGTTGACTCTGAGAACTTTGCTCATCAATCAGCTCAGCTTTAAGATTTTTAATCTTTTTATCCTCGGTGTCAAAGGCATTTTGAACTTCACTCTGAAAATTTTCAAACCGCACTATGTCTTCATCAACTCTTCTAGACCACTTTGTTACCTTACTACATGACTTTCTATGCACATCATAAACGATAAGAATACTTTTTTTGTTTGGCATCGATCTTCAAAGACTTATCCATGAACATGGATAAGGAATCCGATTTCTGATACATACTCTGTTGCAGCATCTGGGATCTGGAATATATAGTTGGAAAAATCAGAATGGTGTCCACCAAATTCTTTAGAGATTCAACCACAAAATCATTCCCATGAGATAATGATTCTGAATCAGATAAATCTCTTTGAGATTGCTCTTCTTCAATTTGCACTAGTTTTCTCTTAGAAGAACCACCAACCTCCTTCTTCCTGAAGACTTCTTCTGTTGGAGTATCCATGAGAACTTTCTACCCCTTATTGGACTTTGGAATTGGTTCCTCATTAAGAGATACTTCCTCAGATTCATAAACTTGAATAATCTAGTCTTCATCTGGTTTCTGTTTTTCTTGTCCTTCCTCAGGAAAATTCCTCTCATAGGATTCTTTGTTATCATATAAAACATTTTCTTCTTCTTTCTATTGCTTATCATCATACTTACTACCTTCCTCACCTTCTTTTCCTAGAGTAACTAACTTTACGGATTCTGCCTTATCTTGATAATCCTCTATTTTCATGATCAAGACATCTAACACTACTGGAAATGGGAGTTTTCCCAACAGTTGTTTACCAATGGTTCAAAGAAACCGTTGGTATATTCTATCTTTTTCAACAGTTTATATAAACCGTTGGGAAATACCTTTTAGAAGAGACTTTTACCAACGGATTTATGAAACTGTTGGGAAAAGTGGAAAAAATTCAGTCTTTCCCAACGGTTTCATAAAACCGTTCGGAAAAGGTGGGAAAAACTTATTTTTCCCAACGGTTTTATGAAACTATTGGTAAAGACTAGTTTTTTCCAACGGTTTTTATGAACCGTTGGGAAAAAACACCCCAAATACCCCAATGCTAGCAGCGGCCTCCCCACAATTCATAAGCGGATCCAGAGCCTTCCTCTCATCTCCAGAAGCTCCTCCAGAAGTGATTCCTCGGCCGAATCACTTCCCAATCCCGACATCTTCCATCGGATCACCAGCCACCAGGTTAGATTCCTATAATTTTTTCCACCTGTTATAAAGAATATACTTCTACGAATGATTTCTTAATTCCCAAATTTTAGGGTTTCTGTAAAAATTTATGATTGTTCCATGAATTGTGTAGTCAAATCCCTATATCGGTGTATGTCCAATTAATGTTTTCATTAAACATTAACATTTATAAGGTCACGGTGTCTCTTTATTGTGTTCTAATTTTTAAGATTCATAGTTTTGGTTGTACGGTGGTTTTGGTTGTGCGGTGGTTTGTGATGTGCAATATTTTTGTTGTGATATGTGGTTGTTTTGGTGAGATGGTTTGTCAATGTAACATGGCGTCAATGGTTATTATGATATGGTGAGTTATTGTGTGGTGGTTTTATTAGTTTCCTGGTTATCTATGGAATAAATTATGCTGTTAAAACAAAAAAAAAGATATTAAATAAATGAGATGGAATAGAAATGGATGTGTGGTAAATGGATTTAATTAATTTAACATTAAATTAATGGACAATGTAAGTGTGAATGAAGTGGCTTATAAATTAAAGTGAGAAATGCTATGCGTCTTGTGTGGTGGTGGTGTGGTTTATGTGTTTTATGGTAGTAGTGAAGTGTGTGATTATGTAGTTAATGTGAACCCATAGGTTGAGTATTTTGTGCTATCTATATATCATGTATTTATATGTTATTTCTACACATTCCCAACCAGATTTGGATAAACTTACCAACGATCATAGGTTTTGAGTTATGGGTATTTTTTCTAATATCTAGGATGGTGGTTATATGGTTGGATAGCTACCATGTCTTCCCTACTCTTCCTTCAAAAGTGATTGACCATGTGTTTTTAGGCAAGATGCGATGTGATTGTCCATGTGTCTTCAGGTGAGATGTACTATGATTTCCCTAGTGTTTTCCAGTGAGGTGTGATGTGATAAGGCTATAATAAGATGTGGCATGTGGTTGGGGTCATGTAGGGTAGGAGGATGGCACAAGGTTGATGTTATTCATGTTCATGATACCCTACTAATATGGTTATGGGATGAGGCATGCTGTGATGTGATATAACACATTAATTTCTTGTTGGTTTTACATTTTTTCAATAACACATTTGTATTTTTTTTTTAACATGTGTAGTTGATACCTTGACAATTTTCTTCCTTTATAACCGATCAGATCTCAAGCGATTTTCAAAACAATTTGGCGAGCTTTATAGATTTTGCATTTCACAATGCTTCAAATAGTGGTCGCTTACACTGCCCATGTTCCAATTGTGTTGGTAGACCTTGGTTGAGCTGTGAAGAAGTCAGCTACCAAATTACCAAAAATGGTTTTCAAGCAAACTACTTTGTCTGGTATCACAATGGGGATAAAATGAAATCTCAAATTGGTGATGATCGAAATGAAAGGACTAGAATGAAGAATTTGTTAGATGATCAGTTTCTGTTTATTTGTCATCATGAAAAAGAAAGGATTTCGACTCAAGAAGACATCGATATGAGGACAGCTAATGCATATAGTGAAAATGATGATATTGATAGGGTGAAAAAATTGAATGATGCTGCCATGACTCCAGTATATCGAAAATGCGATAAAATGAAAAAGATGGAATTTTTAATCTGATTGTTTCATGGGAAAACTATGTATGGAATTTCTAATATAGCAATCGATTACATTCTTACCCTCTTGAAGGATTTACTTCCCGATGATGTAGATTTTCCCTCAAACCACTATATGGCATGGAAGTTAGTTGAGGAAATTGGATTTTCAAGAAACAAAATTCATGCTTGCCCGAAAGATTGCAGTTTATTCTGGGAGGAAACCGCTGAACGAAATGATTGTATAAAATGTGGCACATCCTGCTGGAAGACAAAATCTAATGGAACACCATCCCGCATTCCACAAAAAGTAATGTGGCACTTTCCATTGATCCCCAGACTTCAGAATATTTTTATGTCTGATTACATATCAATAAAAATGAGATGGAATGATACCGAGAGAAAGAAGACTAATGATGAGTTGGTTCATCCTGCAGATGAATTTGCATGGCAGAGATTTGATGCTCGACATCCTGATTTTGCAGTTGACGTGCGTAATGTGAGGCTAGGTCTTTCATGCGACGGTTTTAATCCGTTTGGGCAGATGCTTACTTCGCACAGCACATGGCCAGTTTTTATTCACATTTATAATCTTCCCCCATGGTTGTGTATGAAAAAACCTTTCACTTTCATGAGTATACACATATCTGGTCCTTCTGATCCCAACATTGATATTGATGTATACATGCAACCTTTAATAAAAGAGTAGAAACTTCTTTGGGATGTGGGTGTGTGCACATACGATGCATGTTCGAAAGACAAATTTTAGATGCGTGCTGCGCTTATGTGGACGATCAATGATTTTCCGGCTTAAGCAATGATGTCTGGATGGAGCACGGAGGGAAAACTGTCATGTCCAGTTTGTATGAAGAATACACGATCTAGAAGACTGAAACAGCGTTGTAGTTTCAGTTTTATGGGACATCGACGATTCTTGCCAAAGGATCATCCATATAGAATGAATCGTCGAATATTTGATAATAACATAGAGACCGATGATCCACCTCAGCGTATGTCTGGAACTGACATGCTTAATGAATTGAAAGATTTCAGTTTTTCATTCGGGAAGGGTCAAATGAAATCTGGAAAGAGAAAGAATGTTTCCACTGAAACCTGTTACAATTGGAGGAAGAAGAGTATCTTTTTTGATTTTCCTTATTGGTCAACCAATTTGTTACGTCATTGCTTAGACGTAATGCATATTGAAAAGAATATATGCGAAATTTTTCTTTTGGTTCTTCTAAATGTCAAGGGGAATACAAAAGATGATTTACGATCTCGGCGTGACTTGGTGGATTGGGGCATCAGACCAGAATTGCATCATGTACGTATCAGTGAAAATAAATGGAAACTTCCATGTGCCTCTTATGTGATGACACCTGCGAAAAAAAAACAATTTCTGTATGTATTAGAGACTATTATAGTTCTTGATGTCTATTCAAGCAACATATCTAAATGGGTCAACAGAAGAGAGTTGAAGCTAAAATCTTTGAATACTCATAATTATCACGTTCTACTGCATGAGTTGCTTCCAATAGCAATCCTTTATCTTTTGTCCAATAATGTAAGGGTGGATGTTATTCGGTTGTGCCATTTTTTAGAGATCTTTGTGCTAAAAAGTTATCCAATTCTTTCTTTCAAAAAATGTTGACAGATGCCCCATTAATTTTTTGTGAGTTGGAGAAAATATTTCCTCCATCATTTTTCACATGCATGCTGCATCTGACTATCCATATTCCCATTGAAATACTTCTCAGAGGACCTGTTTCTTTTCATTGGATGTATCTAACTGAAAGAAATATGTTCACATTAAAGTCTTATGTCCGAAACAGAAATCATCCCGAAGGTTCTATTGTGAACGGTTACTTGGCTCAAGAATGTATGGATTTCTGCCCGATGTATTTGTCTGATCTTACTACAAGATTGAACAGACCAATGAGAAATGGAGAAGAATAGTATGAGCTAATTGAAACTAGTTTTCCATCACTTCCTCAAACAGGAGGAATTCCTGGATCATATACATTGAAGACATTAATCCATGAAGAGCGAGAGATGGCACATCGCACAGTTTTGTTCAACTGTGATTTGTTCGATGACTATATCAGGTAACTAAATTGATTATGTACATCTTACATATATATCTGTTAAACTATTAATATTTTTTATCTACAGGGAACATAAATCAATGATAAATAGGAAGCATCATTCTTTATCTTTGAGAAGGAGAGAGACTTTGCATTGCAAAGAGTTTTCTGCTCAGTTAAAATTGAAGGTATAAAAAAATTAATGTTTAAAATAATTATATCAATATTTAATTAACTTTAATAGTCATTTATATTGTAGGTATTGAGTTTTTCTGCTGACTCTGTCTCTGAGGAAATAAGATCTTTGGCTTTTGTTCCTAATACCGTGGTTCGTGACTGTAAATGAATTGTTATCAATGGGTACAAATTTATTGTCACTGAACAAGCAAAAAACAAGAGAACACAACATGATGGTGTTATGGTTACTGCCACAACAGATTGTTATGCCAGTACATCATATAGTAGACCGCGATTTGAAAATGTGGGTTATTATGGAGTTGTTGAGAAAATAATAATATTGGATTATTAGTCTCATGGATGAGTCACAATGATGAAATGTCATTGGTTTGATTCAAGGACGAGACATGGCACATTTATTGATGATTTTGGATTTCAAGTAATTAATATGACTCACACTCTTGCTACCGAAGAACCATATGTGTTGGCATCAATGGCTAAAAAAGTTTTTTATGTCAAAGACCAACTTTGAACTGAATTTGGTGTCATAGTTGAAGTAATTCCAAGACATATTTTTGATGATGGTGATGATGGAATTTACATTGTCCCTAGTGCCATTGGAACCAATCCATTTATTTCTTTTGATGACTCAAATAGCTCAATTGTCATAGTTGATTGTGAACCTGAAGTTGTGGTTGAAAATATATAGAATCATTCATCCATGTTCTCAATTCTTTTGGTTTACTTTGAGTTGGGTTGTTAAGGTTGTTAATATTCAAATTGATTTAGTATTGATCACAAATATATGTTAGCTGACTTGACCGTTATGTGAATTTTCAATGTTTATTGGTTGCAGTTTTATTTGAATTGCATTTTCTAATTTGGAATTGAAATGTATTAAAACATAGTCAAACATATTTCTAACTTGGTGAAAATTACAACTTGTATGATTTATTAAATCCGTTCAAGCTCTTCTAAAACAATTGATAGCTGACTTGACCGTTATGTGAATTTTCCATGTTTATTGGTTGCAGTTTTATTTGAATTTCATTTTCTAATTTGTAATTGAACTATATTCAAACATAGTCAAACAATATTTCTAACTTGGTGAACATTACAACTTGTATGATTTATTAAATCCATTAAAGAGCTTCTAAAACAATTGATAGCTTAATTGACCATTATGTGAATTTTCAATGTTTATTGGTTACAATTTTACTTGAATTTCATTTTTTGGGTTACACATTAGTTTTATTTTTCTAATTAATTACATATTTGTTTTAAAAAGCAGGAAATGAAGCCAATTGAAGAGAGACGAAGGAAAAAAATGATAGAGAACAATCGTCGAATGACGGAGATGGGCATTCCACCATTAGTGCCTATAGTGAGTACTTTATTTCAAATTGATATATTTAAAGAATATATAATGTCATGTGATTAATTTTTTTGTAAACATTTTTGTAGGATCCACCTATACGTCGAAAGTTATTTGACGAGGAGCCTAGTACTGGTCCTAGTACTCAGGCCGGTGGTGCGAGGAGGGTTCGTACCAGAGGTGGACGAGCAGCTGCGCGTACCCGACTAGACACTGCCCCTCCCACTAACATGTCATCCTTCCCACATTCTGATCCTGGTGTGTCATTAGAGACACACAGGATATTTAGGCCTCCCATGTTTTCGCTACCTTCTGCATCTTCTGGCCCATCATTTTCACATCCCATGATGATTCCCACTCCTCAGTCAGCATCCGGTCAGACAGATGTCCCATCTTCTTTTCCTTATACTTCTATCTCTCTGAACTTCTATACTCCATCATCTTCGACTCCTGTTCCACCACAGGGTGTTCCATCAGTTTATGTGGATCCAGCGACACTCAGCGATCAGACCGGCACAGGTATATTTATAGAACCCTAACAAATTTTTATAGAAATATTTATTTTCATTATAACATGTTATGATAAAATATTTTTTTTCTTTCATGAAAGATACATCTACTGACAGGAGGCATGGGCGGGGGCGTACACGCATGTGTTCGGTGTGGAATAGCCGCACACAGGTTATGGTGGATTATAATGAAGACAACCAAATGGTTGAGAAAACAGGGCAGCAATGTCGGAGTTTTTTGGAGACGCTTTCCAAATACTCCGACATCATTCCTGTCAACCCGCTATTGTGGAGACATTTACCGCATGAGGTCAAGGATAGAGCTTGGGTAGAGATATGGGTAAAAAAATCTGTTCTATTTAATGCCATGAATTATTTTTGTATTTATATGAATTAATATTTTAATTTCAGCTTCGATTTAATTTTCCCGATGGTGAGGGTGCATGATCGGAACGTCTAAAGGATTTAGGCGAGCTTTGGAGAGCCTACAAGCATGAGTTGTATATGGGATGGCGTGCTAGAGTTGGCACTGAGTTAGAGGCGGTACCAGTTGTGGATGATTTTCCTATAGAGCAGTATCATCAGATGATTACTCATTGGACGAATACCCAATTTAAGTTATTAATAACATTTGAGGTATTTAAATAATAACTTTCATGTTTTTCATTAATACTATCTGTTGCATTTTTGAATTTTATTTAGGAATCATCTGGAAAAAATATAAAGAACAGTGATGCAAAAAAATACCTCCACACACTGGGACACACTACGATGCCTGATCATGAGAGGAAGAAGGTATAACAATTGTTTATAAGTTTTCTTTACGACTTACACTTTCTTTTGTTTCTTCAATTATTTAATAGTTTTCTAAAGTTTTCATATAACTTTAGTTTTCAATGTCATTGTAGAGGCAAATACAAAATATTGAAGGACGCGTGCCTCGAGCAAAACTATTTTGCTCGAGTAGACGAAAAAAGGATGGAAGTGCCGTCAACGAAGAGACTCAGTAGTAGATTGTAAGTTATAATCTGTTGAATTTATTTTTTAATATCTATTTTGTAACTTAATGATATATTTATATTTGTAACAGTCTGCTTTAGAGGCCCTCGATGCCCAAGAACCAGACAATTTTGGGCCAACAGATCACTTACATCAGGTGTTGGGAGAGGAGCATTCTGGCAGAGTACGCTGCTGACCTAGGATAGACCCGATGAGGTATTGGCCCTCCTCAGGTACGAGTTGTAGTGCCACCGACCAGCAGCAAGTTAGGGGACAGGCATAACAAGCTGAGAAAAGGGCCACAGAGACGGCAGAACAGACTGCTAGGGCAAACAGTGCGTTTATGAAATTTATTGAAGTTCTACGTCCTACACTTCCAACAGAGGCCAGCCCAGCTTTTGATGAGTATATGTCGTCGATACGTTCTATATACGGTGCACCAGGTGGTAGTTCTAGTGGTGGTCAGGACGATGTACAACTTGACGATGATGATGGTGAGGAGACTGATGCGGAAGAGGAGGGAGAGGAGGAGGGCGAGGTGGGTGGCGAGGGCGAGGAGGAGGGCGAGGATGAGGAGGAGGGAGAGGGCGAGGACGATGATGGGGACGAGGACGAGGGTGATGATGATGATGGTGATTATGGTGATGGTTATGTGGGACAAGTTGATCCATTACATTTTTGACTGATATTACTGAGATTTGATATTTAATCTATTCTAGTTGTTGGTTTATCTAGACTCGTAGTATAGTATTAGAGTTGAGTTATTTTTATATATTATCTATTTTTATGGATGTTGTTGTCTTTTAGTGGTTGTGTGTTTGGGAACCCCCTCCTTCCTGGACCCTGGAAAACCCCCCAACCTCCTCCCTGGACCCCGGACAGCCCCGCCGGACACCCCCTAAGACAGCCCCCCGGACAGCCCCCCACCCTCCACCCTGGACCCCGGACAACCCCCCGGACAGCCCCCCAGACATCCCCCTGGATAGCCCCCCACCCTCTTCCTTGGACCCCAGACAACCCCCCGAATAGCCCTGGACAGCCCTCCGAACATCCCCCCAGATAGCCCCCCCACCCTCCTCCCTGGACCGCAAACAACCCCCCGAACAGCCCCCCAGACAGCCCCCGAACAGCCACCCAGACAGCCCCCCCCTCCTCCTTGGACCCCGGACACCCCCCCCCCCGAACACCCCCCAGACAGCCCCCCGCACAGCCCCCCCACCCTCCTCCCTGGACCCCAGACAGCCCCCCGGACAGCCCCCCGGACATCCCCCCAGACAGCCCCCCGGACAGCCCCCCACCCTCTTCCTTGGACCCCGAACAACCCCCCGCACAGAGGATTCTCATAAAATGGACAACATTTTAAGTACATATGTAAAACCGACCAAACGCATTCATATTGTGTCGATACATTAGCACAACAATCCATGGGTCATATATGATGTGTACGAGTCAACCCCGCCTCAATCTGAGGCGCGGTGTGGCCACCACCACTCAAAGTGTCTGTCTTCTGTTTCAAAAGGACATCATTTGAAGTGAAATACATCAACTAGCATACGGAAAACCGACCAAACGCATTCAGATTGTGTTGATACTTTATCACAACGATCCATGGGTCCTATGTGACATGTACGAGTCAACCCCGCCTCAATCCGAGGTGCGGTGTGGCCGCCACCACTCAAAGTGTCTGTCTTTGGCTTAAAATGGACAACAATTTAAGTATTTAAGGAAAACCGACCAAACGCATTCGGTTTCCATTGAAACATTAGGAGAACTATCCATGGGTCATATGTGACGTGTACGAGTCAACCCCACCTTAATCCGAGGCACGGTGTGTCCACCACCACTCAAAGTGTTTGTCTTCTGTTTCAAAAGGACGTCATTTGAAGTGAAATACATCAACTGGCATACGGAAAACCAACCAAACGCATTCGGATTATGTCGATACTTTATTAAAATGATACATGGCTCATATGTGACGTGTACGAGTCAACCCCGCCTCAATATGAGGCGCGGTGTGGCCGCCACCACTCAAAGTTTCTGTCTTTTGCTTAAAATGGACAACAATTTAAGTACATACGGAAAACCAACCAAACGCATTCGGTTTCCATTGAAACTT
The DNA here is from genome assembly GCA_963277665.1 of Viscum album. Taxonomy (NCBI): domain Eukaryota; kingdom Viridiplantae; phylum Streptophyta; class Magnoliopsida; order Santalales; family Viscaceae; genus Viscum; species Viscum album. The sequence continues at coordinate 916,372,085 of OY728130.1, read as the reverse complement.
TAGGAGAACGATCCATGGGTCATATGTGACGTGTACGGGTCAACCCCACCTCAATCCAAGGTGTGGTGTGGCTGCCACCACTCAAAGTGTCTGTCTGCTGTTTCAAAAGGATGTCATTTTAAGTGAAATACATCAACTGGCATACGGAAAACCGACCAAACGCATTCGGATTGTGTCGATACTTTAGAACAACTATACATGGGTCATATGTGACATGTACGAGTCAACCACGCCTCAATCTGAGGCGCGGTGTGGCCGCCACCACTCAAAGTGTCTGTCTTTTGCTTAAAATGGACAACAATTTAAGTACATACGGAAAACCGAACAAACGCATTCGGATTCCATTGAAACATTAGGAGAATGATCCATGGGTCATATGTGACGTGTACGAGTCAACCCCGCCTCAATCCGAGGTGTGGTGTGGCCGCCACCACTCAAAGTGTCTGTCTTCTATTTCAAAAGGACGTCATTTGAAGTGAAATACATCAACTGACATACGGAAAACCGACCAAACGCATTCGGATTGTGTCAATACTTTAGCACAACGATCCATGGGTCATATGTGACGTGTACGAGTCAACCCCACCTCAATCCGAGGCGTGGTGTGGCCGCCACTACTCAAAGTGTCTGTCTTTTGCTTAAAATGGACAACAATTTAAGTACATACAGAAAACCGACCAAACGCATTCGGTTTCCATTGAAACTTTAGGAGAACGATCCATGGGTCATATGTGTGGTGTATGAGTCAACCCCACCTCAATCTGAGGCGTGGTGTGGCCGCCACCACTCAAAGTGTCTGTCTTCTGTTTCAAAAGGACGTCATTTGAAGTTAAATACATCAACTGGCATACGGAAAACCGACCAAATGCATTCGGATTGTGTCTATGATTTAGCACAACGATCCATGGGTCATATGTGACGTGTACGAGTCAACCCCGCCTCAATCCGAGGCACGGTATGGCCGCCACCACTCAAAGTGTCTGTCTTTTGCTTAAAATGGACAACAATTTAAGCACATAAGGAAAACCGACCAAACACATTCAGATTGTGTCAATACTTTAGCACAACGATCCATGGGTCATATGTGACGTGTATGAGTCAACCCCGCCTCAATCCGAGGTGCGGTGTGGCCGACACCACTCAAAGTGTCTGCCTTTTGTTTCAAAAGTACTTCATTTTAATTGAAAAACATCAACTGGCATACGGAAAACCGACCAAACGCATTCGGATTGTGTCGATACATTAGCACAACGATCCATGGGTCATATGTGACGTGTACGAGTCAACCCCGCCTCAATCCGAGGCACGGTGTGGCCGCCACCACTCAATGTGTATGTCTTCTGTTTCAAAAGGACGTCATTTGAAGTGAAAAACATCAACTGGCATATGGAAAACCGACCAAACGCATTCGGATTGTGTCGATACTTTAGCACAACGATCCATGGGTCATATGTGATGTGTACGAGTCAACCCCGCCTCAATAAAAGGCACGGTGTGGCCGCCACCACTCAAAGTGTCCGTCTTTTCCTTAAAATGGACAACAATTTAAGTACATACAGAAAACCGACCAAACACATTTGGTTTCCATTGAAACTTTAGAGGAACGATCCATGGGTCATATGTGACGTGTACGAGTCAACGCCGCCTCAATCCGAGGCGCGGTGTGGCCGGCACCACTCAAAGTGTCTGCCTTTTGTTTCAAAAGTACGTCATTTAATTGGAAAACATCAACTAACATACGGAAAACCTACCAAACACATTTGGATTGTGTCGATACATTAGCACAACGATCCATGGGTCATATGTGACGTGTACAAGTCAACCCCGCCTCAATCTGAGGCGCGGTGTGGCTGGTATCTCTCCAGGTGTATGTATTATGTTTAAAATGAACATTATTTCAAGTAAAAATATATGGTATACAAAAAACCGATCAAATTATGAATTGACATCCGGATTCCACATATAATTGTCATCTAAATTATAATTACGTTATGAATTCTAATTTAATTATGGATGTGTATAGTTCCACCATTATATGTTAAATGTGTATGAATTTGTTCTCTATATGTAATTGTTAGTTGGTTATTGAAGGTACAATAATTGGATTGAAAATGAGAGGGAACCACAAAATGAGACCTGGTGGGAAAATTGGATATCTGCTGGGAAATTGCAGAGCTGCTATACTGGGAAATTGCAGAGCTGCTGTGCAATTTTCCCAGCAGAGGCTATGCCAACGGTTTTGAACCATTGGCATAGAATGTGTAGGCCTTGTTTTACCAACGGTTCTATGAACCGTTGGTAAAACACTTTTCCCAACGGTTCTAAACCGTTGGTAAAACACTTTTCCCAACGGTTCTAAACCGTTGGTAAAACACTTTTCCCAGCGGTTCTAAACCGTTGGTAAAACACTTTTCCCAACGATTCTAAACCGTTGGTAAAACACTTTTCCCAACAGTTCTAAACCGTTGGTAAAACACTTTTCCCAACGGTTCATAGAACCGTTGGGAAAAACATTATAAATTTGAGCACTATTTCCCAACGGTTGTAAGTCGTTGGGAAAAAGATTTCCCAACGGTTCTTGAAAACCGTTGGGAAAAACTTTTCCCAAAGGCTTACTTCCCTATGGGTTCCAGAACCGTTGGTATAACATATACCAATGGTTCTGCAGCCTTTCCCAACGGTTCTAAACTATTGGGAAATCCTACATTTCCAGTAGTGTAAATCTTCACTTCCCTCTTCTTTTTATTCTTCTTAAACCTCTTCCTCTAATTCTTCCTCAGCTTCATTTTCATCTTCTTCAGCTACTTCTTTACCCTTGAATTTTTCCGGAGTGACATAATTCTTAGCTGGAGTTTCTGGTAAAGAAGGTTCTGTAAGGAAAGTTTTCGGAACCAGAATCAACTCAGAAGCTAACTCTGTATCTCTCAACAAAGATTGCACCACTTCAGATTTAGACACTTTATTTTTCATTTTCTTCTCTTTCGCCTGCTTCTCTAACTCTTCCGTAGCTCTTTCTTTTAAGTCCTTAGCCTCTGTAGGGTCCAATCTGAATTGTGGATCCCCTTATTTCCTCTTCTGCTTATCTTCCCTCCACTTCGCAGCAACTTCATCAGGATAAGTTTTTTGTTTCTTCGGCTTGGGGGGAGCAGACTGAGTTTCCTTATATTTAGGATTTTCTTCATCAGCAGCCACTTCCTTAAGATTTATCTTATTCCTTTTCTTTTTGGATGGTTCCGGAGTGTGTGTACCTCTCTGAAGTGCCTCAACTTCTTCCACAGAAAGAGATTATAATTCTCCAGATTCACTAGAAAAACCCATCTTCATCCTCTTCAATGTATCACCACTTACTAGCATAAGCTTACAATTCCGTACTTTTGATTTTCATGCAACCTTGAAAGATTCTAAGCACCAAACTATCAGCTTAGATAGTAAGGCATGGTACATAATTAATTGAGCTCTCAAATTCCCTCTTTTGATGTTCTTGATCGTAATCAAGACATGTCTCATCAAATTTATCTTTCATAGATTTACCAAGAAATCTAATACATAGATATCACTTTTCTTCAAATTATCCTTGTCACCTCTTCTTAGAACCAGAAAGCCTTGCACCCAAAGCTGAAGAATTCTATTATTCGGAGTGAGACGAGCAATCTTAATGGTTGAAGCATCCGTAAGACCAAGACATTTTAGTGCCTTCTCCTTGTTGAAGCTTCCTTGCTCATCCAAAAGTTTGTATGAGAAGAACTGAGCTTCTTCTTCGTAGGATAAACCAACCAAGCTCACGGCCTTGGTGTAAGATAGCTTATAAGTCTTCCCTTAAGACTTGAATAAAAACCACTCTCTGCAATCTTCCATCTAGAAGGAAACATACTCATATAACTCGGTCAGTAAATCAGTATAAAACGGATCCTGTTTATCTGAATTTTCTATGAAAACATCTTCCCATCCATTCAGTCTAATATTATTTGAAATAAGAGAATAAAACTTATAGAAATCCAGATGCACAATCCATTCCATGAATATTAACCACTTTGAGATTGGCTTTGAAGTTGACATATCTTAAGATGTTGCTTCAATAGACATTCAGAATAGAGAGACCTGAAAGATTCAGAACGACTTTGCAATGATCGGAACCGGTCTTAAGAAGAGCAGTAGGGCTTATAGACGTGAAAGATTTGAAAAACTGATGTGGGAAGAGTCTTGGGGTCCCCTTTATATAGGTGAGGGATGTGACTTTTGGTCTTCCAAAAGCCATCTAATGGTTGAAAAAGTTTTGATCTGATCTGACGGTTGAAAACACTCCCACAAGGAAAACTTGACTCCGATATTTTGAGGTTTTAAGGAAAACATCTAGATTTGAGGAAAACTAGAATCCGAATTTTAAAAACTCAGGAAAATACCAGGAAGAAAAATATGATTAAAAAACATTAAGTAAGGAAATAATAGCTTTCAGATTGGCTAGAATGATTATTCATAATTGGTAATATTATTATTGAAGAAATGAATTTAAAAACAATCTCATTACGAATGTTCCAGTAAGAAAATATCATTACGAAAATTCCAGTACAAAAATTTCGTTACAAAAATTCCAGTACGAAAATATACATTCCTGAAGTTTTCATTCTGAGAATTTCAATCCTGAAAATTTCAGTTCCAGAAATTTCCATTCCGGAAATTTTAGTTTCATAAATTTCCATTCCGAAAACTACAGTTTTGAAAAGTTTGAAAAACTAACTATGAAAATTTGAGTTACACTAAGTTTGAAAAACAAATTATGAAAATTTTAGTTACACTATGTTTGAAAAATAGATTATGAAAATTTTAGTTACACTATGTTTGAAAAACAGATTACGAAAATTTTAGTTACACTAACAATAAAATGTACCCCACCTATGAAAAGAAGTTTATTACTGTTAGTAGAATTGTTCAACAAGAAGTTAATGAAGAATGATTACCTTACGGTTATCATTCCTAACTTTTTTTAATGTATTCAACTCTATCGGAGGGTAATGATTTTGTGAAAATAACAGCAAGTTGATCTTGCGTTATGATAAACTGAAGAATGATATCTCCTTTTAGTGTGTAATCCCTAAGAAAGTGAAGCCTAATGTCTATTTGTTTTGCACGAGAGTGATGTGAATGTTTCTTACTTAGGGCAATGACACTTGTGTTATCACAAAAAATCTGAGTCTTAGTAAAACTCAGGACATAATTTGTGAGTGTGTGTTGTATCCACAATATTTGAGCACAATAACTTCCAACTGCTACATATTCATCTTTAGTAGTTGAAAGTGCTACAGAATGTTCTTTCTTGCAGGGCCAAGAAACTAATGAATCTCATAAGAAATGAAAAGTTGCAGATGTACTCTTTCTATCCATTCTACATCCACCAAAGTTAGCATCTGAAAATATTTTTATAATAAAATCATTTCCGGACGTATAAAATAATCCTAGATCCATGGTTCCCTTTAGGTAGTGAAAAATTCTTTCTACCGCCTTTAAGTGAGATTCCTTAGGATTGTATTTATATCTTGCACATAAGAATACTAAAAACATTAAGTCTGGTCTACTAGCTGTTAAGTAAAGTAGACTTCCTATCATACCTCTAAAAGATGTTCGATCTACTGGTTTCCCACCTTCATCAAGATCTAAGGAGTTTGAGGTACCGATGGGAGTACTAATACTCTTAGTGTTGTCATAACCATACTTTTTGAGAAGATCATTAATATACATATGTTGAGATATATAGGTTCCTTCTGGACTTTGAGAAATTTAGAAACCAAGGAAAAAAGTTAACTCACCCATCATACTCATTTCAAACTCAGATTTCATTAGACTTGCAAATGAATCAGTTAAAGATTGCTGAGTTGATCAAAATATGATGTCATCAACATAAATTTGAACATTCAAAACATTTTCCTTATCTTTCTTTATAAAAAAGGTTGGATCTACATTTCCCTTAACATAGCTATTTTCAAGCAAAAATCCTGCGAGTCTATCATACCAGGCTCGTGGAGCTTGTTTAAGACCATACAAAGCTTTGGTAAGTCTAAAAACATGATCAGGATGTTTTTTATCTTCAAAGCCCAGAGGTTGTTCAACAAAAACTTCCTCTTGAACATAACCGTTAAGAAAATCACATTTCACATCCATTTGAAAAAGTTTACAATTGAAGAATGCTGCAAAGGAAAGTAGAATACGAATAGATTCAAGTCTAGGTACTAGAGAATAGGTTTCTTCATAGTCTATTCCCTCTTTCTGGTTATATCCTTTAGCAACTAGTGTAGCTTTATTTCTTATTATGACTATATTCTCATCACACTTGTTTCTGAAGACCCATTTTACTCCAATGACAGAAGTTTCCTTAGGTCTTTCAACCAAGGTCTAGACTTTATTCCTATCAAATTCATTTAGTTCATCTTGCATGGCTTTGATCCAATCATCATCACCTAAAGCTTCATTAGTGCTTTTTAGTTCTAATTAGGAAAGAAATGCTAGATGTTCTACTTCATTTCTTAGGGAACTTCTAGTCCTTACAGGTTTATTTACATTACCAATGATACTATCCCTGGGATGATTCTTAAGAAACACCTGATTTGGGTTCTGTAAAACCTGTTCATCAATATAGGGTAGAAAGTCTTCTGAGGTAAATGTTTCAGAAGTATCTTCTTGGACATTTTCCTTATCTGAAGGATCTTCTATCAAAGGTTGACAATCAATTTTTGAAAACACATCTGAGGATGTGGGTTTGGATGGTTTAAAAACAAAAGGATCATACTCATCAAATTTTACATGCACTTTTTCTTCAACAGTACAAGTATTTTTATTGAAAACTCTATATACCTTAGAAGTTGTGGAGCAGCCTAAGAAAATTCCTTCATCAGATTTTGGTGCGAATTTATGTAGATTATCTTTAGTTTTCAGAATGAATAGTTTTCAACCAAAAACCTTGAAGTAGGAAAGTCTTGGTTTTCTATCGTTCTATAACTCATAAGGAGTTTTATTAAGAAAATTTCTAATCAAAACTCGATTTATAGTATAACAAGTAGTACTTACAGCTTCATCCCAGAAATGTCTAGCTATAGAATATTCAATCAACATGGTTCTAGTTATCTCTTGAAGAATTTTATTTCATCTTTCAACTACACCATTTTGTTGAGGAGTTCTAGGTGCTGAAAATTTGTGACTAATACCTTTTCTACTACAAAAAGTTTCAAAATCAGAATTTTGAAATTCTCCTCCATGATCACTATGAATAGTTTTTAGTGGAAGATTTTTCTCATTTTTAACTTGTGCTCTAAAACTTTTGAAATAAGAAAAGGCTTCATACTTCTTTGCTAGAAAATAGACCCAAGTAAATTTGGTGTAATCATCAACTAGAACAAACACATAATATTTTCCTCCAATACTTCCAGTTTGTATTGGACCAAAAAAGATCCATGCGCATTAAATGTAATGAATCAGTTATTGATACTTCACCGATTTATTTAAAACTAGATTTATGTTTCTTGCCATATTGACAAGGATCACAAACATTGGAAGAATCAAATCTAAGCTCTGGTAGATCCTTAACTAGTTTCTTCTTAGAATGTTTACATAAGTTTCTAAGGTTACAGTGACCTAGTCTTCTATGACATAACTAGTAATGATCTTCCATTTCACTTAGGCAAGGTAGGGCTTAGTTCCTGAGGTCTTCTAAGTTCAAATTGTAAACATTCTCTTGCCTATTGGCTGAGAGAATAAATTCTTCCTTGAATTGTGAACTAAGCATTTATCATTCCTAAAATTCACAAGGTATCCTTCATCACATAACTGACTTATGCTAATGAGGTTGTAATTAAGACCCTTAACAAATAAAACATTTGAAATCAATGTTTTACCAAGAAGAACAATATTACCTATACCAACAATTTCTCCCTGAGAATTATCTCCGAAAGTAACCTTTCCTCCTTTCGTTTTGATAATCTTTTCAAAATAGCTTTTGTCACCAGTCATGTGTCAGGAAAATCCACTATCCATGTACCATGTATTATTGTTGGTACTTCATTTATCTTCCTAAAAACAAGAAAATAATTAGACTTTTAGAATCTGAATTTGTTTGGATCCAAGATTTCCAGATAATAAAATTTTAGGCACCCACACTTTCTTAGAAAAATAGGCTTTATGAAAACCTAGAGATTGGGCCTTATTTAAAGATCAATTCTTTGCCCAGTGACCACCACATTGACACTTGGTACAAAATGGGGCACTTTGTGGAAAACAATAGTTGTTACTAAAAGTTGGTTTTGCATGAGTATAACCAAATCCGGATTTGTTTCTTAAAGGTCCTATTTGTGAATACATTTTATCAATATTTTCTTTACCATGGGTAAAGTTTGATAAAAACTTATTTAAGGAAAAAATTTCGTACTTGAGTTTTATAACCAAGTTTTTATCTTCAAAATCATTAGATTTAGAACTAAATCTAGGCTCAAAAACACTTTCCCTAAAAATTACTTGTTCTAACTCTTTAGAACGTTTTTTCTTCTCAGAACTTACTTCCTCAAGATTTTTTGAAATATTTATAAAATCATCATTTTTCCTATCAAGATCATTAGAAAGATACGATATTTATTTTGTAAGAATATTATTCCTAGAGTTTGCATTATCAAGTTTTTTATTGAGTTTAGAATTTTCAATCTCAAGAAGTTCAGCAAACCTAGAAACTTCTTCATAGGTAGGTGAAGTATTTTCTTCATTAGAAGATGATTCTTCATCGAAATATTAATAATACTTACTATCATTAGAATTTAAAGATACATTGGTCAATGATTTAGTATTTCATACCTTATCCATAAAGCAATGATTGTTAATAGGTAATCTGGCTATAAGACCAAGATTCTTCTATCCTGAAGATTCATAATCAGAAGATTCATCTGAAGATTCACCACCACTAGTACTCCAGGTGTCATCTGCTTTCAGAACTTTCTTAGCTTTGGTTTTGTAATACTTATTTCTATTCCTTTCAGAATTCCTTTCTTTTCATTCTTTCTTTCTGAGCAAAGGGAAATCTGGTCTAATATGTCCAGCTCTCTTGTATTCATAACAAGTAACTTCTCCAACTTTCCTGTATTTCCTTTACTTTTTCTTATACTTAGATAGGAAATTTCTCTGGCCATCTATCTTGTTTATCCTTCGAGAAAGATTTTCTAATTCATTCTCTGAGACTTCACTTTCACTAGATTCTGATTGGATAACCACCTTCTTAGACTTGCATCTAGTTTCTCTCTCAGGAGTCTTAGCTTTCATATGATTTAATGTTGTTGTAAAAGCAACAATACAATTTCCATTATTCTTTTTGATGTTTTCAGAATCTCTCTTCATTCTTGTTTCATGTTGGAGAAGAGTTCCAACTAGTTCATCAAGAGAAATTTGAGTGACCTTCCTATTCTCATCAATTATTGTTCTCTTTGATTCCCCCTCATTAGGCATAATATCAACTATCTTAAACAAAAGGGCTTCATCATCTAACCCTTCTTCTCCCATAGACTGCAGACTGTTGACTATAGTCATACATCTATATTGAACTTTACAGATTGGTTCTCCATACAGAAAATTGAATCCATGGTATTCCTCTCTAAGCATAGATCTCCTTATTTCAATCACTTTATAAGTGCCAAAGTGTGTAACTTCTAACTTCTTCCAGATATAATTAGCTGCTTTATAAGAAGAAATTTGGCTATATATATTTCTAGTCATTGAACATAGTAAAGTATTTTGTACCTTATAATTGAGTTGATACTCTTTCTTTTCCTGGTTAGTGAAAGTTCTAACATCCTTATCAGGAATTTTATAATCACCAGTAAGCATAACGAAATTATCCACTCCATTATTGATAAAAAAAGTCTTAATTCGATATCTCCAGTACTCATAGTCATTACCATCAAAGATTGGTGGTATTGTAGGGTTTATACTGTCAATAGAACCAATGTTGATTCCTGCCATTCTTAAAACTGTGGCAACAAAACTTGTTAGTAGAAAACGTTCATAGCCACAAAGTTCAGAATGACAATTCAGAATGATAATTTTGAATGACAATGTTCAGAATGACAATTCAGAATGAATAAAAACTTTCTAAGCAAAGATGAAGAATAATTAAAATGTGATCAAGAAAAACTTATATGTGAGTATAAGTATTTTAGAGACCTCCTCTGATACCAATTGTAGGATCCAAATAATTATGTAGATGATCAATATACAAGAGGGGGTGAATTGTACATTATAAAAATTTCCTTTGACAAGGAAGAATCTAAGTTTAACAAAGTTAAACTAAGAAAATTCACAACACCTCTAATCACCAATTAGAGAATTGGAACCAAAGTTTACAATATGAGATTCTACCTTAAAGTGTATAGAATCTAAACTAATCAGAGTACAAGTGTATGGAAATATAATAAGGTTATACTTTTCTTACAATACAAAAAGTGCAGCGGAAAAACAAGTAGTAAAACTACAAGTAACAAGATATAAGCCTTTTAACCCAAAGAGAAGGGTATCCAACAACCTTGGATAAAGGTCCCATAATTTATACTTTAAAGAAAGTCTGTCTTACCTACACCAGGGTAAGCCCATGATACGAAGATCAGAATCTATGTCTTGCTATCCCTGCATGCCCTCAACTTCATGGTAGTTAGAACCTCTATCTTCCTCAGCAAGGAAGCCCTCGAACTTCAAGGTAGTCGACACCTCTGTCTTCCTATCCCTGAAAGTCCTCGAATGTAATCACAAACAGTCGGAGTCGTACGAAACAATCTGAATGAGCAGTTTAGTACGCATAAGGCATGAAAAGATTCTCTCTCTAGAAATCACCTTAACAGTGTGTGGTCTCTAGATCGATCAACTTGTTGTTGAGCTCTTTCAAATGAGATCCTATTTATTGGAAAGTTTCCAATGGTCGGCTCCCTCCTCCGACGGTCATATTTTCCATGAAATTCGGAGGGACCTGTACACGTGTGACTCAACCAACAGTTAATTAGAAACATAATGGACAACATCGTTTAATAATAAATCTTGTATAACTGAATGCATGACATCATTTTGAATTGGAGCATATGTAAGAAAAATCCATACAAAATTTCAGAGTGTAAGAAAATTAAAAGTTCGGAGTCTAACCAAAATGAAATTCGGATTCTATGTTAAGAAATGTTCGGATACTATTTTATTGGAATTCGGAGTCTAGTTTCACCAGAGTTCAGAATCTAAACTTGAAGAAGTTCGAAGTTGAACTTCATAGGAGTTCAGAGTCAAACACATGAATGTTTGGATTCGAACTCATGAATGTTCGGAGTCAAACTTCATAAGTGTTCAGAGTCAAAATCATGAAAGTTCAGAGTTGAACTTCATAGGAGTTCAGAGTCGAACTCATGAATGTTCGGAGTCTAACATCATCAGATATCAGAGTCGAACTCATGAATGTTCGGAGTCGAACTTCATAAGAGTTCGGAGTCGAACTCATTAAAGTTCGGAGTCGAACTTCATAAGAGTTCAGAGTCGAACTCATGAAAGTTCGGAGTCCAGAATTCGGATTGGAACTTCATTACAGTTCACATACAGAATTCGGATCCTAAAAATAGAATGCTCCAAATCTTGACCTTATATGACTTTTTGGATTTTGGGTATGAATCCAGTTTTTGTACTTAAGAAAAATATTTCTATGTATAAGATAATCTAGGTTAGGGTAAATTACCTTAAAGAAGTAAATTTTCCTTATGGAGGTAAAATTTATATTTGCTTAAGTATAAGGTGTTTGTGATTTTCAAAACAAGAAGGAATGGAAAAGTCATAAAGAAAACCTTATTGACTCAACAGTTTTATTCTAATAAAAAATGGTACAGTATCCCAAAGACATACTCACCAGATCCTCACGGCTAGTCGGTAGCCTTTAGCATACGGAGAGGCACGTCTGAGGTTATGTTGCTAATCAGCTTGGGGCACCGTTACATGGCACTCGGGTTGAGATGTTACATATATGATGTTCATTAGAAATGGATCATAATAAAGTCAAAGAATATTAGCCATGAGAGTATAACATTGGAATAAGACATGGAATTGTGGCATAAACATAAGGATATAATGTTTTCTTTCAAGGATATCTACCAAGACATTCAGAACCATTTTGGATTCGAATAGTCACCCATGTATCTATGTAGGTATTTGGATAAAATTTCATGTACCATCTTATTTTGGGATTGGGATCTCCTCCTATGAACCCTATTGTTCCGGGCATCAAATAACATCTCATGTAACCTATTTTTTTGTATTTAGACAACCACTCATGTACCCTATTACTTCGTGCATGGGATAACCTTCCATTTTTCCTTCGGCCTAATATAACATAAATAATTACCCAATGAATTACAGGTATATATATGTCTCACCCATAATTTAATCCATACATTTTTGTTCCACAAGATCATATAATATTCATCATATCAAAACCCAAGAAAATAAATGGTTTTTATAATACATTTCATCATAACATAACAAGCAGAAAAGCAACAGGTTTCCTAATCATTTCATCATAACATAACCGATTGAAAACATATGGGTTCTATAAACATGTTATCTTTATAAACAAAAAAAACAATGTAAATAATAATAATGGAATCCTTCCATTACATCCTTAGTGAAAAATTATTAACGTCAGATTATATCATCTTAAATGGAAAATGATTTTTAAAAAAAATCAATATGAATATTTCTTTAGGAAAATAGTCATTCCAATTTAAATAAATTTTTTAAAACATAAAAATTTTCAAATAATTTTATTTAAAGATAAAATTTTAAACATATAATGTAATATTTAAAACATATATTTTTAATGACACTGGAAAATATTGTTCATATTTTATGGGTTAAATCTAAGATTCCTTTAATGTTTTTTTTATTAAAATGAAAAAGGGAATGATTTTTGAAAAATACATGTATAATCGTTTTTTTAAAAGTTGTAAAAAATATAAAATAGGTAAATATATATTTAATAATCCTTTTTGTAATGTTAAAAGATTTTTTGAAACATTTCATGGAAACATGGATAAGGAAGAAAAATATTTTTTTTAAGGAGAGAGGAATAAAGATAGTTTTCCTTAAAAATGATATTTCGAACTCTTGAGTGTATATAGTGAGGAAAATAAGGGAAAATATTATTATCATGACATAACCAAAAGATAAAAAAATTCACGAGTTACATGAAGGATACATTATAATATTTCATCAGTGTATGCGAAATCATAAACAATCCCGAAAAACGATAAGTTTATAACGTAAAACTCTTATCACTTTGGTAACATTGAATCATAATCCTCATGAAATAATAACATTAAATGAATCTTATTATTTCATGAAAGTAAGGATAATAAATATATATCATTTCAATGGGTTATCTTTTACACCTCATTGAAGAAGACTGGTTCATGACATAACTTATGTCTAAATTGAGGCAATTTGAGACAAAAACTGATACTTCTTTTTTAACATATAAATAGTAAACCCCTTGAATGAGATGTAATAAAATAGATATGTAAATCCATATAAATTTATGTATAGTAATCATAAAATACATCCATTTTCATTATTGAAACCAAAAATAATAATCTCATGGTGAATTTAGCATGTTTCTCACTAAAAAATAAGTTTGACATGGAAATCTCTTCACATTAGTCATGTAATATTTTGTACACATTTAAATATATTGTATAATAATTATAATATTATTATAAAAATATTAAATACCCATAATTATATATATCATATCATATAGTATTTATTTATGACCTTTTATTAACCATTATATCTAATTCCTTGTTAAATTCAAGTTGTAGGTAATAACTACTTCCTTTTTCATAAATATTATGATTTGATATTTTTATCACCTTTCTACATTAATAATGGTACCTTAGTGTAAAAAATGTAAAAAATTATTTATAAATATCATACATATTCAATATATTTTTATTTATAAAAATCAATAAAATCTATAAATATAAAATGAAATGCATGATCATAGTGATGGTAGGCCGTACATACGCATAAACAATGTTTCCATTTTCTCAATGGATTGAAAAAAATAAAGGTATGTAATATTATAAAATTATAAAATCAATATGATGTATTATATATAATTTATATTCATTAAATTTACCCATAATAACTTCCACGTAAATTTTATGTTAAAATTATTCATATCACTTCCTTATGCAATTGTCCACCATACATATGAAAAATGTTGTCATATCAGCCACGAAATGGAAAGTAAGAAAGTATATGTGATATAATAATTAATGAATTATATTTAAGTCTTCAATATCATATATATATATATATATATCTTTGTGTGTTTGTGTTAAATCTATCATTATATTCATCCATTATTGGTGGTGATGGAAAATGAACTAAATCTGTTCGTGTGGAACTAGTCTTCCATACACATGATCGACAGTTTTGATTACTATTTGATGAATACAGAGATTGATATATGTTATTATATTAAAATAATAATTATTAGAATATATTATATACTATTTTTATTATATTTTAGGTTTTAAGAGATAATTTATGGTTGAAAATGAAAAACAATTATCTTAGTGAAGACAATTACATTCACTTAGAATAACCTTCTTTGGATCTCTCATCAAGGACCCTATTCTTGGTATTTTGGGAGGACTAATAGCTCTAGAACATGTATAATGATTTCTAAGAGATATTTTGAAAGTGTTTTTATGATCTATATTTCTTGAGATGTCTGAATATTTTAAGGGTGGTGGTGGCCTTCTATAAGTGGGGGAAATGAACCCACTTAGAAACTACAAGGAAATTTTAAAATAGAATAAATAATAATATAATAATTCCCAATAAATATGATTAAAAATTACTATATATTCGAATATGGTAAGGATAATAATTAAATATTTCAATACAATATGAATTCTATAAGTGTTATATTCATTTAAACAATTATCTTCTCAGTTTACACCCCCCCTTAGTAAACACTTTTTTACCTTCACCGAGGTAAATAAATTTTTATTGTTTTCACCATTCAATATGGAAAATGTATATGTTTAATTTATTCGATAATATAAATTATTATTATTCCAAGTATGTAATATATTTTACCAAATTAAATTCAAACAACTGTAAAATTTGAATTTAAAATAAAACCCACAGACGTGATGGAAAAGTTGGTTTATGAGATGTGATTTTTAAGCACAAGATGATTTTATATAAACCCTTTGTATAATAATAATAATAATTGTATGATTTTAAATTAATATTTATCGATATATAATTTATAAATATCATTTAAAACATTAACCAGTAAAAATTAGTTTAATTAATTAATATGAAGAAACATTTTGCACTTTAAAATAGTTTTTAGAAATATCAAGTTTTTAACTGAAAAATGGTCTTTTAATAAAATAAAACATACTTTTTATTAAAATATAATTAATTCAATAATATATTAAAAAATATTCATTATGTTTCTTTGAAACATAATATGGTATTTAAAATAAATGATAGTTTTACAAATATTATTATTCTTCACAATCCACTGAAATATTTATATTTTTCAAAAAGCCCCAAAATATCAGCATTTGTTAATTTCAATATTATGATTTCAAAAATGATGTTAATTATATCAAATGGATTTTCTAAAATACCAATAAAATTTATTATAATATTTTAACAAAAAATAAATAAATAATTTTTTTGAAGAAAACATATTTTGGATGAATATTATTACTTTACAACAAATTGAATGAATATTTACTATGAATTTATAAATAAATTTAAATTGAGTTGATACTTTTTATGAAAATTTAATGAATTAGTTTATTCTATTCACGTCTACCTCTTTAATGCCTTAGTTATAACAATAATATTTAAAATAATATTATTTGCATGTTCTCTGAAGCTCAGTGATGCATTCCATGAAAGTTATCAAAGAAACTCATTATAGTGTGTAACATAAGATAAAATCAATGTTACATATAATGCATGGTATTGAAAGATTAAAATTAAATTGAAAAAATATAAAGTATTGGTATTTTACAAATATAACCTTCTTTTTTATATTTATATCATATCACATATAAGGATTCCTTCATGAAATATTTTTCTTTAATGAATTTCTTATAACTATTACAGAAATTCATTTTGGGGAAAATCTCATTAATTAATCATGAAAAAATTCATTTTCAATTTCATCTAAACTTGTTCAATCTAAATAATTATAAATACTCTTGGAATCATGATTTTTAGAAACATTAGTATAAGGGTTAATGGAACTAGAATTATAAGAATATGATACTCCATTTTCAATCTTACATATTTCAGCTTCTCTCTTTAATCTTCTGTCATTTTGTAATAATATATTGATAAATTCATCTTGACTCAACAGGGTAAAATTTATAGTGACATAAAATAATTTTTACTTTGATTCCCATTCTATTGGGAATTATATTGATAATTTATTCAATAATGTGGTCTTCCTATAACTATTTCTCACTAAAGGAATATAGATTTTTGTCAATGGAAAAGAAGCATTTATGTATTTGAGATATTAATTCTCAAATAAAAATGAAATCCTGAAAATCCATGCATAATATAGCTCGGTGTGTTTCCAAAACATTGGATGTTCCAAATTTATTAATCAATAACTTCATAGAAATTTTATTTTTTGTTTCACATGATGATATATATCTATAGATATTCCAACTCATAGAACACATTGGTGTATTATAAAATATATTGATCACATATATTCTATATTTTATTCAGTATAAAATTAAACATTCTATTTCTCTAAAATATTATAATTTCCAGTCATCATGAAAAAGTTATAAACTCTAATATTATTAATGAAATACTTCATAATATTATTTTTGTTATCATAATCTATTGATAAAAAGTTAATAGTTTTTCAGATTTAATATTTTATGTGTTCTTATAGGTACAACTACCATCACAAAATATCATTCAACTACCAATAGTGTTATTGTAAGGAAAATATGTTTAAAATATAATAAACCAATAAATATTTTTTTTAAATAATTCCTAATTTTAAATGTTTATATTCGTAAAAAAATAATCTAAACAAATTAATAAATCTCAAAACATAGTTAAAGTAGTGTTATGATACCAATTGTAGTCCCAATTTACTATAGATATGAAAATACAAGATGGGTGAATTTTATTTCAAATCAAACATACAATTTTCATCTTTCACACATATTAGGTTGATCCTTATTTTTACTAATATGTTTTTTATGGATAAGTGTAAAAATAGTGCATCAAGTGGAAATATAAATTTTATGGAAGAAATAAGGCATAGTGGAAGTAAAATAATTTTTATTTTAATAATTTTCGATGAAAGTGTAACTCATCAAGAGTTTTAATAATTTTTATTACTGAAATCAAAATAATAATTCACATGATAGTAATTCTAGGATGAGTACAATGAATGTTAATAAAAAATCATGAAGTAATTGTAATCCATCCTAATACTAATTAAAAGGATATTATCAAAAAAAAAATTAAAGCATAGTGATAGGTAGGACTATTACCCAAAGCCAATGTATCCATGGTTTTAAAATTATCATTAGTTATTCTTGATTTTTAACCTATAGAAGGGTTTGTCTTCATATCCATGTTAGACCATTTAAAAAACTATCCTCTAATTCTATGTTCCACACATAGAAAGTTCTCGATCTCTATTACCCAAAACATAGAATCCCTCAACCCAAACTAATGGTGAAATACAAATTACAATCAAAATACTAATGGATTTATAATAATTCCACCCAAGTTATAGTTTATTAAAAATAAAACACTCTGAGGGAATACATCTTACACTAACTTTATGTTCTCTTAGAAATAATAAGATACAATGATTAAAAATTACTAGAAACATTCTGAAATCATGATTTCTCAACTCTTCTTATAACTGTAACTCGATATGTGGCTCTATTTGTAGGTGTCATTGTAACAAAAATAAATGGTCATATTCCAAAAATCTATGAGTCATCTGTAACTACATCAAGATTAAATTATCCATCAAATAATTAACTTAGTATTTCTCCCTATATACTCATGAGTTTAATTAACACCATTATAGTACTTGTAAATATTGTGACAATATTAAATTAGGAACATTTAGACTATCTTATTTTTAACAACCTTATTTAGTACAACAATATTTCTGTTAATAGAAATATATTATGCATAAACACAATATATATAAAAACTTATGTCAAATCATATTTATTTAATTTTATTGTTATTTTTATAAATAAAAAAATTAAGTGATTGATTGAATTAAAAAATCCTTAATAAAAATGTCATGTTCTAATTGTATATATTCTAATTTTAGTATATCTAATGGATATGGTATATACTTCCTCAAAATTGATACATGGAACACATCGTGCACCTGATATTGGTTAGGTGGAAGTGTAAGATGATAAGATTCTATCACTACACAAATGATGATTATAAAATTTAAAATTTATCTAGGGACCAACTTTCACTTATTATAAAATCTCATAAACCTCTTAAATAGTGAAATGCAATTGAATGAATTCTCCCTAACATTAAACTGTTTATTTTATCTATAATTATCATCATATATCTTTAATAGACTCTATACATTTTTAATATTACACTAAATGATTTGATTCTTATAAGTTATTTCATCATAAATTTCTGATACCATTGGTTCATTCTCTCTATATTCATACAAACATGTTGGATTTCTGAACAACTTATGATAAAAAACACCAATTGGTTCTATATTAATTCTAGAATATATATAATTATTATATTATAACTCTAACACAGTAAGGGGTTTATCTCAAACTTCTTGGAAATATTTAAAATATGTTCTCATAAAATCTTCTAGAGTTTGAAAAGTCATTTTTTAATTACTATCAGTTGGAGGATGAAAATTAGTGTTGATTCTCTTCTATATATAAAAAAACTTATTGAAGAGTTCATATGTGATGTGTGACATGTACTCCCAGATTCAATGTGAATAAGCATATTCTTGGTATGTCGTATTTTAAAACAACTAATGTTTCCCAAATATAACCATCCATAATTAAAATATCAACAAAAATATTGTTTCATATACATTCCCAAGTCCTTTTAGGTTTTTTTAAAGAGTTATAAACTAAAATTAACAAATAAAACCCATTTATTTTACCCCCAGATGGAATATTCCCAACCAATCCAAGGATTCCTTATTTTATAATATAACTTCAATATCTCCCATAAAATTCTCTATACCTGATACCAATCTAGAAATATCACACATAAATCTTATTCAAAATATTAGGGAAAGGATAACTTAAGCTGATTGATCTCAAATACATAGTGAAGGGTTGCATATAAAAAATCAATCATTGAGAAAAAAGGCTTTAATAATGTGGATGAAATAAATAATAATCATATAATTACACATAACAAATAACATGAGAAAGAAATACATACATAGACAACATTGAAATGTAAATAATCACATGGATAGAAATAACTAATTTTAAAGTGATATAATTCAAACTTTTAGATATAATAATCAAACCATAAAAGGTTTATTCTTGTACATTATACATAAAGGGGTAAGGATTACACTAAGTACACAATCTATTTTGACTCATGAGACCTATTAATGAATCATGGGGATATATAATTTTAAACCACATCCATCAATAATTGACATTAATGCATTAATAATATGAAGCAATGAAAAAAAATAAAAAACAAAACAAACCTTCCTCAGTAATCCATAATATTCAAATTTAAATAACTTGTATTTAGATTATCAATATTTACCCAGCAAATAAATGGAACACACTTCTGGGTAAAAAACATTAAAACTCACAATGTGTATAATAATGGATCTATAGCGATGTCAATTCTAGAAAAAATATAAATATTCTATGTGAAACGGAATATGTATATATGAAATTAATAAATATAGACATTATCGAGAAAAATAAATACAAGAGAGAGAGAAAAATTGATAGAGAACATAACCCTTGCAAACAAGGTGAGTTGGAAATTATAAAATCAAAATAGTATTTTGAGATAAATACATTAAAATAGTCCAATGGGGATAGATCTTAGAGAGATTGAGATTAAAAATGTAATTTAAATAATAAAAACAGTTTTCATAATGTTGTTATACATTGTTGTATAAATAAATTTCTTAGAAAATTTCAATAAATCATTTAAAAGTATAAAAATAGGACATATAAAACATCATTTTAATAATGTTAACAACTATAATACTTTTAAAATAAAATATTATAAATTGATTAATTCTTTAAGGGAATATAGAATATATTAACTATAAAGGAAAAACATTTTTATTATTTTAAATTCCTTTATTGAACCCCACACTTTAAATGGAAATTTAAACATATTTTTGAAATTAGGTAAAGGGATATAAGAAGATAAAATTAGATAATATATTTTTTGGATTCCAAATAAGAAAAGTAAATATTTTTTAGAAAAGAAATAATATTATCATGGAAGTGAAAAATATTATCAAAGGTTATGGTAATTCTTATTACCCACCATTTTTTTAATAAATAATGAAGTTAATTAAAGAATAAATATTGATATTAAATTTATTTTACATGTAAAAAAATATAATGTCATATGAAGTATAGAAATAAAACCAAAATAGTATTTCTATATGAAATAAGTTCAAGAATAAATAATAAAAGTCATTAAAAGGGGGTTGAGTAATGAAAACCCTTACAAATATAAAAATCTTTGAAGTAACAATCCTTCGTATATCCATTATTAGAAAATATTTTTAATTTCATAGTAACTATATTTTAGAGAAAAATTGATACAAAAATATTGCAATGTAAATTAAACATATAATAATGGTGTTAACGACTAAATATTATGACTAAAATAAATGAATGTGTTTTATGAAAAAACCCTTATAATTTTGGTATCTTTTGAATCCAAAATCTTTGAAAGATAAAATTTGAAATAAAAACATAATTACCATGAATAAAAATAAATTTATCATAAAATATGTTTAAGGGGTAGTAAAAAACTACATAAAATTAAAGAAATATAGAATATAGAACTTGTATCAACTAATGAAATTTTAGATGAGAACACTCCAAAAATTATTATTGAATTACATTACAAAGGATAATGCTTATATATAACAAACATAACAATTAAAATAAATTAACATAGAACGTTATTAGAATATATTACTCTTTATAATCTTCAACTATAATCATTTAATTTATCTCTATTAGTTAGTTATTATTTATTTTCATCATCAGATGTTAGTAACTTGGAATGTTTTGTACCCACATTCTAATGTCAATGTCGATCCCCACATATTCATACTTTGTTCATTATAAGTATATTATTTAATGAATAATAATAGGTGGTTTATACTAATTTATAAGGATTTAATTTAATTCTATGAGATTTATATTTATGAATCGTGAAGATGAAATTGGTGAGGAGCTTATTTAAGTAATTTTTAACTAACAGAAGGTAGTATTGTAGTAATGGGTAAGATATTAATAGAATGACAAATTTATATTTCTATAATATAAATAATATTTTAAATTTAATTTTTTCATTGAATATATTATTAAAAACATCCTTGTAATTTGGTAATAAAAAATGAAATACATCATTCATTGATCCTATAATTGGAACATAACACGGGTGACATTTTAATTTCTTAATAGATAGGAATGTGATGGATAATGGTTCCTACTTCCACATAATATTATATTAATATACCAATTATACTAATTTAATTATATTAGTGTGGTTATAATGTAATTATAGGTTAGGGGTAGAGAAAAAAATGTTAAAGAGTGGATGTAACCCATGTTAAGGGCTTGATTCTTACCTTAGAGGACTTCTTGGAAATGGAGAACATATGAAACATTATTATAACCAATTTTTAATAAATGGAATAATACAATAAGAGATGTAAAATGGGATAGTTTTCAAGGTAAATATTAAGGGTACTTGTGGCATGAAGTGTTTAGATGTGGGAACAATTTTTAGGTAGTAATGAGTTCAATTTTCTTGGAATCTAAAGTTAGTTAAGGTGTAGTCACAGAATCACATAGATGTTATGTGATCTAGTTAAATATTTTTTTATGATAAATTTTAGATACAATTTAATACTATAAAAACTTATTGTATAATATATATGTGTCAATTTGATTTAGAAAAATTCAAGAAACTAACTTTTTACCCCCACAAACCATTATTAAATATTTATCATGGTAATTTTTCTTTAGAAAAATATAATATGACTAATATTATGAAATTTTAATGTAATGATTCATAATTTAGAATAAATTTAATAAAAATGAATTTATAAATATGATAATATAAAATTTTAATGTAAAACATAAGATATATAGGAAGCACTTGTTTTGAAGAAAATAACATTTTAATCATTAAATGTTCTTTTCCATATTTCCTTCAAATAACATATTAAATGAGTAAACGTATTTATATTTTTATTTAAAAAAACATTTCATTATTTTAATTACTTATATGGTATCCACATTATTTTTTAGATAAAAATCCATAATGCAAAAAATATTATTTCTTGGAAAATAACCCTTTTACCATTTCAGAGGTAATTATCATTAATCATTGGAACTAATATTTATACCTATATATGAAATTTACCTTATTACCTAATTTTATGTTTTTAATTCCAAATATAGAAACTAATTACCAAAATTTAATTTATTTATATGAAAAAATTTAATTTTAATATTGTCATACATAACATTTGAATACAATTTTTTGAAAAAAAGTGTTTTTAAGCATAGAATCAATTTATTATTATCACATACAAATTAATACCTATTTTATGAATAATAATTTAATTTAGGAAATATATTATCAATAAATTTCATTAAAATAATTCTTTATTAGTGGTTACTGTTACTAAGAAAAATATACTCAACAATTAAAATAAAACAATTATTTGGGAAACATCACTTTTAAATAATCATTACCAAATATTTTTTATTATTTATATCCAAAAAATTTAATTTTATAAATCAATTGATATTAATTTCCTTCCAATAATTTTATAAATACGTAATACCATTATTTAATAATAACATTTTTTCACGAATAAACATATTTTTATAAACAAATATTCTAAGTAATTTTTATATTTTTATTTCATTATATTTTAGTTGTGCTCTATATTATCATAAATTTTTAGTTGGGGCGGTGCATGAGTGGTAATCCCTATAATCATGTATCCAAAATACTAGGGTTCAAATCCTGGGAATCCCCTTTGGGGATTTACATCATAGGCCATGATAGACACATGACGCGGGTAGGTGGTGATGCATGTATGATGTAGGAATGTAGTGACGTGGGATGGATATAGTCCTAGTGACAAATGCATGATTAGGTCGCCATGATGCTGCACTAGGTCTTCGTTCCTTGTTCATGTGGCACTTGATCTTGGATCAATGGTCTATGTAACCGGTCTCCCTCTACCTAGATGGAATGATTTCTTATCCATCTTAATAAAAAGAGGCTTCATCCCCAACATTAAAAAACTATATTATTTTAAATTTTTTACCAACAATACACAACTAAAATATACCTATCAGATACATGTATGTCCAAGGAACATATTTTCAATGACCATATACCCCTTTATAACGACTATATTACCCCCATTGTATCTTATAAATTCTTTCCATTCTTTCTATTTGAATCACACATATCATCCCCTTTCATATTATATTTCATAATAAGATTTTACCTTCATGATTTTTTTTCTCTTTGTCGAGTTATTTTTACTAATTATTATTCTCAAGAATGATGATGATCCTAAGGATTTTCTAATTTTATTGATATAATAATTTTTTATTCACTTTCCTCTTTTAATTCTCACACTTTTAATGACTGTAGTCATAAATGATATGCAACTATCCATTATATAAAATACATTGTTTCATGTACTTTTGTTGTAAGGTTCTATTATGAGGGAATATAGTGTTTTTAGTTTTATTCATGTCTTGTTTGAATTATTTTCTATACAATGTAAAATATTTTAATATAACACAAACAATATATTTTTCAATCACATAAATAATGTCTAAAAAATATGTTGGATGCTAAAACCTAGGGGGTTATATATCCTGAACATTGAGGTAATCATTGGGCCTCAATAAAATACAGTTGATACTTATAATCCATGGATCCTTACTAGTATATTTATATATATCCTGGAATGTTGATCGAAAGATAAATATTCTCGAATTGAAATGATATTTGATTAATTTTTAAGGTGATTAATTACAACACCAATGCAATTGTAACATTAAGATGTCTAAGGGAAACATTAAAAAAATATATGGTTAATTATTCCCATTTCCATACTAGAATTTCTAAACTAAAAAAGGTGATGCATTTAGATATGGTTATTTAGAGGATCATTCTTAAAACTGCCTCTAAAACAATTTCATATAAATTACTGGCAATTATGTCAAGAAAAATTCTAAAATATATTTTAATGGTATTTTTTGACATAGTCACTAAAAAATATAAATTATTTATCTAACCAAAAATTACATGGGGTTTGAATTCTCTCTAATAAAAAATCATCATAGGGATTATAAACCATCATTAATTTCTTATATTATAGGGGTTTTAACCCAAACTAAATTTTATAGTTTTTTCTTAAAATAAATCTATTATATTTGAGTGGTGGTGATGTCAAAATCAATCCAATTATCTATGATTAGTGGGTGTTTTAACAGCCCCTATTTTTTCAATATCAAATTATATAATATATATTTTGGTCTGCATCTATGCATGTGCTTGTGTGTGTTTGTTATAAAAAGACATTATATATATACATTAAATAGATAATTATATATATAAAAATATTTAATTGCATAAAAATAATTATATAAATTTATATGGTATATTATATTACTTATATATATCATATAATAACATAATATATATAATATTAGTTTACATATAAATATATTATATATATACTCAAATAAGTATATAAATTAATATTAACAAATAAATATATAAATACACATTCTTGTGTGTGTGTGTAAATGTATGTCTAAATAAATGTATTATTATATATATAGACACAATATGAGTTTATGATGTAAATATTTTTATAAATATTTGTATAGGTATATTTATATAAATACACGTGTGTGTAAGTATCCATAAAATAAATGTATTTTAAGAATTATTTAGAAAAATATTAATTTAAATATATATAAATATATAATTTAGTGGGACTATGCAAAAATAAATAAATAACTAAATAATATCATCAATTCATTCATATAATGAATTTTTATTTAACAAAAAAAATAGTACACACACATGGCCAATCAAGGCAGGACGTGGGAAATAGGGCTATGGGTGCCTAAAATGATAGAGACCGTTGAAATCCCCTCTAATAATATTGACCACAATTTCTTGGAATAATATAATATTTATTTTTATAATATATATTGATACTTTCATAATATATTTGTATATATTTGTTTAATGTAATATCTATCTATAATTGTATTATATATATATGAATAATGTATAATACAAATGTATATAAGATAATTATATACATAATATATATATATATATATATTAATATATCAATATATATTATATTCAATATTTAACAAATATATACCATATTTATAATTGTGAATTCATAAAATAAATATGAATACATTAATGTATAAAATTTTAATAAATATATGTGTGTGTTTGTTTGTTTGTTTTTGTGTGAATTATATTCTATATTTTATAATATATCATATTTATGATTGTATATACATTAATATAAATATATTTAATATATAATAGAAATTTATATTATATAAATTGGAATACAATGAATGTATATATAATATAATAATGAATATATTAAATTATATATAAATGTACACATAGTTTTATATATTTAAATGTATTTAAATATATTATTAAAATAAAATTTATTTTTATCAGTATTTATAAAATAATATAACCATGACACTATATATAAATTCTGAAAATTAAATATGTTATAATGGCATGGTTTAGGGTATACATGGGAAAACAGTGGGTTCAAAATTTGGTAAAAATGAATTTCAAGTTCTTGGGAGGGAGGTGGGTTGGGTTTCATATGCGTATGGTGAGTTCAATGCTGGTGGATTCATATACAGGAGGATTTAGGTGAGGCCGGGCAGTAGTAACGGGCAATGAAACATTTTTTTAAAAAATAATTACAAACTATTTGGAGCGGTTGTGAACCTCCCACAATTGGATCTATTTTAAAAAATAATTTGATGACTCGTACAAGACTCAAAATACTTGAAATTGTTTAACATAATATCCTTTCAATGAGTGGTGATTTTAAATGTTTTCTTTTAAAAAATAGAATGGTTTAAAACCCCAACTAAAATAATCACCTCTAATTTTTTTAAATCTTACCAGTGCCTATGTTAAACCTCTGCTAATATGAGTGGGAAACCCTGCTAGAATTGGTTTTTAATTACTACAGCTAAAGTATTTAAAGGGGGATTTAACCCCCTCCAATCATACTATTTATTTTTAGATGTTATAATTTCATCATACCCTTTTACATATGTCATTTTTTTAACATTATAGTATACTGAGCACTTAGACACAAACTTTGAAATCCCTATTTATATTTTTCAACCATAAATGATTTAGGAGATCTCCCTACATCATTATGCTTCAAATATGAATAAATAATGTTGAACTATGTGCATCATCCAACTAGTCATTCTTCAATTTTGGTATTGATGGAACACATAATTGTTTTCAGGATCATATAATTACATCATAGTAAAAGTTGAGTTCCAAAATATTTTTTCCCTCTTCTTCAACTTCATATCCCCCTCCTCTTTCTCTGTGGGCTTTACATGAAGGGGTGTTTGAGTATCTATTCCTGTAATATAATATTTCTTCTCATCACCCATGATATTAATGTCTATCCATTACAAATCCATGAATATGTCATCTCTTGAAATCCTTATCCTGGATAAGGTGGTATGATCCATCCTGATCAGGGCATCTTTATCTTTTATTAACTTCCTAGTGTGGTAATCTGTGTACCTTTCATAATAAATTATCATCCCCAACAATCTTGTTCATTGATTTTTCAACTCCTTCTAGGTGAATATATACTATATAATATTATGATCAATTTATATTTCACACATTTAACTGTATAAGATAATGTATTCATATCTTCAAGGGAAATACTATTTTTGTTAGTGCCAAATCACATGTTTGGTAATTTTTCAATTAATATTTAATTAATATTATTCTTAAGTAACCAATATATCATTTTTCATGAGGAAAAACTAAAATCCATTCTTTGGTGCATCATTATATATTAAAACCCAGTATCCAATACAAGTTAATGTTAGTATGGGTGCAGTGACCAGCCTTTTCTTGAGCTCTATGAAATTTTAGTAGCATTCATATATCTAGATGAATATGATTATTTTTGAGTTATCATTGTTAGAAGATTTGATAATCATCATAAATTTATCAACAATAATTGAAAATATCCAGCTAATCAAATAAAAATATGATTCTCCATTACAATGGTTGGCCTACATAATTATCTAATCACCTCCATCTTGGAAGGATTCATAGATATTCCATCACTTGTGATTACATGGCCTAATATTGGAACTTTATATAGCTATAATTCATACATATTAAATTTGGCATAAAACACATCCTTTCTTAAGGTCTTCAAAACAGTCCACAAATAATCACCATGATCATTGTTGAAAATAGAATATAAGTGAGAATATCATATATAAATCCCAATAAAAACTGATTGACGTAATATCTAAAGTCCATATTCACCAGATCCATGAAATATATGGGAATTTGTAAGTTTGAGAGTCATCACAATGAATTGTTAGTGTCCATATATTGTGTGGAAATTTTTCAGGGATAAAACATATATTTTTCTATAAATTTATAACATAAATATCTATGATTAATCCTTGATAAATATTTATCCACCCACAGATGATCAAAAAAGTAATCAATATGGGGTATATGATACCTTTTCATGATCGATATTTTTTTAAGATCACGGTAATCAATGTGGAGGAACAATGATCAATATTTCTTTCTAATAATGAGAACTGGAAAACCCCATGGTGAATAAATTGGGTGGGTGAAACCCTTATTCATATTCTCTTTGATTTTCTCATTTAATTATTCCTATTCAATCGGGGTCATTCTAAATGGAGTAATTGATTTTGGCATAACATCATGTATGAGTTCCATCGAAAAATAAAGCACATGATTTTGTGAAAGACATGTTGAAACTTCTTTAAATGCATCGAAAAACTACAGTATAATATAAATATATTCAAAATAAATTTTCCCCAAAAATTTGATCAAAAAATCCCATATAATTATGTATTAAGAATCCAATAATGGTGGACATTTACATTGGGAATTAATAGTCATCCTTGCATTAATATTGATCAAATATTTATTCAGGATATAAATTATGACTTCCATATTGAAAAAATTAATATGGTCTCTATGTATGGAGATCCAATCTATTCCCAAAATCATATTCAATTCTATTTAAGAAAGTTTAATAAAATTTGTAGATATAAAATTCATACAAACATCTATCAAATTACATGTATATACTTAAGTTTACATAATTAATATACAAGGAGTTTTTATGATATTATAATATCTATCGATTGGGGATATAAAAAACTATTCTTATATACTTCTCAATATTATATGGAAATACTAGAATTGGTATCAAATAAAATATTGTAAATAATGAGCATACCCATCACCACCCCAACTGTAGGTCCTCAACCCCTCAATAATCCCAATATTGCTAATGTGACTATCAATCAATGATAATTAGATTAATAAATAATTTGATAAAAAATCATTCTCAATATTTTCTAAATTATAGAACCCTTAATTTAATCTATTACATTTTAGGTTCATTGTAGATCCCTTTTGGTTAAACATTTGTTGTTTTTGGTTCTACACTCTTATTCTTAATATCGTAAACCCTAAAAATGTCTAAAACACTCTCTGAAACCAATTTTCATTACCCAATTACAAGATACATTCATAATGTATCATTTTTAAATAATATTATTTTTATCTCACAATAAATCACACTCCATAACCTAAAGGTTAAATTTACATCAAGATTAAAAATAGAACCAACTTATTTTACATCATTTTTAAAATCTATCATAAATATTCTTCTCACATGATACTCATTTAGACATGTAATAAATAGTACTCTTATTTATAACCCAATGAATAGAAACATGTGGAAGTGAAATCATAGATGGCCAGTACTAGTAAGCATAAAAATTATCAATTGAAGATCAAAAGATAGCATAAGATAAACATTGGGGTATGGAAAAAATAAAATTTCTTGAACATTAAATTAGGGGGTATTCCCTAATAAATCATATAAAATATATCTCGGTCCACATGAGGATTTTTTTCATAACATAATTAATGATAAATAATAGGGTCAAAACATGACAAAATAGTCATTGGTCATGCATAAGAAACATAGTCATAAGAAAGTGGAAACTACATAAGCCTTGAAAATCATTCCTTTTATAGAGGATTCATGCCATGACCATCATTACATAGTTGATAGAGCCCCATTATAGAGAGATTATTTTCTAAAATCCCAAAAAGTTCATGATATGAGATATAACCCTTTACCTAATTCATTATAGGGTTTACAATTATGGTCTAACATTGGACGTAATGGATAGAGTTCCTTTAGGGCTTCTGTTCACCCCCTCCTAGTCCTCTAGTTATATAATTATTTACCCTATGCTTTGGAAGGACATATATTTGTGTTCCCACTCATCATATAAAAAACCAAACTTATTTGATCCATGTAAATATGACACCATTCATAATTCCATCATAAATATATTTTCCCATGGAAATAATTGGGATTCATGAAAATCATAATATAAAAATAAAATTATCCAAAGAAATATGTCTGATGGTACCATTAGAGAATATTACAAGTGAGTTATAAGAAACATTAATGGTTTCTAAAATAGATAAAACACCATTTTATAAGATTATTAGAAAAATATCTTAAAGAATAATAAGAAATATACTTTTATTTTGATTACATTTGTAATAAAAATAAAAAATTACAAAACCATGGGAATAAATATTAGTTGTGAAAACCATGAAAACATTGAGAAGAATATTTAGTTAAAAATGTAGTTATAAAATATTTAAAATGAGTTCATTATGAATCGATTAAAAATGATGGTTATTTACATTGTTTTAATAAGATTCAAATTGTTGGAGAAAAACATTACATAAATCATTTATATAAAATTACATTTATAAATAAAGTCATGTACATCGAAAAATATCTTAAATTATATTATAATAAATGGTAATTAAATCCATAACAAAAAATAAAATAATGTTGTGGACATGTAAGAGAAAGATTCCAGGTGTGAATAAGAGATTATGCCATCTATACTTACAAATTTCCTTTCAGTCGAATTGTGAATCAAAATATGATGAAATGGTAAGAAGATATATAAAACCGACGAATAACTTGATGCCCAAAATAGATGGTTTTTAGAGATAAGAATATATAATTTCACTAGATAAAAGTTAATATAAAAATATTATTGATTTTAAAATTATATTGGAAAAGAAATCCATACCTTTAGTAAATACATCCACGAATCAACATTAACCACCTCACAAATTCACTCCTTCTCGACACAGGTTCCTTTGGAATTGAGATTTAGGCTTCCTTCATGGAAAAATAAGCTAAAAATATATAGGAATTCATTGGGATAGTGTAAATTGGTATATATTAAATAAAAACCGAATGGTTTGAGTGGTTTCAGAGAGGTTGAGGAGGGGTTCTTTTATATGTGGGATTTGTGTGGAATTTCTAGAATATTCATTTATTAATCTATAAGGTTGTAATTTTAAAAATGAAAGTGGATACAAAGTGGAAAATAATAGTGATAGGATAAGGTAAGTTCAATAAAGACCTCATCCACACATTTATACATATATGTTTATGACATTTTATGCCTTTAAATCTTGGTTTAACCCATTTTTACCTAATTTATCCTTTAATATGGTAACTGAAAATTATCATTGGTAACACATATCTATTACTAAAAATTAAATTGAACTTATTATTTAATTTCTATGTTATGATGCCAAATTTTGGATCAATTTAATATTAATAAATTTCTAAATATGATATATATAACTTTTAAATAAATACATAATATATATATATATCAAAATTTTTATAAAACATTCATTTTAAAAAAAATTATAATTCTGAGTCTTATTTCATATCATTTACTAATTATTTTTTAAAATATTTTTTTTATTTTGAAAAATTAAATTACATTTTTATTTTAAAATTTTTCATTATAATTCATTAATATGAAAATAAAAATACAAAAAATAGTTCACTAAAAAATATCTTTATTAATATTGGTTTATTCATTTTTAAAATATAATTTTTATCATTTTTAGTTATCATTATAATTTTTAACTTATCTTATTAAATTTAATTGTACATCTTCTATCAATTAAATTTTATCAATGCATTGGTGTTAAATTCATAGTTTTGATTTAAAAAATACATCAAATAGTTCATTAATAAAAATAGATATAATGAATAAAAATATACTTATATTAGAAAAACATTTATAAAAAATTTTATTTTTGATTCCCTTTTGTTACAATGAATTTGAATATTTTTAATTTCACAACATACCCATTGAATGTTCCCAAATACTATATATCTAGTGAACTTATATTCAATGTACATATTTCAATGACCATATTTAAAATTATTGGATTTCATTCATATATATATATATATATAAATTTTATAAAATAATTCATCCTATTAATTTAACTATCTCTCAACATGTTAGGTATATTTTTAAATATTTTCCTAATTTTCATAGTTTTGATCAGAGTGAGGATTTTCACAGGAAACAACAATGACAAGCATTTTAGGCTTTTGTTATTGTTATTTATCTTTGGACTTATTCCAATTGTAGTTGTCTTTATGTTATTTTACATGTCCTTAGCCAAAAACATTACATAATATTTTGTTTTGTTGTAGAAACCCTGGTTTTTCCTTGTAAGACTTTGCAATATTTTTATATATATTTCCGTATCCTGGCACCGAGACGGTGTGAAATTCCAAGGCCTGATGTGCCCAGAATAAATTATACAAAAATATTTCATGTTTTTTGTAATATTCGGTATATGGAAATGGGATATCTTCTAAATGGTTGATCAAATAAGAAATTCAATACAACAGTTGGGTCTGGTACATGGTTCTTACCCAATGTGTGATATAAAATATGCTGATACAAGATGTTCGGACGAATCACTCATTAGTGGTACGTTAAATGGATGAATTAATTTTTTAGTTAATTGATTTAATTTCTCAAATCTAAATAACTCTCAAATGGTAACTTGGATTACAAGTCTGAGGAAAAGGTTGAGCTTGTAATGTAGAGTTTACCCGAGGCGGGGTATAACATTTTCCACCGTGAGATTTCATTGAAAAACGGTACCCAGGGGAAAAATGGAAATTTAAAATAATTACATTTAATTGTTTTATATTGAACATTAAACCCAATAAATATCGAATTGGGACTCAAATTGGAAATCTGAGACCACCGTTGTGTACGAAATTGGGTGTTTTTCATAGGCGCGACATAAAATAACTCGGTGCAGGAGTTTCGAATTTCGAGACCATTTGTGGGTTTTAGAAATTTTATATAAATAGAAAATATAGATATGTGGATATGGGTTTCCCCAAATCCCTCTCTATCTATTTCTATCATCTGTCCTCCGTTCTTCTTTACTCATAAATGGAACAGTGAGTGATCTTTGTCGAATCCTTGGCCGATCAAAGCGGTAGCAAAACAAACACATTTTCAATAATAAACATATGGATAAAGGTAGGTTTTCATCTACTTTTTTGTACTAATTCAATTTCTATTTTGATTATACATTTCATTGTCGTGTTTTCACCACTAAATTTTCAAATCATTGATGGATGGATGAACATGACAACCAATCTCTGTTTGGAACCCCATTGTTTATCCATTATTTATGGGTATCCTCTATAAATTTTTGGATGTAAAATTCAACCATGGGATCATCGATCAAAGTCCATTATTCTGAAGGGTCATTGTAGGGATCATCGATCCATTTTTGGATCTGAAATACAGTCGTCGCTGAAGTCGCGGTGGTTCGTATAAGGGACCACATAAGAAAAGCAGGCTAGCGGCGGCCGACTGCGACGCACGACGGTCCCGAAGGGCAGCATGGAGAAGCGGCCTTACCTTGAATATAGAATATATAAGCGTAAACTAGGTTTTTTATAGACCGGAAGAGTGGGATAGTAAGAAAGTGGCTAGGGGCATTCGGCCTCTGGTGAGCTAGGTGAGGAGGTGGCCGGTGCAAATGGTTGAGGAGTGAAGGCAGCGGGGTTTCTAGCGCAGCAGACTGCTGTGGGGTGCTGAGGTCAGCGTGGTGTGGGGAGGCTGGGAGCACCGGGGCACATCCGGTGTGGAGGAGTTGCCTGGAATGGCAGTTCGTGAGGTCCAATAAGTGTGGATTTGAGATGGAAGATTGGGGGATTGAGACCTACACCGCGTGGGGTTTCCTTGTTGACGTGGGCGCAACGGAGGACAAGCCGGGAGGACCGGCCTGGAGGGCCGGTCAGTGTTGGTAGGTGGGTCATGCTAGCCAAGAGTGGGCCATCAGACTAGTTATTGTAGTGTGGTACGGGTTGTGCAATCAGGTCGTGGTTCGGCCCGACTAGTGCAGGCCGGCCCAGGCAGGGCAGATAGGCCAGACTGGGCCGGTCCAACCTATTTCATGCTCAGGCTCTTTAAATGCATGTATCTTTTAATGAAACACTTCGATTCATGTGCTGTCTGTGGAATTTAAATCCTTGAGTCGATCCCACCATATCATGTGGTTCTAGACAGTTTAATTTCGAGGTCAAAGGTGGGAGGCAGAATACACTTGTTTATTATTATTATTATTATTATTATTATTATTATTATTATTATTATTATTATTATCATTATTATTATTTGTGGTGCCTCATTTCTGGAATAACCCCTAAATATGAAGTTAGATTGATGCACCATCATAGGCTCAATGAACCTAGATTTTTGGTGTACTTTTTGAGACTACTTTTGGGTGTTGATGATCTAGTTGAGGTGTGGGTACCATGGGGTTCAGTTCGCACATTTTGGGCAGAAATGCAACTTTTACAACGGGTACCCGTTTTCGATGATCAAGTAGTGAAACCATTGTGTTTTTCTGAGAGGATGGCAATGGAGTGATCCTTATAACCTTTTTTGTACTGAGTTCTAGGGGCCATGAGACGCCTTTTGTGCATAATGCCCCAACCAATAAATTTTCCACCTGATCTCCATTTGGGGAGAATGACTTGTCTATCCTGCATATATTTCAATAAAGATCACAATGGTGTGATCTGTTTGAACTTATAGATCCTTATTCATTATCCCATTAAATGTAGAATCTTGAAAGGAATATCTGGAAGATCCTTTTGACATTTTTGAGTATAACTCATGGCTTGGATCAACATCGACTCATGCGAGAGTGGATAAGATGTATGAAGAGATGCAGTAAAATGTTTTTGGTTGTTTGAGGAGTTGTGCAAGTGGAATTTTGTTTTCACCCTTCAGATCAGTAATGAGAAAGGTGCGCTTGTCAGCCTTTGGTGTAGAGGTGCCAATTACTCTAGGAGTTCACTAGATTTCCTTAAGGGTAGAATTTCACAGTTTATAACCCGAGTATATCTCGGTACATGACCAAACGATGAGATGGTTTCAAAAGTCATGTAAGACCCACATGCATTGTGTACCACTTTACAAATCTTCTACATCTTGTTTATCCTTCTGTTGGACTTAGATTTTGGAGTCTAAGTATCATATCCGGAGTGTTTCTTCACGTAGAACATGATGGTGTCATCCATAGTGGGTTATGAGTTACGATGAAAGATTTTCATAGCACGATTACTATATGAGGCGACACATGATATTTTGGACATGATTCCTATTTGAGGTGATGTTCATCAGGGAATGTGATCAAGAAGAATCAATAGAGTAGTACAGGGCTTACCCCTCAACTGAGCTGGTTTTTGGATGTCCTGATGATCTTTCTGAGAGGTACCATCCAGCTGGGATGACCAGTGTATTTCGTTGATGATTTCCGAGTGGTACCCTCCAGCCGGCATGGTCATGGGTCCTTGGCAATCTTTAGAGTTACACCCTCTTATTGTCTTGGGCATGGGTCCTCTTTCCAGAGTGGTACCCTCTAGCTAGGTTGGGCATGGGTCTTTGATGACACTAGAGTGGAACCCTCTAGCCGGGATGGGTGTGGGTCCTCAACATTGAGATGATCTCTAGACTATATAGATTAGTGGTCAGACATGTTCTGTTGTATAATTTAACACACGAGAAATATGGATGCTTTTCCCACCAAGCGCATCATTATGACGCGACATAAAACTATGTGATCGAGACAAACCCACCTAAATAGGACAGTATCAAGGTGAGGTGATTGAGTCCCTTTGACTTGTAGTTCAAATATTATGTGTGGGATGCTGGGAATCTATGGTGGTCACTTATAGAATTTTTGGTGACTCTCTTCTGGGACTAAGCTGTGATATGGATATCCCCTTAATCTTTTGTTTCAGATTCTTTGGCTGAGCATATATGTATATCTTGTTTCCAATGCCCACTCGTCTGGTTTTTCCTACTCTCCTTCCAAGAGAGCCGAAGACTTGCAGGGCATGCCATGCGATTTTAGTGTCTTGATTCTCATGGTTGGATGAGTATACTATCCTACTATAGTTAGTGAAGACTCGACAAGTAGTTCATCTTCAAACCATTTCAAGGTCCTTGTGTTTGGTTGAGATTAATTTACTCCTCTATTAGGTTTATTTTTACTCTCTTTTATTGTGCCTTGTTCTATCTACTGCAACCCACTTCTGTACATCTATTTCTATTCCATTGAGCCATTGGGGAATCCTACTAAGTATTTTTACACTCACCCCTGATGGGGCTTTTCGCTCATTTGGTGTTGCCTTGTAGAAGACGAGTAGGTTGAGTGTGAATTTAGAGGATCATAGGGATACAGGGTTCTTGGACTGTGTGCGGTGGTCGTAGAATGGATTTCAGGAGTGGGGATCACTCAACTATATTAATTTTCAACCTGTTTCTGGGTTGTGGAACTTTTCTGGTTGGGTATGCATTTTACTCCTATCCCTTTCAATTTTGTTTTATGTTCTTGTACTATTTTATGTTCGATGCAGGTTTGTGGTTTATATATAGCAGTAATGTATCTTTTTTTCCTATACAATTTTAAATTGATTTGGTTGTGGGTGCGTGTATAGGTGCCTCCCTGAGTTGTGCCTTCGATGATAGTCTCTACCTAGTGGCCACCTCTTTTAAATTTAGGGAATCGGTTTTGAAGTGTCTCGAGAGAAGTTCTCCAGCCAGGGAGTCAAGTGATGCTACGGGTGACTGACGTATCCATTTAGTAGGACCCTGATTACCCGCTTGTCAACTTAGCACCCTGAGACACTTGTTGTGGGGAAAAATGTTACATTATTCATTTGGATTTATTCTATGATTTACCTTCTGGAGTCATATCCCCATCATTTTTGATATATATATATATATATATATTGTCTTCTTAATGTGGTACTCCTTGATAACATTCAAGATGTATCTGTGATGACAACCATCTAGGATACTAGATTCGGATCATGAAGACTACCTAGTGAGTGATGAGGGCTTTGTTTAGGACCCATAAAATGAGCCCCATTCTTTAGGTGGGATTCTAGTAGTACTGCCAGCTGTTGAGCCACAGACTGCCCCAGATTAGTAGGATGAGGATGTTTGAAGGCTGAGCACACTTTTTGAGTTCCTATGATTGAGACCACTGACTTTCCACAGTGATACAGACCATAAAGAAGAAGAGGATTAATTATAGTCAGTGGTCTACCTTTTCTAGCTTGTACAGACACCAATAAATCAGATAGTGGATTTGGTATCCAGTCTATTCCATAGAGTAGCTACGTATTACTGGAACTTGGTTACTCAAATACGTGATGAGTGGGAACTATCGTCGAAAAAATTCCATCAGTTGTTTCATAAAGAGTTTTACCCCTCCTGATTTAACTCCATTCAACTTCAAGAGTTTCTTCAGTTACATCATGGAGGGATGAAGGTGACTAAGTATGTGACTAGGTTCACAGACCTTGTGCACTACTCTCTATACATGATATATAAGAGTTACATCCAAGAATGGAAGTTTGAGCAGGGACTCTGCAGAGATATCTGAGCTATCATAGTACCCTTGAGAAACCCCACCTATATCGGGGTACTTTAGCAGGTGTTGCAGATTGATAGCTTCTTATTAGGGGAAAGATATACAAATAGTTGTAGAAATGAGAACAATAGAGGTGAGACATATGTTATAAGATGTGTAAGTCAGTCGACAAGATCTCAGCATATAAGGCCTCCCCATTATCAGTCTTAGGCATAAAGTCATATGGGGATAAGGTAACGCAGAGCATAGGGATAGCCTAGCGAAGGCAGATGTTATTCTAGGGATGGGTGAGGTCACATTGAGCGAGATGAACCG
This sequence comes from Viscum album, assembly GCA_963277665.1. Classification (NCBI taxonomy): domain Eukaryota; kingdom Viridiplantae; phylum Streptophyta; class Magnoliopsida; order Santalales; family Viscaceae; genus Viscum; species Viscum album. The sequence goes on along the minus strand of OY728130.1, from coordinate 916,334,246 downwards.
ACCAGATGTGTAGATCATTCCTAGCATCTAGTAGATGCACGACCACGAAAGAGGCAGCATCATGATTAGAGATGTCTCCGGCGAGGACAAGGTGGTCCCCAGGGATGCGGTGTTGGTAGAGGAGTTAAAGAAATTATGTTGGGTGGAAATCATAATGAGGTTCTTACACTACCACCAAGAACCCCTCGTCACACTCAGGGAGATAGTGACCGAGGTCATGGTTATCTACATTTTCTAGATATCTATGATCCTGTAGATAATTAGATGATAAGAGGTACACCTTGTGTCTTCTATAATATTTTATCCATGCTTCTTGCTTGAGGTTTTACCATGGTGACTTGGGGTGTCGGTGTAACCTTATGTCAGTGTTGTTCGACGTAACATTGAATTCATGAGGAAGAGGGGTCATTCCACCACTAAGATATATTTTTTTGATGCAAAAACTGTGAAGGATAGACAGCTCTCCCAAAATCGGATAGTCTTGAGGTGTGGTGGATGAGTTCCTCTGACGTTTTCATTCATGGGAGAGCTGTGACGTGGAGTGTAATAGTAGGTTATATATTCTCAGGTGGATTTTTACTTCTTAACCTCATTTTTTTGAGATTTCAATACAGGGATCGACAGAGTGCCTGTTTTGGGGATTACTAACCTTCCACGAAGGGAAAAGATGCACGAGGTATGCCATGTTCATTCTGTGTCTAGCCTCTTTTTGTTGGATTTGTTTACTCACCTATAGTGTTCATTGGGACTTTTCCTACTCAATGTCAAGTCTTATACTAAAATTATCATGTATAGGTTGAGGTGATGATGATCCTACAAATAGAATTATGTAACTCACTATTTGGTTCGGGTAGAGGTATTCCTTACCCTAAGAATTTGGAGATTCTATTTTCTACAATAAAGCTTTGTGGTTTTTACTAACCACCAGAGCCTCAGGTACATCTTCACACAGAGACACTTTAACCTGATGTAGTGATTTTTTTTTTGAAATTCTAGCCTTATTATGAATTCGATGTAGTCTATACTCTAGGAAAGGGCAACGTCATTGCAGATTCCCTTAGTAGGAAGTCTCAGGCTCACCTAATGTGAGAAGTTTTGGAGAAGTTAGCTTCCCTACAGCTGAACCCAGTGGAGAAATAGGGTATAGTTTCCTTTAGTCACTGGCGTTTACTCCTCTTATTGTGCATCTAAGAGAGTCTCAGAAGTGGTACATCGATTGAGAAATTTTGTGTGACCATATATCCTTGGATATTTCACCAGATGGATATTTTGAAGGAGGAAATCACGAGACCCAATTATAGGGAAAACATGGATTCTAGTTAGGTCATGGGATGTAGAGGATCTTCTAGGGAATTAAACAATCCATTGACTTTATTCGGGCCATTCTGGACCATGAAATGAGATGGAGAGGTTTCCTAATGCCTTTCCCTACCACCAATAGCTAGAGTGAGTGCACGAAGTATCCTACATGTCATGAATAAGGTGGTGCGTACATGTTCCAATGCACGCCATTGGCATGAGTAGACATTATGAAGATGAACTATCATTTTTGTTCACGTGTTGTTCCAGCATTGTGATGTCCATGAGTTTCCATGGGGTGAGAGATCCAAGAGTGATGTCATTATCCCATGTTGGTTTACCTAGTTTTTCATTATATGGAAAAAAATATTGAATGAGGGAGTGATATAGAAACCCAATTTTTTTCTTGCAAGGATTTGGAATATTTCTACATATATTTCTTGAGCCTGGTGTTGATACGATGTGTAATTCGAAGACCCATTTTTCCTTGAATAAATTATAAAAAAAATATTAAGTGTTTTTGTACTTTTAAAATGATGGAAATGGGAAATATACTAAATGGTTGATTAGATAATAAATTTGAGACCACATTTGGGTCTAGAATGCGGTGTTTACCCTAGGCCCGACATAAAATATATTTACGAAGGATGTTCAATCCCCTCGATTGTAGGTGGAATGTTAAATAGATGAATTAATTTATTAATTCGTTCATTTTATAGATAAAACCAAAATACCTCTCAAATTGTAAGATGGATTGAAAATATGAGGCCACAATTGGGTTTGGAACATATTTTTTATCCTAGGCAGGGTATAATGCTTGTTTTCAAGGGACTTCTATGAAAAATGCCAACGAAGGGAAAATTATTAATTAAAAGTAATTAAATTTCATTATTTTATCTTGAATTCAAAACCCAATAAAATTTGAATGGGGACACAGATTGGAAATCTATGACCATGTTGAGTTTGTAATGGTTTTTTTTCTAAGTAGCGACATAAAATAAGCGGTTGTGGGAGTTTCAGATTTTGAGAATGTTGGCGGGTTCGAGAAATTTTCTATAAATATAAAATTTAGAGATTTGGATTAGGGTTAGTCGTAATCACTCTATATCTCTCTATCCTCTCTCATCTATTATTTTTTATTCATAGAAAAATCTTGGACTGATCTTCATCAGAACCATGGAGGCTCGAAGAGGCATCACAACGAATGCGTCGACAATGATAGATGGACGGATCAAGATAGGTTTTCTTAAAATCTTGAGTTCCAATTCAATTTTTATTTTTATTTTTTGTCTCATTGTATTATTATTAATAGTTTAATGTTAAAATCATCAATCGATACATGAACATGAACATCCATCTCTATTTTCAATCGTGTTCATTTTATATTCTTCCTGGGTATCTCCTATTAATTTTCAGATGCAAGATTCAACGATCAGATCATCGATCAGAGGGTGGCATTGTGTGGGATTCATTGAAGGGACCGTCAATTCATTTTAAGATCTGAAATCAGGCCTATAGTAAAGTCACGGTGGTCCATGGAATGGACCACCAGAGAAAATCTATATGGTGGTGGGCATCGGCAATGTACAACGACCACAGAGGGTGGAACGATGGAACGGTCATGACTTGCGGTTGGAAGTTGGAGGCAGAATCGATGACCAGCGCCATACCTATAGTGTGGGATGGTGAGTTAGTGGCTGGGGGAATCCGGCATCAAGAAAACTGGATGTAGAGGAGGTCGACGTGGACGATGGAGGACCGAAGGCGGTGGGGCTCCGGTCGTAGCGAGCTACGGCGTTGACACGATGGTCGGGATGTGGGGTCGGCGCGGTGCAATGAGGTTGGGAGTGTCATGGCACAACTGAGGGTGGAGGATCCATGATGCATGGTTGGTCGTTAGGGCTGATAGGCGGGAGCTCTGTGGTGGTATATTGGGGGACCGAGACCCACACTGCTTGGGTCTTGTAAGTGTTGGTGTCCAAGAACCAAATGGTTTTACATTGATTACATGGATATTTAATGTATTATTACATATTTTTCATTGTTATGCATGACTATAATATAATAATTTCTTAGATTATTTGTTGCATTGATAAGGTAATGAATGTCCAACACTATGATGAGAACCCTGAAATTCTATAACAATATTCTTAAATATTTTTTTTGTGGTTGGATGACATGGTATGATGGGACACATAGCATGCAGAACGTCAGGTGAGAGTAATCATAAGCTGATGAGACATCCTCTCATGAAGTTGACACTTGGTAATCTTTAAGATATGAGATTATGAGAACATACTCACTTGTAGGAATTCTGCATGTTTCAGTGTCATTGGATATTTTTATTTGTGAGCATTTGTAATGATCCTTAGACTTTAATATTACCATTAATACGTGTCGCGACTTACGCACATTGATTTACTGACACAAACCATCACGCAGGCAGTTGGTGGGATGTAGCGTATGTTGGGTGCGTTATGAGTGGCATGTTATTAATAGATAAGTTGAGGAAGGATTTCTCCCTTCCATTTATGGAAGTTGATATCTCGGCCTTTTGATTGAAATAGAAACATCGCGTGAAATTCCATGGCCATGGAGTAACGATGAGTTTATTTTAGGTAGTAAAAGAACGATGTATCAAGAATAAAAGTTGACGACACAATCATGATACATGCTTGATGAGATATTACAAAAAAGGTATTATATTACACAATGAGCGTTCGTATGTGTATGTCATTGTTGGAACATTACATTAATTCTCTTGGGTTCCATGACCTGTTTCTAGACAGTACTCTTGGACATTAGGCAAGCCCACATTATACCAATGAGAATGAATCGTAGATGGTCACACACTAAGTGTTTTTTGTAGTCTCGGTTAAATTTTATTTGAATTTAATTAATGAAATAAATATTATTCTAAAGACCATGGAATAATTTTATTCAAGTTAAAATGATCGCATAAATTAAATAAAATATATTTATTTATTTTATTAAACAGTTAATAAATATTTATTTACTGGTTTGTAAATAAAATATTTATTTAATAGAATCAATTATTTTTTTATTTATTTGGGTGTTCAATAAATGGAAGTGGATTTTGAGAGGACTGAGGTCAGTCCAGTAGTAAAATAATTATTTGCAAGACAGTAAATAATTATTTAACTATTTGGGCGAAATTATAATAACGCTGATATTATTTTGTGACACGGAATTTTATTTATAATTATGTTTTGCACAAGTTGGGACACTATAAATAATTACATGGTATTATTATTAAATTCATGGGTTTTCTATAAATTCATGAATGTAATTTATTGTCACTATGAAATTAAATATTGTAACTGAAATTCCATGTATATAAATAGTCACGTACCCCTATTGTGCCATACACCACACCACATGCCTGGTGAATTGAGAATTGTTGAGACAAACAATTTGTCTCTCGAATCCTCTTCTCTCCCTTCTCAATAATGGGTTATGTTCTTCAAGGATGAAGAACAAGAGATCAAGAATGACTGACACAAGAAACTCGCTTCACTGCACTAGCACCAGGAGAATGAGCAGTGTCGATCGGAGGCCATCGAAGCACATGTAGATCACCACTAAGGGTATTATAGTTTTTATTTTTACATGTACAATGAGATAATCTATAAGGGTTAATCCGGACGATCAACATCAACAATGAAGAAAAAAACCAAAGGCACATGTACTATTTTTCATTATGAAATTAATTGAATTAATTATAAACATGATGTGAAAGATCCTCTCCAAAGGATTCAAGCCTCTTTTTTCTTTATCTAAGTCATTGATTATATTCCATGGAGACTGGAGTTCATCGTCTTATTGATCCTGTAATAATAATTGATCATGGTAAAAATCAAAATTGGGTGTCATCCCAACCACGCTACCGCTATGCCCGGAACCTTCAAGTGGTATCATAGAGGTTACATCATAGTTTATAATAATTTAAAATTTTCATTGATTAATTACGCATTTAATAATTTAGTTGTTTCAATTCAAGATAATTGTTCTAAAAATCTGAATCTTGAGATCTATTCCCCTATTTCATTTCTCGTTCACCTTACCGAAACGATCCTTTCCTTTTAATTTTGATTAAAATAAAATAGAGGATCTCATCCAGAGGTGCCAAAGCTTTGTAGCTATACAAAAATAGAACACACGACTTGTATTCTACCGTACACGCCTTTTAGTAAATATTCAATGCATCATTTCGGTCTGCCAAACCAAGCCATGTGTTGCAGTCTTTCTATGTCTTAAAAGAATATGTGGGTTGACCAAGAACAGGTGGCATGCAATATCCTGATTACACGCCATGTGGCCCAATGGAAAATGCATGTAGTCCCTTTGGGATATGGTTGGACCGTGTACCCCATACATGGCTTGCCTGGCTAGAGACCATGTAATGAGGAACTATACGGTGTGTGGCCCACTGGACACGCTGTGTACTCTGAAGATTTCTGATGTACAATCACTCATCGTTTCCTCAGGCGTGTACTTTGGATAGATGGTGGAAAATAGTACATGTTGTGTAGTTGGAACTACACAACTTGTACTCATCCAAATTACATAGATTTATTAAAAATTATTATTATATTATACTAACTATTGAGACATGTACCATCGTGCATGCGTAAAGCTGAGGCACAACACGTGATAGGTGTTTCATATATATGGGTTTAATTTAACATCTGTGTAATGTTCATTTCTACACATTGGGTAGTTATGAATAGGAATCCACTTGGTTTCCTCAAAGGTACAAGTTACATAAAAATATAATTTTAAATGAATTTATTTGTTAAAAATTATGATGGATGAGAATCTCAAGGAAATTGATAAAATGATTTAAGATAAAATGATGGATTAATATAAGATGATAATTAATTGATTCGAGGGTGATTTATCATAAATGAGAACGATTGAAGAATTGAATGATAGTATCTTTTATGTGTAAACATAGTTTCATGTATTGATGATCATGATCTAGATCAAGACCTTTGTATGTGGATGGTTTTATTTAATTTATTTTTTTAAATTAAATTTGCTAGCATGTGATCCTTCTCCACATTAATATATAGGGCCCATATGGAAAAAGTTTTTTTTATGTAAAACCCCTTTTTACCCCTCACCTACATGTTAGTTAAGAAAGGCATATGTAATGGATTGAACTCTCCTGATAGCGATTGAGGTTCAAGTTGGAGCCGAGATGGAACCAATCCCCAGAGATACCGAGGTGGCTAGGTGGAAGATGTAAACATGAACCCAAAAGGTTCAAGTTATTTCTCCCCTAGGTATGGGTTATTTTATCAAATTCCATATAAACTAACCATTATTAAATCCCGTGATCATGCCATTTACTTTTTTTTAATTTCTATCAGTTTCATGGTTTATCATTATAGATGTCTTGTCACAATCAAATAATTAATGAATTAAACAAGAATACAAGATTGAACTAAAATAAACCAGACTTATGTGTAAATATTATCAAGTCATTGTTAATCACTTAAGTAAGTTCCACTTAATATTATAAATCATGCTATAATGATAATAATCAATTTAGAAATAAGAGATAAAAATCCCTAAAATAAAATATTATGTTAGAAAAATATTTCCTTTACTTGATTAAAGGGAAAACTCAATAAAACTATGTGTTTGACCAAACCTTATTGGGACACTTATTTTATACTAGAAGACCTTATGAAAGGTTTTAGGATGACTTAACCATATTAAATCAAGAGGAGTAGCCCTTGCTATATATACTGTAATATTGGAGGAAAGAGTTGAGGAAATCCAAAGTCATGATTTCAAGATTGGGGAGTCTACTCAACATATCAAGGAGCTGCAAGCCCACTGTTGGCAAAGACCTACCTATCTAAATACCTTCTAATAGCTTGACCAACCCTTTTTGGGGTTATGCGAAGGGGAATATAGATCCTTGTCACTAGAATGTAATGGAAACTGGACATTCTTAGTTCAAAGGTGACAACCATTGGGACTCAATACAATAGTGGGAGACTTAATAAAATTTATTATTTCTCAAAAAATGTAATAAAAAGTACTATTGATTCGCTATTTTAATGGTATAATAAAAATGACAAGCACCTCAACCACACTATACCTGTGATCAATTTTGGATAAATATAAGATCCTCACCTACAGTAACTTCCAAGAATGTTTTAGATTCATTTGGGTTATTCTATGCCATGAACTGAAGTATTATGTGCTGGAGTCAGCATTACCTAATCCTCTTTCCTAGGAGGCGAGTGATGAGGATTTCCTGGTCTATGAGAATCATATAAATGATGCGGTTGACTTTCAATGTTTTATGTCATCATAAATGTCTAGTGAGATCATGAAGACTTATTAAACCATGGATACTTATAGCATACTTGAGCACCTCCATGGTCTTTACCAGGTGAGATAAATTCAAGAAAGGTTTGAGATCTCTATGTCACTCTTTCATAGTAATTTTTGATATGGTACCCCAGCTGGGCCTCACGTAGTCAAGCTCATAGGCTACATTGAGAACCTAGAGGTTCTTGGGTTTAAACTCCCGAAGAACTAGGAATCGACATCATTCTCGCATCACTCCCTCAAAGCTTCTCTAACTTTGTTGTAAATTTCAATATGAACAACATTGAGAGGTGTCTATATGATCTTCTTATCCTCATTCTCCAAGTGGACAAAGATATATTCGCGAAAATCCTTCTCTCCTTATGGTGAATAAGAGGATATGGAAGGAGATGATATTTAAGCCCCAAGATTTTTCACAGACTTCCAAGAAAAGAAATATCAAAGGGGAGGCAAGGGAACATGAGGCTGTTTTTTTCGCATGTGGAAAGAAGGTCCGCTGGAATAAGAACTACACCCTACCTAAGAAGAAAGGGGAATCTTCATGTGCATTTTTTATCTAACAAAATCAATCTGTTTCTACAAATTGGGTATTAGATACAGCTTGTGGTGCTCACATATGTATCCAAATACAGGAACCATGCAGATTCATGATGATTGGTCGAGCGGAGGTAGATCTATGAGTAGCCAATGGAGCAAGACTTACTGTTGCAGCTGTCAGGGACTACCACCTCACATTTCCAACTGGGATGATCTTGGTGTTAAAGGGTTGTTTTTATGTTCCTTATGTAACCAAAAACATAATTTCTATATCCAGACTAGATATAGATGAATTTATTTTCAAGTTTAGAAGTGAATGTTTCTTCTTTTATAATGATAGCATTTGTTTTGGTAGGGCACATTTATATGACGGTATTTATGTGTTGGATTACACAAACCAAGTAATGGAAATCGATGACAAAGATACTTCACATGACTCATACCACACACAACTTTGGAATCACTGTCTAAGTCATATAAATGATAAATACTTGACAAAGTTACATCAATATGGTTATTTAGATTATTTAGAACTAAAACCACTTGGCGTATGTCATGCATGTTTACAATGCTAAATGACCAAATCCCCATTTGGTGGGAAAGGTGAAAGGGCTAAAGTGATTCTTGAATTGGTTTATATAGATGTGTGTGGACCACTTCCAGTTGAAACAAGGGGTGGGTACCCTTAATTCATAAATTTTACTGATGATTATAGTATACATGGAGATATCTACTTAATGAGGTATAATTCAAATTCCTTTGATAAGTTCAAGGTATGCAAGAATGATGTTGGAAACCAGCTTGGTAAGAAGATTAAAAATCTCTACTTAGACCGAGGAGGGTAATATCTTAATCAGGGCTTCATTGATTACATACAAGAGTTTGGGATCTTATCCCAACTCACACCTCCTTACACTCCTCCATGGAATGGTGTATGTGAAAGGAGTAACTGCACCCTGTTAGACACAGTGATATCAATGATGAGTCATCCAAGTTTTCCATTATCCTTTTGGGGAAATGTGTTATAAACATTGGCATACATACAAAACCAAGTACCAACTAAATTGATAAATGGTATTCCATAAGATTTCTTGAGTTTAAGATAAGACAGGTAATCAAATTTACATTTGTGGGGTAGCGAAGCATTTGTTAAGGCCTCTTCAGGTAATAAACTCGCACCCGAAGGTACAAACTGTACCTTTATAGGATACCACAAGGAAATAATGTAACACCCCAAGCTTCCACTGTACGTTTCCCTTCGAATAATGCAATAGCGTGTGTTGTACGCAACCTCGAGCTCTAACACACACCACAACTAATTAAACTAGCCGTTGTGAACAGTAATACCTACTTTTTGAAATTTTATAAATTTTATTTATCAAAATGGAATTCATTTTTGGATTCGGAATATCGAAATTAGCCTATGTTGAATTTTTGGTATTTTTCTGAGAACTTCTAATTTTTTATGAATAGTAAAAAATACTTAAAAACAACTTTTTTAATCAAAATAATTTATAGTGATAAATTATACTATTTAGTAGTTTTAAAGTATAATTAGAATATATTTTTACCATTTTATTTAATGGTGGTCATTAGACTTAATTTAACATTGAAATTGGACATAAACAATTGCCAATCTTTTGATATAAATTGTTTCTTAAAAACACGCTATTTGTTGTAACAGTAGGAATTAATTATAAAATTAATTAATGCAACTTATATTTTTGAAATTTTGTAAAATAGAAATAATTTTTGAATTCGGAATATCAATTATAGCTTAGGGTGAAATTTTGGCCTTATTCTGAAAAACTTCATTTTTTGATCAATAGTGAAACCACTAAGTGGTTGTTAAAAACTGATTTTTTGTTAAAATGAAATATTACCACTTCTGTGATTTGATTTTCAAAAAGCCGACATACATGGTTTTCATTAAGAAGTAAAATGTAGTTCAATGAGATTAAAATAATTTTTTGGTGAATAGTAACTTTTAAGTTCTTAATCACGATTAGAGGTAATTAGTGTAGTTTAAGGTAAAAATAATGTTTTAATAATATGAGATGAGCTTGAAATTTGTCCTACTCCTATTGGATGAGTCATGGACGACCAAGAAAACCCATGGGTCAACTTGGGGACCTCATGGATCCACTTTGGTTGGAAAATGACATTAATATATATTTATTTAATGTTAAAACTAAATTGACATAAACATGAGTTGTTTTACTAAAACAGTTTTTAAGTGGGGTTACACAAGTAAGAATTTTGACTATAAATATTCATTATAAAGATAAAAAGATTTCCAACATCATAGTATTTTTTTTATAATTTTTAGACATTAAATAAATTAAATTATTTATGACATCATGATGATGCAGCGATGACCTCATTAATTAACGATTTAAATAAAATGAGAAGATAATGCAAAATCCAAGGCTTACACTTGTCCAAAGCCTATTGGATGAGGATATTTAGAACCCTTATCACCTTAGCCTAGAATTATATAAGTGTGGGACCTCTAAAATTCGAAAATAAGTTTATAATAAAGTGACTTTTCTTTCCTTTCCAAGAGTGCCCCTCCTCTCCACTTATAAAAGGCCCCCACCTCTACCACCTCATTCATACTTTCAAGCCATTTGGATCGGCCACACTCTTCCCAAATACTCTCCCAACTTCCCCCTCTTACTCCTAGAAGCCTCAATTTGGGCAGAACTCTTCCCAAGGAAGCCTTTGGATCAAATCAAAAAGAGTTACCCGATTTTGAGGTAATGTCTTCTCTAATGTTGTTTTGTTTTATTTTTCTTCTCCAACCCCATAAACTCTTTTTATTCATTTATTTTGTAACAAAACAAGTATCCTCAATATACTAGGATGTTTTAATAAGGATTCTAGCTACACTTACACACACCTACATCTAATGGTTAAAGAACATACGGTTTCTGTGGATGGCGAATTTCTACCTCACGAAACGATGATTGTTCAACACTCATATAACACCTTCAAAGGTGGCCATTAAGATGTCACTATATTTATATATGATATATAATATGTTTATGTTTTACTTATGCTTCTGTATTTCTCATTTATGGCATACTTTATGATTTCCATTATGGGTAAAACACGATAATTTCATTTTAGGAAGTGCGGACTACCGCCCCCTCAAAGTGATTTGAGTCGTTAATACCATATGTGGGATGTATAAAGGATGAAGTAAATGGTATTATATGCTATATTATACTGGAATTATATTATACCTTTATATAATTATGATTTCATTCCATTAAAAACGAAATAGAAATGAAAGTAGCGTTAATGTGTACGTACAGCTTACCGTCTCCATGAACGGTGCATTTCATTTCTTACCTCTAAATGTTACGTAATATTATAAATGAATGTATATACTGGATTTATATGATATATATGACATATAAATCATGAATATATTTATGGATATAATGTATATTTCACCACATGAACAACTTGTAATTATAAGAAGTTTATTTTTGACTCAAGTACCAAAGATCGACAAAACGACCGTTATTAACTTAAATAATTACATAATGTTCATAACATGGTAATAAGTGATATAAAAGGAATAATGAACATGAAAAAGGTTCTTAAGTAAATAGAAATTAACTCTAGTTTATTATTCAGGAGGTTAAAGAACGGTCGAGTCAGGACAAGACGCAAGGTAAGGGAACTTCTTAACCCAACTTCCATTCTTTGGGTTAATCTCCTACTTTCAAATTATGCCATGATATTATTATGTCCTATATTGTATTTGTACATTCTTTATGTGTACATATAATGATTACACATAATAGATCTATTTTATTTTAAAAATGATCTTTGTAAGGACTTCGTCTCAATCTCTTTTCATTGAGGCATATTTCGTTTTATACACAACTTTATTTTATACGGTGTATAAACCTCTTTGACTTTTACATTTATTCAAAAAGAATCTTTTTTATACGAAGCGTTTTGCTAAACGACAAAAGGGAATGTTTTTCTTTCCGTACTTATGCGGCGACAACAACTTCTCCGCCGTCGTGACGATTATTTGAGTTTCGGCTTCCTCTACAAGCCATCATTTTTTTAATGAAAAATAAATACAAAGTTTTAACTTTCTTTTATTTTGGTATTGAAAATGGTTTTGAAAGCGTTTTTATTATATCAATGTGTTGTATTGATATATTGTGATTGAAATGTGGAAATGTTATGTTTCCTTTATGCATGTTTTATGTGATACGATTATGTTATGGTTTATGATATGTTTAAACCTATTCATATGAGGAATGTATTGGAATTAATAAGTGACGGGTGGAGCCCGCTATAGCTCCTCGATGCATCGGTAGGTCTCATGAGACAACTAGACGTGGAATTGGCTGAGGCCCTTTCCCAATTTGATTTATGGTTTTGGCCGAGGCCTTAATCATTTTAGACGTCTTGGCCGAGGCCTTGACAAAATGTTTCAGAATGTCCGGCATTATACATTCCATCATTATGAAAGTGGTTAATGATATTTCATGTGATTATTCGACTAGTAGAATATCCATGTGAATAAGTAAATGGCATTATCTCATTTTACTTTTGCCATATTATGTTGAAGTTCATGTTTAAAAGGCTTTTGTTTTAGTTATAAATTGCCTTAAATGTTAATGTTTATTTATGAATGCTTCTGCAATATTGTTATCCTTACTGAGCATCTGAGCTCACCCCTTTCAATGTGTTAATATTTTCCCGGATGTGAAGAAGTATTTTATGAATGACCTGCAGGGATAGTCAGAATAGGATATGAGTGTGGAATATGGAGACTTTGTTATTGTAGTTTTACACCTTATGTTGTAATGTAACATTTATGAATGTATCTAGTGTTTCCAAGGCTACTAAACTAATCGGTCTTTCGAGACTTGATCTTTTGTGATCATGTTAAAGTTACGAAGTAATGCACCGACTCTGGGTAGCTGGGGTCAGGGCGTTACAGTTGGTATCAGAGGCAGTTTAGTACTAACCTTGGAAGCTAGATTTAGATAAACTCTGATTAGAGCACATAGCCCAAAGATAGACTTTGAGGATTAGTATAGAAGAACTTCCTAGAATTTATTTATTATAGAGATTTTGTGAGTTTTCTGAGCAATACATCCCTGTTTGGATACGAGAAGGTAGAGGCGGCTCTGGCACAGACGTACCTAGGGGTAAAACCTGAAAACACCGCTTTGATCTAGACTCGAACGGGAACTGGTGCATGACTACGGGCCTTGCTGCACTCTTGGTTACGACACTCCCGGGGGATATGCTTAAGATAATTCTTGTTTTCTTTACAAACCACTATGAACGGTTATGAGTATATACTTCCTCAAAGAAAACCTTTTTATGATTATGGATTATATACATAAATAGTTCAATTTATGTTAAGTATTTTATAAGTATGGAATTATGTATTTTGATTCATAAACTAATCTAGTTTATGCCATTGTATAGAAATGGCGCCTAGTGGAAGGAATGGAAACCGTATCAATGTACGCACTCCGTGTAGGGATTTCCCTCCTGCTCAAGATAATTATTGTGGATCTGGAGATACAACTGGTGCTGATCAACTTATTACAATACTGGGACAACTCACTCAAGTTATGAATAATAACCTTACTCGTATGGATCACCCTGATCCACAACGTGGATGATCAATGTTAGACCGCTTCATGAGGCAACAACCACCAACATTTAATGGGGGTACAAATCCATTAGTAGCTGAGCAATGGATAAACTCCTTAGAGAAAATATTCCATGCCTTGGGGAGTAGCGAAAGAGAGAAGGTTGTCATGGCAGTTTACCACCTCACTAGAGATGCCGATCAGTGGTGGTCGCTGATTCAAAACACAAAGGAAGATGATGACGTATCGAATATGGAATGGAGGGAGTTCAAAGAGCTTTTCTTAGAAAAATACTTTCCTCGTGACCATCGAGCAGATATGGAAAGGCAATTTCTGAGTCTGAGGCAGAAGGAGGATGAGAATGTCGCAAAGTATGAGGCTAACTTTACAAGGTTAGCGAGGCATGCTGCCGATTATATACGTAACCCAAGGAGTAAGATTGATCGTTTCATTGATGGGTTAAAACCATTTCTCCTTCGAGCTTTAGTATCACAATCCTTCTCATCATACGAAGATATTGTCTCGTGTGCTATCAAGACAAAAAAGGAATTCTCTAAGTCTTATGACAACAAAGTAAAGCAAGAGAAGAAGAGAACGGTGGAATAAGAGACAGATAAAGGGAAAAAGGGAAAGAAGGATTTTCCATTATGTGATAATTTTGGGAAGAATAACCCTGGTACTTGCCTAAAAGGAATGAGAGTTTGTTATAAATGTGGAGAAAAGGGTCACTAGGCTCGTGATTGCAAGGGAAAGAAAGAGGCTATCAGAGTTGAATGCTACAATTGTAGAGAAATGGGTCATTATGCAAATGAATGTCCTAAGTGTCAGGGAAACTTACCTCAGAAAAGGAAAAGGGATCAAGGACAATCTTATGCTGTTACTACAGTTGAAGCAGAATAACTAATGTATTGGTGCTTTTGGACTCATGGATTATATTCTGGTTATTAGAATAATGTGATATATATATAAGGATTGTACTGCAGTACTTGTTTATTTCAGTAAGGTTTTAATATGATGAAGGTAATTATATTTTTAGTATGTGACAATAAGAGAAACTTTCCATTGTTTGGGGAATCTGATAAATTGATTTTGGAATTAAGAGACCTTTTAGAGAAAGTCTGGACAGAGGTATTTTGGATAACTATAAAGGTTGGAGTGGATTAAATTGATCTTTGGATAGTATTGTTTAAGGTTAAAAAATTTATGAAGATTATTTTTGAATATTATAATACTATAGTTTTAGGAAAAGGACAACCTGCAGGGTGGGGCATAACCCGTCGCGTCGGACAAAGCTGCAGGAATCAAACCCACAATCATAGTGAGACATGCCTTTATTTCCTACCACTAGCCTACAAGAAGTCCCTGGTTATTACAAAATAATTTTACTAATCTAAATGGTATGTGTTAACATTTGGAACCTTATAAAATTAGGATAAGTATTATATTTTTGAGTTGTATTACCTTTTAGAGTGAAAGATGGGTTTGTGGTAAAAATTTATTAAAGAATGAAAGTCTACATGACAAGTATGTATATTCCCTTACATTCTTAGTAAATCTCCTAAATAAATTCCTCAACTTTATAAATGTTAACTCAAAACAAAAATGTTGTCGGTTAACTTTTCCTACTGGGGAATCAATGATCGTTTAACCAATCACAAGTTTGTGATTTTCTTGTAGTTAAACTTTCTCCTAATCCTGTTTTCTATAACTCTCCATCAGACCTTGATGGTTTGTTTCTCCTCCATATCCATATTTTCATAGAATCCTAGAATGGGCTATCTCGGGTGACCTTTGTACTTATCTTGCTTTCTTTTAATGTTATATATTTATTAACCTTATTTCCGATGTGGGTTTTCCACAAAGGTATTTTCAATTTTCAACCTTTTATTTTCAAAGAAAAATTTCAAATTTTGAGGACGCAATTTATTGAAGGAGGGGAGAATGTAACACCCCAAGCTTCCACGGTACGTTTCCCTTCGAATAATGCAATAGCGTGTGTTGTACGCAACCTCGAGCTCTAACACACACCACAACTAATTAAACTAGCCGTTGTGAATAGTAATACCTAATTTTTGAAATTTTATAAATTTTATTTATCAAAATGGACTTCATTTTTGGATTCGGAATATCGAAATTAGCCTACGTTGAATTTTTGGTATTTTTCTGAGAACTTCTAATTTTTTATGAATAGTGAAAAATACTAAAAAACAACTTTTTAAATCAAAATAATTTATAGTGATAAATTATACTATTTAGTAGTTTTAAATTATAATTAGAATATATTTTTACCCTTTTATTTAATGGTGGTCATTAGAATTAATTTAACATTGAAATTGGACATAAACAATTGCCAATCTTTTGATATAAATTGTTCTTTAAAAACACGCTATTTGTTGAAACAGCGGGAATTAATTATAAAATTAATTAATGAAACATATATTTTTGGAATTTTGTAAAATAGACATAATTTTTGAATTTGGAATATCAATTATAGATTAGGGTGAAATTTTGTCCATATTCTGAAAAACTTCAATTTTTGATGAATAGTGAAACCACTAAGTGGTTGTTAAAAACTGATTTTTCGTTAAAATGAAATATTACCACTTCTGTGATTTGATTTTCAAAAATCCGACATACATGGTTGTCATTAAGAAGTAAAATGTGGTTCAATGAGATTAAAATAATTTTTTGGTGAATAGTAACTTTTAAGTTCTTAATCACGATTAGAGGTAATTAGTGTAGTTTAAGGTAAAAATAATGTTTTAATAATATGAGATGAGCTTGAAACTTGTCCTACTCCTATTGGATGAGTCATGGCCGACCAAGACAACCCACGGGTCAACTTGGGGACCCCATGGAGCCACTTTGGTTGGAAAATGACATTAATATATATTTATTTAATGTTAAAATTAAATTGACATAAACATGAGTTGTTTTACTAAAACGGTTTTTATGTGGGGTTACACAAGTCCAAATTTTGACTATAAATATTCATTAGAAATATAAGAAGATTTCATACATCATAGTATTTTTTTTATAATTTTTAGACTTTAAATAAATTAAATTATTTATGACATCATGATGATGCAGCGATGACCTCATTAATTAACGATTTAAATAAAATGAGAAGATAATGCAAAATCCAAGGCTTACACTTGTCCAAAGCCTATTGGATGAGGATATTTCGAACCCTTATCACCTTAGCCTAGAATTATATAAGTTTGGGACCTCTAAAATCCGAAAATCATTTTATAATAAAGTGACTTTTCTTTACTTTCCAAGAGTGCCCCTCCTCTCCACTTATAAAAGGCCCCCACCTCTACCACCTCATTCATACTTTCAAGCCATTTTGCTCGGCCAACCTCTACCGAAATACTCTCCCAACTTCCCCCTATTACTCATAGAAGCCTCACTTTGGGCAGAACATTTCCCAAGGAAGCCTTTGGATCAAATCAAAAAGAGTTACTCGATTTTGAGGTAATGTCTTCTCTAATGTTGTTTTGTTTTATTTTTCTTCTCCAACCCCATAAACTCTTTTTATTCATTTATTTTGTAACAACACCAGTATCCTCAATATACTTGGATGTTGTAAGAAGGATTCGAGCTACACTTACACACACCTACATCTAATGGTTAAAGAACATACGGTTTCTGTGGATGGCGAATTTCTGCCTCACGAAACGATGATTGTTCAACACTCATATAACACCTTCAAAGGTGGACATTAAGATGTAAATATATTTATATATGATATATAATATGTTTATGTTTTACTTATGCTTCTGTATTTCTCATTTATGTCATACTTTATGATTTCCATTATGGGTAAAACGCGATAATTTCATTTTAGGAAGTGCGGACTACCGCCCCCTCAAAGTGATTTGAATCGTTAATACCATATGTGGGATGTATAAAGGATGAAGTAAATGGTATTATATGCTATATTATTCTGGAATTATATTATAACTTTATATAATTATGATTTCATTCCATTAAATACGAAATAGAAATGAAAGTAGCGTTAATGCGTACTTACGGCTTACCGTCTCCATGAACGGTGCATTTCATTTCTTACCTCTAAATGTTACATAATATTATAAATGAATGTATATACTGGATATATATGATATATATGACATCTAAATCATGAATATATTTCTGTATATAATGGATATTTCACCACATGAACAACTTGTAATTATAAGAAGTTTATTTTTGACTCAAGTACCAAAGATCGACAAAACGACCCTTATTAACTTAAATAATTACATAATGTTCATAACATGGTAATAAGTGATATAAAAGGAATAATGAACATGAAAAAGGTTCTTAAGTAAATATAAATTAACTCTAGTTTATTATTCAGGAGGTTAAAGAACGGTCGAGTCAGGACAAGACGCAAGGTATGGGAACTTCTTAACCCAACTTCCATTCTTTGGATTAATCTCCTACTTTCAAATTATGTCATGATATTATTATGTCCTATATTGTATTTGTACTTTCTTTATGTGTACATATAATGAATACACATAATAGATCTATTTTATTTTAAAAATGATCTTTGTAAGGACTTCTTCTCAATCTCCTTTCATTGAGGCATATTTCGTTTTATACACAACTTTATTTTATACGGTGTATAAACCCCTTTGACTTTTACATTTATTCAAAAAGAATATTTTTTATACGAATCGTTGTGCTAAACGACAAAAGGGAATGTTTTTCTTTTCGTACTTATGCGGCGACAACGACTTCTCCACCGTCGTGTCCATTATTTGAGTTTCGACTTCCTCTACAAGCCATCATTTTTTTTAATGAAAAATAAATACAAAGTTTTAACTTTCTTTTATTTTGGTATTGAAAATGGTTTTGAAAGCGTTTTTATTATATCAATGTGTTGTATTGATATCTTGTGATTGAAATGTGGAAATGTTATGTTTCCTTTATGCATGTTTTATGTGATACGATTATGTTATGGTTTATGATATGTTTAAACCTATTCATATGAGGAATGTATTGGACTTAATAAGTGACGGGTGGAGCCCTCTATAGCTCCTCGATGCATCGGTAGGTCTCATGAGACAACTAGACGTGGAATTGGGCGAGGCCCTTTCCCAATTTGATTTATTGTTTTGGCCGAGGCCTTAATCATTTTAGAGGTCTTGGCCGAGGCCTTGACAAAATGTTTCAGAATGTCCGGCATTATACATTCCATCATTATGAAAGTGGTTAATGATATTTCATGTGATTATTCGACTAGTAGAATATCCATGTGAATAAGTAAATGGCATTATCTCATTTTACTTTTGCCGTATTATGTTGAAGTTCATGTTTAAAAGGCTTTTGTTTTAGTTATAAATTGCCTTAAATGTTAATGTTTATTTATGAAAGCTTCTGCAATATTGTTATCCTTACTGAGCATCTGAGCTCACCCCTTTCAATGTTTTAATATTTTCCAGGATGTGAAGAAGTATTTTATGAATGACCTGTAGGGATAGTCAGAAGAGGATATGAGTGTGGACTATGGAGACTTTGTTATTGTAGTTTTACACCTTATGTTGTAATGTAACATTTATGAATGTATCTAGTGTTTCCAAGGCTACTAAACTAATCGGTCTTTAGAGACTTGATCTTTTGTGATCATGTCAAAGTCATGAAGTAATGCACCGACTCTGGGTAGCTGGGGTCGGGGCGTTACAAATAAGGAGATATTACCTATACAACCCCTTAGAAAAAAAGGTTGTAGTGGAAAGGAATGCCATATTCCTTGAGAGGGATCACATCTCCAAAAGAGATTGTGGGATCGAGATAGACATCGATGAAGTCGAGGCTCAAGGTGCACAAGAGTTGGTAAAGGAACAGATTCCACAAAGCCCCACGGAAGAAGAATCTATTCCAGAGACACAAGTAATATGTAGGAGTACAAGAGAGGTTAGAGAATTGAAATGGTACATTTTTCTAGTTACCATGTATGGTGACTCCTTATTAGTTGATAATAATGATACTCTAACCTTCAATGAATTAGTAAGTGGTACAGATGTTACCATGTGGCCAGAAGCCATGAATTCTAAAATTGATTCCATGTACCAAAACCTAGTCTAGATTTTGGTTGATCCTTCAGTTGATGTAAAGACTGTTGGTTGCAAATGGGTATTCAAGAAGAAACTGCACATGTAAGGACAATTCATTACCTATAAGGAATGACTGGTTGCAAAAAGTTTTAAACAGCATCATGGAATTGACTATGATGAAACCTTCCCACTAGTTGCAATGCAATGATCTATCAGAATTATACTTTCTATTGTCTCTTACCATGACATTGAGATTTGTAAAATGGTTGTCAAAACAACATACCTTAACGGGAACCTTCAAGATGATGTCTACATGACACAACCTGAAGGGTTTGTTACTCCAATGGATGACAATAAGGTATGGAAGTTATTTAAATCCATTTATGGATTAAAGAAATCATCCATGTCAATGAACATTCATTTTGATGAAATCATAAAAGAATTTGGTTTTATCAAAAATGAATGTGAGCCTTATGTCTACAAACGGTTTAGTGGGAGTGTATTCATTTTCCTAATAGTATATGTTGATGAAATATTACTCATTTGAAACAATATACCAGCCCTGTAGTCTATTAAGGAATGGTTGAATCAATTCTTATCCATGAATGACTTGTGCGATGCTGTGTATATTCTTGGGATCAAGATACATTGTGATATATCCAAGAGATTTCTGGGCCTATGTCAAAATACATACATTAATTAGATACTAAAGAGATTCGGTATAGAAAAATCCAAGAGGGGATTTTATCCAGTGTCACATGGAATTCATCTTTCTAAGAAAACATTTCCTTAGACACATGAGGAAAGAAAGATAATGACAAAGACTCCATACACATCAGCGATTGGGTCAGTCATGTATTACATGCTATGTACTAGGCTGGATGTTGCCTAGGCATTGAGTGTTGTATGAAGATATCAAGCTGACCCAGGTGACTGCCATTGGATGGCAGTCAAGAATATCCTAATGTATCTAAGGTTAACTAAGGATATGTTCTTGGTTTATAGAAGAGATGAGGAACTAGTCATCAGAGGATATGCTGATGCTAGTTTCCAGACTAATCAAGATGACATGAATTTGCAAACGTGATACATATTAACATTGAATGGAGGTGTGGTGAGATGGAAGATCTCAAAGAAGAGTGTGGTCATAGATTCTACAGTAGAGTACGAGTATATCACCTCTTATGAGGCTGCTAAAGAAGCTATTTGGATGTGAAGCTTCATCTAGGATCTAGATGTGATACCTAGCAGTAAAGATCACATCATACTGTACTATGATAATACTGTAGCGTTGGCTCTCGCAAAAGAGCCAAGGTCACATCAGCAGACGAATCAGATACTTCAGAAGTATCATCACTTGAGGGATTTTTCTCAGAGAAGTTAATTTATAGTGACCATTATTTCCATAGAAGACAACGTGGCAGACCCCTAGACTAGTGCATGGACTCAATAGAAACATGATCATCATGTGAGGAATAGCGGACTGAAAGTTGTAGTTATTTGTCTCTAGTCCAAGTGGGTGTTTGTAAGAGTTGATGTCCTAGAACCATTTGGTTTTATTTTTATTACATGGATATTTATTTTATTATTAAATATTGTTTATTGTTCTGCATGATAGTAATATAATTATGTCCTTGTGTATTTGTTGCACTGATAAGGTCTTGATAGTTCCCCCTATGATGAGAACCTTGAAATTCTATAACAATATTCCTAAATATAGTTCTATTTTTGGATGACATACAATGATGGGACACATTGCATGAAGACCATCAGGTTGGGGTACTCATAAACAGATGAGACTTCCTCTCATGATGCTCGCACTTGGTAATCTCCAAGATAAAAGATTATGAGAACATACCCGCTAGTAGGAATTCCACATGTTTTTGTGTCATCAGATATTTCTATCTGCAAGTGTGTGTAATGATCCTTAGACTTTAAGATTATCATTAATATGTGTCATGACTTACGCACTTTGATATACTGATGAAAAATTTCATGCAGACAGTTGGTGGGATGTAGGGTATATTGGGTGCGTCACGAGTGGCATGCTATTAATGGATATGTAGAGGACGGATTTGTCCCTTCCATTTATGGATGTTGATATCTCGGACCTTTGATTTATATAGAACCATCATATGAAATTAAATTTTCATTGTGTAATGATGAGTATATTTCAGGTAGTCATAGAATGACGTATCAAGAATAAAAGTTGAAGAAATAGTCATGAATCCTGCTTGATGAGATATTACGAAAAAGGGATTATATTACACAGTGAGCATTCGTTTGTGGATGTTGTTGATGCGACTTTACGTTCTTTCTCTTGGGTGCATTGAACCGTTGCTAGACAATACTATTGGACTTTAGGAAAACCCACCCAATTCCTATAAGAAAGAATCATATTGGGTCACACACTGAGTGTTTTTGGTGGTCTCAGTTAAATTCTATTTGAATTTAACTAAAGAAATAAATAACATTCTCATGACTGTGGAATAAATTTATTCAAGTTAAAATGATCACATAAATTAAATAAAATAAAATTATTTATTTTATTGAACATTTAATAAATATTTATTATCTAGTTTGTAAATAAAATATTAATTTATGAGAATAAATTATTTATTTATTTATTTGGGTGTTCATTAAATAGAAGTGGAGTTCGAGAAAACCAAGGTTGGTCCGGTAGTAAAATAATTATTTGCAAGAGGGTAAATAATTATTTAACTAGTTGGAAAAAATTAAAATAATGCTACTATTATTTTTTGATGCGAAATTTTATTTATAATTCTGTTTTTCACTAGTTTGAGCACTATAGATAATGACATGGTATTATTATTAAATGCATGGGTTTTATCTAAGTTCATGAATGTATTGAATTTTTTCTATGAAATAAAATATTGTAACACAAATTCCATGTATATAAATAGGAATTTACACCTATTATGTTATACAGCACACCACATGCTCGATGAATTGAGAATTGTTGAGACAAATACTTTCTCTCTCAAATCCTCTTCTCTCCTCCCCTAAGAACGAGAGACATTCTTCATGGCTGAAGAACAAGCAATCAATAACGTCTGACATAACAGACTTGCTTCACCGTTCTAGCATCCAGAGAAGGAGCGGTGTCAATCGGATGTCATTGGAGGATGTGTGGATCACTGCCATAGGGATTCTATTTTGGATCCATACAAGCACAAAGAGATAATCTAGAAGGTTCAATTTAGATGATCAACATCATCAATGATGAAAAATACCAAAGACAAAAGTATTATTTTTCATTATGAAATTAATTAAATTAATTATAAACATGATGTGAAAGATCCTTTCTAAAGGATTCGGGCCTCTTTCTTCTTTATCTAAATCGTTGATTATATTCTATGGAGACTGGCGTTCATCGTTGTATTGATCCTAGAATAATTAATGATCATGGAAAAAATATAAATTGGGAGTCGTCCCAACCAGGATTCTACTACGCCTGGAACCTTCAAGTGGTATCAGAGGTAGGTAACATCATGATTTAAAATTATTTAAATATTTTGTTGATGAATTAGACATTAAATAAAATAGTTGTTTCAATTCAAGTTAATCGATCTACAAATTTGAATCTTGAAATCTATTCAATCTCTTTCGTTTCTCAATCACCTTACAGAAATGAGATTTTCATTTTATTTTGATTAAAATAAAATAGAGGATCTCATACCAAGGGGCCAAAAATTCCTGGTCGTACAACACAAGAACACACATCAAGTATTCGGTAGTACATGCCTTGTAGTCAAGATTCAATGCATCAGACTGCTCCACCAAATCAAGATGTGTGTCTGAGTCTTTCTATGTCTTAAATGACTCTATGTGTTGACCAATAACAGGTGGCATATGGTTTCTGGATTACATGTCATGTGGACCAATGGACACGTCATGTAGTCTCTTTCTCTTAGGGTTGGACCATGTACCCTATACAGGGCTTTCTTTTCTGGAGACCGTGTAATGAGGAACTAAAGAGACTGTGGCCCACTGGATATGATGTGTACTCCGAATATTTCCGAAGTACACTCACACGCCATTTCCTTGGGCGTGTACTTTGGATAGACGGTGAAAAATAGTACATTTCGTGTAGTTAGAACTACCCACCGTGTACTCATCCACATTATCTGGATTTATTAAAATTTATTATTATATTATAAAAACCCTTGATATGTATACCATCGTGTAAGCGTAAAGCTGAGGCACAACACTTGATAGTTTTTTTTATATATGTGTGTTTAATTCATCATCAGAGTAATGTTAATTTCTACTCATTGGGTATTTATTAATAGGAATTCACTAGGTTTCCTCCAAGGTACAAGTTATGTACAAGGATAATTTTAAAATAATTTATTTGTTTAAAATTATGATGGATGAGAATCTAAAGGAAATTCAAAAATAGGATTTAAGATAAAAGGATTGATTAATTGAAGATGATAATTAATTGATTCGAGCATAATTTATCTTAAACGAGAATGATTAAAGAATTGAATTCTAGTTTTATTTATGCATAAACATCATTGCATGTATGGATGATCATGAGCTAGTCTAAGACCTTTGTATGCAGACGGTTTCTTTTAATTAATTTATTTAAATTAAATTTGTTGGCCTATGATCCTTATCCTCAGTAATATGTAGGGCATGTGTGCCCAAGGTTTCTTTTATGTAAAACCCATTTTACCCCTCACATATATCTGAGTTTAAAAAGAAAAATGTAATGGATGGAACTCCCAAGATAGTGGAGGTGGTTCAAGATGGTGCTGAGATGAAACCAATCCCAGGAAATATAGGGGTGGACAGGTTGAAGCTATAGACATGAACCCAAAAGGTTCAAGTTGTTTCTCCCCTAGGACATGGTTATTTTATCAACTTCTAGATAAACTAACAATTAGAAAATATCTTGATCATTCCATTTACTTTATTTTATTTCTTTAAGTTGCATGGTTTATCATTATGGATGTGTTTTCACGATCACATAATTAATGAAATAGACAATCATACAAGATTGAACTAAAATAAACCATAATTATGCATAAATATTATCAATACTTGGTTAAACACATAAGTAAGATCCACTTAATATTAACGAGTCGATGATAATGATAATAAGAAATTACCTCATAAGAGATAAAAATACCTCAAAAAAATATTATGTCAGAACATACGTTCTATTACTTGATTAAAGGGAAAAACTTAATAAAATTATGTGTTTGGCCAATCCATGTTAGGACACATACTTTTATACAGGAAGGCCTTGTGAAAGGATATGGGTTAACTTATACATATTACATCATGAGGAGTATCCCTTTCTAGACATGGTGTAATATTGGAGGAAAGAGTTGAGGAAATCCAAATTCATGATTTCAGGATTGGGGAGTCCACTCAACATATCAAGGATCTTCAAGACCGAAGTAGGAAAAGACCTACCTAACTAAATACCTTATAAAAACATGACTAACCCTTGGTGGGGTTATGCAAAGGGGAATATGGATCCTTTCCACTAGAATTTCATTGCAACTAGACATTCCAAGATCAATGGTGAGGGCCATTGGGATTTGATAAAATTGTGGGTGACTTAATAAAATTTATTATTTCTCATAAAATGTAATCAAGAAAGTACTAATGATTTGGTCTTTTAATTGTGGAATAAAAATGACAAGATCATATACCACACTATATATGAGATCAATTAGGGATAAATACAACATCATCATTAGTAGTAACATCCAAGAATGGTTTAGACGCCTTCGGTGTATCCAACTCCATTAACATATGTCTTACATGTTGGAGTCAACATTACCTAATCCGCCTTCTAAGGAGACGAGTGATGAGGATTTCCTGGTCTTTGAGAAACATTTGAACGAGCCAGTCGACAATCAATGTTTGATGTTATCATCAATGTCTAGTGAGCTCTTGAAGTCTCATGAAAACATGGATTCTTATCGGATACTCAAGAACCTATGTGGTCTTTACCAGGAGATAGTATGACAGGAAAGGTTTGAGATCTATAAGGCACAATTTCAGAGTAAGCTTAGAGAAGGATCCCCAACTGGGCCACATGTATTCATGATCATTGGCTATATTGAGTCCCTAGAGGTTTTTGGGTTTAAACTCCAAAAATAACTGGGCACTGAACTCATTCTCACATCACTCCCTCAGAGCTTCTCTAACTTTTTTGTTAGTTTCAATATGACCAAAACTGAGAAGTCCTTATCTGATATTCTTATCATCATTCTCCAAGTGGACAGGGATATGAAGTGTGAAAATACTTCTTTCCTTACAGTGAATAAGAGGAAAGGGAAGGTGAAGAGTTTAAAGCACAAATATCTTCATGACCTTCCAAGAAAAGGAAGATCAAAGGGGAGGCAAGGGAATATTAGTTTGTTCGTTTTTCTTGTGGAAAGAAGGGCCCCTAGAAGAAGAACTGAACCCAACCTAAACAGAAAGGGGAAGCTTTTGGTGTGTTTTTTCTCGAATGAAGTCTATATATTTCTAAAAATTCAGTATTAGATATAGATTTTGGTGATTACATTTTTATCCCAATATAGGAACCAAGTAGATTCAAGATGATTGATCAAGGGGAGGTAGACCTATGAGCAGAAAATGGTGCCAGACTTGCTATTGTAGCTGTTGGGGAATACCACATCACGTTTTCAACTGGGATGATCTTGGTGTTAAAGGGTTGTTTTTATGTGCCTTCTATAACCTAAAACATAATTTCTGTATCCAGAATAGATATAGATTGATTTTTTCATGTTTGGAAATGAATGTTTCTTATTTTATAAAGATAGCATTTTTTGGAAGGGAACATTTATACAATAGTCTTTATGTGATAGATTACACAAGCAAAGTAATGGACATCAATGACAAAGATACTTCACATGACTCATACCACACCCAACATTGGCATCACCTACTAGGTAATATAAATGAGAAATGATTTACAATGTTATATCAAGATGGATATTTAGATTCTTATGAACTAAAAACACTTGGCGTATGTCATGCATGTTTATATGAAAAAATGACCAAAGCCCCATTTGGTGGGAAAGGTGAAAGGGCTAAAGATCTTAAGGAATTGGTTTATACCAATGTGTGTGGACCATTTCTATTTGAATCAAGGGGTGGGTAATCATACTTCAAATCATTTACATATGATTTTATTAGATATGGAAATATATACTTAATGAGGTATAAGTCATATTCCTTTGGTATTCTCAAGGAATACAGGAATGCAGTTGAAAACATTCTTGGAAAGAATATTAAGAAAATCCACTCAAACCGAGGTGAGGAATATCTTAATTAGGACTTCATTGATTAAGTACGATAGTTTGGGATCCTATCCCAACTCACTCCTCCATACACACCTCAAAGGAATGGTGTAAGTGAAAGGATGAACCACACCTTGTTATAAATGGTGAGATCAATTATGAGTCATGAAAGTCTTCCATTATCCTTTTGCCGATATAAGTTACAAAAAATGGCACACATACTAAACCTAGTACCAACTTAATCAATAAATGGAATTCCATACGAGTTCTGGAGTGCAAGAAAAGCCATGTTATCATATTTACTTGTGTGGGGTATCAAAGTGTTTTTTAAGGCCTCTTTAGGTAATAAACTCGCACCTCGAGGTGCAAAGTGTACCTTTATAGGATACCCCAAGGAAACAAGGGGATATTAACTATACAACCCATTAGAAAAAATGGTTATAGTGGAAAGATATTCCATATTGCATGAGAGGGAGAGCATCTCCAAAAGAGATAGAGGGAGAGAGATAGACTTTGATGAAGTCGAGGCTGAAGGTGTACAAGAGTTGGTATAGGAACAGATTCCACAATGCCCCGTGGAAGAAGAATCTATTCTAGAGACACAAGTTCTGCGTAGGAGTAAAAGAGAGGTTAGAGAACCAGAACGGTGTAGTTATCTAGTTATCGAGGTTGGTGACTTCTTATTTGTTGATTATAATGATCCTCTAACCTACACGGAGGTAGTATGTAGCAAAGACATTTCCAAGTGGCCAGAAGCCATGAATTCTGAAATGGATTCCACGTACCAAAACCAAGTCTGGATTTTGGTATATCCTCCATTTGATTTAAATCCTATTGGCTATAAATGGGTATTCAAGAAGAAACTGGACAAGGAAGGACAAGTCAGTACCTATAAGGCATGACTGGTTGCAAAAGGTTTTAAACAGCGTCAAATAATTGACTATGATGAAACCTTCTCACCAGTTTCAATGCTGAAATCCATTAGAATTATACTTTCTATTTCTACTTACCATGACTATGAGATTTGGAAAATGTATGTCAAAACAACATTCCTTAATGGGAACACTCAGGAAGATGTCTACATGACACAACCTGAAGGTTTTGTGACTCCAAATGATGCCAATAAGGTATGGAAGTTGGAGAAATCCATTTATGGATTAAAGAAAGCATCCTGCTCATGTAACATTCATTTTGATGAGAACATAAAGGAATTTGGTTTTATCAAAAACAGATGTGATCCTTGTGTCTACAAACGGTTTAGTGGGAGTGCATTCGTTTTCCTAATAGTATATGTTGATGACATATTACTCTTTGGAAATGAGATACCAGTCTTCCAGTCTGTTATGGAATGGTTGAATTAATGCTTCTCTATGAAAGACTTGGGTGAGGCAGCGTATATTCTTGGGATCAAGATACACCATGATAGATCCAAGAGATTAATGGACCTTAGTCAAAGTATATACATTGATAAGATACTTAAGGTATTCAATATGTAACAATCCAAGTAGGGATTGTTGCCAACATCACATGGCATTCATATTTCCATGGAAATGTGTCCTCAGACACATGAGGAATTAAAGATAATGTCAAGGACTCCATACGCTTCAACGATTGGGTCCATCATATATGACATGCTATGTACTAGGCTGGATGTCACCTATACATTGACTGCGGTTGGAGGATATCAAGCTAACCCAGGTGACCACCATTAGATGGTAGTCAAGACTATCCCAAATTATCTGAGCCATAATAAGGAGATATTCTAGGTTTATGGAAGAGGTGAGATACTATTTATTAGAGGATATGTAGATGCTAGTTTCCAGACTGATCAAGATGACATGAAGTCATAAACAGGATACATCTCCACTTTGAATAGAGGTGCAGTGAGTAGGAAGAGCTCCAAAGAGAGTTTGGTCACAGATTCTACAGTAGAGTCTGAGTATATCGCAATCTATGAGGTAGATAAAGAATTAGTTTTAATGAGAAGCTTCGTCCAGGAGCTAGATGTGATACCTAGCTATAAAGATCCCATCACATTGTACTGTGATAATACTACAACGGTGGCTCTCGAAAATGTGCCATGGTTACATCAGTGAATAGAGCACATACGTCGGAAGTATCATCTCTTGAGGGGTTATTCTCAAAGAGGTGAAGTTGCAGTGAGAAGTATTTCCACAGAAGACCACATGACATACCCCTTGACTAAAGCCTTGAGTCTGCAGAAACATGATCATCATGTGAGGTTCAGCAGACTGAAATTCATAGGTAGTTGGCTCTAGTCCAAGTGGGAGTTTGTAAGAGTTGGTTTCCTAGAACCAACTAGTTTTAATTTGATTACTTTGATATTTAATGTATTATTACATATTGTTCATTTTTCTGCATGAATATATTGTAATAATGTCTTAGAGTATTTATTGCATTGATAGGGTCATTGAAGTTCCCCGCTATGATGAAAACTTTGAAATTCTATAACAATATACTTAAATATAGTTCTTCGGTTGGATGACATGCTATGATGGGACACATTGCATGCAGACCATTAGGTGCAAGTACTCATAAGTAGATGAGGCTTCCTCTCATGAGGTTCGCACTTGGTAATCTCCATGATAGGATATATTGAGAAGAGACCCACTAGTAGGAATTTCTCATGATTTGGTGTCATCGGATATTTCTATCTGTGAGTGTGTGTAACGATCCTTAGACATTATTAATATCAATAAAATGTGTCACAACTTACACACATTGATTTAGTAATGAAAATTATCACACAAATATCTAGCGGGAAGTAGGGTAAGTTGGGTGCGTCACGAGTGGTATGTTATTAATTGATATGTCAAGGAAGGATTCGTCCCTTCCATTTATGGAAGTTGATATCTCAGCCCTTTGATTGAAATTGAACTGTCGTAGAAATTCAATGTCCATGGTGTAATGACCAGTTTATTTCAGGTAGTCGAAGAATGACGAATCAAGCATAAAAGTTGATGAAACAATCATGAAACCTATTTGATGAGATATTGTGACAAAGAGATTACATTATACAGTGAGCATTCGTATTTGGATTTTGTTGTTGCAACTTTACGTTCATTCTCTTGGGTGCCTTGACCCATTGCTATATAGTATTCTTGGACTTTGGGTTAGCCCACCTAATTCCAATGATAAATAATCCTAGAGGGTCACACACTAAGAGTTTTTGGTGGTCTCGGTTAAATTATATTAGAATTTAATTAATGAAATAAATATTATTCTAAAGACTGTGGAATAATTTTGTTCGAGTTAAAATGATAACAAAAAATAAATAAAATATATTTATTTATTTCATTGAACAGTTAATAAAAATATATTTACTAGTTTGTAAATAAAATATTTATTTAAGATAATAATTTATTTATTTATTTATTCAGGTGTTAAATAAATGGAATTGGAGTTCTAGCGGACCAAGGCCGGTCTAGTAGTAAAATAATTATCTTCAGGATGCTAAATAATTATTTATATAGTTCACACAAATTAAAATAACACTAATATTATTTTGTGATGTGGGATTATATTTATAATTCGGTTTTGCGCATGATGGCGCACCATAAATAATGATGCGGTACGATTATGAAATGCAAGAGTTTTCTCTATGTTGTGGAATGTATTTAATTGTTGCTATGCAATTAAATATTGTAACTGAAATTCCATGTATGTTAATTGGAAAGTACCCATATTGTTCCATACACCACACCACATGACTGGTGAATTAAGAATTGTTGAGCCAAACAATTTCTCTCTCAAATCCTCTTCTCTCCCCTCTCAAGAATGAGAGACGTTCAACAAGTCTGAAGAACAAGCAATCAAGAATGACAGACACAAGACATTTTATTCGTCGTGCTAGTACCCAGAGAACGAGCAATGTTGATCGGAGGCCATCAGAGCATGTGTGGATCACCACAAGAGGGATTCAAGTTTGGATCATTATAAACTCCACGAGATAATCAAGAATGGTCAATCCAGATGATCAACATCATCAATGAATAAAAATACCGAATACATAGGTATTTATTTTCTTTATGAAATTAATTAAATTAATTATAAACACGATTTACAAGATCCTCACAAATGGTTTCAGGACTCTTTCCTCATTATCTAAATAATTTATTATATTCCTTTGAGACTGGATTTCATCATCATATTGATCCCAGAATAATCATTGATCGTGGTAAAAATCAAAATTGGGTGTTGTCCCAACCATGCTTCTGTTGTGCCTGGAACCTTGAAGTGGTATCAGAGGGAGGTTACATCATGGTTTATAATTATTTAAATATTTCATTGATGAGTTACACATTTAATAATTTATTTTTTCAATTCAAGTTAATCATTCTGCAAATATGAATCTCAAGAAATATTCATCCTCTTTCATTTCTTGTTCACCTTACATAAATGATCGTTTCCTTAAATTTTGATTAATATAAAATAGAGGATCTCATCTAGAGGTGCCAAAGCATCATGTCCGTACAATACCAGAACAAACGGCGTGTATTGGGCAGTACACGCTATGTAGTCAAGATGCAATGCATCAGACTGGTCTTCCAAACCATGCCGTGTATTGAAGTCTTCCTATGTCTTAAATGAATCTGTTTGTTGACCAAGAACAGGTGGCATGCGGTTTCCGGATTACATTCCGTGTGTCCCAATGGACACTGCATGTCATCCCTTCAGGTTAGGGTTGGACCGTGTAACCTATACATGGTGTTCCCAGCTAGTGACCGTGAAATGAGGAACTATACATAGTGTGCCCACTGGACATGTTGTGTACTCTGAAGATTTCCGAAGTACACTCACACACCATTTCCCCCAGAGTGTACTTCGGATAGATGGGGAAAATTAGTACACACCATGTAGTTGGGACTACATATCGTGTACTCATCCAAATTATACAAATTTATTAAAATTTATTATTACATTATGCAATCCCTTGAGACGTGTGCCATCGTGCAGGAGAAAAGATGAGGCACAACACATGATAGGTGTTTTATATATATGTGTTTAATTTAACAACTACGTATTGTTCATTTCTACTCATTTGGTAGTTATGTATAAAATTCCATGGGTTACCTCTAATGTACAAGTTACATACAAATATAATTTTAAATGAAATAATTTTTTTTAAATTATGATGGATGAGAATCTCAAGGAAATTCAAAAAAAGGATTTAAGATAAAAGGATTGACTAATTAAAGATGATAATTAATTGATTCGAGCGTGATTTTCTTTAAACGAGATCAATTAAAAAATTGAATTCTAGTTTTATTTAAGCATAAAAATCATTGCATCTAGGGATGATCATGAGCTAGATCAAGACCTTTGTATGTGGAAGGTTTCTTTTAATTTATTTATTTAAATTAAATATGTTGGCCTGTGAGCCTTCTTTTTATTAATATGTAGGGCCAACGGGCCAAAGGTTTCTTTTATGTAAATCCCCTTTTTACCCCTCACCTACATGTGAGTTAAAAAATTCATATGTAATGGATGGAACTCCCACGAGAGTGGAGGTGGTTCAATCTAGGCCTGAGAAAAAACCAATCACAAGAGATACAGAGGTGGACAGGTGGAAGCTGTAAACACGAACCCAAAAGGTTCAAGTTGTTTCTCCCATATGATAGGGTTAGATTATGAACCACTAGTTAAAATAACCGTTAGAAAAGCTTGTGATCATACCATTTACTTTATTTTATTTCATTCAATTTCATGTTTTATCATTATGAATGTGTTGTCACGATCACATAATTATTGAATTGAACAAGCATGCAAAATGAAAAAAAAATAAACTAGACTTATGCTTAAATATTATCAAGGCATGGTTAATCACATAACTAATTTCAACTTAATATTAACAAATATGTGATAATGATAATATGCAATTCACACAAAAGTGATAAAAATCCATCAAATAATATATTAAGTCAGAACAAGCCTTATGTTACTTGATTAATGGGAAAAAATCAATAAAACTTTGTGTTTGAACAACCCTTGTTGGGACACTTACTTTTAAACAAGATGTCCTTATGAAATGTTTCAGGTTAACTTAACCATATTACATCAAGAGAAGTATCCCTTGCAGGACATGGTGTAATATTGGGGGAAAGAGTTGAGGAAATTCAAAGTCATGATTTCAGGAAGGGGGAGTCCACTCAACATATCATGGAGCTGCAAGCCTGTAGTTGGAAAAGACCTACCTACCAAAATAACTTCTAATAGCTTGAAAAACCCTTGTTGGGGTTATGCGAAGGGGAATATAGATCCTGTCCACTCGAATGTCATGTCAACTGGACATTTCGAGTTTAATGGTGAGGGCCACTGGGACTTGATAAAATAAAATTAGACTTAATACAATTTATTACCTCTCATAAAATGTAATAAAGAATGTACTAATAATATACAATTTTGATTTTAGAATAGAAATGAAATGCTCATCAACCACATTATCCCTGCGATCAATTTTGGATAAAGACAACATCCTCATTGGCAGTAACTTCCAAGAATGGTTTTGACACCTTCAGGTTATCCTATGCCATGAATAGCAGTCTTACGTACTGGAGTCAGAATTAACTGATCCACCTACCAAGGAGGCGATTGATGAGGATTTACTTGTCTATGAGAAACATGTGAATGATTTTTTAGATGTTCAATGTTGGATATTATCATCATTGTATAGTGAGCTCATTAAGTCTCATGAAAACCTGGAAGCTTCCCAAGAACCTCTATGGTCTTTACCAAGAGAGAGAAAGACAGGAAATGTTTGAGATCTCTAAAGCACTCTTTCAGAGTAAGCTTCGAGAAGGTTCCAAGCTGGGCCACATTTAGGCAAGTTAATTGGCTATAATGAGTGCTTGGAGTTTCTTGGGTTTAAACTCCCTGAAGAATTGAGCACCGATCTCATTCTCAGATCACTCCCTCAGAGCTTCTCTAACACTGTTGTCAATTTCAATATGAACAACTTTGAGAAGTATTTATATGATCTTATTATCCCCATTCTCCAAGTGGACAATGATATGAAGCATAGAAATCCTTCTATCCTTATGGTGAATAAGAGGAAAGGGAATGCGAAGAAATTTAAGACCAATGCTTCTTCACGGCCTTCCCAGAAAATGAAGATCAAAGGGGAGGAAAGGGAATATGAGGCTATTTTTTTCATGTGGAAAGAAGGGCCACTAGAAAAAGAACTACTCCCTGCCTAAAAGCAAGGGGAATCTTCAGGTGTGTTTGTTATCGAATGAAATCTATCTGTTTTTATGAATAGGGTATTAGATACAGCTTGTGGTTCTCACATATGTTTCCAAATGCAAGAATCGAGTAGATTCAGGAAGATTGTACGAGGGTAGGTAGATCTACAAGAATCCAACAGAGCAAGAATAGCTGTTGTAGCTGTCGGGGACTACCACCTCACTTTTCCAACTAGGATGATCATGGTGTAAAAGGGTTGATTTTTTGTGCCTTCTATAAACAAAAACAAAATTTTTGTATCCATAATAGATATATATGGATTATTTTTCATGTTTGGAAATGAATGTTGATTCTTTTATAAAGATAGAATTTTTTTTAGTATGGCACATTTAGACAATAATCATTATGTGTTAGATTATACTAACCATGTAATGGCAATCGATGACAAGGTTACTTCACATGACTCATACCAAACCCAACATTGGTATCACCAGCTATGTCATGTAAATGAGAAACGATGGACAAAGTTACGTCAAGATGGATAATTATATTCTTTGGAATGAAAACCACATGGCATATGTCATGCATGTTTACAAGGGAAAATGACCAAAGCCCCATTAGGTGGGAATAGTGAAAGGAAAAAACATCATTTAGAATTGGTTCATACCGATGTGTGTGGAACATTTACAGTTGATGCAAAGGGTGGGTACTCATACTTCATAACTTTTACTAATGATTTTATTAGATATGGTTATATCTACTTAATGAGGTATAAGTCAGATTACTTTTATAAGTTCAAAAAATACAAGAATGAAGTTGAAAAACATCTTGGTAAAAATATTAAGAAACACCGCTTAGAATGAGGTGGGGAATATCCTAATCAGGACTTCATTGATTACTTACAAGAGCTTGGGATCCTATCCCAAGTCACACCTCCTTACACACCTCCATGGAATGGTGTATGTGAAAGTATAAACCACACTATTTTTGACATGGTGAGATCAATAATGAGTCATGCAAGTCTTCCATTATCCTTTTGGGGATATGTGTTACGAACAATGACTCAAATACTAAACCAGGTACCAACTAAATCGATAAATGGAATTCCGTACATGTTCTGGAGTGGATCAAAATTCATGTTATCGAATTTACATATGTGGGGTAGCGAAGTGTTTTTTATGGCCTCTTCAGGTAATAAACTCGCACCCCAAGGCACAAAGTTACCTTTATAGGATATCTCAAGGAAAAAAAGTGGATGCTACCTATAAAACCCCTTATACTAAAATGTTATAGTGGCATGAAATTACATATTCCTTGAGAGGGATCACATCTCCAAAAGAGATAGTGGGAGAAAGATAGACTTCGATGAAGTTGATGCTCAATGTGAACAAGAGTGGTCATATGAACTGATTCCACAAAGCCCTGTGGAAGAAGAATCTATTCCAGAGACACAAGTATAACATAGGAGTACAATAGAGGATAGTGAACTGGAATGGTACAGTTTTCTGGTTATCGATTATGGTGACTGATTATTAGTTGATAATAATGATGATCTAACCTACAAGGAAGTAGTAAGTGGCACAGATGCTGGAAAGTGGAAGGAATCCATAAATTCTGAAATGGATTCCATATACCAAAACCAAGTCTTTATTTTGGTAGATTCTCAAGTTGATGTAATGCCTATTGGATGAAAATGGGTAATCCAAAAGAAACTAGAAATAGAAGGAAAATTCAGTACTTATAATGCATGATTGGTTGCAAAAGGTTTTAAACTACGTCAATGAATTGACTACGATGAAACCCTCTCACCAGTTGCAATGCTGAAATCTATAATAATTCTACTTACTACTGAGTCTTACCACGACTATGAGATTTAAAAAATGGATGTCAAAACAACATTCCTTAGTGGGAACCCTCAAGAAGATGTCTAAATGACACAACCTAAAGGGTTTGCAACTTCAAAGGAAGCCAATAAGGTATGCATGTTGCATAAATCCGTTTATGGAATAAAGAAAGCATCAAGGCCATGGAACATTCATTTTGATGAAACCATAAAATAATTTGGTTCTATCAAAAATAAATGTGAGCCTTGTGGCTACAGACAGTTTAGTGGGAGTGTAGTCATTTTCCTAATAGTATATGTTGATGATATATTACTCATTGGAAACAAGATACCAGTCTTGTAGTCTGTTAAGTCATGGTTGAATCAATGCTTTTCCATGAAAGACTTCGAAAAGTTATCATATATTCTTGGGATCAAGATACACCATGATAGATCCAAGATATTGCTGGGTCTATGTCAAATAACATACATTGATAAGATACTGAAGAGATTTTATATAGAAATATCCAAGAGAGGATTGTTTCCAGAGTCACATGGCATTCATCTTTCCAAGAAAATGTGTCATTAGACACATGATGAAAGAATGATAATTGCAAGGACTCCATATTAATCAGCTATTGGGTCAGTCATGTATTCCATTCTATGTACATGGAAGGATTTCACCTACACATTGATTATGGTAGGAAGATATCAAGCTGACCCAGGTGGCCGCCATTAGATGACACTCAAGATTATCCTAAAGTATCTGAGGTGTACTAAGGATATG
The DNA here is from genome assembly GCA_963277665.1 of Viscum album. Lineage (NCBI taxonomy): Eukaryota > Viridiplantae > Streptophyta > Magnoliopsida > Santalales > Viscaceae > Viscum > Viscum album. The sequence goes on along the minus strand of OY728130.1, from coordinate 916,297,221 downwards.
TTCCAGGTTTATGGAGGAGATGAGGTACTAGTCATCGAAGGATATGCATATGCTAGTTTCCAGACTGATAAAGAATACATGAAGTCGCAAAGGGGATACATCCTTACTTTGAATGGAGGTGTATTGAGCTGGAAGAGCTTAAAGCACAGTGTGGTCGTAGATTCTACAGTAGAGTCTGAGTATATCACAGCTTCTGAGGTAGCTAAAGAAGCAGTGTGGATGGAAGCTTCATCCAGGAGCTAGATGTGATACCTAGCAATAAAGATCCCATCACACTATATTATGATAATACTACAGTAGTAGATCTCACAAAAGAGCCAAGGTCAGATCAGCAGACAAAGCACATAGTTTGGAAGTATCATCTCTTGAGGGATTTTTCTCATAAAGGTGTAGTTTCATTGAGTAGTATTTCCATGGAAGACAATGTGGTACCCCCATAGACTACAACCTTGACTCAGTAGAAACAAGATAACTATGCGGGGAATAGTGTATTGACAGTCATAGGCAGTTGGATCTAGTCCAAGTGGGAGTTTGTAAGAGTTGGTGTCCAATAACCAACTGGTTTTACTTTGATCACATGGATATTGAATATATTATTACATATTGTTCATTGTTCTGCATGACTATAATGTAATAATGTCCTAGAGTATTTGTTACATTGATAAGGTTAGGGAAGTTCCCCACTATGATGAGAACCGTGAAATGCTATAACAATATTGTTAAATATAGTTCTTCAGTTCGATGACATTGTATGATGGGGCACATATCATACAGACCGTCTGGTGCAAGTACTCATAAGCAGATGTGACTTCCTCTCATGATATTCTCAATTGGTAAACTCCAAGATAAGAGATTATTATAACAGACCCGCTAGTAGGAATTCAGAATGTTTTGGTGTAATTAGATATTTATATCTGTGAGCATGTGTAATGATCCTTAGACATTATGATTATCATTAATACATGTTATGACTTATGCACTTTGATTTATAGATGAAAACTATCATGCAGATAGTTTGCAGGAAGTAGGGTACGTTGGGTGCATCATGAGTGTCATGTTATTAATGGATAAGTCAAGGAAGGATTTTTCACATACAATTAGGGATATTGATATCTCATCCCTCTAATTGAAATAGAATCGTCGTGTGAAATTTAATGTCCATGGTGTAACGACGAGTTTATTTCAGTTTGTAAAAGAATGAAATATCAAGCATAAAAGTTGATGACACAATCATAAATCCTACTTGATTATATATTACTACAAAGGGATTATATTACATAGTGATAATTCATATGTGGATGTCATTTTTGTGACTTTAAGTTCTTTCTCTTGGGTGCCTTGACCCATTGCTAGATAGTACTCTTGGACTTCAGGAAAGCTTGCCTAATGCCAACGAGAAAGAATCCTCAAGGGTCACACACTACGTGTTTTTGGTTGTATCGGTTAAATTATATTTGAATTTAATTAATGAAATAAACATTATTCTGAACACTGTAGAATAGTTTTATTCAAGTTAAAATGATCGCATAAATTAAATAAAATTTATTTATTTATTTTAATATACATTAAATAAATATTTATTCAGTAGTTTGTAAATAAAATATTTATTTAAGAGAATAAAGTATTTGTTTATTTATTTGGGAGTTCAATAAATGGAAGTGGAGTTCGAGATGAACATGGTCAGTACAATGAAAAAATCATTATTTTCAACAAAGTAAATAATTACTTAACAATTTGGCACAAATTAAAATAATGCTGCTATTATTTTTTGATGTGGAATTATATATATAATTCCATTTTTCACAGGTTAGCGCACTATAAATAATGGGGTAGTATTATTATTAAATTCAAGGGTTTTATCTAAGTTCATGAATGTATTTAATTGTTGCTATGCAATTAACGATTGTAACTAAAATTCCATGTATATAAATAGGTAACTACCCCTATTGTGCCATAGACCACACCACACACCTGGTGAATTGAGAATTGTTTAGCCAAAAAATTTCTCTCTCGAATCCTATTCTCTCCACTCTCAAGAATGAGAAACGTTCCTTAAGGCCTAAGAATAAGAAATCAAGAAAGGTAGGCATAAGACACTCGCTTCTCCATGCTAGCACTCGGAGAACGAGTGGTGTCGATCGGAGGCCATCAGAGCACCTGTGGATAACCACTAGAGGGATTATATTTTGGATCCTTACAAGCGCAATGAGATAATTCGGAAGGGTCAATCCGGATGATCAACATCATCAAAGAAGAAAAATACCAAATACACGTGTATTATTTTTCTTTTTGAAGTTAATTAAATTAATTATAAACATGATGTGAAAGATCCTCTCAAAAGGTTTCTCGACCTCTTTATTCTATATCTGAATCATTGATTATATTCCATGGAGACATGCGTTAATCTTCATATTAATCCCAGAACAATCATTGATCATGGTAAAAATAAAAAATTGGGAAACATATTAAATGGGTGATCAAATAATAAATTTGAGACAACATTTGGGTCCAGAACGTGGTGTTTACCCTAGGTGCGACATAAAATATGTTGATGAACGATGTTCAGAACCATTGACCATTGGTGTTATGTTAAATAGATGAATTAATTTATTAATTCATTAATTTAATAGATAAAACCCAAATACTTCTCAAATGGTAACTTGGATTGAAAATATGAGGCCATAGTTTAATTTGGAAGATGGTGTTTATCCTAGGGAGGGTATAACACATGTCTTCACGGGACTTCTGTGAAAAACACCACACAAATGAAAAATGGTAATTAAACATAATTAAATTTCATTATTTTATCTTGAATTCCCAACTCAATAAAATGTGAACAGGGACATGGATTGGAAATCTTAGACCATGTTGAGTTTGTATTGGGGTTTTTTTCCAAGTGGAGACATAAAATTAGCATTTGTGGGGGTTTTGGATTTTAAAACCATTTCTGGGTCTTAGAAATTTTCTTTAAATATAAAATTTAATGACTTGGATTAGGGTTATCCCAAATCACACTCTATCTCTCTATCCTATCTCCTCTATTATTCTTTATTCATAGACATATCGTGGACTGATCTTCATAAAAAAGATGGAGAATCGAAGTGGATGCACAACGAATGTGTCGACATCAATAGATGGACGAATCGAGATAGATTTTCTTCTACTCTTGAGTTCAAATTCAATTTATATTTTGATTATTCATCTCATTGTATTCTTATTCATCATTTAATTCTCATATCATCAATGGATACATGAACATGAACATCCATCTCCATTTGGAATCATGTTCATTATCTATTCTTCCTTGGTATCTCTTATTAATTTTTAGACATAGGATTCAACCATCAGATCATCGATTAGAGGCTGGCATTGTGAAGGATTCATTGCAAGGATCTTCTACCCATTTTTAGATATGAAATCAGGCCTCTAGTGAAGTCACGATGGTCCGTGGAAGGGGCCTCCATAGAAAATCCATCTCGCGGGGGCATTGGAAATGCATGACGGCCGCAGAGGGTGGCATGACAGAGCGATCATGACATGCGGTTGGAAGCTGAATATGGAACCGATGACTGAAATTGTACCTATAGTGAGGGATGGTGAGATAGTGGTCGGGGGAATCTAGCATCATGAAAGCTGAGTGAAGAGGCTACTGACGTGGATGGCATTGGAGGGAAGGCAGTGGGGCTCTGATCGTAGTGGGTTGTGGCGTCAGCACGATGGTGGATAGGTGGGGTCATCACAGTGCGACAAGGAGGGGAGTTTCAGGGAGTGACCAAGGTGGGGGATCCACGATGCATGGAGGGTCGTGAGGGATAATAGGTGGGAGCTCTGTGGTAGTATATCAGGGGACCGAGACCTGCACCACGTGGGTCTTCTATGATGACGCATGGGCATTGGAGGACCATCTACAATGGTTAGTCAGTGTATATAAGTGGGTCACACTAGCCAAGTGTGGGCCAGTGCACTGGGTTATGGAGCATAGGCCGATCCATGCGATTGGGTCATGGGTTGGCCCGGATTGTGCCGGACAGCCCATGCGGGGTGGACTGGCTGGACCGGGTTAGTCCCACCTGATTCAAGACCGGTATCTTTAAATGCTCGTATCTTTTTATGGGCCCCTCTGATTCGTGTTTCTTCTATGGAAACACAATCCTTGAGTCGAGCCAGACCATTAGAGTTGGTTTTGAAAATGTTAATTTCGATTCAAAAGGTGGGTTGTGAAAAAAACTCATTTTATTATTAATAATAATATTATTATTATTCATGGTAACTCCTTTCGGACATATCCCCTACAATCAAAGTCTGATTGATGTGCCATGAGAGGCGATGTGACCCAAGTGTTTAGGAAAAATTTTATATAATACTGTGGGGTGTTTAAACTCTAATCAAGTTGCAGTCCCCATGGGGCTAGTTCGCATGTTTTGTGGTGAAATGCAACTTTTTCACTGGGTATATATTTTGGATGATCAAGTTGTTAAACTGGTGTTTTTTTCCAAAAGGGTCAGAATGGAATGATCCATATATCTTGTTTTGGGATTGAGGCATGGTCTCCAAGATAAGCCTTTCGATCGCAATGTGCCAACTTATGATTTTTCCACCCAATGTTCATTTGGGGGGAATTTCAATTTGATATTGCGTGTTTTTTCACAAGGATCGCAATTTTGTGATCAACTTTAACTAACAGAGCCTTGTTTGAAATCTCATTAAATGTGGAAACTTGAAAGGAATATCTAGAAGATCCTTTTTATGTATTTGAAGATAGCCCTTGGACTTGGTTAATCTCAAATCGTGTGAGAGTGGAGAATATATATGAAGAGATGAGGTCAAATGTTCCTGAGTTGATTGAGGAGGTATGCGAGTGTAATTATGTTTTAACTCTTTGGAATAGTAATGATCAAATGGCTCTCGTCATCCTTTTGGATATAGGTTCCATGTACTCTAGGAGTATATTGGCATGCCATTGGGGTATTAGTTCATACTTTTGCACCCAATTATATCTAGGTACACATACAAATGATGAGGCAGGGTCACACATCATGTGGGCCCCACACGTGTCGTGTACGACTTTAAATTTTTTTACCTATGATATATCTTTATATAAGAATCATATTTTGGCATGTGAGTATCCTATCCTATGTGTTTTACTATGTAGAACATGATTGTGCCATCTATAGTTGTCGAAGAGTTAAGATGCTTGATGTTTTGAGGGTGATGTCAATACGAGGTGACGCATGATGTTTTGGGAATAAAGCCTATTCGAGGAGACGTTTGAAGCTATATGTGATCTGTAAAAATCACCATAGAAGTGCCATGAATACCCTTCAGTTGGGCTGGGTAGTTTATTTCCTGTTGAAATTTCTATGAGGTACCATCTAGCAGGGATGAGCAGTGTATTTCCATGATGTTTTCAATGTGGCAACCTCCACCGGGGTTGTTCATGGGTCCTTGACGATCTTGAGAGTGGAACCCTCCTACTTGGTAGTTCATGGGTCATCCTTTCTAGGGAGGAACCTACCATCCGGGTTGGTCATGGGTCCTAAACAACATTAGAGTGTCACCCTCTAGCTAGGCTGGGAATGGGTCCTCAACTTTGAGATGATCTCTTGACTATACATATCACTGAGGAGATATTTTTTGATGTACCTTTGAACTCACAAGAAGGATGAAAACTTCTAACACCAAGACGCATCCTTGTGATGCAACTTAAAACCATGAGGGTGAGATAGACCCACCCAAAGTAGATAGTTTCAAAGTGCAGTGATTGATTCCCTTTGAAATTATATTCAGAGCAGACATGTTGGACTTTGGACATCTTTGGTGGTTTCTTATGGAACTATGGGAAACTCTTTTTAGGGGTCAAGATATGATATGGATATTCCTTTACTCTATCATTTGGGAATATTTGGAAGTGAATATCTTTATATCTTGTTTCCCATGCACACTCCTTGGGTTTTGGCTAATCTAAATCCAAAATAGGAGAAGATGCGTGGGGTATGCCACTTGATTTCAATGTCTAGCTTCTTGTGGTTAGATGAGTCTACTCTCCTACTCTAGGTAGTGAAGACTCGATGATAATCCCATCTTCTCACTATTTCTAGATCCTTTTGTTTGGATGAGATTACTTTACTCTTCTTTTTTGGATTTTTCGTACTCTCTTCTACTATATATTGTTCTATCAATTTATCCCCTCTTCAGTTCATCTACTGCTTCTCCATTGAGCCTTAGGGGAATCTTATTGAGTATTTTTATACTCACCACTACTTGGGTTGTTCCTACACATGGTACACCCTTGAAGATGACAGTTAAGGTGACTGTGACTTCAGAGGTGCATAGGGATATGGGGTTCTTATACCACATGTAGTGGTCGTATATTGGGATTCATCAGTGGGTCTCCCTCACCAATTTTACTTTTTGACTTGTTGGCGAGTTGTGTTAGTTTTCCGATTGGGCATGTATTTTTCCCCTTTCCATTACAGTTTACTTTTAGGTACTTATACTATTTAGAATGCGATGAAATATTTTGGTTTATATAAGGTATAATTGTGTCTTTTTTCTTTTCCCTCTCCATTTTTTGAATTGAGTTGGTTGCACATGTGTGTACAGGTACTTAGGAAAAGGCCTCCTATAGTTATTATTCCTTTGGTTCTAGTCTCCATCCCTAGCTTGTAGAAGCGGGCTTGTGGTAGTTACTGATCGAGCCCCAGTAAGGTTCGGGTCATGACATTTGGAAAGAAATTACCTTCCTTAATATTTACGATTATTTCAGGATGATAGTTTTAGATAATTATGTAATATCTAATTGATAATAATACTTTATAATAAAAAGTGGACACTTATGAACTATATCCATTTGTTCTGCCATATAATACTTTAAAAAATAAGGAATGATCTCTTCAATGAAAACACTTCATGACATACAACTGGACATCTTCCAATCCCTTTCCCATTAACAAATAATGTGAAAAAACATTTAAAAATATGGTATGATCATAAAAATTTATGTAAGGGATATAAAAAAGCAAGAAATCGTTAGTATGTTGATACATATTATGACTGATGAAAAACCCTTTCTAGACAAAATTACATTTTAACCAAAAATAGAAATATAATTCTTTAATAAATATCATATATTTTACATTTTTAAAACAAATGATTTTCATGAAAACTCATTAAAATCATTGAAAATTATGGTAGTTTCATTGGGACATCACCACAATGAACCATTACAGAACCCTCAAAAAAAATTATTGATTGAAATAACAACACATCCAACTTTAAATATCATTATCCAGAAAATCATATAATTAACCAATTCATTTTGATCATTATATGGGATCACCAATTATTTTTGCTATAACGGGATCACCCGATGCTATCTGGTTGTACCCCCATTTATAATGTCCAAGAACCACAACATCAAATAAATCATTTAATCATTTTAAAATATCTTTTGAACACCTATGAAAATCAACTTAAGATATTAAAATACCATTTACTTTCAAAAATCAAATTTTCAATAAAAAAACCTTATTTATAAATTTTTAATACCAAAATTTTAACACCCCAAGATTTTACGATATTCCTATTTTAAATTTAACTTATTAGATAACAAACCAACTTTACAAATGTTTAAATATTATTATTGTTATAGTTATCACCTAGCTGTTGAATTGGTGGGAGTAATATATATTATGTAAACTATAAAATTATAGTTTACACAGGTTTATTAAATAAATTTTTTGGTTACCAATTAATTAGAAATGAAACAAAAAAATTGAACAAAAAGATGTGTTTTATATAAAACTATTTTTTGACGAAAATTAAATTTTAAATTAATAAATTAAATTATAAGTTATTTATAAAAAGATATTAATGAAATTTATATGTCAAATATTAAATAAAATATTTTTAAATACATTTAATAAGTTTGATAGTCTAAGGATAAGAATAAAACCAATTTTATGGAGAAAACTATATGTTTCAAAAATCCAATTTTATAACCTTTTAATGGAACACCTATTTTGAAACTAAATATTGATAATTTTATAAATTATATTTTACAAAATAAAAATTATTTTTTAAAGTGTAATATCAAAATTTAATTTGGATAAATGTTTTTTATATTTATGATATCTTTCATTTTTTATGATTATTAATGTGACCATTGGAATAATAATGTGAACATTAAGAATATAAATATTAACAACAGGATAGTATCTTCACCTACTATTTTATAAATAAAATATATACATATTATAAAAAAAATAAAAAAAATAATTATATCATAGTATAATTAAATAATTATTTTAAAAATTATTAGTCAAGTGATTATAATTTTATAAGTTGTCAGTTTTTTATTATTATTTAATAATTAATAAATTATTTAATAATAAAATTTATTTTCCTAAAGTTTAATAATAAATTAATATTTTTTTCTTTTTATTTTAAGATAATTTCATAAGATCTTATTTAATTTTTTAAAGTGTTATAAAATGAGTTATAATTAAAAAATATTTCTTTTAAACTATATATGATTTTAATTAAAAATTAAATTTAAAATATGTCGGAAATTATTTTCAAAAAATGGAGTTAATTTATATAATTCTACATGTGGAAACAAGTTTAGGGTGAACTTTTGGGATTTTTTGAAATAGACTTTTTGGTGAATAATTAAATACACTAATTTGTAGTATATATAAATTATAAGATAAATTCACTGTTACATGATTCAATAATGATTTAAGAAACAAAATATCTATATCCTGTTGATTTTTTAAATACATTTTATGATAATACTCAAACTATTCATTGTTTTGGTCCAAAATAATAAATAAATCAATAAAATATTCAAAAAAGGCATTTCTCCTCCACTATAAATACAACCCCTCACCACCTCTTCTCCTCAAACCTTTCAATATTTGATCTTATCCCAAATTTTACCCAATACACTTCTTAAGATCCTATCCCACTTACATGAACCTTTTCTCTAAATAGAATACCAAAACCTTTTCCCAAAGGAGGTTTTTAAGGGGAAGAAAATCAAGAGGCAAACACCTATTTCTTTTTATTTTAATTTCTTTTGATGTTCTTTTCATTTTTTATGTTATCCTTTACTAACCATGAAAAAGGGGAATAATAAATATACTATAATTTATTTACTATATCTTTATAATATTAATGTAATATCCATCACCGAACTCTTTTCTCTCTCTCTCTCTCAATCTTATTCTATATATGAAAATATCACCCATGTTGTTTAAATTTACCGACATCATAGATGATGTATTTTCATTTTATATTAACAACGTCTAGGGTGTTAATAAAAAATATTATGGTAAAAAACATTATAATATTTTCCTCACAGCCTAATTATTGTATTATAACCCTTATATTCACATGATGTTAATTAATAAAACCAAACTAGTTTGTGATGATCGAAAACCCGCCCAAATAATCTAAATAGTTATCACTAACATCTTATCTAATAATTCATCCTCAAAACAAATAACTAAATCAAAATATATAACAATTTAATATTTTTTGGATTATTAGTAATAAATAACTTCAATTCTATTTATTTTTCCCAATTTTCATGAACTTCAATACTCATATACAAGTAAACCAATCATGAAACCCAAGGAAATGAATGCTCCTAAATGATAAAATTGTTTATTATAGCTCATAAAAAATATAATAAATGAAATTAATATAAATTATATTAAATAAAATTAATTTATAAATTGTTTTTAATTAAATAATTAATGTATTTAATTATATTATTCAGGAAATTAAGGTCATGTGCAGAACACTTTCAGATATAATGTAAGGGTTTCTTCTCGTACCTCTATTTTCCATTCAGGTTACGCTTTCCCTCTCTTTACTTCAATGTAATTATTCATTATTTTTATTTAATTATTATAATTCTATTTATATGTTCCAAAATCATATAACCACATCATTTTATCTTTCTTTTAGGGGGGGAATATATGTTTAATAAGGGTCTCTTTTCAATTACTCATAATAAGTATGCCTAATTTAAGTGAACATTCCAATTTCATACCCATTTTCAAGTACCACTAATAATTATTTTTAAGAAGCCAATATTTTAATAAAATTAAACATTTTATCAAGAAAAACCATCTTCTTTTCATTTCAATTTTTATATAAACAAATATTCTTTTTTTATGACTCTTTAATAATTTTCTTAAACCGCATTAAAGAGGCTCATTTCAAAATATTATTAAACAACCTTTTTATATGTTTTCACTTTAGTTGGAAATAATTTATTATAAAAAATTGAATTCCTTTTCATTCCATTTTATTTTTTAGATATACATGTTTACAAACTTATTTTATGACAAATACAATTGATTTTCCAAAATAACAGTCCTTTCCAATATAAAAAGGGGGTTTTCATCTCACGTTTACATTTATCATATATATATGCTTTGTTCACCACATATTCTGTGTATTTTATGTATTTACTAAACATTGATATATCATATAATTATCCTTATTATTCATGTGGTATTACATGTTTCATTTAATGTTATACATTCATAGGGATTCTGATTTAAATTTTTCGAAGTGATATGCGACACGTTGGAATGTTTAATTGTTATTTTATAGAACAATTTTTCAACTATTTTATTAGAGTATTATGATCTAAAATTAGATTTAAAATATTTCAAAGTGGTATGGGACACTTCTATTTGAGGAAGTATTTTTATAGACATTTTAAGAATGCATTGGACTTAGTTAGTGATGGGTGGGGCCTGGTATATCCCCTCGATGCATTGGTAGGTCTCATGAGACAAAAAAGAAATGGATTATGGTTGATGCATTAACCATTTATTTTCAAATTTCTTGTATGAGTCCTATATGATATGTATTTGATCTCTAGAATATTAATTCCCTTATTAGGATTTCAGTAATTTATAAATCATGTGATTATTTTACTAGTAAAATATCCATGGTTAAGATTCATGTGATTATTTGTATGGAATTATTTATTCATATTTTATTCCTTAAATATTATGATCAAGATTACTTTTTATTGGCTTGAGTTTTAGATATTCAACTATCCTTATTGTTTATGTTTATGATATCTTCAGTAGTATTGTTTACCCTTACTGAGAATCTGATCTCACCCATTTCCTATATTTTATTTTTCTCAATATGTGAAATCATTTAATAAGAATGAATTACAAGGGATAATCTTGGAGTTATGTATGTTTCCAATCTAGTTTCTATATTGTATATCATTTCAAGTTGCAATGTAATGTTCACGTATGTAATCTAGTTTCTAAAACTACAAAATTGATTGGTCCTTTGCGATTCATTTCTTTTATTTATGTCAATGTAATAATGTAAGGCACTGACATCATGATACTAGGGTAATGGTATTTAGAGCTGGTATGAGAGGAAGATTACTAAAAACCTTAGAAATAAGATTTATAAAACATAAATTAGGTAATATAATCATAAGATAGTTTTTTAGGATAAGCATATAAGAACATCCTATATTTTTGTAAGGTTGTGATTATGTGGTCATAACTATAAATACATCCCTTGTATTGATAATAAAATTGGATATGGTTCTAGGATTTTTGTACCTAGGGGTAGTAACTCTGATAAGGTCTCTTAATCCTGACCATGGGTAATTAGGTACATGAAATACAACCTTTCTACGCACCTAGTATGACACTGTTATGGGATATGATTTGGATAATTCACATATTCTTTAAAACCCATTATGAAGGATTAAAAAGTAAATATGTCCCAATATAAATCATTCTTATAATAATGATATTAACTACACCTAAAATTTTCAATTTATATTAATTATTCTACTTGTTTTGGGACTATATATTTTGTTTCATAGTGTTAAGATTTAATATAGTGTGTGTTATCATTTATAAATTTCACTAAGTAGAATAAATGGTAACTTCATCAATGAAAGTGATCAAAATAGTAAAAAGCATCATATCATTTATGGTCTTATTCCAATCATCTGAAGGGAACAAGTCTTCCAAACATTATCATCATATGAGGACATATTATCATGTTAAAATGACATAAATAATTAATTATGTAATTATTATTCCATTAAATAAGAGAATGATAACATGATAACAACTTGGAAAAATTTGGATAAAGGAATAAAGATAAGTAAATACTTTATGCATGTGATAATTTTGGAAAGAAACACCAAGGTACTTTCATTAAAGGAATGAGAGTTTGCAACAATTTTGGAGAGAAAGGACTCTGTGCTTATGATTTAAAGGGAAATAAAAATTTTACCAACATATAGTTCTTCAACTGCAATGATATGGGCCATAATGAAAATCAATGCCTTGAGCATCAAAGGAATATACCCCAGAAAAGGATAGTGGTTCATCATCAATCTTACTCTATAACCACATATGAATATTAATGATTAATTTTATTGTGTTTTGATTCAATAAATATGTTAATTGATAGTTTTATCAATTGTAATTTGGTAATAATAATCATGATATATATATGTACATTACTCTAGTACTTATTCTTTATGGAATTTGAAGCACGTGATAAATATCACTAGTAATCTAGAAGTGATTCTATTGTAAGTTGTTTTTCTTGAAAACACATGACATGGGAAATATTACACTAAATGAGTTATTTATGTTGAGATAATAATAAATAGATAGTTAATGGATAGTATTGGTGATCATGAATTTGTTTAGTGATATAATGGTTTACATTATTATGAAATTATTTGATGTTTGTATTCAAGTTATACATTCAAAAACCTACAAATTTACCATTCGAATCATTCATGTTTCATAATGGTTTAAAGGAAATTAAGTTATTTGAATATTTTCTATGATACAATAATAGCTAAATTATTTGGGGGATATAAATTTTTGTTGATTTTGGAAAATTATGGGCCTTCCTTCTAAATATTTGGTCATTGAATGTGGATAGACATGTTTTAGAAAAGACATAATACTAACAACTTATGGAATGGATCAAGTTAATCCATGTAAATTATTGTTCATTAATAACATGTGATAACCTTCTTGGTTTCTTTAGACATTTAATGGTACAATGAATTCTTAAGGACCATATGATTCATTAAAAGTGCTTCATACATGAAAAAGTCATCATAAACCATCATTTTTAGGTGTAAAGGATGAAGTGAAAATAGATAGAAGCAAAACCAAATGGTGAGATTATGCATATGAAATTGAAATTAATCTTGTATGTTTATCTTATCAGGTGGTTATATGAATCCTTCAAATATATAAAAAGGATTTTAAAACAAAAACATCATCCTATTAATTTTCTTATAAATAAACAGTCTTTTTACTGATCACAAATTTATATATTTGTGATGGTAAACCTTCTAGTGACCATGTTCTCTATTTTTATTCATCAGAACATTATCATTAGATTATTCTTCCATGTCCATATATTCACTTATCCCTAATGTTATCCTATTTGAATCCCTTATTTTGTGATAAAAAACTAGTTTCTTTTTCCCTCTTATTAAGAGGATGTTTTATTAATCCTGTTTTTTTATGTTGGTTTCCCAGAAAAGAATTTTCAAGTATCAATATCTAATTTTCAAGTACAGATTCAAATTTAAAATTTGTAATTTATTTAAGGATGGGAGAATAAGACATCCAAAAATTTACGATATGCTTCTTTTAAATTTAAATTCTTTAATAACATACGACATTAAAAAGTTATTAAATATTATTATTATGATATTTATAACATAGCCATTGGAATGGATAAAATCAAAAAGATTATGTAAATTTTATAAATATAGTTTAAACATGTTTATAAGATGAATGATTTTTTAGCATGTAATTCTAAATGAAAATATAAATCAATTGAACATAAAATATTTGTTTTTTATATAAAACTAATTTATGACCATAATGGAAATTTTTATTAATAAATAAAATTACTCAATAATTTGGAAAATAAATTAATGAAATTTATATGTTATATATTCAATCCATTTTATTCAAATTCATTCAATATATTTGATAGGCTTTATGTAAGAATAAAACCAATTTTAAGCAAAAAAATCTATATAAAAAAAGAAAATTTTACCACCCTTTAATGGAGCACTTGTTTTAATACCAAGTTTTGAAGCATTTATAAATTATAATTTAAATATAATCATTATTTTTGAAGTATTAATATCAAAATTTAGTTTGGTTGAATTTTTTGTATTTTTATGATAACTTTAATTTCTTATGAATAGTGATGTGATTGTTAAAATAAAAATATTACCATTGAAAATAATAATATTACCAAGAGAATAGTAAATTCATCTAAGAAAGTATAAAATATATGCATCTTATAAATTATATTATGATATAAATATATCATATTATAGGTAAATAAATATTTTAAAAATTATTTATTAAGTGTTTGCATTTTTGTAAGTCGTACATATATAATTACGATTTAATAGATAATAAAATGATTTAAATGAAATTTTATTTTCATAAAATGTATTAATAAAGTAAAATTTTGTTGGCTTATGATTTTAATACAGTTTTATGAGACCTTAGTTAATTTTTCAAAGTGTTATAAAATCAATTATAATTATTAATATCATTGCTTTTCATGGAATTGATGATTTTAATAAAAAAACTAAATTTACCATTTTTATAAACTTACTATCATATAATGGAGTCCATTTTTTTAATTATACATCTCAAGAAAATTATGTTTTTTATTTGGGATTTTTATAAATAGTTGAATTTTTAGTGAATAGAGAAATACAGTAATTTACAGTATATAAATTTTAAGATAAATACACTGTTACTTGAGTCATGAATGATGTAAGAACCATAATCTAAAAATATCTCTCATTAGTTTAATATATTTTATTATAATTCTCAATCTATTTATAGTATTGAGCCAAAAATAATAAACAAATGAATAAAATATACAAAAACCTCCCCTCTCCTCCACTGTAAATACTACCCCCTCAACACCTCTTTTCCTCACAGCTTTCAATCTTTGAGACGTGGAAAAATTATTACTAATACTCTTCCCAAACACATCCTCCATGTCTAGGAGCCTTTTCTCACTAAAAAAACCAAAATCCTTTCGCTATACAGGTCCTCAAGGTGGAGAGATTCGAGAGATAAGATCATTTTTCATTTATATTTAATTTCTTTTCAAGTTATTTTCCATTATTATCTTCTCCTCACATCACCTTTTAGAAGTTTCATGATAACTAAAATGTAATTTAAATCTCTCAAATATATGATGTTAATGATAGATCCGTCACATTTCACCATTTTCTCTCTCTCTTACTTTATAACTGAAAACATCGCCCGAGATACGTAAATTTACCGACATCAAGGACGGTGCGATTTAATTTTACATTAACACCATAATTAGTGTTCGTAAAAATATTTATGGTTAAACATAATTATAATATATTTATTAAATCCTATTTATTGTTTTGGAACCATAATATACACATGATTTTTAATAATAAAATAAAACTACTTTCGAATGACAAAAAATGAACACAATAATCTAAACGATTATCACTAATATCTTATCTAAGGATTTATCCCCACCAAAAATTACCAAATAAATTATATAATCCTTTATAATTATTTATGTTCACTAAGAACATATAACTTCCATTATGGATATCTATTTCCATTTTACTATAACATCCTGTACACATATACAAGTAAACTGATCATGAAAACCAAGGAATCTAATGCTCCCGAATGATAAAATTGTATCTTATAACTCATTAAATATATGATAAATGAACATAATAAAATAATGTTAAATAAAATTAATTTTCTAATTGTTCTTAAATAATTAATTAAAGGATTCCATTTTTTTCTAGGACATTAATGTCATGTGGAGAACACTTTCAGACATAATGTATTATTTTTTTCTCGTACCTCCATTTCCATTCGGGTTACACTTTCTCTCTCTTTAACCTAAAGTAATTATTAATTAAATTTATATACTTCTTCTAAATTCTTTTTATAAGTTTCAAACTCATATATATATATCATTTCATCTTTTATTGATGAGATAATACATGTTTTATAAGGTTCTCTTTTCAATACCTCCTAATAAGGAAGCCCAGTTGAAGGAAACCTTCCAATTTCTTACCTGTTTTCAAGTACCACTCATAATATATTTTAATCAACCAATATTTTCATATATTGACACATTTCATCATGAAAACTATATTTTTTAATTTTTGGTTTTATAATAACAATTATTCATTTTTAAAACTCTTTAATATTTTATTTAAATCACATTAAAGATAATCATTTCTAATGTTTACTAAACACTCTTTTTACATGTTTCACTTCTGTTGGATATCATTTATGCCCAAAATTTAATTTAATTGTCCTTAAATTATATTTTCCTGGATATAGAAGATTAAAATCTTATTTTATGACAAATAAAAATTATTTTCCAAAATAACTCTTCATTCTAAAGAAAAAAAGGATTTTTCTCACCTTATGTTTACTTCTATGAGATATATGTCTTGTTCAAAACTTATTCCTTTTATGTGATGTATGTACTATCCTTATATATAACATATAATGATTATTCTTATTCTTATTATATTCTATGATTCATTTCATTTTCATTCTTCATAGGGATTTTGATTTCAATGTTTCAAACTGGTATGCGACAACTTCAGACTCTTTAAATAATTTATCCTCAATGATTTATTAGTGATTTTATTAGATTATTTTCAACTTGTTTATGATAAGATATTTTGAAATTGGTATGGGACACATATACATAAAGATATATTTTTATTAGTCATATGGGGATTGCATTGGATTTAATAGGTGAAAAGTGGGGCCCATAATAGCACCTCGATGCAATGGTAGGTTTCATGAGACAAAATAAAAATGGATGTTGGATTAGGCCTTAACCATTTATTTTTATATTTCCTGGAGGGATACTCTATGGTATGTTTATGATTTCTGACATATGAATTCCCTTGTTATGATATTAGTAATTGATTAATCATTTGATTATTCGACTATTAGAATATACACGTTAATGTTTCATGTGATTATTTATATGGAATTATTAGTTCATATTTTATTTCTCCAATATTATTCTCAATATTATGTTTTATTAGAAATTATTTTAGTTTTTAACCACGAATTATTTTTTATGCTCGTGATACCTTCTGTTGTATTGTTTACCCTTATGAGCATCTGATATAACCCCTTTATTATGTTTTATTTTTCCCCAGGATGCGAAGATGTATATTATGAATGACTGGAAGGGATAATCTTGGAGTTATGGATGTTTCCAATATATTTTATATGTTTTATTTCATTCCATGTTGTAATTTATTATTCATGTATGTAATATAGTTTCCCCAACTTGTAAATTGATCGATCCTTTAAGATTCATGTATTATATCTATTCCAATGTAAAAATGTGAGGCACTGAAAATGTGATACTAGTGTCAATATCTTTACAAAAATACCCAAAATATTAAATAAGGTTATTAATTTAACAAACCCTTAAATAATTCAAAGGAATCCAAAAAATAACAATGACCTAAATGGAAAAAAAATTCCTTGTCATCATATACGTTAAGAATAGAACATTCATTTTTTATCATTTATCATAAAATTCTTTATAAAACAAATAAAAATATTTATTTTTAAATAATTTGAATGAAATTATAAATAGAAACAAAATTCCATTATAATAACATTATATAAACAGATAAAATATTATTATGAATATTGATATAGTGAAAAATATTTAATAATTAATTTTCTAAACATTCAAGGTGTCTCATACCACATTGAACATTTAAATCATAATATACATAAATGTATAACATTTAAAATGGAAATCAATAATTACAATTACAAAAGATAAAATATGGATATTAAATATAAAATGGTATTCATGTACACCTTATATAATAACAAAGGTCCATATTATCATGAAATGACTCAATGAAAAATGATTGAGACAAAATCCCTTACCATGAGTCCGAAATTTTCAAGTGTGTATTTATCTTCCTAAATAATAAAGTTATATTAATGATTTAATTGATTTAGAGACTATTTCAATTTTATAATTACTTTATTTAACTTAGTACAATATTGTAAACAACTATATAAACAATTATTTTTCCATTGGGTGTTTTGACCAGATTCAGTTTTTCTGTCAAAAACAACATTAGTAGGTCAACTATGGTAAGAGACATCATTATATAATTATATGAAGATATATAATCATTATATAGTAATCATATTTATAATTAAACCATATTTTAAAAACCAATCATGAAATATGGTTATGAAAAATGAATAATATTTACAATCAAGGACATTGTAGGTTGTACGTATGTATGAGTAATGTTCCAATTTTTCAATGATCGTCAAAGAAAAAAGGTAAGTGAAATTTTTCAATAAAAAGGATAATTTGGTCTTAAATAAAATATTATTTTTTTATATATACTTATAAATATAATTATTATTATGTAAAAGGTATCACATCACACCGAGGAGGCGGTAGTCAACATGTCCACGAATGACGTAATCAGTTTTTCTATTTGAGTGAATGGGTATTAAATAAAATGATATATTATATTTAATGAATGTTAATAATGTGATTTATATAATATACATGTTATGTATGTTATATATATTTAATTAAACTCATACTTAATACATTCCATGTAAGGTGTAATCGTACCACATCGCTTTGAGGACACAGTTTTCCACACAACCACAAATGATGTTATTGTATTTATATAAAATGGAAATCATGAATTTATGATTAATATAATAAATTAAGAAAGCATAAAGGCAAAAATAATATCATATATATCATTTAAAAATTTTGTGTCCTTCATAATTCCTAATCGGGAGAGGTAGTAAATGATTAACGAACTACATCATTTTGTGAGGCGGTAGTTTGTCTAATAGAAACAGTAAATTCATTACCCATTTGATAGATGTGTGTTCTAGTGTATGTGAAAACCATAACATAAAGACATATTTTTATTTTCAGGATACTGATTTTATTATATAATCTTGAAATAATAAGAAATTATCTGATGCAGAAATAAATAAAACATGAATTCACTTTGAATAATGTTACCTCATTTTCAGGTAACTCCATTGAGATTTCACCAAACGGGCATCCTTGGTTGGATTTATGCCCAAAATGAGGACTCTATGGTGTTTTTATGTATTTTGGAAGATTTATTGGGAAGGAATTTGATGGGGAAAAGGACTTGAATTATGTAGGGAAGTGGGAAGGAAGAATGTATTTTTGAAGTGGAGGGGGAGTGTAATTATTGTAAATATAAATGGTTAAACACTATTAAGAAACCTATATTACCTAATGTGCCTCCAATAATGATCCCAATTATATAAAAGATGTTAAAATGAAAAATAATTCCCATAAAATGGGATTTGGACAACTTTATTGTTCATTTAGTCACTTAATATTAAACATTCACTTATGAGTAACCACATTATTACCTTCATCAAAATAATTAATTTCAATTGCATTCACTAATATTTTTGGTAAAAAAATAATTTGACATTATTAGATTTTTTAAATTATTCTTATTCCAAATATTGATTCTATTTTCTGAAATTCCAAATATATATATGCTATTAATTAATTTAAAATTAATCCAGTAGACATGACGACATAGCAGGTTTTAAAAGTAAAAAATATTTAGAAGTTTTATATGTTTTCATATCTAAATTCAATGTGAAATTATTTCCAACGACCAAAATTGGTTTAATTGATATAAAATTAATCTAATTATACTTTGAAACAAATTTTATAATATATTTAATAATATTAATAAATTGGACAAAAATGTTGTTTTGAACTAAAATTCAGTATTATTCACTATTCAGAAAAATATGAAAGTTCTCATAAAAATACCAAACAAATCACCAAAAGTAAATTTTTATATTTATATTTAAAATTTTCATTTTAGTATTAAATTTATTATTCCATTAAATGGAATAAAAATGACCATATTAAATCATAATGTTAAACATATATTATATTTCGGTATAACTCACTCTTGTGTGTGATACAAGATGCATGAGAAACCCATTGTTGGGTGTTGGGTATTCTATCAGACGTAGCATAAAATTAAAGGTAAATTTTCTATCCAATTTATAAATACTAATAAACATGAAAATTTATTATTCTATCATTATCTGTCATGTTACATCGTTCCCCCATTTTGGAAATTATGTCCTCATAATTTTATTCACCTGTCTAATAAGTGGAGATATTTTCTCCGCATTCCATTTTATGATTCTAATGTTTCCCCATAAATCATATTATTTTCCATAAAATCCTAACAAAAAAAAACACCTTATTTTGAAACACTTTCATTATGAGTTTAATAACATAAACTGGTTGATTCTCATAAGAGATATTCTCTCCTAGTTGAACTACTTAATGGGTGAAAGCATGAGATGAATCTCGTACATACTTCCTTAACATCGATACATGAAATATGTAGTGCACCTATGATAAAAACGATGGAAAATCCACATGGTTGGAAGCTGATCCAAAATTCCCATGGATTTTATATGGTCTAATGAAGTAAAGACTCTGCTTCACAATGTTACCAAAACACATCATACACTTATCAGGAGAAAAAATTAAAAATACATGATCACCTATCATGAAACAATGATATTTTCTCTGGTTATCTGCATGGATTTTTTTCAACTCTGATTTTCCATCATTTTTCAATAAATAAGTTGAACACGATGTGTTATTTATACTATAAACTATAGTACTACAAACATATTTTCTCCTATATAATCCAAAAAATCTAGTGTCCAACATCGATTTCCATATATTGCCTCAAATAGTGGGATATGTATACTAGAATGAATAATTATATTATAAGAAAAATCAACCCATGAAATACTTATATTAGAACATCCTTGGTATTCCATTGGGAAATAATAAAGAATATCCTTTGTGTTCTGAATCATCTTCTTGGACTACCCATCAGATTGAAGATGAAAAGAGATATTAAAATTTAATTCATTACCCAATGACTTCTTAAGTACTTTAAAAAAATTGGATTGGAACCAGGGATCATTACCATATACAATGGAGATAGTCCCTCCATGTAACCGGATAATCTCTTCTAGGTATAGCATATAAATATTCTCTAAAGACATTGTATCTCGAATGGGAAGAAATTGTGTAGATTTAGTTAATTGGTAAATAATAACCGAAATTTTATTTTCACCTTGGGATGTATTTGAAAATTCTACCACAAAATCCACTGATATATTCTTCCATTTGCACTCTGGAATAAGAAATGGTTGAAGCATTCCCTCTTGGTTCTATCACTTAGCCTTAACCAGCAGAAAATTTAATCACTTCATAGTAAATTTAGCAAAATAATTTTTTAATCCCATCCCACTAGTAATACTCCTAAAGGTCTATATACATCACAATGCTTCCCAGATTAATGGAAATATGATAACTATGAGCTTCATTCAAATACTATTCCATTAAATGTATATCAAAAGTCACACATAATGTTTTACCAAATGTTAAAAAAACTTCTTCATCAATATTATAATCATGAAAATTAAAATTATTAATGTTTTCTACCTATTATTAAAAATAAAGATCCACCTTTGGAGACCTCTTAATTATTTCCAAAAAATTCGACTTCACTGAAACCTAAAGAAATAGAGGATGTTCCTTAATCCACAACATTTATGCCAAAATTATTCAAATAAATAACCAATGGGCCACATTCCAAACATAACATGGTAAATGTAGCATTAAAAATTCAACTCAAAGTATCATCCACATTGTTTTCCTTTTCAAGATGATAATGAATCATCCAATAATAATCCTTTATCAGTTCTAGATATCTTCTTTGTCTCATGATAAACTATTTATGAGTGAATACATACTACAAATTTTTTTGATCAGTATATATTTCATAATTTACTCAATAAAAATAGTTCATCCATATTTTTTAAAAAAAAATTAACAGAAAATTCCAAATCAAGTGTAGGGTAATTTATCTCATAAGGTTTTAAATAGCATGAAGCATAATAACTTATCTGATCATTATAAATTTTGAAAAAACCAAGGCGATTCAATGAATAGTCATTATAAATATAGAACTGAATATTTCTAGAAGTCATGGCGAAAAAAAGGGAATTCACCAATACTCATTTTAGTTCCTAAAAATAATCATCACTTTCGTTTTTCTAGATGAATATAACTCTTTTTAAAGTTAACTTAGTTAGCAGGATATACAACTGAGAAATGATTCCGAAAAACCGCTAATAGTGACTAGATAATCCATAAAAACAATTAATATTAGTGATATTTGTGGTTCGTGTCCATTCTTCAATAACAATTATTTTAGCAGGATCAACAATTATTCCATATTTAGAAATAATCTGACCAAGGAATGAATTTTTTTGCAACCAAAATTCACACTTTATAAATTTCCCATTTAATTTATTTTCTTTTAATGTTTTAAAAAAAATCATATATTCCATTCGTGTTCAACATGAATTTTAGAAAATATTGAAATGTCATTAATGAAAATAACCAAAACATTATACAAGAATTCATGAATGATTCTATTCATAAGATTCAAGAATACAATATTGTGAATTAGATAACCCAAACATCATTAGAAAAATTTCATAGTGGCCCTATCTAGTTTGAAATACTGTCTTCAAAATGTATGGTTTCTTCACGTTCAACTTACAATACCCTGGCCATAAGTCGAATATAGAAAATTATTTTTCTCACCGGATATGATGAAACAAATCATCCAAATAAGAAAAATTATACTTGTTCTTAATAGTTATATTATTCAGGGATCTATAATCTATGCAATGTCTTATTCATCCGTCTTTATTTCTGAAAAACAAGAAAGGATCACCCCACGTTGAAGTGCTCAGTTGTATGAAACCATTATATAATAACTCTTGCAATTGATTTTGATAATATAAAAGTTACACTTGAGTCCCTAGATATAGGGGTTTAGAAATTGTCTTAACATCAAATATTATGTCTAAAATAAAATATCAATCAGTAATGACATTCAGAAATGAAATTGGATAAGCATCCATGTGTTCATTTGCAACTGGAGAATCAATAATTTGAACATTTTCATTGTTGTCAACAATAAGAGCAAGGTAAATTTCATTTCTATCTCTAATAAATTTTTCTTATTCTAGGTAAGTTATCAAACGCATGAAATCATTGAACCCATTTCTCTTAGCACTGAAGTCTATCATATAATGATAAACTAAAAGTCAATCCATACTACGAAATATATAAGACTCTACTATGCCTGGTTCAACCTGATTTTTAAGAAACAACATCCCACTAATAAGAATATGAAGATTAATATAAATCATGGTTTCATTAATACTTCCACTTGGAGTTTTTACAAAATATTATATTTTATATTCATTATATGATATTCCAAGTCTTCAAGAAAATATCAGAGAAATGAATGAATGTGATGATACAGAGTCAAATAGGGTATTTCCAAAATTCTAATGCATAAGTAACATATATTTAATGAAGTCATTTTATTGAAAAATATAAACTATAGTAATTTAAAATGATCACACGACACGTTTCTATTTCTGGTAATGAATATTTTCTCCTTGTGAAACTAAATTTGGATATGAATTATCATAAGCACTAATTTCATTATAGTTATTTTTTCTATAAGATTGCAATCATATACCATTTTCTTTGATTCCTTGAGATTTTTTCTATGCATTAGCGGGACATGTTGCCAAACCTTCCACATTGATAACACATCCATATATTCCGGAGATATTCTCTAGGGTGATTTTTACCACACATACCCAAATATAATAACATTATTTCTATACCTCAAGATTTATTTGTATCATGTTTCCCCTTCCCATTCCATCATTATTTCTTCTTACATTCATCATCACGTGGCACATATGAGTTAGAAAACTCCATCTCATTATTTTTATCAAAACATAAAAATTTATAATTATTTTAAATTCTTGCATGACCAATGTTTTTCATAGACATGGATTTAGTACCATGTAAAACAAATTAATTTTGTATATCAATGTCCTAATTAAATTCCAGCACATACCTGGCCAATATTTTGAACTCTCCGTTATATATATATATGTGGAATATTTATCTTTTTTCCTTAATTACTATAATGTTATTTTCATTTATATTTTAACAAACTTTGGTAAATATTTATCAAACAAAAGTTCCTTGAATTTTTTTAATTCCATGGAATTAAGACCATCATTATATCTATTATTTTTTATCCAAAGACTAGCATCCATCAGTTTTATATTCAAAATGATATGTATAAAGGGTTAAATTTTGACGTTATGAACATCCCAAGAAATCAAATATCTTTTCGATATCATTGACCCATACATCGGCTACCACAGGGATAATTGATCCACTAAATGATGGGGGTGTTGCCTCATGAAATTCTCTACAAAATACATTTTCATTTTTGGTAGATTATGTTCTTATATAGCATGAATACCACCACTATTTATCACCCTAGTCAATTAATCCATCATTGAATAAAAATGTTATATTCTAATTCTGACCATCATGGGATGCTAATTTGGAAGGAAAACTTCCTCTCGATTCCTTTACACTATTTCTTATCGATTACCACTATAGAATACCATTCTGAATATACATATTTTATATGAGGCAAAATTGTAATATTAAAATTCTATAACATTTTAACCTATCCATAAGATAAAATATCTCAAGGTAAATTTATTAATATTTCCCTAACCAATAAATTTATCTTTCCAGACCATTGATACCAACTATAATCCAACGGCCTTTAAAATTACATAATATTTACTTTTATTGAATAAATTAGTTTCTTTCACATTGAGGATGTTTTTTATTAGAGTTTTAGATAATTGTGCCATATATATTACATAAGGCATCCATATAATAAAAATTGGATAATTTCAAATTGTATACATTTTTATAACAAATAAAACTTTTAAAAAATAAAGCATGATCTTTTCAAGGAAAACTCTTTATGAGTGTCAACCGGTCAACTGCCAATCCCTTAACAATCATTAAATCATGTAAAAAATATTTAATAATTAGGGATAAGCATAAAAAAGAATATTAAGGTAAATAAAAAGAAAGAAAATATTAGTGTATTGATAATTATTAAAAATCAGGAAAACCCCTTTCTTGAAAACATTACATTTTACCCATAGATGTAAATATTAATTTTTAATAAATATAATTTATTTTACCTTTAAAAAAAATATTTCCATGAAAAATCATTAATAGGAATAGAAAATATATATAGGTACCTTGAGACATCATCACATTGTACCCTTACCAAACCCTAACAGATTAGAATAATGGTACAACCAACTTACAATATAATTATCTAGATAATAAAGTCATTACACAATGTATTAGAGACCTATCTAGGTGCACCCATCATTTAAGATATAACAGGATCACCTAGCACTATCTAGTTGAAGCCATAATTTATAATGTCCAAGAACCACAACATGAAATAAAACATTTCATCAGTTTAAATAATCTTTTATACTCGTATGAAAATCAGATTCAGATGATAAAATACCATTAATATTAAAAATACCACTTTAAATAAAAAATAAACCTATCCTTAGAAAAAATATTTTTTATTAAAAAATACCCCAAAAGGGAAATAAATTTTTCATTTAATAAAACTTTAAATCTTGTAGAGGTATCCAAAAAAATAATAGTCACGATGGAAGAGAATTCACTATCATAATTAACATTAACAATAGAACATTCATTATTCCATTTGTAAAAAAAATCCACATAAAATACGTAAAACATTTCCTTTTTGAAAAAAATATTAAATGAAATTCGAAATAGACATAAAATTACCAACATTATCCATTTATGAAAAAATATAAAAAAGTATCAATAATTTTTACATGGACAGAACTATTTTATATTTAAATATTTATACATTCAAAGTGTCTCATACCACTTAGCAGATTTCAAAAATAAGATCCATTAAGGAATAAAGTTTAGTAATAAATTAATTAATTAAAATGATAATAGACAAAATATGAATATATAAAATCAAATGGGATGTATATAAACTATATAAAATAATAAGGGTTCATATCATTATGAAATTCTTCAATGAATGGTAATTGATATGAAATCCATTATCTTTAGTCTAACTTGTCATGTGTTTCATTATATTCATAAATAATAGAATTATGTTAAGTATTTGGTTTATTTATAACATTTATCATGTTGTTCATCAGTTTTCACTTATTAAAATGTTTTAAATAACTACGTAAACAATTTATATTATACTGGGTGTTTTGACCATATTCTGTTTATTTGTAAAAACCAAATTTGGTAGGTCAACCATGGTCAAAGGGTTCATTATATAAAAATATAAAAGATAAATATTTTTCCATAATTTTCATATTTATACATCAATTATACTTTTAACAACAATCCTGAATTATGTATATGAAAATTTAATAGAAATTATAGCCATGGAGATGGTAGGTCATATGTATGCATTAGTAACATTCCCAATTTTCAATGATCATTACGGAAAAATGGAATGTAGAATTTTTATTTCCCAATATATCATTATTTCACACATACTATATTGTTTTATCCTATATAATTATATATATAATTCATGTAATGTAAAGGTATAACATCATGTTGAGGATGTGGTCGTCCACACATCCACAAACAATGTTATCACTTTTTCTGTGTGTGGAATAGAAATAATGAAAATGGGATATTATATTTATGAAAATGTAATTATATCATTCATATAATTTATATGGTATTTATGTAATATCTATTTAATTAAACCCATTAATTTTACATTATGTGTAATTTGTGAATGTGTAACATCACTTTGAGGAGGCATTAGTCCACACATCCACAAATGATGTTATCGTATTTACACACACTGGAAATCATGAATCTATTTTTTATATAATAAATTTAATAATTATTAAGAATAAATAAATATAATATATATAATATAAGAATATTTCATTAATCATAATTCCAAAATATAATAGGTGGTAATGGAAAAACAAATGACATCATTTCTAGAGGCGGTAATTCACCATACATGAACGGTAATTTCTTTACCCATTTGATGAAAGTGTGTGAAGGTATAATCCAAAACCAAAAAAAACATATAATTATATTTATTATATTTATTATACTATATAACCATGAAATAATCACAAATTAAGGGGTGGATAAAGAAATAAAACATAAATTCACATTTAATAATGTTACCTTTTTTTCAGATAACTCCATTTGTTTTTAACCAAGGGCTTACTTGGTTGAATTAATACCCAATTTGAAGACTCTGGGGTCAAATTATGGGTTATTGGAGATTATATGGGTAGGTTTTTTGATTATCTAAAGGGGTATATAGGTATGAAGAAGTGGGGTGGTTGAAATTCTTTTTATAGTTGTGGGGGAGCAGAATTCTTGTAAATATAAAAAGGTAAACATTGTTTTGAGGTATCCTATACATAATTTTCCTCTAATAATGATAAAAAATAGATAAAATATGTTCTATTATCAATTAACATCCATAAAATTATTTTTTAAAAGTTTATATTCCATTCATAATCTTAAGGTTAAATTTTAACCACTAAGTAACCTCAATTTACCATAATCTTTTTAATTATTTTCACCTACATTCACTAATATGTTTGGTAAAAAGGTATCTTCACCATATTAGAAATTATAAATTATCCTGATTCCAAATATTGAATCCATTTTTCCAAATTTCAATAATATAAGTGGAACAAATCAATTTAAAAATGATCACATAGATAGGAAAAAAAGTGGGTTTTTAAAGTAAAAATGTTCAAATGATTTCCACATTTTCATAACAAAGTTGGTTTTTAATGTAAAAATGTAACATCCCAGGTAAATATAGAATAATACATTTTCATATTTATTAATATTTGAGAATTAAATATTAATTTTACTTTAAATGGGTTGCTATGTTCGATAGCGTACCCAATAAGCAACAAAGAGTTTCTTTGAAATCGTACGTTGCACACTAGTAATAAAATAATATTATTTTAAATGTTAGTTAACACGTAGCCGTTTTACTGGTGATAATGGATATAAATAACTAAAATATGATTATATATGTCTGTTAAATGTTTTTACATTTATCTAATAAATGATAAAGGCTTAAAATATGAAAAGAATTCAATTTTAGGCTTATATACTCTAATTTTCACGAAAGGTCCACTTATCAACATTTGATGGGGAACCATCATTAAATATAGTTTTGGTCACTCTTATAAATTCTACTTGACCAAATAAAACTCTTCTTTATAATCAGGACATCAAATATTACTTTGTGTAATTTTTTGGTATTTTTCCGATAAAGTTCATTTTTTAATGAATAATGTAAAATGTTGTATTTTAATTCAAAACCTCTTTTAATCTAATTTATTAAAATGATTAGATAATATTTTGAATTGGGTTTTAAGTGAAATTAGAATATATTTTTACCATTTAATCCAATAGTGGTCGTTGAAATTAATTTTACTTTAAAATCGGACTTAAACTAGTGTCAGTCTTTTGATACTTATTGTTTCATAAAAACACGTTATTTGTCATGACAGTGGGAATTAATTATTAAATTAATTAATGTGACTTAAATGTTTTGAATTTTGGAAAATAGAATTCATTTTTTAATTCAGAATATCAAATATAGCTTAGGGTGAAGTTTTGGTATTTTTCTGAAAAACTTCAATTTTTGATGAATAGTGAAACCACTAAGTGGTACTTAAAAAACTGATTTTCCGTTTAAATGAAATTTTACCACCTCTATGTTTTGAATTTCAAAAATACAACATACATGGTTGTCATTAAGAAGTATAATGTGGTTCAATGGGATTAAAATAATTTTTTGGTGAATAGTAACTTATGAAGTTTTTAATCACGATGAGAGGTAATTAGTGTAGTTTAAGGTAAAAATAATGTTTTAATAATATGAGATGAGCTTGAAACATGTCCTACCCTTATTGGATGTGTCATGTCCGACCAAGAAAATCCATGGGTCAACTTGGGGACCCCATGGAGCCACTTTGGTTGGAAAATGACATAAATACCTATTAATTTAATGTTAAAATAAAAATGTCACAAACATGAGTTGTTTTACTAAAACAATTTTTACATGAGGTTATACAAATCATATTTTTGACTATAAATATTAATTATAAATCTAAAAATATTTCCTACATCATGAGATTTTTTTATAATTTTTAGAAATTAAATATATTAAATTATTTATGGCATTATGATGATGCAATGATTACCTCATTAATAATGGATTTAAATAAAATGGAAAGATAATGTAAAATCTAAGACCTACACATGTCCAAAACCTATTGTATGGGTGGATTTTGAACCCTTATCACCTTATCCTAGAAAAACATCAATGTGGGACCATTAAAATCCAAAAACCATTTGAAAATAAAGTAACATTTCCTTACCTTCCAAGAGTGCCCCTCCTCTCCTCTTATAAAAGGCCCCCACCTCTACCACCTTACGCACACCTCTCAAGCCTTTGGTTCGCCCAAGCTCTGATCATTTTGTCTCTCCAAATCCCTCTCTTACTCCGTGAAGCCTCACTTTGGGCAGAAGTCTTCCCAAGGAAGCCTTTGAGCTCAAACCAAAGGGAGTTACCCGATTATAAGGTAATGTCTTCACTTGAGTCGTTTTGTTTTATTCTGCTTTTCCAAACCCCTAAACTCTTTTTATTCATTTCTTTTGTAACAACTCCAGTATCTTCAATATAATAGGATGTTTTTTATAAGAAGGATTCAAGCTACACTTACACACACCTACGTCAAATGGTTAAAGAACATTCTGTTTCCGTGGATGGCGAATTTGTGCCTCACGAAACGATGATTGTTTGATATTCTTCTAACATCTTCAAAGGTGGCCATTAAGATGTCACTATGTTTATATATGATATATATTATTTTTATGTTTCCCTTATGATTCTGTATTTTTCATTTGTGGTATACCTTTATGGTTTCCATTGTGGGTAAACATGATAATTTCATTTTAGGAAGTGTGGACTACCGCCCCCTCAAAGTGATTTGATTCATTAAATGCTATATATGGGACATATAAAGGATGGATTTAAAGTTATTATATATGATGTTATACTGGAATTATAATATAACTCTATATCATTATTATTTATTTCCATTAATGTATGAGATAGAAATGAAAGTAGCGTTCATGCGTACGTACGGCTTACCGTCTCCATGAACGGTGCATTTCATTTCTTATCCCCAAATGTAATGTAATATTATAAGTACATGTATATAATGGATATATATGATGAATGATACATCTAAATGATTAATATAATTCTTGAATTAAAATATACATACCTCTCATTTAGTTTTAATTCCATTAATATGACAAAGAAATGAAAGTAGCGTTCATGCGTATGTACGGTTTACCGTCTCCATAAACGGTACATTTCATTTATTATCCCCAAATGTAATGTACTATTATATGTACATATTTATAATGGATATATATAATGTATGTTACATATAAATCATGAATATAATTCTGGAATTAAGATATGCATACCTCTCATTTAGTTTTAATTCCATTAATATGACATAGAAATTAAAGTAGTGTTCATGCGTACGTACGGCTTACTGTCTCCATGAACGGTGCATTTCATTTATTACCTCTAAATGATTATGTAATATTATAAATAAATTTATATTCTGGATATATATGATATATATGCTATCAAAATCAGGAATGTCATTCTGGATATAAAGAACCTTTGAACACACGAACAACATGTAATTGTAAGAAGTCTACTTTCGACTTAAGAACCAAATATCGACAAAACAAACATTATTAACTTAAATGGTTACATAATGTTTATAACATGGCAATAAAAGGAATAATTAACTTGAAAAAGGTTCCTAATCAAATAAAAATTAACTCAAGTTTATTATTCAGGACGTTAAAAAACAATCGAGTCAAGTCAGACCTGAGGTAAGGGACTTCGTCTCAATCTCCTTTCAGTGAGGAATATTTCGTTTTATACACAACTTTTTTTATATGGTGTATAAACCCATTTTACTTTTACTTTCATACAAATGGAATCTTTTTCTATGAAGCGTTTTACTAAATGAAAAAAATTAATGTTTCTTTTAACGTATGCGGTGACAACGACCTTTTTCGCCGCCGCGAGTATTATTTGGTCTTTGGATTCCTCAACAAGCCATGATGTTTTTAAAATGAAATAAATACCATATAGTTTTTATGTATTTTGGTATTGAAATTTTTTTTAATAATGGATTTGTTATGTCAATATATTTGAGTGATATATTGTGATCAAAGTGTGGAAATGTTTTCTTTCCATTATGTTTGTTTTATGTCTTATGATTTTATAATGGTACTTGGACATTTGACGGGTGGTTACGTGATAAACCATATGACGGGTGGTGTCGTGAATACCAGGATGGGTGATTACGTTATAACCTCCAATGCATTGGGTGTGGAAGTCGGCCATATGGCTACTCCATTAAGTATGTATGGAAGTCGGCCGTATGGATATTCCATTAAGTGATATGAGTGGAAGTCGGCCGTATGGTTATTCCATTTAAGTATGTTTATGTCCCAAGTTACCTTTATATGTTATGTGATCTTTATATGGGTTTTATGGTAATCTTTTGGTTACAAAATGGTAAGTAATGATCTTTTATTCAGTGAAGAGTTTTTACTACTTCATAAAGGTGAAAAGTATTACTTTGTTAAAGTATACATGGTTTACTTGTTGTTTTGATAAAATAACTGTTTTCATTCTTTGTGTATCCCTTAATGATCTTTTTATGCTCACCCCAAGTTTTTTTGAAATGTTTTTCACAGGACTTAATGTGGAATAGGGTCAAGGATGGGATCAAGGGAATGTCATGCTATATAAAACATGGAACTAGACATATTTCTTTTTAAGAGTTTTTTTATTCTATGGAAACTTAGTAGAAGTGTCTAATTTGTAATCTTTTGAGATGTAATAGTTATTTTATAATTCTCTAAAACTCTAAAACTGAAAAGTTCCTCAATGTGAATTATTCATTTAATTCAATATTAAGTAAGGTTTAAGGTTGGGGCCTTATAGTTGGTATCAGAGGTCAGTTTAGATAACTTTAGGAGTTAGAAAAGTATTAAATTATAGTATTATTGAAATGATATAGCATTTAAAGATTACCATGTTGCTTCGCCTAAGATATTTATGTGTTCAGAATGGTTTTCCGCAGAGGAAACAAAGCAGCTATGTTGGGACGACATCAGGAGGAAGAAAACCTTCCGAATCAGCAACCTGAGATGGTCAGAATTGGAACTAAATAGTTTGTTGCAGTGATGGCTCAGTTGACTCAGGTGAAAAATGTTGGTTGTTTTTATTGATGATATTTTGGTGTTTTCTAAAAGTAAAGAGGAGCATGAAAGACATTTAAGGGTTATTTTAAAAACCTTGAAAGAAAAGAAATTGTATGGAAAAATTCAGCAAGTGTGAGTTTTGGTTGCAACAAATTTCTTTCCTTGGACATATTGTTTCTAAAGATGGGATAACTATTGATCCTGCAAAAACAAAGTTTGTTGAAGAATGGCCAAGACCCAAAAATGTAACTGAGATCCGTAGTTTTCTTGTATTGTCAGGTTACTACCGAAGGTTTGTTGAAAAATTTTCATAGTTATCTAGTCCAATGACTAAGCTAACTGGTAAGGGTGTTAAGTTCATTTGGACAAAAGAATGTGATGATTGTTTTCAGGAGTTGAAAAGAAGATTGGTGAATGCTCTAGTTTTTTCACTTCCTTCCAGGAATGGTGAGTTTGTTATATACAGTGATGCTTCGTTTAAAGGACTTGGCTGTGTCCTTATGCAGAATGATCAAGTTATTGCATATGCTTCACGTCAGTTGAAAACTCATGAGGTAAATTACCCTACACATGATTTGGAATTAGCTGATGTTGTTTTTGCTTTAAAAATTTGGAGGCATAATTTGTATGGAGTAAAGTGTGAAATATATACTGATCACAAAATTTTAAAGTATATATTCACTCAGAAAGAATTGAACATGAGACAGAGGAGATGGCTGGAATTAATCAAGGATTTTGATTGTACAATTCATTACCATCCGGGAAAATCCAATAAAATGGTTGATGCTTTGAGTCGAAAAAGTAATGCTTCATTAACCATGCTACGTTTGGAATGAGATCCTTTGGTTTTTGATTTGATGAACTTTGGCATATAAGTTTTTGGTGTAGGAAGTTCTTCTGTTTTGTTTCAGGTATCAGTGAGATCATCCCTATCAGACAGAATTAATCAAGCACAGAGGGAAGACAGTGAGTTGTAGAAAAAGGTAGAGCTGGTTCAGAAGGGTAAGTTTCCTGAATTCAACATTGATAATGATTGTGTTTTGAGGTTTGGGAAGAGATTATTTGTGCCTTGTGATTCATAGTTGAATAACGAGTTGTTATGTGAGGCTCATAGTTCCCCATTTTCAGTTCATCCTGGCAGTACTAAGATGTACAGAGATCTGCGGGAGTATTACTGGTGGGATGGAATGAAAAAGGGATATTGCTGATTTTACTGTGAAGTGTCTGACTTGTCAGCAGGTTAAAGCAGAGTGTCAGTTATCGAAAGGGATGCTTCATCCTTTACCAGTGCCAGAGTGGAAATGGGAAAACATATCCATGGACTTTGTTGTGGGATTACCAAGGACATCTCGAGGTAATAATGCAATCTGGGTTATTGTTGATCGCCTGACTAAATCTACTCATTTTCTTGCTATAAGAGATACTCTTTCCCTAGATAAACTTTCCCATTTGTATCTTAAAGAGATAGTCAGGTTACGTGGAGTTCCCCTCTCCATTGTATCTAACTGTGATCCCTGGTTTACTTCTAACTTTTTGAAAGGCCTTCAGAAGTTGTTGGGTACTGAATTAAATTTTAGTACAACTTTTCATCCACAATCAGATGGGTAGTCAGAATGAACCATTCAGACCTTGGAGGATATGCTACGAGCCTGTTCGATGGATTATCAGGTAAGTTGTGACCAACATCTTTCTTTGGTTGAGTTTTCTTATAATAATAGTTTTCATTCCAGTATACAGATGGCACCATTTGAGGCATTATATGGGAAGCGGTGTCGAACTCCAGCTTTCTGGGATGAAGTGGGTGAAAGGAAGTTGATGGGACTAGAATTAGTCGAAGAGATGGCAGAAAAAGTTCAGCTGATTCAGAAACACATGAGAACAGCTCAGAGCAGGCAGAAGAGTTATGCGGATAACCGGAGGAAGGATCTAACTTTCGAGGTAGGTGATCATGTTTTTATCAAGGTTTCTCCATGGAAAAGTGTGATGCGATTTGGTAAGAAAGGAAAGCTGAGTCCAAGGTTCATTGGGCCATATGAAATTCTGGAGAGAGTTGGATCAGTTGCATACAGAGTGGCTTTACCTTCGAGTTTATCTTAGGTACACAATGTTTTTCATCTTTCAATGCTGAGAAAGTATATGCCAGATCCATCTCATGTTTTGAGTCCAGAGGTAGTTCAGCTGGAAGGGAACCTATCTTATGAAGTACAACCAGTCCAGATTCTTGACCGAAGATAGAAAGTGTTTCGAAATAATGTAATTCACCAGGTAAAGGTTTTGTGGAAAAATCATATGGTTGAAGAGGCAACGTGGAAATCTGAAAATGCTATGAGGGATAAATACCCCCACTTATTTTGATAAGTGAATAAAATTTTGAGGACGGAATTCCCAAAAGGGGGGAAGGATGTAACATCCCAGGTAAATAAAGAATAATTGTAGAGACCCTAAGCTTGACGTACATTGACATTACAATACATATTGCGGAATACTTAGTACATAACAAAAACACACACACAAGGATCGTAATAGTTTAGTGTCTTTGGAAACTCAGAATATAATTTTCTAATCCTGGTAAAAGATCTTCAACGTCTCCCATAAAGATCTTCTTTTTTTATACCTAAAATATTTCTTTATTTCCTGGGGAAAAGTAAACATAAAAGGGTGAGCTCAAATGCTCAGTAAGGGTAAACAAAAGAAATATCAATCACATCATATACATAAGCACATAACTTTTGGAAATCTTAACCTGTAAAAGAGATCATAATTTCATAACCTGGGATAACTCATGGAAGTGAAATGTAATCACAATAATCCTAACTTAAAACATGAAACTTTGTGGCATTCACACATAATCATAGAGAATCATTTCTTGTTAGTCAAGACTCATTGCCAAGACTATCTTAGTGGAAAAGTCCCTTTCTGAACCGAGTCACCCTCGTTTCAGTCCTATTTCACTGAACCGGTATAACCTACCATTCCAGCCATGTCTATCTCATGAGATATAAAATCTTTACCCCATGCATTGGAGGGAGATATAGGTCCCTCCCATCTCATAATGATACCATTCTTATGTGTTCCACCAATTCATAAATCATACACCATTGCATAACCCATGTAATAAAAATGGGATTCTTAAGCATCATAAAACAATTCATATAAGATAAAGGAATTCATAAAAATAATTCCATAACAACGTAATCAAATCAATGTAATAATAGGGTTAGAAATAGAACCCTATATTATCTTAGATGGAAAATAATTTTGATAAAACACTTGAACTCCATTTTTGAAGAAAATATCCTTTCTATTTAAAAAACATTTTTCCTTTCTTAACATGTCATAAAATTTTAAACTAAAATAAGTTGATTAAAAATAAACTTGAAAACTTGTAAAGGAAGCTTTTTAGAAATAATGTTTTAAAAATCCATTCATGCCGTATAAGTTAAAAAAACATTCTTCTCATACTTTTGTCGGAAAATCCAAAAAAGTACCTCGTACGAAAAACGACAAAAGATTCCTTTCATATACTTTACTAAAAACTCATCGAGGGGTAAAATTGGATTTAAACAATTGTAGGTGGATGGAAATAATATTATATATTGAGGAAAAATGGATGCGGATGATAAAATACACCCTAGTAAATTTCAAAGTATAAACAATCTCGGATAAAAATGAGATTGTGGTATTTTCCTTACCTTAGGTCCGATTTGCTTCGTAAGTGTCCGAACCTCCTCTATAATGATTTAAATAATGTAATTGACTTATTGCAGAATCATATTCATTGTTATGATATCATATATGGTTCACGTATGACTTTATATTACCCGTTCTTTTGTAAATTCCATGTTAAAGAAGCGTTTTGGGTAAAATCGTTTCCTTTATCGTAGGTGTTTGGACTTGTTGTTCATGACATTATTATTACTTATATCATGATTTACATACTTCCAGAATATAAAACATGATTTATATATCATATATATTCAGTATATATATATATATAATAGATAGATAAGTGAAATGAAACAC
Source organism: Viscum album (assembly GCA_963277665.1). Classification (NCBI taxonomy): domain Eukaryota; kingdom Viridiplantae; phylum Streptophyta; class Magnoliopsida; order Santalales; family Viscaceae; genus Viscum; species Viscum album. Next base: position 916,260,651 of record OY728130.1, on the reverse strand, counting down.
ACCGTTCATGGAGACGGTAGTCTGTACGTACGCATGAACGCTGTTTTCCTTTCCTTATTGTCTTGAATGGAAGTAAGTAGATGACATACATATATATACACATAAATCCAGTAGATTTATTATGTCATATATTTCATTATTATTGCTTATATATACTTTATAATCATTCTTAAATGGTTAACATGGAGAATGAATCTCATCGCGTCGTGGAGACGGTAGTCCGTACGTACGCACGAGCGATGATATCATTTCCATAATTATTGAATTGAATTGGAGTGGATGATACAATATATCATAATCATTATGATGTTATAATAACTATGTATAGTTATTCTTTACACCATAATATCCATCTATGTAAGGTGTTGGTGGGAAAACAGATTACACCACGGCGTGGAGACGGTATTCCGTACGTACGCACGTGCGGTGTTTTCGTTTTCCGTAGGATGGATAGATGGTGAATTAGGATTGTTTCATACTTATAATAACATATCAGTATATGATTGATACTGATGTTATTACTTCATAATGAAACAACCTAATAATAAGAAGTGGAAGAAGAAATAAAGGTGAAAGAATCGGTAACGGAAATTACCTCTTCTTTGAAGCGCCTTTTTGAGATCTCCTTTTAGGGAACTAAAATTGGTCTTTGAGGAAGACCAGAACCACTAGGATGTTTCTAGGGAAGTGGAGAATAGAATTTGGCAGGGGTTGTCTGAGCTTGAAGGCTCAAAGTGGTGTGAGGAATAGAGGGAGGAGGTGCCCTTTTATAAGGGAGGAGAGGGGCACCTTTGGAATAACTAAAAATATTATTTTATTATAAAGTCAAGTTAGGTTTTAAATAACTCCAAATTGATTTATTTCAATTCTAAGGTGGGGATGGGTCGAAATACGCTCATCCAATATGATTTAGACAAGTTTAGGTTATTATTTTAACCTTATCAATTAGATTTAACTCTAAGTTAAATAATTTAACCTTTACCGTGTCATTTTTGTTTTCTTACAATATATGGTTAATAAACTTACTATATCAAGCCAAAAGAACCCCAAGTTGTTTATTATTAATATATATAATCTTATATAAGTAATTTTTCCTAACCTTAGATTTTTAGGAATAAAATAACAATTAATAATATAATATTTGTTTTAAAAACTATTTTATGTCAATTTTGACACTATTTGGTACATGATTTTTATGAAATTCATAACAGAATGATATGTTCGAACCAAGTTACTTAAATCAAGAATACCATGTCATATTAACCTATAAAATTAGTGTAAGTCATAAAAAGTCTCAAATTACATTTATTTGGGCATTTATATAATCAATTATTTCAATATTTCATTAATAAGACAATCACTGCATCATCTTTGTGTCATAATAAATGATAATTATTTAATCCCTAAAAATTCTAAATAAATTCATATGATGTAGATAATTGTATTAGATTTCTGGAGACTATTCATGTTCGAAGTTTCATGAAGTTTATCACTAGATTAAAATTATTATACTTATAAGATTTTAGAAAGTGACATGTTGTCACATTCTTTGGTTTTAATAATAATTAAATTATTTTCATTGACAAAATTTAATTAAATGAATATAATCCGACCCTTAGTTGATATGGGTTTACTTTTAGTTGTCAAATAGAATTTTGGCATGTGTTAGGGTAATTTTATAATATTATATTTACCCTTAATTACCTGATTTACCTTTAACTATGGTAAATAAAATTTACCGTAGTTACTATTCATAATTCCCAAAAATAAAAAGTAGCCTATTAACATAATTTGGACCCACTGATTCCAAATATGGAATCCATTTTTTAAAATTCAATACACAAAAGTTGTAGAAATTAAATTAAAATTAATCCCGTTGTCGAATACAAACGGGTTTTTGTTTAAAACATTGCAAAAGATTAAATTGATTTAACCTACGGATAAAAGTTAAAATCAATGCTAATGACATTCATTATATTAAATGGTAAAAATAGATTCTATTTATACTTTAAAACCATTCAATATTATAATTTAACCACATAAGATATTACGATGAAAAAAGTTGTTTTTAATTAAAATATAGCGTGTTTTTACTATTCATTAAAATATGAAAGTTATCAGAAAAATATCAAAACTTTATCTAATGTAAATTTTTATATCCTGATTCAAAAGAAGAATTTTATTTTGTCAAATTGAACATATAAACATGTCAAAAACTAGATTTAAAGTGGGTGTGCCATCAAAAGGCGGCAAAACTGCATTTTTTGAAAAATACTTATTTTTCCGAAAAATTTATTTTGTTCTTATACCATGTTCTAGAAAATGTGTAAGATGAATAATAATGTTATGAAATTCAAAATTTTAGTTAATACTATTCATAACGGCTAGTTCATGACAATATTATAATAATATATCGTTGTTTATTAAAACCCAGTATTGCGTACAACACACGCTATCGAGGAAGGTCGCGATTGCGTGTAATGCAAGCCAAGTCAGGGTTGCGTGTTGTGAAAGAATCCTTCGTTGTTTCGTATAACATAATCCAACCATATTTCATTTATACATTGAATATATATATATATATATATATATACTCAATTTTGCGTAGAATAACTATTATCAAAATTGTGTGTAACACGATCCAAGAATAGTGTTGCGTGTACTGCAAGCTAATACGGTGTTGCGTATAGCACAAGGTAATCTTGGTGTAGAATAAAACACAAGACATTAATGAAATTAAAAGAATATTTTTCATAAAATATCGGGGTGTTACATTCTACCCCCCTTAAAATGAATTTCGCCCTTGAAATTCATCGGGGTTATAAGTGGTTTACTACTCGAAAGTTTCTTTAATAGAAACCCACATCGTAAAAAGGAATACCAAAACCAATCTTTAAAAACAAAAGTATGAAACGTAATGGTTACCCAAATAAGCTAATCACTGGGTTTCCACATAGGTTAAAATATGGATATGGAAGAGAAATCTAACCATCATGTTCTGATGGAGAGTGGTAGAGAACATGGCTATGGAAAAGCCAGCAATCACAAAGCCATAAATTTGTGACGATATAAGGTACCATCTGATTAATCATATATAAGAGCACTAGGACAACATTTTTGGTTTTCAAGATCGTTTCCCTAAAGTTGAAGAATTTGAATTAGAATAAATACTTACTTTATTTTGGTACAATCTCACTATTGTTCGTGCCTTGAACAATTTCCACTTCATCTCTTAAATAAATGAAGTTGAATTTGTTATTCGTGAAGTGTTAGAAGATCATGTGATAGAATGACGGGTCATTCCATATGTCTCAAACAAAAGGTTAGCAAATGTTATTAAATATACATAAGTCAACCTATAGTGAGATTAATCATATATGGTTCCTAAAATGGACTTATACTTCATATATCATACTTATTAATAAAATAAAACTAGTTTCTACTAAACAGGGACTTCCTGTAGGCCAGTGGTAGGCGATAAAGGCCAGTCACACTTCGGTTGTGGGTTTGATTCCCACGGCATTGTCCGGCGCGATGGGTTGTCGACCGTCCTGCAGGTTGTCCTTTTTCTAAAACTACATTACTATAACATCACATAAATAGTATCAAAAGTTCTATCCTTAAACAATACTAACTTATGTCCAACATAATCCATTCATATATTTAGGCTTATCCAAAATACTTCGGTCCAAACTCATATTATAAAGAAAACGATTACTTGAAATGTCATCAACCAAGCATGTGAATACCATCATTTATCCCCCATATATATATATATATTGTTGGCCACATTCCAATCATTCAAAGGCCTTAATCATGTATTCTCTTGAATACCCATTGAACCTTAGTGAAAACATGAATGTAGTTAACACTTTCCACATACCAAAATCATCAAAATTCTATATACTCAAACCATGATATCACTTAGTCCTTATATCAATCATGAGCTCATGAATACTGTTAAACATTTCATTTTCCCGTTTTCCCTTCATTATGCGCATATCATCTTATTTCCAAAAATATCTCAATCACTTTGAATGCCACATTAGACCAATACATAAATATTCCAATACTCCATGATACAACATTATTTTGGAATCCCATTACATAAACACTTAATCATTCCACCACATTGTTGTCATATTCAACATCGCCAATAGTGATTGCATGTGACTTCCCTTTGTCCTTTGCCTTAAGCGGTTGCTCATGTCGATCATCACTAAACCTTGGATTAGGGAATTTATTAGCATAATGCCCCATTTCGTTGCACTTAAAGCATTGAATTGTTGGTGGTGCGTTCTCTGCAGTGTTTTCTTTATTCACATCATTAGAAACCCTTTTTCCATTACTTCGACACTCAGCTGCTCGATGACCTTCTTTTCCACACTTAAAACATTTTCTAGTCCCTTTAAGACAATCTCCACCATGCTACTTTCCACACTTTGTGCATAAGGAAACATTCATCTTCTTTTCACCATTATTTTGAGATTTCTTCTTGAACTCCATCTTTCGTTTCTTTTCAAAACCATGAGGTGGATATGTAACACCAACTTCCATTTCTACCTTCATAGCACAACGCACAATTTCTTCATAGCTACTGAAGTCTCTTATAGCTAATGACCTTCGAAGACTTGGTTTTAAGCCACTGAAAAATTGATCAACTTTACTTTCAGGTTGGATAATAATGCCAGATGCATACCTTGCAAGTCTTGTAAAATTGGCTTCATATATACCAACAGATTCATCATCCTTCTGCTTCAGCTCAAGAAACTCCTTTTCCATCCTTGTTCAGAGAATACGAGGGAAGTACTTACTGAAAAACAAGTTCTTGAACTTGTCCCATTCCATGGACTCAATTTCATCTCTTGGCCTCGTATTCTTGATAATATTCCACCATTGATCAGCTTCACCTTCCAAACGATATACTGCTAAGATGACTTTATCATGTTCAGAACATTGAAGAACTGAAAATATCTTTTCAGTAGTACTGATCCATTGTTCAGTAACAAGTGGATTAGAAGACCCACTGAAAGAAGGTGGACGTTGCCTCATGAAGGACTCAATAGAATATTGTTCCCTTCTCTGCTCATTTGGAAGTCCAGAATGATTCATAGCTTGTGTAAGTATAGAAATAAGATTTTGCACTCATCTCCCATAACATTGGTTTGTTCAGGAGGACAATCATTGCATTTTCCATTGCATTGATCAACACGGTTCCTTCGGGTTCCAGCCATCATCTAAAACCCAAAAAGAATAGTGTGAGAGGCAAAAATCATGCTAGGGAAAACAACATAATAAAGGGGGAGTACCTTCAATATCTAACATCTTAGGTTTAATTCGATGATCGTTAGCGTAATTCTAGTACTATAACCTATATGTATACTTAACCTTAGGGACATCCCTATACTTAGACATACCTTAGAAATATCTATAGGGATCTCACTAACGTTTTCGCATCCTAGTTTCCAAAGGTTGACTAAACCTTTCCTCTGATACCAACTGTAGAGACCCGAAGCTTGACGTACCTTGACATTACATTACATATTGCGGAATACTTAGTACATACCAAAAACACACACACAAGGATCGTAATAGTTTAGTGTCTTTGGAAACTCGGAATATAATCTTCTAATCCTGGTGAAAGATCTTCAACGTCTCCCATAAAGATCTTCTTTTTTTATACCTAAAACATTTCTTTATATCCTGGGGAAAATTAAACATAAAAGGGTGAGCTCAAATGCTCAGTAAGGGTAAACAAAAGAAATATCAATCACATCATACACATAAGCACATAACTTTTGGAAATCTTAACCTGTAAAAGAGATCATAATTTCATAACCTGGGATAACTCATGGTAGTTAAATGTAATCACAATAATCATAACATAAAACATGAAACTTTGTGGCATTCACACATAATCATAGAGAATCATTTCTTGTTAGTCAAGACTCATTTCCAAGACTATCTTAGTGGACAAAGTCCCTTTCTGAACCGAGTCACCCTCGTTTCAGTCCATTTTCACTGAACCGGAATAACCTACCATTCCAGCCATGTCTATCTCATGAGATATAAAATCTTTACCCAATGCATTGGAGGGAGATATAGGTCCCGCCCATCTCATAATTATACCATTCTTATGTGTGCCACCAATTCATAAATCATACATCATTTCATAACCCATGTAATAAAAATGGGATTCTTAAACATCATAAAACAATTCATATAAGATAAAGGAATTCATAAAAATAATTCCATAACAACATAATCAAATCAATGTAATAATAGGGTTAGAAACAGAACTCTATATTATCATAGATGGAAAATAATTTTGATAAAACACTTGAACTCCATTTTTGAAGAAAATATCCTTTCTATTTCAAAAAAAAATTTCCTTTCTTAACATGTCATAAAATTTTAAACTAAAATAAGTTGATTAAAAATAAACTTGAAAACTTGTAAATGAAGCTTCTTGGAAATAATGTTTTAAAAATCCATTCATGCCATATAAGTTAAAAAAACATTCTTCTCGTACTTTTGTCGGAAAAGTCAAAAAGGTACCTCGTACGAAAAACGACAAAAGATTCCTTTCATATCCTTTACTAAAAACTCACCGAGGGGTAAAATTGGATTTAAACAATTGTAGGTGGATAGAAATAATATTACATATTAAGGAAAAATAGATGTGGATGATAAAATACACCCCAATAAATTTCAAAGTATAAACAATCTCGTATAAAAATGAGATTGTGGTATTTTCCTTACCTTAGGTCCGATTTTCTTCGTAAGTGTCCAAACCTCCTATATAATGATTTAAATAATGTAATTGACTTATTACAGAATCATATTCATTGTTATGATATCATATATGGTTCACGTATGACTTTATATTACCCGTTCTTTTGTAAATTCCATGTTAAAGAAGCGTTTTGGGTAAAATCGTTTCATTTATTGTAGGTGTTTGGACTTGTTGTTCATGACATTATTATTACTTATATCATGATTTAATTACTTCCAGAATATAAAACATGATTTATATATCATATATATTCAGTATATATATATATATATAATAGATAGATAAGTGAAATGAAACACACCGTTCATGGAGACGGTAGTCTGTACGTACGCATGAACGCTGTTTTCCTTATTGTCTTGAATGGAAGTAAGTAGATGACATACATATATATACACATAAATCCAGTAGATTTATTATGTCATATATTTCATTATTATTGCTTATATATACTTTATAGTCATTCTTAAATGGTTAACATGGAGAATGAATCTCATCGCGTCGTGGAGATGGTAGTCCGTAGGTACGCACGAGCGATGATATCATTTCCATAATTATTGAATTGAATTGGAGTGGATGATACAATATATCACAATCATTATTATGTTATAATAACTATGTATAGTTATTCTTTACACCATAATATCCATATATATAAGGTGTTGGTGGAAAAACAGATTACACCACGGTGTGGAAACGGTATTCCGTACGTACGCACGCGCGGTGATTTCGTTTTCTGTAGGATGGATAGATGGTGAATTAGGATTGTTTCATACTTATAATAACATATTAGTATATGAGTGATACTGATGTTATTACTTCATAATGAAACAACCTAATAAGAAGAAGTGGAAGAAGAAATAAAGGTGAAAGAATCGGTAACGGAAATTACCTCTTCTTTGAAGCACCTTTTTGAGATCTCCTTTTAGGGAACTAAAATTGGTATTTGAGGAAGACCAGAACCTCTAGTATGTTTCTAGGGAAGTGGAGAAGATAATTGGCAGGTTTTGTCCAAGATTGAAGGCTCAAAGTGGTGTGAGGAAGAGAGGGAGGAGGTGCTCTTTTATAAGGGAGGGGAGGGGCACCTTTGGAATAACTAAAAATATTATTTTATTATAAAGTCAAGTTCGGTTTTAAATAACTCCAAATTGATTTATTTAGAGTCTAAGGTGGGGATGGGTCGAAATAATCTCATCCAATAGGATTTAGACAAGTTTAGGTTATTATTTTAACCTTATCAATTAGATTTAACTCTAAGTTAGATAATTTAATCTTTACCTTGTCTTTTTGTTTTCTTACACTATATTGTTAATAAACTTACTATATCAAGACAAAAGAACCCAAAGTTGTTTATTATTAATATATATAATCTTATCTAAGTCATTTGGACGAACCTTAGATTTTTAGGAATAAATTAACAATTAATAATATAATATTTGTTTTAAAAACTATTTTATGTCAATTTTGACACTGTTTGGTACATGATTTTTATGAAATTCATAAAAGAATGATAAGTTCAAAAAAAGTTACTTAAATCAAGAATACCATGTCATATTAACCTAGAAAATTAGTGTAAGTCATAAAAAGTCTCAAATTACATTTATTTGGGCATTTATAACATCAATTATGTCAATATTTCAGTAATAAGACAATTACTGCATCATCTTTGTGTCATAATAAATGATAATTATTTAATCCCTAAAAATTCTAAATAAATTCCTATGATGTAGATAATTGTATTAGATTTCTGGAGACTATTCATGTTCTAATTTTCATGAAGTTTATCACTAGATTAAAATTATTATACTTATAAGATTTTAGAAAGAGACATGTTGTCACATTCTTTGGTTTTAATAATAATTAAATTATTTTCATTGACAAAATTTAATTAAATGAATCTAATCCGACCCTTAGTTGATATGGGTTTACTTTTAGTAATCAAATAGAATTTTTTCATGTGTTAGGGTAATTTTATAATATTATATTTACCCTTAATTACCCGATTTACCTTTAACTATGGTAAATAAAATTTACCGTAGTTACTATTCATAATTCCCAAAAATAAAAAGTAGCCTATTAACATAATTTGGACCCACTGATTCCAAATATGGAATCCATTTTTTAAAATTCAATACACAGAAGTTGCAGAAATTAAATTAAAATTAATCCTGTTGTCGAATACAAACGGGTTTTTGTTTAAAACATTGCAAAAGATTAAATTGATTTAACCTACGAATAAAAGGTAAAATCAATGCTAATGAAATTCAATATATTAAATGGTAAAAATATATTCTATTTATACTTTAAAACCATTCAATATTATAATTTAACCACATAAGATATTACGATGAAAAAAGTTGTTTTTAATTAAAATATAGCGTGTTTTTACTATTCATTAAAATATGAAAGTTATCAGAAAAATATCAAAACTTTATCTAATGTAAATTTTTATATCCTGATTCAAAAGAAGAATTTTATTTTGTCAAATTGAACATATAAACATGTCAAAAACTAGATTTAAAGTGGGTGTGCCATCAAAAGGTGGCAAAAATGCATTTTTTGAAAAATACTTATTTTATCCGAAAAATTTATTTTCTTCTTATACCATGTTCTAGAAAATGTGTAAGATGAATAATAATGTTATAAAATTCAAAATTTAGTTAATACTATTCATAACGGCTAGTTCATGACAATATTATAATAATATATCGTTGTTTATTAAAACCCAGTATTGCGTACAACACACGCTATCGAGGAAGGTCGCGATTGCGTGTAATACAAGCCAAGTCAGGGTTGCGTGTTGTAAAAGAATCCTTCGTTGTTTCGTATAACATAATCCAACCATATTTCATTTATACATTGAATATATATATATATATACTCAATGTTGCGTAGAATAATTATTATCAAAATTGTGTGTAACACGATCCAAGAATAGTGTTGCGTATACTGTAAGCTAATACGGTGTTGCGTATAGCTCAAGGTAATCTTGGTGTAGAATACAACACAAGACATTAATAAAATTAAAATAATATTTTTCATAAAATCTTGGGGTGTTACATTCTACCCCCCTTAAAATGAATTTCACCCTCGAAATTCGTCGGGGTTATAAATGGTTTACTACGCGAAAGATTCTTTAATAGAAACCCACATCGTAAAAAGGAATACCAAAACCAATCTTTAAAAACAAATGTATGAAACGTAACAGTTACCCAAATAAGCTAATCACTGGGTTTCCACATAGGTTAAAATATGGATATGGAAGAGAAATCTAACCATCATGTTCTGATGGAGAGTGGTAGAGAATATGGCTATGGAAAATCCAGTAATCACAAAGCCATAAATTTGTGACGATCTAAGGTACCATCTGATTAATCAGATATAAGAGCACTAGGACAACATTTTTGGTTTTCAAGATCGTTTCCCTAAAGTTGAAGAATTTGAATTAGAATAAATACTTACTTTATTTTGGTACAATCTCACTGTTGTTCGTGCCTTGAACAATTTCCACTTCATCTCTTAAATAAATGAAGTTGAATTTGTTATTCGTGAAGTGTTAGCAGATCATGTGATAGAATGACGGGTCATTCCATCTGTCTCAAACAAAAGGATAGCAAAAGTTATTAAATATACATAAGTCAATCTATAGTGAGATTAATCATATATGGTTCCTAAAATGGACTTATACTTCATATATCATACTGCTTAATAAAATAAAACTAGTTTCTACTAAAAAGGGACTTCCTGTAGGCCAGTGGTATGCGATAAAGGCCTGTCGCACTTCGGTTGTGGGTTCGATTCCCATGGCCTTGTCCGACGCGATGGGTTGTCGCCCGTCCTGCAGGTTGTCCTTTTTCTAAAACTACATTACTATAACATCACATAAATAATATAAAAATTTCTATCCTTAAACAATACTAACTTATGTCCAACATAATCCATTCCTATATTTAGGCTTATCTAAAATACTTTGGTCCAAGATCATATTATAAAGAAAACGATTACTTGGAATGTCATCAACCAAGCATGTGAATACCATCATTTATCCCCCATATATATATATTGTTGGTCACATTCCAATCATTCAAAGGCCTTAATCATGTATTCTCTTGAATACCCATTGAACCTTAGTGAAAACATGAATGTAGTTAACACTTTCCACATACCAAAATCATCAAAATTCTATATACTAAAACCATGATATAACTTAGTCCTTATATCAATCATGAGCTCATGAATACTGTTAAACATTTCATTTTCCCGTTTTCCCTTCATTATGCGCATATCATCTTATTTCCAAAAATATCTCAATCACTTTGAATACAACATTAGACCAATACATAAATATTCCAATACTCCATGATACAACATTATTTTGGAATCCCATTACATAAACACTTAATCATTCCACCACATCGTTGTCATATTCAACATCGCCAATAGTGATCGCATGTGACATCCCTTTGTCCTTTGCCTTAAGCGGTTGCTCATGTCGATCATCACTAACCCTTGGATTAGGGAATTTATTAGCATAATACCCCATTTCCTTGCACTTAAAGCATTGAAGTGTTGGTGGTGGGTTCTCTGCAGTGTTTTCTTTATTCACATCATTAGAAACCCTTTTTCCATTACTTCGACACTCAGCTGCTCGATAACCTTCTTTTCCACACTTAAAACATTTTCTAGTCCCTTTAAGACAATCTCCACCATGCTTCTTTCCACACTTTGTGCATAAGGAAACATTCATCTTCTTTTCACCATTATTTTGAGATTTCTCCTTGAACTCCATCTTTCGTTTCTTTTCAAAACCATGGGGTGGATATGTAACACCCACTTCCATTTCTACCTTCATAGCAAAACGCACAATTTCTTCATAGCTACTAAAGTCTCTTATTGATAATGCACTTCGAAGACTTGGTTTTAGGCCACTGAAAAATTGATCAACTTTACTTTCAGGTTGGATAATAATGCCAGATGCATACCTTGCAAGTCTTGTAAAATTCGCTTCGTATATACCAACAGATTCATCATCCTTCTGCTTCAGCTCAAGAAACTCCTTTTCCATCTTTGTTCAAAGAATATGAGGGAATTACCTACTGAAAAACAAGTTCTTGAACTCGTCCCATTCCATGGACTCAATTTCATCTCTTGGCCTCGTATTCTTGATAAGATTCCACCATTGATCAGCTTCACCTTCCAAATGATATACTGCTAAGATGACTTTATCATGTTCAGAACATTGAAGAACTAAAAATATCTTTTCAGTAGTACTAATCCATTGTTCAGCAACAAGTGGATCAGAAGACCCACTGAAAGAAGGTGGACGTTGCCTCATGAAGGAATCAATAGAATATTGTTCCCTTCTCTCCTCATTTGGAAGTCCAGAATGATTCATAGCTTGTGTAAGTATAGAAATAAGATTTTTCACTCCATCTCCCATAACATTGGTTTGTTCAGGAGGACAATCATTGCATTGTCCATTGCATTGATCAACACGGTTCCTTCGGGTTCCAGCCATCGTCTAAAACCCAAAAAGAATAGTGTGAGAGGCAAAAATCATGCTAGGGAAAACAACATAATAAAGGGGGAGTACCTTCAATATCTAACATCTTAGGTTTAATTCTATGATCGTTAGCGTAATTCTAGTAATATAACCTATATGTATACTTAACCTTAGGGACATCCCTATACTTAGACATACTTAGAAATATCTCTAGGGATCTCACTAACGTTTTCGCATCCTAGTTTCCAAAGTTTGACTAAACCTTTCCTCTGATACCAACTGTAGAGACCCGAAGCTTGACGTACATTGACATTACATTACATATTGTGGAATACTTAGTACATACCAAAAACACACACACAAGGATCGTAATAGTTTAGTGTCTTTGGAAAATCAGAATATAATCTTCTAATCCTGGTGAAAGATCTTCAACGTCTCCCATAAAGATCTTCTTCTTTTTTATACCTAAAACCTTTCTTTATATCCTGGGGAAAAGTAAACATAAAAGGGTGAGCTCAAATGCTCTGTAAGGGTAAACAAAAGAAATATCAATCACATCATATACATAAGCACATAACTTTTGGAAATCTTAACCTGTAAAAGAGATCATAATTTCATAACCTGGGATAACTCATGGCAGTGAAATGTAATCACAATAATCATAACATAAAACATGAAACTTTGTGGCATTCACACATAATCATAGAGAATCATTTCTTGTTAGTCAAGACTCATTGCCAAGACTATCTTAGTGGACAAAGTCCCTTTCTAAACCGAGTCACCCTCGTTTCAGTCCTGTTTCACTAAACCGGTATAACCTACCATTCCAGCCATGTTTATCTCATGAGATATAAAATCTTTACCCAATGCATTGGAGGGAGATATTGGTCCCTCCCATCTCATAATGATACCATTCTTATGTGTGCCACCAATTCATAAATCATACATCATTTCATAACCCATGTAATAAAAATGGGATTCTTAAACATCATAAAACAATTCATATAAGATAAAGGAATTCATAAAAATAATTACATAACAACATAATCAAATCAATGTAATAATAGGGTTAAAAACAGAACCCTATATTATCTTAGATGGAAAATAATTTTGATAAAACACTTGAACTCCATTTTTGAAGAAAATATCCTTTCTATTTCAAAAACATTTTTCCTTTCTTAACATGTCATAAAATTTTAAACTAAAATAAGTTGATTGAAAATAAACTTGAAAACTTGTCAATGAAGCTTCTTGGAAATAATGTTTTAAAAATCCATTCATGCCGTATAAGTTATAAAAAACATTCTTCTCGTACTTTTGTCGGAAAAGTAAAAAAGGTACCTCGTACGAAAAACGACAAAAGATTCCTTTCATATAATTTACCAAAAACTCACCGAGGGGTAAAATTGGATTTAAACAATTGTAGGTGGATGGAAATAATATTACATATTGATGAAAAATGGATGTGGATGATAAAATACACCCCAGTAAATTTCAAAGTATAAACAATCTCGGATAAAAATGAGATTGTGGTATTTTCCTTACCTTAGGTCCGATTTGCTTCGTAAGTGTCCAAACCTCCGGTATAATGACTTAAATAATGTCATTGAATTATTACAGAATCATATTCATTGTTATGATATCATATATGGTTCACTTATGACTTTATATTACCCGTTATTTTGTAAATTCCATGTTAAAGAAGCGTTTTGGGTAAAATCGTTTCATTTATTGTAGGTGTTTGGATTTGTTGTTCATGACATTATTATTACTTATATCATGATTTAATTACTTCCAGAATATAAAACATGATTAATATATCATATATATTCAGTATATATATATATATATATAATAGATAGATAAGTGATATGAAACACACCGTTCATGGAGACGGTAGTCCGTACGTACGCATGAACGCTGTTTTCCTTTCCTTATTGTCTTGAATGGAAGTAAGTAGATGACATAAATATATATACACATAAATCCAGTAGATTTATTATGTCATATATTTCATTATTATTGCTTATATATACTTTATAATCATTCTTAAATGGTTTACATGGATAATGAATCTCATCGCGTCGTGGAGACGGTAGTCCGTACGTACGCACGAGCGATGATATCATTTCCATAATTATTTAATTGAATTGGAGTGGATGATACAATATATCATAATCATTATTATGTTTTAATAACTATGTATAGTTATTCTTTACACCATAATATCCATCCATGTAAGGTGTTGGTGGAAAAACAGATTACACCACGGCGTGGAGACGGTATTCCGTACGTACGCACGCGCGGTGATTTCGTTTTCCATAGGATGGATAGATGGTGAATTAGGATTGTTTCATACTTATAATAACATATCAGTATATGAGTGATACTGATGTTATTACTTCATAATGAAACAACCTAAGAAGAAGAAGTGTAAGAAGAAATAAAGGTGAAAGAATCGGTAACGGAAATTACCTCTTCTTTGAATCGCCTTTTTGAGATCTCCTTTTAGGGAACTAAAATTGGTCTTTGAGGAAGACCAGAACCTCTAGGGTGTTTCTAGGGAAGTGGAGAAGAGAATTTTTCAGGGGTTGTCCGAGCTTGAAGGCTCAAAGTGGTGTGAGGAAGAGAGGGAGGAGGTGCCCTTTTATAAGGGAGGAGAGGGGCACCTTTGGAATAACTAAAAATATTATTTTATTATAAAGTCAAGTTCGGTTTTAAATAACTCCAAATTGATTTATTTCGAGTCTAAGGTGGGTATGGTTCTAAATCCTCTCATCCAATAGGATTTAGACAAGTTTAGGTTATTATTTTAACCTTATCAATTATATTTAACTCTAAGTTAAATAATTTAACCTTTACCGTGTCTTTTTGTTTTCTTACACTATATGGTTAATAAACTTACTATATCAAGCCAAAATAACCCAAAGTTGTTTATTATTAATATATATAATCTTATCTAAGTCATTTGGCTGAACCTTAGATTTTTAGGAATAAAATAACAATTAATAATATAATATTTGTTTTAAAAACTATTTTATGTCAATTTTGACACTATTTGGTACATGATTTTTATGAAATTCATAACAGAATGATACGTTCGAACCAAGTTACTTAAATCAAGAATAACATGTCATATTAACCTATAAAATTCGTGTAAGTCATAAAAAGTCTCAAATTACATTTATTTGGGCATTTATAACATCAATTATGTCAATATTTCATTAATAAGACAATTACTGCATCATCTTTGTGTCATAATAAATGATAATTATTTAATCCCTAAAAATTATAAATAAATTCCTATGATGTAGATAATTGTATTATATTTCTGGAGACTATTCATGTTCTAAGTTTCATGAAGTTTATCACTAGATTAAAATTATTATACTTATAAGATTTAAGAAAGTGACATGTTGTCACATTCTTTGGTTTTAATAATAATTAAAAATATTTTCATTGAAAAAATTTAATTAAATGAATCTAATCCAACCCTTAGTTGATATGGGTTTACTTTTAGTCATAAAATAGAATTTTGGCATGTGTTAGGGTAATTTTATAATATTATATTTACCCTTAATTACCCGATTTACCTTTAACTATGGAAAATAAAATTTACCGTAGTTACTATTCATAATTCCCAAAAATAAAAAGTAGCCTATTAACATAATTTGGACCCACTGATTCCAAATATGGAATCCATTTTTTAAAATTAAATACACATAAGTTGCAGAAATTAAATTAAAATTAATCCCGTTGTCGAATACAAACGGGTTTTTGTTTAAAACATTGCAAAAGATTGAATTGATTTAACCTACGAATAAAAGGTAAAATAAATGCTAATGAAATTTATTATATTAAATGGTAAAAATATATTCTATTTATAATTTAAAACCATTAAATATTATAATTTAACCACATAAGATACTACGATGAAAAAAGTTGTTTTTAATTAAAATATAGCGTGTTTTTACTATTCATTAAAATATGAAAGTTATCAGAAAAATATCAAAACATTATCTAATGTAAATTTTTATATCCTGATTCAAAACAAGAATTTTATTTTTTCAAATTGAACATATAAACATTTCAAAAACTAGATTTAAAGTGGGTGTTCCATCAAAAGGCGGCAAAACTGCATTTTTTGAAAAATACTTATTTTATCCGAAAAATTTATTTTGTTCTTATACCATGTTCTAGAAAATGTGTAAGATGAATAATAATGTTATAAAATTCAAAATTTAGTAAATACTATTCATAACGGCTAGTTCATGACAATATTATAATAATATATCGTTGTTTATTAAAACCCGGTATTGCGTACAACACACACTATCGAGGAAAGTCGCGATTGCGTGTAATGCAAGCCAAGTCAGGGTTGCATGTTGTGAAAGAATCCTTCGTTGTTTCGTATAACATAATCCAACCATATTTCATTTATACATTGAATATATATATATATATATATATATATACTCTATGTTGCGTAGAATAACTATTATCAAAATTGTGTGTAACACGATCCAAGAATAGTGTTGCGTATACTGCAAGCTAATACGGTGTTGCGTATAGCGCAAGGTAATCTTGGTGTAGAATACAACACAAGACATTAATGAAATTAAAAGAATATTTTTCATAAAATCTCAGGGTGTTACATTAATACATTTTCATATTTATTAATATTTTCAAATTAAATATTAATTTTACTTTAAAGGGGTTGCTATGTTCGATAGAGTACCCAATACGCAACAAAGAGTTTCTTTGAAATCGTACGTTGCACACTAGTAATAAAATAATATTATTTTAAATGTTAGTTAACACGTAGCCATTGTACTGGCGGGAATGGATAGACATAACCAAAATATGATTATATATGTTTGTTAAATGTTTTTACATTTATCTAATAAAGGATAAAGGCTTAAAATACGAAAAGAATTCAATTTTAGGCTTATATACTCTAATTTTCACGAAAGGTCAACTTATCAACATTTGATGGTGAACCGTCATTAAATATAGTTTTGGTCACTCTTATACATTCTACTTGACCAAATAAAACTCTTCTTTAGAATTGGGATATCAAATATTACTTTGTGTAATTTTTTGGTATTTTTCTGATAAAGTTCATTTTTTAATGAATAGTGTAAAATGTTGTATTTTAATTTAAAACCTCTTTTAATCTAATTTATTAAGATGATTAGATAATATTTTGAATTTTTTTTAAGTGCAATTAGAATTTATTTCTACCATTTAATCCAATAGTGGTCGTTGGAATTAATTTTACTTTAAAATCGGACTTAAACTAGTGTCAATCTTTTGATACTTATTGTTTCATAAAAACACGCTATTTCTCATGACAGCAGGAATTAATTATTAAATTAATTAATGTGACTTATATGTTTTTAATTTTGTAAAATTGACTTCATTTTTGAATTCGGAATATCAAATATAGCTTAGGGTGAAGTTTTGGTATTTTTCTGAAAAACTTCAATTTTTGATGAATAGTGAAACCACTAAGTGGTACTTGAAAAACTGATTTTTCATTTAAATGAAATTTTACCACCTATGTGTTTTGGATTTAAAAAATTAAACATATATGGTTTTCATTAAGAAGTAATATGTGGTTCAATGGGATTAAAATAATTTTTTGGTGAATAGTAACTTATTAAGTTTTTAATCGCGATTAGAGGTAATTAGTGTAGTTTAAGGTAGAAATAATGTTTTAATAATATGAGATGAGCTTGACACATGTCCTACCCTTATTGGATGTGTCATGTCCGACCAATACAATCCATGGGTCAACTTGGGGACCCCATGGAGCCACTTTGGTTGGAAAATGACATAAATACCTTTTTATTTAATGTTAAAATAAAAATGTCGCAAACATGAGTTGTTTTACTAAAAAAACATTTACATGGGGTTATACAAATCCGATTTTTTGACTATAAATATTCATTAGAAATATAAAACTATTTCCTACATCATGATATTTTTTTTATAATTTTTAGAAATTAAATATATTAAATTATTTGTGACATTATGATGATGCAGCGATTACCTCATTAATAATGGATTTAAATAAAATGGAAAGATAATGTAAAATCTAAGACCTACACATGTCCAAAACCTATTGGATGGGTGGATTTATAACCCTTATCACCTTATCCTCGAAACACATCAATGTGGGACTATTAAAATCCGAAAACCATTTGAACATAAAGTAACATTTCCTTACCTTCCAAGAGTGCCCCTCCTCTCCTCTTATAAAAGGCCCCCACCTCTACCACCTTACCCACACCTCTCAAGCCTTTGGTTCGGCCAAGCTCTGATCATTTTGTCTCTCCACATCCCTCTCTTACTCCTTGAAGCCTCACTTTGGGCATAAGTCTTCCCAAGGAAGCCTTTGAGCTCAAACCAAAGGGAGTTACCCGATTATAAGGTAATGTCTTCACTTGAGTCGTTTTGTTTTATTTTGCTTCTCCAACCCCCTAAACTATTTTTATTAATTTCTTTTGTAACAAATACAGTATCTTCAATATACTAGGATGTTTTTATAATATGTATTCGAGCTACACTTACACACACCTACGTCTAATGGTTAAAGAACATACTGTTTCCGTGGATGGTGAATTTCTGCCTCACGAAACGATGATTGTTCGATATTCTTCTAACACCATCAAAGGTGGCCATTAAGATGTCACTATATTTATATATGATATATTTTATGTTTATGTTTCCCTTATTCTTGTATATTTTTCATTTTTGGTATACCTTTATGGTTTCCATTGTGGGTAAACACGATAATTTCATTTTAGGAAGTGCGGACTACCGCCCCCTCAAAGTGATTTGATTCGTTAAATGCCATATGTGGGACATATAAAGGATGGATTTAAAGTTATTATAAATGATGTTATACTTGAATTATAATATAACTCTATATGATTATTATTTCTTTCCATTAATGTATGAGATAGAAATGAAAGTAGTGTTCATGCGTACGTACGGCATACCGTCTCCATGAACGGTGCATTTCATTTCTTATCCCCAAATGTAATGTACTATTATAAGTACATGTATATAATGGATATATATGATGAATGATACATCTAAATGATGAATATAATTCTGTAATTAAAATATTCATACCTCTCATTTAGTTTTAATTCCATTAATATGACAAAGAAATGAAACCAGCGTTCATGTGTACGTACGACTTACCGTCTCCATGAACGGTACATTTCATTTCTTATCCCCAAATGTAATGTACTATTATATGTACATATTTATAGTGGATATATATAATTTATGTTACATATAAATGATGAATATAATTCTGGAATTAAGATATACATACCTCTCATTTAGTTTTAATTCCATTAATATGACATAGAAATGAAAGTAGCGTTCATGCGTACGTACGACTTACCGTCTCCATGAACGGTGCATTTCATTTCTTACCTCTAAATGATTATGTAATATTATAAATACATGTATATTATGGATATATATGATATATATTCTATCCAAATAAGGAATTTCATTCTGGATATAAAGAACAATTGACCACACGAACAACATGTAATTGTAAGAAGTCCACTTTCGACTTAAGAACCAAATATCGACAAAACAAACATTATTAAATTAAATGGTTACATAATGTTTATAACATGGAAATAATAGAAATAATGAACTTTAAAAAGTTTCCTATGAAAATAGAAATTAACTCTAGTTTATTATTTAGGATGTTAAAGAACTATCGAGTCAAGTCGGACCCGAGGTAAGGGACTTCATCTCAATCTCCTTTCATTGAGGCATATTTCGTTTTATACACAACTTTCCTTTATACGGTGTATAAACCCCTTTGAATTTTACTTTCATACAAAAGGAATCTTTTTCTACGAAGTGTTTTACTAAATGACAAAAAGGAATGTTTCTTTTAACGTACGTGGTGACAAAGACCTTTTCCGCCACTGCGAGTATTATTTGGTCTTTGGCTTCCTCAACAAGCCATGATGTTTTTAAAATGAAATAAATACCATATACTCTTTTATGTATTTTGGTATTGAAAATGTTTTTTATAATGGATTTCTTATGTCAATATGTTTGAGTGATATATTGTGATCAAAGTGTGGAAATTTTTTCTTTCCATTATGTTTGTTTTATGTCTTATGATTTTATAATGGTACTTGGACATTTGACGGGTGGTTACGTGATAAACCATATGATGGGTGGTGCCGTGAATACCAGGACGGGTGGTTACGTTATAACCTCCAATGCATTGGGTATGGAAGTTGGCCGTATGGCAATTACATTAAGTATGTATGGAAGTCGGCCGTATGGCTATTCCATTAAGTGATATGAGTGGAAGTCGACCGTATGGTTATTCCATTTAAGTATGTTTATGTCCCAAGTTACCTTTATATGTTATGTGATCTTTATATGGGTTTTATGGTAATATTTCGGTTACAAAAGGGTAAGTAATGATCTTTTATTCAGTGAAGAGTTTTTACTACTTCATAAAGGTGAAAAGTATTACTTTGTTAAAGTATACATGGTTTACTTGTTTTTTTGATAAACTAACTATTTTCATTCTTTGTGTATCCCTTACTGAGCTTTTTATGCTCACCCCAAGTTTTTTTGAAATGTTTTTCACAGGACTTAATTTGTAATAGGGTCATGGATGGGATTAAGGGAATGTCATGCTATATAAAACATGGAACTAGACATGTTTCTTTTTAAGAGTTTTTTTTATTCTATGGAAACTTAGTAGAAGTGTCTACTTTGTAATCTTTTGAGATGTAATAGTTATGTTATAATTCTCTAAAACTCTAAACCTAAAAAGATCCTCAATGTGATTTATTCATTTAATTCAATATTAAGTAAGGTTTAAGGTCGGGGCCTTATAAAAAATGTTCAAATGATTTCCACATTTTCATATCTAGATTCAGTGTAAAATTGTTTACAATGAACTAAATTGGTTTAAGTGATATAAAATTTATATAATTAATCTTAAAAACCCATAAAATAATTATTTAATGATATAAATGAATTGGATTAAAATTGAGTGTTGTACTAAAATGTAGTATTATTCATTATTCATCAAAATATTAACATCCGAAGAAAAATACCAAAAAAAACACCCAAAGTAAATTTTGAAGCTTATCTTTCAAAAATGTATTATATATTTCAATATACAAATTATAAAAGTTTCAAACTATAGTATTAATTTATTTCTTCCGTTAAAAGGCAGCAAAAATTATGATATTAAATAATAATATTAACATTATATTATTGGTTGGTATAACTCAATATTGTATGTGACCTAAGATTTTATGGAAAAAAAATTCATCTCAAGTATGATTTTGCAAGTAAAATCCATTTAAAGGGTAAATTAATATCTAATTAAAAAATATTAAAAAATATTAAAAATACATATTTTATAATTACCTTATATGTTTCATATTTCATATTTCATAGTACCCATCTTCCACTATTATATTTTATAACAAAATAAATGTATCAAAAAATTTATTTGATGTTTAATTTAAAAAAAATATTCAAAAAAATATTTATTTAATGAAACAAATACATAGTAAAATATTTGGGTGTTACAGCATGCCTAGAGTGTTGAATTTTGGTATAATTCCTTCATTTTTCTTATACTATATAGTACCTTCAAGATATGGAACCCATATTAGAAACATTTCCCATATTTCCAATATAGTATGACATAATTTTCGGTGGACTCGTATGTTTCCTCACAATATAAATGAAATTATTTTGAATTCTTTGAGTTTTCTACTCATAGATACCCTTAGATCAAACATCTTAATTTGGAGTCAGTGCTTGTGGTTATGCATCAACAAACACTACCTTATTATTATGATGAAGCCCCATACCAGAATTGTTGTTTGGATTAGTATTTTTCTCTTATAGAATGACACCTAGCTATTTTTGGGAACTCCGTGATTCTTTATCATCTTCATCCTTAATTGTTCTATCTAATTTCTCAATGTCATATTGGGAGTCAATATTTTATCATGTTTTTCCATTTTTAATCATTAGATAACAATATCTCCATTATAATATTTGATACATTTGACTCAATATTTTAATTATTTACTCTATCCATTGGTACGACATTCATTCTACTCTATTTTTTAGTTTATACTAAACAACCTCCTTTGAGCCCTTTGGAATTATATATTTTAGGATGCTAATTTTTATCTTCAACGAATTCTTATTTTCTTTCTACACTAGGACATAAAGTGGGGTGTCATGAACCACTATATTTTCCTTATTTTACTTATATCTTGAAACAAACATCTCATTGAGTGTAGACTATAATTCTACTTTTAGTTCTACTCTCCCTTAAACTGCTCCTTCATTATCATCATTCTCTTATATTATTTTTTAGTTTTCTACAATATCAGTGAGATTCCTTATGGTCCTCACAATCAGAAATTTTTTCCACACATATCTCTTTAGATATATTTTCATATGGGGAAATTATGTTCTTATATAAAAATAATTTTCATTTAGAACGCCTCCAACCATTGACATTGGTTGAATATTATTTCATGGGAAATTCATTATCCTTATAGTTGTATTGAAACTTCTTGGAATTTTTTTTGGAATTCTTCTCCATATTTATTTATACAATCCATGTGATTCATAGATTTTCTTTTATCATTAATTTCCCATTTTCATATTTGATGTATGGAATTATATATCCCAATCGAACTCTTCTTCTGGTGATTGATGATCCTAATTTGTGATCTTATTCAAGGAATTGAATTTTACCACATTTGATTTTCCAATTTTTATTGCCTTATTATCACCATTCCTCATCTTCTAAGAGTATTATAAATACTATCCATTATTAGCGACTTTGGAGTTTTATCTTCAATCAAAAAAAAATTTGAGTTAATTCAACGTGTAATTATTTTAATGAGGTTCTTGATTATATTCAAATCATATAGTGTTTCTAAAAGACCACATTTATTCCCTATAATTTTGTTTACCTGATCAAAGAATCAATTAACAAACTCATTGGGAAGTATCATCATGTCCTCAAATTTTCTCCTTTGAACCTTGAATTTTTCTTATCTTAAATTTGAGTCAACTTTATATAGGTTATTCAGTTTTTTTCACATAGAATATGTGGATTTAAATGAAATTACTTTTGGGTAGATTTTTGCAGACAAATCTCTCCATAATTAATTGATTTCCTTGGAATCAACATCTATAACTTTGTAATATGATTTTGATAGGGATTCATTGTCTATAGTGATTGATATATCTTGAATAAAATTGGTTTAAACATCCTAGATTAATGATTGAATAGTTTTACATATCCAATTATTGCAGACCATAATTTTAATGTAATCAATGATTAAAATCCCCTTATGATTTATTTTAACCAATTCTTTCACTTAATGAATATTTCTACTAACATGAACTTTGGTTGGGATACAACTATTTGGACCTAAGGTAAGTAATCTAAGTGAGTAGTTAATAATGGTATATAAATTTATATTAAATGACCCTTTCTAATGATCTTATTCCACTCTATGTAGGAAACAATATCTCTCTCACTATAGATATGAATTGATAAAGAATGAAAATAGAGGTACAAATAATTTTTACTTGGTTCTCCCACACTAAGTTATTCCAATGAGCACACATCAGTAATGTCCCTAAGTACTAGAATCTTCTAAGCACCATATTTTGTATAATATTCAGAGTAGACTCACTATGCCTCCTACTTAACAAATTTTCACTCCAAAAAGTAACTCCTCTCTAACAATTTGAGAACTTATTACTCTATCAATTAATGTGAAATTAATGTTCCTATAAAATATTCCTTTTTTATTATAAGTAAACCCTAATTGAAATAATATTTTAGTTTCATAAAACACATCTTTAATATAACTTATAAAATCTATGTTTCCAGGGATATTTTGTGGTATTAACATAATATTTGTGCAACTCCCTTCATGGGAATTAAAGATATTCATATTGCTCGCATTTTAAAGAGACTATTAAACTAGGATAATTATTGTTTCATCACATAACTAATGATAATGTAAAGTTTATTTTTTTAGGAAATAAATTCACATATGTCTTATATGAAAACATATAGGTTATCATGTAATTACCTTCATCTTTATGGGTTATTAAATTTAGTGGAATTTTTATTCTTGGACCCATTAAGGGTTCATTTGGGGAATTATATTTATATAATCATTCCTTTCATTTTAGATCATTTTTATATGTCATAGGGTGTGGTTAGTGGTAAGTGAAGATGCATGGGTGATCATGAATGTTTCAATATTTTCAGGTGTCTGTTGATGTTGTAAAGGGGTTTTCAATCTAGTGCATGGTTAGATGTGCATAGTTTGGGACAAACCATGTATCCCTCTAAGCCTTAGGGTGTTTTTAGTTTTTTTCTATATCATAATGATCATGTTAGCAGTTAGCACAAAGATTATAGGAATCCCTAAAGGTCTCATAGAAAATATTTTGAGATGAGTTTCCCTTAGGATACTGTTGCATGAATTGTTCATGGTTTCAAAAAATGATGTGGTAAAAGATTTTGAATTATAGAGTGGATATCATGTATTTTACATGGTTGGTGCAAGGTATGGAAAATTGGGTGGTCAAACCATTTGAGGCATTTTTTTAGGATGTTTTGGCAATACGGTTGGCATGTGATTTATAAAACCATATGGTGAAATCATGAGACTAAACCATATGACATACATTATTTTGTTAAAAAAGATTAAATTTACCATCACCCTCATCAGGATTTTAATCCCCCTCCCACATATTATTTTATTTTACATTTTGTAGACCAAAAGGTCCTCTCCCTCTCTTTCCCCTTTGATTCCCTTGATCTGGGTTGAATTTCATGGGTATTCTTTGGTGATTTTAAATATGATTATTCATATACTATATTAATTTTCCATCATCCTTTCTTATTTTTTTCTTCATTTTGGGTATTCATTGTTGATTCCAATAGATCATCATTTAATCTACCATCAATTTTGGGTCTTTTTTATAGCATAGTGAGAGCATTTCCCAAGATTATGAACACATGTCTTTCTCATCTATTGGGTAAAGGTGTGACGCCTAATGGATTTTTCATTATATTTTAATTCAAATATTGAAATTTTCTATGTAATTGAGTATTTATTTTTAGTGATTTTTCTTAGGTTGATGTGGGTATTATGTTATAGTCCTTTCCCAGGTGGTTGGTCATGGTTTTGGAGAAAGGATACACCCTGGTAAGATTTCAATTGATTATAACTATTTGTTTAATTTGGAATAATTCTGTGTGATTTTTAATAATTATTTAATTCTATTTTTTGGATGAGATATGTTCATATGGAATTGATAGAGCATAAATTCAGTATTTAAGTTTCAGTGTTTTAGCCTTGTGGTAGAAAAAATGTTTGGGATTTTTGTATTCTAATCATGAACACATTTCATCTATACTTTATTGAATAGTATATGTAGTAAAAGGAAGTATTATGTGCATTATACTAACATTGGTATCATTTTTAGATTTGTTCATATCCCATTTTGGGGGATTCCTTCCACATAAGATGTTTTCATGAAGAAATAACGTTCATAGGGTTTGTGGGGTAAGGCATTCACCTAGTTGAGGTTCGACATGATGTTTTACTCATGTTTTTGGTTTTATAACCCTTTAGGCGAGTGGTGTGGGATGAGAACCCTAGAAGTGTCATGTTTGATGGCTAAATTGGCATGGTGATGTCAATGGATCTTGATATGGTATTATCATATGGTTCTTAGATGGCAGTAATGGGTGGTGTCTTGGATGTGTTTTTTAGGACTTATCAATTGTAACAGGACTAGTATAAAGAGGTTTAAGTGGCTTGGGATTATAGACTAGTCTTCTTGGTAGATCCTTTTGGTATAAAACACCATGGTGTATTGGGAAAATCTAGTTTCCAATTAGTTAAGAATGTAAGAAGGTCTATGGGAACCCTATGGATGCAATTTTTTGCATGATATTGATCGACCAACAGTTGTGGTACATTTATGGATACTTCAGGATAATTATTTTGATGTTATTTGTATGGATTTTTGATGAGATAGAACATCCAATTATTGGTTATCCTACATTGTGATGTGACTAAGGGGACCATGGGCACTCCATGATAGGTTTGGTCCTTGAGAGGGTATGTGAGGGCCTAATGTGGTTATAATGGTGAGGTTTATGGGTTCTGTAATTTGATTAAGCTTCATTTTTAGGGATTACGCAAGGAAATTTTGAGGAAGTTATTACCTAGATATTATAGGTTTGATGATACCTTTAGTATATTCTTGGATTGCGAATTATCTAAGAGATTGAATAGATTCACTCATCTAATGGATGGTTCTAGAAAGGTATAAAGTTTTGATGATTTTACCTCCTCTAGTTCAGTAGATGACTATGAATAGGGATTGGTTCAAATAGTATTGAAGGGACTAGGGTCTATGTTAAGCTCTATAATGATTATGAAGTAGGGTTAGTTCTAAATGGAAAATAGGTTATGGGAATGTTCTCTCATTATTGGTTAGAGTTTCGGTCACTAGTTCCTACCTAGTATTGGAGTCTTATTGCCTCGTAGTGACATGTTTGGTTGTCTTGGATTCCTATATTTATTCTTTAGGGTATAGAATTCATGATTATGGTTAAGTTAGAATCTAGTAGCTCCTTTTTTGTTGTATGATCTTGTAGTATCATCTATTGGTGAGACATGTTCTTTGATTCTCTAGACTCTATCAACTGTGTTTTAGGTGATCTTGAGTGGTGTGGAACATGAGAATCAATGGGATTTGTATGTTTTTTCTTATTCTAGTAGGGGTTATTAATTATTTATTATGTTAATTACTATTATGTCAGTAGTTATGATTTGAGTTGGCTGGGAATATCATGTGTATGCACATGTTATTATAATACATTTTAGGTACTACTAATTGGTGTGGCCTACTAATAATCTATATATCATCCTCTTAGAAATCACATTAGTGTGCATACAGACCCCTAGGTCTACTTTTGAGTGATCATAGGATGAATGGTAGATCTGGTGGAGTATCAGGTTGAGTGGAGACCTAGGTTTTCATGATCATGTTGGACCACTCTGTTGAGTCTTGGGTTCAACCCAGAGATGTTTGAAAGTTTTTAGTGGTTAGTTTTGAGGTATGTCTTAGGGATGGAAATAGAAACATCTGTTTTTTTATTTGGTTTTTCATGTATATGTATTTGACCAACTGGTGATAAATTTATGTGTTATAGAATGACAGTGAGTTAGTATACTACATTACATATATTATGGATTGTTTTTATTTTATTTACATTACATGCTCTAATGATAATGGATGTATATGAGTTTGGTTATTTTTAATTATTATTTCACTCTAACATGAGTGTATAGTTTCCCCAACTATATATTTTAAGACTATTTCCACTAGTCAGAAGCCTCGGTCTTATGGGGAGTCATACATGAGGCCTTATGGTGAACTAGATTGGGAAACGTGTCTGGTTGACTCGATTTGGTTCGTCAAAAAGATGGTTTCATGTTAATATCACATTATTTTTATTCAAATTATTTGGGAGATGGTAGAAATTTTTTTTATGGATGTGTTAAATGTTTTTATAGACCATAGATTTATGTATCTCATATACCTTTTATGTTGGGAATCCCAATTTAGCAAGGTGATGGGATTATTGTTTTTAGTTTCCATATTTCTTGTTGCGTGATTTCACATTGGGTGATACATTTTTGTTTTTGGATTTATGGTTTATGTGATTTTTTTTCTTATGGGCCATTGGTAAGAGGAATGCCTCCATGCATCATTATAAGCTAGTAAAATAAACATGACATGTACATGATTTTGTATGTCCTCATTGACAACATAGGTTTAGTTTTTTAAATGGTACACAACAACCTATATATTGTCATTAAATTATATATTCATGGTGGAATATTACAAATATGAACCATTGGATTTTTCATTTTTGATAACTTGTTATATTGATCATGTGGAGATATTCTCACAAGTGTTGGAAAATAATTAAATTCATTGATGGATTTATAGGGAACCTAATTGGTCAATGTCGGAATTGGATAATTTAATGGTATCTCTAGAGGGTACATGATGTCTGTGATATGTTTAAATTGGTCCAGATTTATCCTATGGTTGTATTTCTAATATCTTTCATAAATAGTAATTTGGATTCCTTAGGATTTATAGGTGGATGACGGGGAGTGCTCATGTCTTTTAGGTTATGTTGAGAGGGTAGTTTTGGATGATGCAAGGACCTTTTGGTTTTGGGTGAACTTCTAAGGGTGTGATGGGAGGGTGGTCACAATATAATGGTTTGGATGATGTTTGATTGGTGGTTGGTTGTCTGTTTCTTATTTTCTTAAGATTGAGTCATCAAAAATTAAGAGGAGAGTCATTGGAAATTCATTTTTCTAGAATAAACCTTCATTATGAGCATGTTCAGTTTGATCGGTGTATTTGAATAGGTTTTATAGGATGTGACTCATGTGATCATAGGTTTTGGTCTCCAATCATATTTTACAATAAAGTTAAAATGTTGTGCTCAAATGAGAATATATAGTGTAGTTTCTATGGGTGTGTGTGTGTTCTAGTTATTCACAATGTTTGTTGATCTATGGATAATAAGAATTGAACATGTGTATACTTTTTGAGATTTGTTTGGATCTTGGAGGAACCCAAGAAGTTTTGTGGTTTTGGACCTATTTTGGTTAGCACCTGATGTGTGATGTGAGGCAATACCTTTTGTGGGGAGTGCAACATAGGATATTTGATGATTTTTTCCACATTAAAAGTATATTTTTTGCATATAATATTTCATTAATTGTTATTTGGTAACATATCGTTGTTGTTTTTTAATGGAACTAAGGTGTGAGAGTGTTGTCCATGAAAATACATTAGAATTAAATGACGGACAGATCACGGGATATGGGATTTTTTGGATATTGTGAAATGGTAAGGATACTCCCATGGTGGGATGTGTCTCTTTGACTGGAGATGATAACTCTTATGTTGTAAGAGTTTTTAGATCAACAAGACCCTTCACTGGATGTTCATGGAGGCATTTGAATGATGGTTTATGGAAAAATCCAAAAATATATGCTTTATCATTCAATACCAGATGGAGAATTA
The DNA here is from genome assembly GCA_963277665.1 of Viscum album. NCBI lineage: Eukaryota > Viridiplantae > Streptophyta > Magnoliopsida > Santalales > Viscaceae > Viscum > Viscum album. Next base: position 916,231,147 of record OY728130.1, on the reverse strand, counting down.
TTATTTAGGTATAGTGGTATCCAAGATATTGGTAATAGGCCTAGGTTAGATTTTGTGTGATCTGAGGGTATTTCAAATTGGTAGTCTATCTATAGGTGAGGATGAGAGTTTTGTGAGATTTGTCTAATGTATGACTAGATGATGGTTTTTTGTATTTTAACATGTGGTGATTTTCAAACCATATAAAAAAATCCATTGGCTACATTTCCCAAGTTGTTCAAATTTAAAATTGAACCTTCTCGACGATATTTAGTGTATCGATTCCCCATGGTTGGAGTTTCTCATTGTAATTATGTTTGAATCTTATGGTTATAAAGATTTTTTTATCGATTAATTGATAGTTTATGTAAGGTAGGATGGTCAATTTAATAACCCCTAAGGCTAATTCATTGTTATAATACATATGTTGGGGATTATTTGACAACTTGCATTGTTTTGGGTTATCAAATTTAGAGGAATTTTGAATGCTTGATCCATTGAGGTGCAATTAAATGTGGTGGTATTTGAATTGGTATTCTATGATTTGGATCCCCATTTTAATTGTATTCATGTGTGGTTTGTGTCTTATGGGTATATATAATGATTGGTAGATGATTTAATGTTTTGGGTGTAAGTTTTAGTTTTGGATTGGTTTTCACCATGGTGCATGGTTTTATGTTCATGGATTAGGACAAACTATATGCCCCTCAAAAGCTCATATTATTTCTAATTATTTTACTATAGTACAAGGACCATATGCACAGATATAATGAGTATGGAGGAAATCATGTAGGAATTAAAATAAAACCTTATAGAGTGAATTGACTTTAGGATCAAGGTTCATAATTTGTTCATGGTAAAAGAAAAACTATATGGTCATCATAAAATTGTTATATAGGGGATCTAGTGTGGTTTTATAGGATTGGATAATGGTTTTGTAAACTATGTGTCCATATATTACGGCCTACTTGTTTTTTATAAAAATTGTAAAATTACCCTTTCCCCCCTTAGTATTTCTGTAATGACTTGTAAAATTCAAGGGAAATTTTTTTCTTAATATTCTTTGGGATTTTACAAGAACGTGGTTCCTGACGACACTTGATTCCGAGGCCCTGGTGTGCCTGGAATTTCTATCCGAAGTTTAGATTGGGTACGTTCAGTGAACGAACGAGCGGGTTTTTCTAACTTTTGAACCGTTGCTCGGAATTGAATTCTGAGGGCACCGATGGATTCGCAGCGCTGATAATTGCTTAGGAACACCTTTTCCGGAGTTGCGTTTTCACGGGAGGAGTTGTTAAAAATTTGTGGAAGAAGAAATAAAATTTGAGTTACAATTTTAATTTCTTTTAAGTGGTTTATCCATTGAGTGGAAGTTGGGGTAACCACCCAACTTCCCATGGGAGGTTACGAGAGTGGTGGGGCCCACACGAACCCCACCCCTTCATCTTCCCTAACCTTCCATAACCCTTCATTAATTTGACAACTTGAGTTAAATAATTGAGGGAATTAATTCAACTTTTGAAATTCAAATGCTTAAGTTATGTTAATAAAATAAGTGATGAACTTATTTTATTTTGTTGGAAGTCTTGTTTCTTGAGAAGTTTGGGAGAAAAGATAAGGGAGGCTTGAAGATCTTCATCTTCTTCGTCAAAGAACACGAAGAACGCGAAGAACGCACCGATCTCTGACGAAGAACGCCGAATCATCGGAGATCGACTACGCGACGCCATGTACCACAACGCCAACGACGCCTTCTTCTGCGAAGATTCTCCTTTCGCGACGCCTCCTTCCGCGACAGTTATTCCGTGACGAACCTCTGTTCAAGCTACGCTCCAGGTAGGGGTTTTATGCGTTTTTTTTCGTGAATTACTTCCGCCATCTATCGTAGTTCAATTGGACAGCTTGCTAGCGTTTAACGGGAGGGGGGCGGACCACACAAACAAGGTCGGCCCTCCATTTTTATTTTGTGTTGTTGCAGTTCAAAGGGAAGTGACGCGGTGTCGTCGCACCACACGGGAACTAGCGGCAAGGATGTGTGGCGCCGTCGTGCCGTGCATTTGAAAATCGAACCAAGCCGCGGCACCGTCGCGCCGCGCCGGAAAAACCCGAAGACACCGCGGCCAGAGCGGGGCTACGACGGAGGGGCGCGGTGCCGTCGCGCCGCCCCGGACAGAACAAGCTACGGCTTAGGCCACGGCGGAGCAGGGGGAACGGTGGCCGGTTCCGGGCCACCAGCATCGGAACAGGGGGACCGTCCCTCGCCGGTCCCATGGTGGCAGAAGCCGGCAGGCCGGAGCGGGCCGGGCGGTCAGGGGAAGAGCCGGGGGTTACGACCCCATGCTGGCCAGCAAAGAGCATCCCCCATTATGGGGGGTCTCAATTACACAAAGCGGGCTGCAGCCCCCCCCCCCCCACGTTCCTTCGCTCAGCCGAAACAGCCGAGCCCCTGGCTGGCGCCACCGCGCCGGGCCGGCTGCCCTGGCCGGTCCGCCAGACCAAGCCACGCCAGCCAAGCCAGGCCGCGCCCAAGCCGGCCGAACCCAGACCTGGGACGGGTCAACCCGGTTCGGGCCGACCCAGGGGGTACCGGGCCGGGTCGGACCGGGGCCGAACCCCCTAATACCGGACTTTTTCGGTCTGTTGCCCATAACATGGGCTACGGACCTCTAATCGACGTACCGTCATTTGTGTAGCGATCCTTGGATCGAGACACCCATCTTGGTATATTACACTCAAGGTTTCGAAAAACTTTGAGTAGGGACGGGTTGGTTCGGATACGAAACCAACCGGGCCCTCGGAGCGAAAACGCTTATATCTCGAGCTCCTGACGTCCGATTGACGTGCCGTCAACTTTGTTGGATTCCTCTTGATGAGATGGAACTTTTGGCATGTTTCTCCTGAGTTTTGGATGCAGTTGGAAAATGGCCGGGTTGGATTGTACCCGAAATCCAACCGGGCCCCTAGAACGGAAAGGCTAAAAACTTTCAGATCGAACGTTCGTTTGATGTACCATCAGCGGTATTGGTGATCACGTTGAGAAAAGGTACCTATGAGCATACCCTATGAGATTTCAGGGTACAGATGACGTACGGCCGGGTTGGTTCGCACCCGAAACCAACCGGGCCCCTAGGACGAAAAGGCTAGTAACTCACAGATCAGGCGTCCGACTGACGCGCCGTCTGTTGCGTTGAGACCCCTATGACGAGGTGGTACTTTGAGATACTTATTCATGGAACTTTGTGATACTTGGAGTATTGACCAGTAGCTCGTGGAGCGGACCCTCCCGGTGACGAGCTAGCAGAGTGCAGAGAACTAGTAGTTGGCTGAGACTTGATGACTGCTGATTAATCGACTCGGTGTGTTTCAGATAGCCCAGTGGGGAGCGCTTGGTTGTAGCGGCAGACCCACGGTGGAGGAGCACTTGGTAGTAGCAGCAGACCCACGGTACTCAACAGAAGGAGTACCTCTAGAGTCTATGAGGGGGAGCGCTTGGTTGTAGCGGCAGACCGATGACAGAGGATCGCTTGGTTGTAGCGGCAGACCTGCGGTACTCAACAAAAGGAGTGCCTCTGGAACATATGAGGGGGAGCGCTTGGTTGTAGCCACAGACCCATGGTGGGAAGCACTTGGTTGTAGCAGCAGGCCCACAGTACTCGACAGGTGGAGTACTACAGCAGTCCAAGGAGTTCGGCGCGCTTGGTTGTAGCGGCAGACCCTCTGAACTCGACAGAGGAGGAGTTCAGCACGCTTGGTTGTAGTTGAAGGCCCAATGTACTCGACGGAGGTGGAGTTCTCTAGCAGCCATGGTTTTGACGTCATGATTTAAATCCTGGTTGAGCTGAGTCTCTAATCTTTGTGTTTCCTCATGATTGAGATGGGTCACTTGATATCTGAGGTATATGTATGGGAATATACCTGGGTAGTGGATATCCGTTGATTTCATAATCTTTGTGTTTCCTCAAGATTGATATGGGTTACTTGATAACTTAGGTATATGTATGGGCATATACCTAAGTAGAGGTTATCTATTGAGATCTTCTTTGTGGTTATCCTTGTTGGATTTAGTGAGAAATTGAGGATCTCGGCGTCCCTACTGAGTATCGTTATACTCAACCCTGCACGGGCTATGCCCGCACCTCGTTGTGTTTGTTTTAGACGACGGGCAGTGCTGACGGAGGCCGAGAGTTCGAGGACAGGATGGTATCCAGAGGTGAACTTCATGACGAGACGACACTCGGAGGAGGTTGGCGGGCGATAGCGTTGTGGAGGCTATCTGTACCTACCCTTCAGGTAGGATCCATGGTGGACGATCCAGGAGCTGTGCTATCTGTACCTACCCTTCAGGTAGGATCCGAAGAGGACGACCGAGGTGTTGCTTCCGTTCTTCCAGCTATTGTCTTTTCTGTTGTACTTTCTTTCAGCTGTAGCTGTACTTTCGATTGGGTTTGTATTCTGGCCCATTTACTTTTCAGCACTTCCTTTTTGTACATAGTGTTTTACTTCCGCTTGTATTCTGTGGTATTTTGATACTTTTATAAAGGAAATTCCTTCCCAGTTATCAGGATTTACGCCTTTGGTGCTAGTCGCCAGCCCAAGGCCAATGGAATGCGGGCTTGGGGTAGTCACGGCACGGGCCCTGAAGACAGGTCGTGACAAATTGGTATCAGAGGAGTTCGGTTCTACCACAGAACTCAAGACTCTGATCTTTTTCTATGTGAAGCAATAATGTTAAGAGTATTGAGTGTGGTTATCAGTCCAGGGAGTCCAGTGTTGGTGCGGCAGCCGACGTATCCGTACACCCGGACCATAACTTCTGATTTCCGACTTAATGCATGAAAACATTGATTGCATGTGTATTTCAAGTTTCTTTTTTATTACTTTTTGTCAGCTCACTAGGTATACTGTTATGACCATGGCGCACCTGTCTCTTTTTAGGATGGCCCCACGATGGCATCCAGCTAGGGTTTCGAGAGTTGTGCGTGACGACAGCCCACCGAGCGATGAGGCCTCAGTACAGGGCCCTTTGACAGTAGAGGCAATGGTGGTACCTCTACCCGCCAAGCCACTGATGCTACCAGCCCCAGCCGCTGACGGTGCATGTCACCTTAGTGCACTGCATGAGTTTCAACGTCAGCGACCGCCCAGGTTCTGTGGGGAGACGGACCCTCAGGCAGCCGAGGATTGGCTGGAGGCTGTTGAACGAATTTTCTGTTTGGTAGGGACACCAGCTGGCCATATGGTGGTCATTGAAGCGAGCCTCCTGCACGCGGCAGCAGGCACATGGTGGAGCTTGATGCTACAAGTGCACGACGAGGCATCTCTCCTTTGGAAGGACTTTGAGAGCCTTTTTCGCTCAGAGTTCTTCCAAGCCACCCACCGAGCGGTACACATCCAGGAGCTGCTACAGCTGCGGCAGGGCAGCATGACAGTAGCCCAGTACGCGGGGAGGTTTACCGATATCTCACGCTATTCCACGGACATGGTACGAGACCCATTCTTCAGGGCTCGAACCTTCGAGCAGGGGATCAGGAAAGAGATCAGAGTTTCAGTTGTTTCTCACAGCATTCCGACACATGCAAGGGTGTTGGAGCGAGCCCTCTTAGTTGAGAGTTTCCTTGCTGAGCAGTCTCCAGCAGCAGGACCCACCACTAGTCGGCTTGCGGAAGAGTCCTCTGTAGCAGGCAATACACAGATGACGCAGAGGTCCAAGAGGACTAGACCTACAGGTGGTCGACCGCATGACACATGATTGTTTGTGCAAGGCACCCGGGGTGGAGAACGACTCACCATGCGCAGATAGTGTTACTCCTGCGGCGGGGTTGGTCACATGGCTCGTGACTATCCGACCCTCCATACAGATGACCAGAAGATGAACGAAGGACCTCCTGAGCAGTGTCAGAGGTTCGATCGAGGCGGACCGCATGGAGCATGAGACCATGGCAGGGGAGCTGGCCATGCAACTGGAGGTGGACGACACTTCTAGGTGTTGCCACCACCACCACCACCAGAAGGTCCACCCCGACCCCAGGGAACAGGTGGATGTCGGAGAGTTCAGCTTCAGGCAGTTGAGGCCTACGATCATGGAGCTCTGGGAGTATATGGGAAGGAGAGGGACTAGCTCCAGACCTGGAGACTTTTTTTTCATGTTGCTTCTAGCTCTGTTGATGTTTCTTTGTAAATGCTTTGTGTCTTTGTACTTTGAGCTGCAGTAATAAAAGACACCTTTCTTGTGGCGTTTACCTTCATGTCCCCTATTTTTGTTGTTACTAAGAGGTTCCGGTTTAAAAACCTTTGACTTGACCCTCACTTTGAGATACCTACTAGAGGAGACCTAGTGACCACACACTGATGCCGACAGTGTGACTCAACCCTTGGTGGCGAGTGTAATGGTTGGATCTCTTGGTAGTAGCATCGAGGCCTTACGATGTCATCGTTGGTATGGATTAGTATCGTCCATGTCGGGATTAACTGTATTAGGTGAAGAATGTGGTTCATCCAGGGGATGAGACCGGATTTCTATTATCGTAAAAGAGGAAATCTCAGCATCTCTTTTAGGACAAGATCGGTCCAAGTCATCCAAGAGCAGATGAGGACAGCTCAGAGCCGGCAAAAGTCTTGTACTGATAGGGGGCAGAGACCACTAGAGTTCGAGGTTGGCGACCATGTTTCCCTACGGGTCTCACCCCGACGTGAGTTACGAAGATGTGGTCGAGGTGACAAGTTAACTCCGAGGTTCAACGGACCTTTCTAGGTCCTCAGCAGGGTACGCAAGGTGGTTTACCGCTTGACCCACCCACCTTAGTTGCACCAGGTGCACAACGACTCCCATGTATATCAACTGAGGAGATACGTGCTTGACTTGACGCATGTCATCGACCTTGGAGAATGAGACCTTGGCGATGGGGTGACTTTCACGGAGGTTCCACTGGGAAATGAGGAACGATAGGAATGGATCCTTTGAGGATGGTCGATTCCTCGGGTGTGCTTCCACTGGCAGTACGGGAACCTCCAGGTGAGCACATGGGAGCGGGAGGCTTATGTGCGTGCTCAGTACAGCTTTTGTTTCCCTAAATTGTGTTATAGCTTTACGAGGACGTAAAGCCCTGCGGTGGGAGTAATGTAAAGACCTGTAAAATTCAAAGGAAATTTTTTTCTTAATTTTATTTGGATTTTACAAGAACGCGGTTTCTGACAGCATTTGATTCCGAGGCCCGGTGTGCCTGTAATTTATATCCGGAGTTTAGCTCGGGTATGTTCAGTGAATGAACGAGCGGGTTTTTCTAACTTTTGAACCGGTGCTCAGAATTGAATTCTGAGGGCACCGATGGATTTGCAGCACTGTTAATTGATTAGGAACACCTTTTCTGGAGTTTTGTTTTCACGGGAGGAGTTGTTAAAAATTTGTAGAAGATAAAATAAAAATTGAGTTACAATTTTTATTTCTTTTAAGTGGTTTATCCATTGAGTGGATGTTGGGGTTACCACCAAACTTCCCATGGGAGGTTATGAGAGTGGTGGGGCCCACACGAACCCCACCCCTTCATCTTCCCTAACCTTCCATAACCCTTCATTAATTTGATAACTTGAGTTAATTAATTAAGGGAATTAATATAACTTTTGAAATTCAAATGCTTAAGTTATGTTAATAAAATAAGTGATGAACTTATTTTATTTTGTTGGAAGTCTTGTTGCTTGAGAGGTTTGGGAGAAAATCTAAGGGAGGCTTGAATATCTTCATCTTCTTCGTTGAAGAACAATATGAACGAGAAGAACGCGAAGAACACACTGATCTCTGATGAAGAACGCTGAATCCTCAGAGATCGACTACGCAATGCCATGTACCGCGACGCCAACAACTCCTTCGTCCGCGGCGATTCTCTTTTCACGACACCTCCTTCCACGACGGTTATTCCGCGACGAACCTCCGTTCAAGTTACGCTCAAGGTAGGGGTTTTATGCGTTTCTTTTCATGAATTAATTTTTTCATCTATCTTAGTTCAATTGAACCACTTCCTATCATTTAATGGGAGGGGTCCGGACCACACAAACACGGACGACCCTCCTCCCTTATTATTTTGTGTTGTTGCGGTTCAAAGGGAAGTGACGTGGTGTTGTTGAACCGCATGGGAACGAGTGGCAAGGATGTGTGTCACCGTCACGCCGCGCATTTGAAAATTGAACAAAGTCGTGGCGCCGTCGTGCCGCGCCGGAAAAACCCGAAGACACCGCGGCCGGAGCGGGGCGGTGGCGGAGGGTCGCCACGCCGTCGCGTCGCGCCAGACAGAACAACCCACGGCTTAGGCCGCAGCGGAGCAGGGGGACCGGCCCTCGCCGGTCCCGTGGAAGTAGAAGCCGGTCGGCTGGAGTGGGCCGGTTGGTCAGGGGAAGAGCCAGGGGTTACGACCCCCAGCTGTCCAGCAAAGAGCATCCCCCATTATGGGGGTTTGCGGTTACACAAAGCGGGGGCAACTCCCCCACCCACCACCCACCCCCCCCCCCCCCCCGTTCCTTCGCTCGGCCAAAATGGCCGATGTAGAGACCAGAAGCTTGACGTACATGGAAATTACATTACATTAGCTTAATACTTAATACATAACAAAAACAGATACATAAGGACCGTAATAGTTTAGTGTCTTTGGAAACTTGGAACATAATCTTCTAATCGTGGTGAAAGATCTTCAACGTCTCCCATAAAGATCTTCCCCTTTTTTTCTTACCTAAAACCTTTCTTTATATCCTGGGGAAAATAAAACATAAAAAGGGTGAGCTCAAATGCTCAGTAAGGGTAAGCATGTATAAAATAAAACATACCATATACATTTGAACTTAAAAACATGAATAGAATTTTTAAACATCAAAATCTTGAGAAATGACATAAAACCTAGAAGTACGTAAGGAATAGATCATAAAGAAACATTAAGTATGATAAAATAGAGTGGGAATAAAAAATATAATTGTGGAAACCATTAAGCACATGATATGATTTCCATAGTAGCCAAGGCATTTCTGCCAAGACCATCTTAGTGGAAAAAGTCCCTTTCTGAATCGAGTTCACTCCTCATTCCAGTCCTGTATTACTGAACCGGTTAAATTTTCGTTCCAGCCATGTCTATATCATGAGATATAAATCTTTACCCAATACATTTTAGGGAGATATAGGTCCCACCCATCCCATAATTAAATCATTTTTACTTGTGCCACAAAATAAACATACATCATATATAATAACACAACGAATAAAATGGGTTTCATAAACATCATCTCATTTTCACATAATACATATAAATGAAATGGATATCATTTCATAATAAGAAAAGTGAAACCATGTCAATCATAGATACATTATACTTGAAACAAACACATATGAAATAATTTCATCTTAGATGGAAAATGGTTTTGATAAAACACTTTTAATGAATTCTTGAGGAAAATATCCTTTCTTCCTCAAAATCAATTCTTTTCAAAAAATGTCATGCAATTTTAAAAGAAAGAGATTTTTTTGAAAATAGTCATGAAATATTTTAGAGTAAGCCTCATGAAAATAAGGCTTTATAAAACCGTAAAAATCCGTTCGTGCCGTATAAGTTAAAAGAAAAACATTCTTTCCGTACTTTTGCTGGAAAATTCAAAAAGTACCTCTTAACGTAAACAAAAGAAAGATTCCTTACATACCATGTAGTAAAAGTCAAAAATGGGTAAAAAGGACTTTAAAAATACATGAAAATACTTTTATAAAACATGGACATGGATGATATAAATAACCCCAGTAAATACTTACGAATAAGCAACCTCGGATAAAAATGAGATTTACAAAATTATCCCTTACCTTAGGTCCGATATGCTTTGTATGTATCCTAACCTCTTGTATAATGATTAAAATAATGTTATAGACTTATTATAGAATCATATTAATTGTTATGATATCATATATGGTTCACTTATGACTTTATATTAGCCTTTCTGTTGTAAATTCCATGTTTAAGAGCGTTTTGGGTAAAATCGTTTCATTTGTCGTCCGTGTTTTGACTTGTAATTATTCATATGATTACTTAGATCATGATTACTTACATCTAGAATGTAAAAAATGATTTATATATAATATGTATTCAGAATATACATATATATAATAGATCAGTAAATGGAAAGAAATACACCGTTCATGGAGACGGTAGGTCGTACGTACACATGAACGTTGTTTTTGTTTCCTCATTGAATTGAATGGAATTAATTTGATGACATACATATATATATACATAAATCCAGTATCATTATTATGTCATATATTTCATGATTACTTATTATATATACTTTATAATCATTTATGAATGGTTAATCATTGAGAATGAATCTCATCGCGTCGTGGAGACGGTATTCCGTACGTACGCACGAGCGATGATATCGTTCCCATGATCATGGAATTTTTTTGGAGTGTATGTATACTATTACAGAATCAATATCACTTTACAATAATCATATATAGTTATTATTTACACCATTATACCCATCCATGTAAGGTGGTGGTTGAAAATAGATTACACCACGGCGTGGAGACGGTATTCCGTACGTACACATGCGCGGTGATTTCATTTTCTGTAGAATGGATAGATGGTGAAATAGGGTTGTTTCATACTTATAATAAAATATAATTATATTAGTGATACTGATGTTATTACTTCATAATGAAGCAACCTAAGAAGAAGAAGTGGAAGAAGAAATAAAGGTGAAAGAATCTGTAACGGAAATTACCTCTTCTTTGAAGCGCCTCTTTGAGACCTCCTCTTAGGGCACTAAAAGTGGTCTTTGAAGAAGACCAGTACCTATAGGATGTTTATAGGGAAGTGGATAAGAGAATTGGGCAGGGGTTTTCCGAGCTTGAAGGCTCAAAGTGGTGTTTAGAAGAGAGGGAGGAGGTGCCCTTTTATAAGGGAGGAGAGGGGGACCTTGGGAATTCATAAAAATATTAATTTATAATAAATCTAACCCCACTTAAAAACCACAAAAAATGACTCATATTACAAGATTAGATGAGATAGGGTTGTAATCGCATCAAACAATCAAATTTAGACATGTTTGGATCTTATTTTAAACCTTATCATTTTGATTTATCCTTATTTAATCTATTTAAGTTTATTTGTGGTAATAAAATTCTAAATTTTAAATTATAACAAATAATTACTTATTTGTTGTGAATTTTCCATAATTGTTTACTTCATAACATTATAGACCATATAAATTTAAATTTATAATTTTTAAATATTTTTGTGATTTTTAAACAATTTTATAATATGTTATTTTTATAAAATAGAAATAGTGTCAATTTTGACACTATTCATTTATTTGAATTCAAATAAAATATATACAGAAGATATGTTTAAACTAAAAGATTTAATATTTTCATAAAAGGTCATATGTATCTATAAAATTAGTGTATCACATTAAATAGTTCATATAATATTTATTTTATTATTTTTAAAAACATTTATTTGGTTTATCTCTTAATAAAATAATTACTACAACATTTTCGTATAATTATTTAATATACTGCTTTGTTGCATAAAAATTAAAAATAAAATCTTATAATGAATATAAATCTATTAAGATTCACAATAATACTTTTACTCGAATTTATCATCTTAAAATCACAATATTTAAATTGTTATATTTATTAAATTATGAAGGTGACAACTTTGGCATCATTTAAAATAAAATAATATAAGTGTCATAATCACTTTTATAAAACTCCAAACGGTTATATATTAAGTACTTTGATGGTTAAGGTGTAGATATACACTAAAAATAAGTTTTGGTCAGATTTTCGGCCCTTTTGATGGGTATTATTATTTCAATAAAAATTATATTACTGATTTTTCACTTAATAAATAATTTCTGCATCATTAATGTACCACCATTAATGGCAATTATTTAATCCCTAAAAATTATAAATAAATTATCATGATGTAGATAAGTTTATTATCTTTTTGGAGACTATTCATGTTCGAAATTTTATGATGTTTATCACTAAATTAAAATTATTCTACTTATACGATTTAAGAGAGTGACATGTTGTCACTTTCTTTGGTTTTAATAATAATTAAATTATTTTCATGGTAAAAAGTCCAACAAATGAATCTAATCCGACCCTTAGGTTATATGAGTCTACTTTTAGCCATCCAATAGAATTTTGGCATGTTTTAGGATAATTTTATAATATTATATTTACCCTTAATTACACGATTTACCTTTAACTATGGTAAATAAAATTTATCGTAGTTACTATTCATAATTCCCAAAAATAAAAAGTAGGTTATTAACATAATTTGGACCCACTGATTCCAAATATGGAATCCATTTTTTCAAATTCAATACACAGAAGTTGCAGAAATTAAATTAAAATTAATCCCATTGTGGAATGAAAACGGGTTTTTGTTTAGAACATTACAAAAGATTGAATTGATTTAACCTATGAATTCAATGTAAAATAAATTCTAATGACATACATTATATTAAATTGTAAAAATATATTCTATTTATACTTTAAAACCATTCAATATTATAATTTAACAACATAAGTTATTACGATGAAAAAATTGTTTTTAATTAAAATATAGCGTGTTTTTACTATTTATTAAAATATAAAAGTTATCAGAATAATATGAAAAATTTATCCAAGGTAAAATTTTATATCCTGATTCCAAAGAATAATTTTATTTTGTAAAATTGAACTTATAAACATGTCAAAAACTAGATTTGAAGTGGGTGCGCCATCAAAAGGCGGCAAAACTGCATTTTTTGAAAAATATTTATTTTACCCGAAAAATTTATTTTGTTCTTATACCATGTTCTAGAAAATGTGTAAGATGAATAATAATGTTATAAAATTAAAAATTTAGTTAATACTATTCATAACGGCTAGTTCATAATAATATTATAATAATATATCGTTGTTTAGTAAAACCTGGTATTGCGTACAACACACGCTATCGAGGAAGGTCGCGATTGCGTGTAATGCAAGCCAAGTCAGGGTTGCGTGTTGTGCAAGAATCCTTTGTTGTTTCGTATAACAGAATCCAACCATATTTCATTTATACATTGAATATATATATATATATATATATATATACTCAATGTTGCATAGAATAACTATTATCAAAATTGTGTGTAACACGATCCAAGAATAGTGTTGCGTATACTACAAGCTAATACGGTGTTGCGTATTGCGCAAGGTAATCTTGGTGTAGCATACAACACAGGACATTAATAAAATTAAAACAATATTTTTCATAAAATCTCAGGGTGTTACATTCTACCCCCCTTAAAATGAATTTCGCCCTCGAAATTCGTCGGGGTTATAAATGGTTTACTACTCGAAAGTTTGTTTAATAGAAACCCACATCGTTAAAAGGAATACCAAAACATGGATTTAAAAACTAACGTATGAAATGTAACGGTTACCCAAATTAACTCATCACTGGGTTTCCATGTAGGAGAACATAGGTGAAAATATGGATATGGAAGAAAAATCTAACCATCAAGTTCTGATAGAGAGTGGTAGAGAACATGGCTATGAAAAATCCAACAATCACAAAGCTATTGATTTGTGATGATCTAAAGTACCATCTGATTCATCGGATATAAGGGAACTAGGACAACATTTTTGGTTTTCAAGATCATTTCCCTAAAGATGATGAATTAAAAGAAATACTTGCATGATTTTGGTACAATCCCACCATTGTTCGTGAATTGAACAACTTCCACTTCATCCCTTAAAGAAATGAAGTTGAATTTGTTATTCATGATGTGTTAGCAGATCATATGATAGAATGATCGGTCATTCTATATCTTTCAAACAAAAGGTTAGAAAAAGTTATAAGTCCATCTTATTGTTAGATTAATCGTATATGGTTCCAAAAATGAACATATACTTCATATATCATACCGTTTAATAAAATAAAACTAGTTTCTACTAACCAGGGACTTCCTGTAGGCCAGTGGTAGGAAATAAAGGCCAGTCACACTTCGGTTGTGGGTTCGATTCCCATAGCCTTGTCCGACGCGATGGGCTGTCGCCCGTCCCGCAGGTTGTCCTTTTTCTAAAACTACATTATAATATCGAAAAAAAACTTCTATCCTTAAACAATACTAACTTATGTCCAACATAATCCGTTCCAATCTTTAGGCTTATCCATAATATTGTAGTCCACTCTCATATTATAGTGAAAATGATTACCAGAGATTTCATATAACAAGCATGTTAATTCCATCGTTGATCCCCATATATCATAAGATATGTCTTGTTGGTCACATTCCAAACATTCTAAGGTCTTAATCATGTATTCTCTTGAAAAATGAATACCCATTAAATCTTAGTGAAAACATGAATGATGTCAAAAGTTAACTCTTTCCACATACCAAAATCCAAAAATTCTATATACTCAAACCATGATATAACCTTTTCCTTATATCAGTCATGAGCTCATGAATACTATCAAACATTTAATTTTCTTCTTATCCCTTCATTATGTGCACATCATCTACTTTCCAAAAATATCTGAATAACATTTCATGGTTACTAGTACAATTAATCATACACTTTCAAAACATAGGAAAGACAATAGTGTAACAATCCTTAGATGTCTCTTTATTCCATAGTACCATTAGATTACTTATACAACATTACACTTGATAAACATGTAATCATTCCACTACCTTCTTAAACCATTGACCGAGCTTCAACAATTCTTTCATCTCACATATCATTTTTTGTCTCTTCATCATCATCAACATAAATACTTCCCATACAACCGTACTAATTCTCTTCATGAGAATTTTTCTTAGGGAATTGGTTTTCATAATGCCCGTACATTCCACATTTAAAACATTTAACCATTGTTGATGTCGTAGCAATACCATTATCCTCATCCATGGTGTTAACTGAACCTTTTTCTTTGCACTTACTGACTTTGTGTCCTTCTTTTCCACACCCAAAGCATCTTCCAGTTCCTTTGAAACAATCTCCCTGATGCCTCTTCCCACATGATTTACATGAGGGAAATTGAACTTTCTTTCCTCTATGATCATCATGAAACTCCATCTTTCTCTTATTATCTGAGTCGGGAAACTTACCAAAGTTGAGATTATTGATCATATTATGATATTTCTGATTAGGCATAATAACGATGTTTGGACTTCCAAATCCAGTTTCATTTGGTTTCTCATGAATAATATCATTCCATTGTCCGACATATCCTCCATTATCATGAATCATCTTGTTTCCAGCCATTTTCTAAAACCCAAAAAGAATAGTGTGAGAGGAAAAAAACATGCTAGGGAAAACAACATAGTAACGGGGGAGCACCCACAGTATCTAACATCTTAGGTTAAATTCTAATATCATTACCTTAGTTCTAGGACTATATCCTATACGTATACTTATCCTTAGGTACATCCCTAGACATACCTTAGAAATATCTCTAGGGATCTCACTAACGTTTTCGCATCCTAGTTTCCAAAGGTTGAATAAACCTTTCCTCTGATACCAACTGTAGAGACCCGAATCTTGACGTACATGGACAATACATTACTTTAGCGGAATATTTAATACATAACAAAAATAGACACACAAGGACCGTAATAGTTTAGTGTCTTTGGAAACTTGGAGCGTAATCTTCTAATCGTGGTGAAAGATCTTCAACATCTCCCATAAAGATCTTCCCATTTTTTTCTTAACTAAAACCTTTCTTTATATCCTGGGGAAAAGAAAACATAAAAAGGGTGAGCTCAAATGCTCAGTAAGGTTAAGCATGGATAAAATAAAACATACCATATACATTTGAACTTAAAAACATGAACATAATGTTTAAACATCAAAATCTTGAGAAATGACATAAAACATGGAAGTACGTAAGGCATAGATCATAAAGAAACATTAATAATGATAAAATAGCATGGGAATAAAACAAGTAATTGTGGAAACCATTAATAACATGATATGATTTCCATAGTGGCCAAGGAATTGCTGCCAAGACCATCTTAGTGGACAAAACCCCTTTCTGAATCGAGTTCACTCCTCGTTCCAGTCCTGTATTACTGAACCGGTTTAACTTGTCGTTCCAGCCATGTCTATATCATGACATATAAATCTTTACCCAATTAATTGGAGGGAGATATAGGTCCCACCCATCTCATAATGAAATCATTCTTACTTGTGCCACAAAATAAACATACATCATACATAATAACCCAATGAATAGAATGGGTTTCATAAGCATCATCCCATCATCACATAATCCATATAAATTAAATGGATATCATTTCATAATAAGAAAAGTGAAACCATGTCAATCATAGAGACATTACACTTGAAACATACACATATGAAATAATTTCATCTTAGATGGAAAATGGTTTTGATAAAACACTTGTAATGAATTCTTGAGGAAAATATCCTTTCTTCTTCAAAAACAATTCTTTTCAAAAAACGTCATGCAATTTTAAAAGAAGGAGATTTTTTTGAAAATAATCATGAAATATTTTGGAGGAAGCTTCATGAAAATAAGGCTTTATAAAACCGTAAAAATCCGTTCATGCCATATAAGTTAAAAGAAAAACATTCTTTCCGTACTTTTGCCGAAAAAGTCAAAAAGTACCTCGTAATGTAAACAAAAGAAAGATTCCTTACATACCATGTAGTAAAAGTCAAAATGGGTAAAAAGGACTTTGAAAATACATGAAAATACTTTTATAAAACAAGGACATGGATGATAGAAATAACCCCAGTAAATACTTACGAATAAGCAATCTCGGATAAAAATGAGATTTGCAAAATTATCCCTTACCTTAGGTCCGATTTGCTTCGTACGTATCCGAACCTCCTGTATAAATTTAAATAATGTTATTTACTTATTACAGAATCATATTAATTGTTATGATATCATATATGGTTCACTTATGACTTTATATTACCCATTCTTTTGTAAATTCCATGTTTAAGAGCGTTTTGGGTAAAATCGTTTCATTTGTCGTCCGTGTTTTGACTTGTAATTATTCATATGATTACTTAGATCATGATTACTTACATCTAGAATGTAAAACATGATTTATATATAATATATATTCAGAATATACATATATATAATAGATCGGTAAATTGAAAGAAATACATCGTTCATGGAGACGGTAGGTCGTACGTACACATGAACGTTGTTTTCGTTTCCTCATTAAATTGAATGGAATTAATTGGATGACATAAATATATATATACATAAATCCAGTATCATTATTATGTCATATATTTCATGATTACTTATTATATATACTTTATAATAATTTATGAATGGTTAATCCTTGAGAATGAATCTCATCGCGTCGTGGAGACGGTATTCTGTGCGTACATACGAGCGATGATATCATTCCCATGATCGTGGAATTTTATTGGAGTGTATGTATACTATTACAGAATCAATATCACTATACAATAATCATATATAGTTATCATTTACACCATTATACCCATCCAAGTAAGGTGGTGGTGGAAAATAGATTACACCACGGCGTGGAGAAGGTATTCCGTACGTACGCACGTGCGGTGATTTCGTTTTCCGTAGAATGGATAGATGGTGAAATAGGGTTGTTTCATACTTATAATAACATATCAGTATATGAGTGATACTGATGTTATTACTTATTAATGAAACAACCTAATAAGAAGAAGTGGAAGAAGAAATAATGGTGAAAGAATCTGTAACGGAAATTACCTCTTCTTTGAAGCGCCTCTTTGAGACCTCCTCTTAGGGCATGAAAATTGGTCTTTAAAGAATAACAGTACCTCTAGGATATTTCTAGGGAAGTGGAAAAGAGAATTGGTCAGGGTTTTTCCAAGCTTTAAGGCTCAAAGTGGTGTGTGGAAGAGAGGGAGGAGGTTCCCTTTTATAAGGGAGGAGAGGGGCACCTTTGGAATTCTTAAAAATATTAATTTATAATAAATATAACCCCACTTAAAAACCTCAAAAAAATGACTCATATTCAAAGATTAGATGATATGGGGTTGTAATCCCATCAACCAATCAAATTTAGACATGTTTGGATCTTATTTTAAACATTATCATTTTGATTTATCCTTATTTAATCTATTTAAGTTTATTTGTGGTAATAAAATTCTAAATTTTAAATTATAACAAATAATTACTTATTTGTTGTGAATTTTCCATAATTGTTTACTTTATAACATTATAGACCATATAAATTTAAATTTATAATTTTTAAATATTTTTGTGATTTTTAAACAGTTTTATAATATGTTATTTTTATAAAATAACAATAGTATCAATTTTGGCACTATTCATTTATTTGAATTTAAATAAAATATATACAGAAGATATGTTTAAAATAAAAGCTTTAATATATTAATAAAAGGTCATATGTATCTATAAAATTTGTGGATCACATTAAATAGTTCATATAATAATTATTTTATTATTTTTAAAACCATTTATTTGGTTTATCTCTTAATAAAATATTTACTACAACATTTTTGTATAGTTATTTAATATACTGATTTGTTGCATAAAAATTAAAAATAAAATCCTATAATGAATATAAATCTATTAAGATTCACAATAATACTTTTACTCGAATTTATAATCTTAAAATCACAATATTTAAATTGTTATATTTATTAAATTATGAAGGTGACAACTTTGGCATCATTTAAAATAAAATAATATAAGTGTCATAATCACTTTTATAAAACTCAAAACGGTTATATATTAAGTAATTGGATGTTAAGGGTGTAGATATACACTACCAATAAGTTTTGGTCAGGTTTGGGGGCCTTTTAATGGGTATTATTATTTCAATAAAAACTATATTACTGATTTTTCACTTAATAAATAATTTCTACATCATTAATGTATAACCATTAATGACAATTATTTAATCCCTAAAAATTATAAATAAATTTTCATGATGTAGATAATTTTATTATCTTTCTTTATACTATTCATGTTCAAAATTTTATAATGTTTATTACTAAATTAAAATTATTCTACTTATAAGATTTAAGAGAGTGATATGTCATCACTTTCTTTGGTTTTAATAATAATTAAATTATTTTCATGGTAAAAAGTACAAACAATGAATCTAATCCGACCCTTAGGTTATATGAGTCTACTTTTAGCCATCCAATAGAATTCTGGCATGTTTTAGGGTAATTTTATAATATTATATTTACCCTTAATTACCCGATTTACCTTTAACTATGTTAAATAAAATTTACCGTAGTTACTATTCATAATTCCCAAAAATAAAAAGTAGCATATTAACATAATTTGGACCCACTGATTCCAAATATGGAATCCATTTTTTCAAATTCAATACACAGAAGTTGCAGAAATTAAATTAAAATTAATCCCGTTGTCGAATGAAAACGGGTTTTTGTTTAAAACATTGCCAAAGATTGAATTGATTTAACCTATGAATTCAATGTAAAATAAATTCTAACGACATAAATTATATTAAATGGTAAAAATATATTCTATTTATACTTTAAAACCATTCAATATTATAATTTAACCACATAAGTTATTACGATGAAAAAAGTTGTTTTTAATTAAAATATAGCGTGTTTTTACTATTCATTAAAATATGAAAGTTATCAGAATAATATAAAAAATTTATCCAAGGTAAAATTTTATATCCTGATTCCAAAGAATAATTTTATTTTGTAAAATTGAACTTATAAACATGTCAAAAACTAGATTTAAAGTGGGTGCGCCATCAAAAGGCGGCAAAACTGCATTTTTTGAAAAATACTTATTTTACCCGAAAAATTTATTTTATTCTTATACTATGTTCTAGAAAATGTGTAAGATGAATAGTAATGTTATAAAATTCAAAATTTAGTTAATAATATTCATAACGGCTAGTTCATAATAATATATCGTTGTTTAGTAAAACCCGGTATTACGTACAACACACGCTATCGAGGAAGGTTGTGATCGCGTGTAATGCAAGCCAAGTCAGGGTTGCGTGTTGTGCAAGAATCCTTTGTTGTTTCGTATAACAGAATCCAACCATATTTCATTTATACATTAAATATATATATATATATATACTCAATGTTGCGTAGAATAACTATTATCAAAATTGTGTGTAACACGATCCAAGAATAGTGTTGCGTATACTGCAAGCTAATACGGTGTTGCTTATAGCGCAAGGTAATCTTGGTGTAGCATACAACACAAGACATTAATAAAATTAAAAGAATATTTTTCATAAAATCTCGGTGTGTTACAGCCGAGCCCCTGGCTGGCGCCAGCACGCTGGACTGGCTGCCCTGGCCGGTCTGCCAGACCGGGCCGCGCCGCACCAGCCGGGCCGGGCCGCGCCCAGGCCGCGCCCATGCCTGGCCGGGCCTTGTCCAAGCAGGCCGGACCCGGACCCGGGACGGGTCGACTCGGTTCGAGCCGACCCAGGGGGTACCGGGCCGGGTCGGACCGGGCCCAAACCCCCTAATACCAGACTTTTTCAGTATGTTCCTCCTAACTTGGGCTACGGACCTCTGATCGACGCACCGTTAGTTGGGAAGCGATCCTTGGATTGAGATGGTCGTTTCGGTATATTACACTCAAGGCTTCAGAGAACTTTGTGTACGTCCGGGTTGGTTCGGATACAAAACCAACCAGGCCCTCAGAGCGGACACGCTTATATCTCGAGCTCCGGACGTCCGATTGATGTGACGATGACTTTTTTGGATTCCTCTTGATGAGAAGGAACTTTTGGCATGTTTTTCTTGAGTTTTGGATGCAGTTGGAAAATCGCCGGGTTGGATTGTACCCGAAATCCAACTGGGCCCCTGGAAAGTAAAGGCTAATAACTTTCAGACCGAACGTCCGTTTGACGTACCGTCAGCAGCATTGGTGATAAAATTGAGAAACAGTTCCTATGAGCATACCCTATGAGAGTTCGGGGTATAGACAAGATACGACCGGGTTGGGTCTCACACGAAACCAACCGGGCCCCTGGGACGAAAAGGCTAGTAACTCACAGACCGGGCGTCCGACTGACGCGCCATCTGTTGCATTGAGACCCATATGATGAGGCGGTAATTTGAGATACTTCTTCATGGAACTTTGTGATACTTGGATTATCGACCAGTAGCTCGTTTAGCAGACCCTCCCGGTGACGAGCTAGCAGAGTGCCGAGACCTAGTAGCTGGCTGAGACTTGACGACTGCTGATTCATCGACTAGGTGTGTTTCAGAAAGCCCATTGGGGACCACTTGGTTGTAGAGGTAGACCCGCGTCGGAGGAGCACTAGGTAGTAGTGGCAGACCCGTGGTACTCAACAGAAGGAGTACCTATGGAGGCTATGAGGGGGAGCGCTTGGTTATAGCAGCAGACCCACGGTGGAGGAGTGCTTGGTTGTAGCGGCAGACCCACGGTACTCAACTGAAGGAGTACCTCTGGAACCTATGTGGGGGAGCTCTTGGTTGTAGCGGTAGACCCATGGTGGGAAGCGCTTGGTTGTAGCAGCAAAACCACAATACTCGACAGGTGGAGTACCACAGCAGTCCATGGAGTTCGGCACGCTTGGTTGTAGCGGCAGGACCTCTGAACTCGACAGAGGAGGAGTTCGGCGTACTTGGTTGTAGCGGCAGGCCCACTATACTCGACGGAGGAGGAGTTCTCCAGCAGTCGTGGTTTCGACGTCATGATTTAAATCCTGGTTAAGCTGAGTCTGTAATCTTTGTGTTTCCTCATGATTGAGATGGGTCACTAGATATCTTAGGTATATGTATGGGCATATACCTGGATAGTGGATATCTGTTGATTTCATAATCTTTGTGTTTCCTCAAGATTGAGATGGGTTACTTGATAACTTAGGTATATGTATGGGCATATACCTAAGTAGAGGTTATCTGTTGAGATCTTCTTTGTGGTTATCCTTGTTGGATTTAGTGAGACCTTGAGGATCTCGGGGTCCCTACTGAGTATCTTTATACTCACCCCTGCATGGGCTATGCCCGCACCTCGTTGTGTTTGTTGCAGACGACGGGCAGTGCTGACGGAGGCTGAGAGTTTGAGGAATGGATGATATCCAGAGGTGGACTTCACGACGAGATGACACTCGGAGGAGGATGGAGAGCGAGAGCGTTGTGGAGGCTATCTGTACCTACCCTTCAGGTAGGATCCGTGGTGGACGATCCAGGAGCTGCGCTATCTGTACCTACCCTTCAGGTAGGATCCGAGGAGGACTACCCATGAGTTACTTCTGTTCTTCTAGCTGTTTTCTTTTCTGTTGTACTTTCTTTCAGTTGTAGATGTACTTTCGATTGGGTTTGTATTCTGGCCCATTTACTTTTCAGCACTTTTTTTTTGTACTTAGTGTTTTACTTCCGCTTGTACTATGTGGTGTTTTGTTACTTTTATAAAGGCAATGCCTTCCCAGTTATCAGGATTTACGCCTTTGGTGCTAGTCGCCAGCCCCAGTCCTATGGAAGGCGGGCTTGGGGTAGTCATGGCACGGGCCCCGAGGATGGGTCATGACAATTTCAATACCCCCTCCCACTTTTCCTTGTCATTCATATTTAATGGACCATGTTGTCCCCATCACCTCATTTCCATTTAATCCAACTAATTTGGGACAAATGTCATTGGAATTATTTAGAAATTTTAGGAACCATTCTCCCTACTCTCTCTTCCTTCCTCCTCCTCTTATCGATTTTTCTATTTTTAGTTATCTATCCAAGGGTTTCAGTATTGATTACCCTAGAGTATGGAGGAATATTCTGAGTATGTTGGTAAATTTGTGTCACTTATCAATAGGATGTATTGTGATAATGAATGTACACCGAATCTCATAATTTTGGTTATGTAATGATTCCTAATGGATTTTTATTGAGGTTTTAATTAAATTGATTTAAATTTCCATGTAATATGGTTTCATTTTAAGGGGTTTTACTATAATTATTTCCAAGTAGTCTTTTAGGACTTTTGTAGGTGGTTGGCCACAGTTTAGAAGAATGTATATTCCAAAGTGATATTTTAGGTGATTGTGTAATTTTTTTTATATTTATTAATTAGTTATAAATTATTATAATTAAGTATTTTTTATCAGGTTGATGATACAGGTCCCAATTGTATTGATAGGGAATGGGGTTGGGATTGAAGTTTCATCACTTTCACCATGATGAAGGATAATTGTTTGGGTTTGGGGGAAATTTCCTATTTAATGACTATTTAAAAATTTTAAAATGATCATTTCATTTTTCAGATCTCGTTTAGGGTTATTTTTGGGTTTCTTGTGGAAGCATGGATTTTGGATGTCTCGTAGAGGTGTGTTTTTTTGGAAAACCCTCCCAATTGGATTATAATTCATGAATAGAATTTGTGTCTTCTTAGGTGATACATTAGGATAGTAAATAGAAGTAGTATGAAATTATACTCATACTAGTTGATGTTTTGGAAATTGTTATAGTCGCTTTTAGGTGTTACTTTCCGTGTAGGACATGATGATGAGGATCATTGGTTCTTATGGGTGGTGGTGGGAGGCTTTGACAAATTTGATGTTGTATGAGAGTTTTCTATCAAGGATTTGATTTTGAATCCATCTTGGTTATATGTGTAGAATGAGACCCCAAGGAAGGGTCAAATTCTAGATGGTTCACTTAGCGTAGGGATTTTATGGGGTCTTGATTTGGGATTATTAGAAGGTCCCCAAGTGGTGGTAATGAGTTGTTTTTGAATTTGTTTATCAAGACATCTATTAGAGGTTGGGATAATTCTCTTGAAGTATTTTCGATAATGTATGTGCACCAATAATTAAATATTATAAGTAAATCCAAGAGGCCAATGTGGATTACTTTTTGGGTACACTAAAAATCGACAAATAGTTGTGGTCAATTGATGGAAAATTGATGATATTTCATATAACCTGATTAGACTGGGGTTTTTTATGAGATATTGGAACCCATTTTAGTGTTTCCAACATTATGAACTAGATGAGCGGGATGTGGGAGCCTTATGTTATGTGTTCCCATGAGATGGTTGGTAAGAGCCTCGTGTTGTAGTGATAATTATTTTAATGGGTTCAAGAATTTGATCATTCTAGGTTTTTATGTTTTATTTTAGGGATGTTTTAGTTTGGTCATGATTATGTATTGAAGGTTAGAGGATTCCTTTTTTATATTCAAGGATTAGGTATTGTACTTGATGTTAATTGGGTTATCTTATCTTCTAGTAGGTTTTAGGTAGGTCTAGGGAGATAATATATGGTCTAAATGAGTGAACCCCCTCTAGTTCAATAGTCTCCAATGAAAAGGGGGTTATTTCTATGTTCCAAGACATTTATTAGGTCCTATATATAATATTGATCTCTTTTATGGTTATAGATCTTGGTTATTTAATCAATATTATTGGTTTATGGGATGTTCCTCTCAGTGTTGATTAGAGTTCATATAACAATTTTAAACTATAGACATAGATACCAATTTCCTGTTTGTGGTATGTGTATTTTTCTTCAATCCCTACAGTTATATGTTGGGGTTTATCATTCATTATTATTGTTATTTTAGGATCATGGATCTCCTTTGTTGAAGCACCCCCAGACCCACTCTTTGGAATATAATGTCAATAAACACATAGAATACAACACATGATTTGAGACATATAAATTATTTCAATATCTTTCTCACATTTAAAATTAAAGGACATTTAAGTTTAGAGTTTTATAGAATATGAAAACATAAATTATCAATAAAACCAATGTCCTCATCATCGAAAGGGTGATTTTTATTTCATTTATATAAGAACATATAATGTCCATAATATGTATTTAATAATTCCCATAAATTCTCTACACAATATTGTATTCTGGGCTTATAATACTTAATTCTCTCTTTCGTAACATGGTGAAACAGAAACAAATAACCGGTGATCTAAAATTCTTAGTAAGGGTAAATATAATAATTAAGCATAACATGAGATATGCAAGTCATAACATGATATCATAATGAGGATTATCATAATCTTATAAGATTGGAATAAATAGATGATATCATATTTTCATGCATTAAACAATGATCATAAAAAAAGTGCATGGAATAATAGTTTTTTCTAGACAATATAAACCTGACAACATAAGAACATGTTAGGATCCATGCCTCATTAACATAACATAATTGACTAGGGTAACTTCCCAAGAACTATAGTTGTTGAGGTTCACAACCCATACATCATGATATTACATGAGATTGAAACATTACCCAATTCATTGGAGGGATATATAATTTTGGTCCAACACATGACATAATGTAAATCATAAATATGTGTGACACATGGTTTCAAAAAATATATCATAAAAACAGATGGAAATAAAATGGATTTTATATATGTTACATATGGTTCCCTAACTAATCATTCATGATTTCATCAATAAACCTGACATGATAAAACCATGGAAAAGGAATGGGTATCCAATGAAATTAAGTAAATGACACTCAATAAATATTATTACACATATGGTATTTTCACCATATTGGAAATTGATTTATTGTTTAGAAAAAAAATTCCCCAATCATTTGATGTCTTGGGAATCTAGTTGAACACCCATTAATCAAGTAGTGGAACATAGGAAATTCAAAGTAGAAAATAATTGGATGTAAATCATTCATATACAAGTGGATTATTTGTAAAGGTAAATGAAATGATGGATCATTTGTATATGTAAAATAAAATTTCATATTCCATATAGATAAATAAGGTTGTTGATATCATTTAAATAATACCCTAGGTCATGCATGAAATATATATGAAGAACACTCTTGAAAGAATTAGGAATGTTATCTTGATTATATGAAATTCCCATTTTCTTTGAAAAGATTTAAAAAGAAATATTTCATTAATCCATGAGAATAATAATTTCCTTTTTGGTACATGAAATCACATAGTGTAGTTATCTTAGAAAATAAAAAAAGTGTTGAAATTATATGTTCACATGGGGAATATGTAAAAGATATTCCTTTTCGTCCCAAATGACCAATACATAAATATTTAATATATTTATTTGAAAAAATAAAAAATTAATGGTCTCTTAGAACGAAAATTTTAAAAAAATTTGTAAAGAATGGATTTTCAGAACATTTTGAAACATTATTTTAGAAGAAATAAATTTATAAAACTAATCATGAAAAAAATATTAAAAGTCCATTAAAACCCTTTAGTGAAATCGACCTCGTAAAAGGGTGATAAGAAATCATGGAGAATTTTTGGATATAAGTATGAAGGTCACTTGAATCATTATATAGAATACTTTCAATATGTAAGATATGTATATGGAAGAGAAATATTGATTGGAAAGTATAGGACTTATTCTTATCGATATCATGCATTTATTTGACGAATCCTTTCAACCAAGGAGAAGATATCAATGAGTAGAATTAATATACCTAGATAAAAATTAAATATAAATTTTTAAAGGATAATGGTTGGAAAATGATATTTTAGATATCATAATCAATAAGATATTTCATGAATCACATGAAAAAGGACTTGGTCAATAAAACAATTCCAAATTTAGAAACATTTTAATAAAAACCTTTGAAGGAAACATATTTTTAAAATGAACCTAAAACACCGTGAATAATATTTTTTATGATAAAATACCCATTTTTAATAGTATAATCTATATAAAATTAAATTATTTCATAAATTAGAACATTTCTCAATAAATGGATTTGATACATAAATCACTTACCATATTTACCCACTTATTTGATCACACATTATATTCCATTCAAAAAAAAATAAATATATCAAGAATCTATTTAAGAACATTATTCATCTATATATCCATTTTATATATATAATTTATAATTATTTACTAGGAAATAATGGTTCATTATAGCTTATTTTTATCATTGGGTGTTATCACTTTTAATTTTCTTGCACATGCTTTGTATTATTAATATAGATCCTTAATTATTGACACCATGTTTATAAATAATATATTTACTATGTGTTTTTTATATATATCACATGATTATTTATAATTTTCCACATTCATCTAATGTGAGTTTAAGTTATGACTCTTGAAGATGATGTCGGAGACAAACTTGTTCCAGCTATTTTTAATGAAGGGAGGTGATATGTTATTAACATGATTAGATATTAATATTTTAACTTAATAGACATTAAAAATATTTAATACCTTATTATTATGAGACATTAATATCATATAAAATTCCATAATCATTCACTCTTTAAACATTACAACATCTCCCAATTAAGTGGTAAACCGACCAAAACAAAAGTGTTTCATAATGATAGAATGAGTAAGAAAGTGATTTTACATGGTGTTAATATAAAATTTATTGATACTTATACATGACATAAATATCATATATCTACATAAAATACAATAACATAACCATTAATTATTGGTGGTGATGAAAAATGAAAATTTTCATTCATGGAGGTGGTTGTCCACATGTACACAGGATTGAGAAACACATTTCTCAATAAATGAACAATGTATGGATATATGGAAATAAATAATATAATAAATATACAAATTTTATAAAAATAATGTTATTTCATTAATTGAAAATTTAGGACCTTCCATGTTATGTGGTTATGTGAAATAAGAGACATCATTTATGGAGGCGGCAGTCCACACATACGAATGATTAAAAATATCATTCTTTAGTATGTGTATAGAATAAAGGTAATGTAAAAAAATTGAATATTTGATAATTTTATAAGTGACATAGAAATATAATTTTTCATCCAATCCATATTTGATACCATCCCTAAGATTTAGTGATGATAATCAAAATGCATCTTGTTTTGAAGGCTGGAGTCTGCGCATACATTGAATCGATGTGTTCATTTTTCTTAGAAGATGTTATGGAAAGAATTAATAATTATTTTTAAATTAATATAATCAAATTTCAGTGTATATAATATATTTAATTATTTATTTAATCAATTTTAATTTGTATTAGGAATATGAAAATTAAATAGAATGTGTAAGATGAGATTACTATTAATGTTCAAAATGCTGATTTTGAATGGAATTATCACTGGAAATGAAGGGATTATGCTAAATAAATAATGTAAAAGACATAGGTTGGAGGGAATGGGTTCAAGGATTACAAAATGGAAATATTATCACCATGTATATTTAATGTATGGGTCAGTAATAAAGGGTTGTAAGTGGAAGCTTTTATAAGTGAAATGATTGGTAGTATTCAAATTCTATTAACTTATAAAATTATTCATTTACACTATTCAAGTTCAATGACCCACATAAAAATAAATTTAGAGTTATGGGAAATTTTATTCCTGAATTTCATCCCAACCACTCATTTTTTAGAAACTTTTACTTTTGTAGTGGTTTTTTACTTTCACTTTTCACTTGACCCATGTGTACTTTTACCTTAGTAACTTTTCTTTTCACCCATGTAAACTAATTAAAATGATATAAATTAATATTAATATTAACAAATATTTATAGTATTATAATAAAATACTTAGTATTAATTTTAAATTTTTTTTTACTATAATACATAATTGTTATATTTAAAATAAACATGAATAATGCTAACAAATTGTTTTTCATATAATTATGTTTTTTAGATTATAATTTATGTGTGAGTCAAATATTATTATTATAAATAATCGTAATAACCAAAATTTATTTAATATAAATTAAATTAATGTTATGTTACATTAAAATCAATCCATAAACTATTTTTATAAAATATATTACATAATTTTATGAAAATACAAAAAATATATTTCCAAATTAAAGAAACATTTTACTTTAATTTTTAAAATGTTTCCCTTCTATAATATAATTTTAAATAATATTTTAAAATGAATAATTTTATTCCTTATTTCAATATTTTATCACTTAAATGTAATTATGACTTTCTAGGATATTATTTTATGTTTATAATGTCATGAAAATTATAATTTTCATAAAACTCACATTTTTTACTATAAATCATTATTTTCAGAAAATGATGAACAAATAATACTATGTAAATTTTGATGTCATAAGTATAAAAATGAATAAAATTTTATCTAATTATATTTTAAAAAATTAAATACTCAAATTTTAATCAAAATTAATAAATTATAATGATAAAATACATTTATTTAAAAAGATCTTCTTAAAAAATAATTGTTTCTAATGTTATTTAAAAATACTATTTTGATAAATTTTAATATTTCATATAATATATAGATATATTATATTTATCATAATATTATTTTAAATATTATAATTTTAATTTAAAAATTCATCATGACCTTCATCTTAGCATGGGTGAAGAAAGATATCAAACATAGTATTATTTAAATCAAAATAATTACAATGTAACCTTAGGATATTATATTTGTGGTTTGGTAGAAACACTTTTATTTGTGTGGATTGGTTAGAAACATAGAATGTTTAATAGATCTCATGTTATGTAAAACATAAGTATTTATGGGTTTTTTCTTTTGTTTTTGTTATTATGCTTATTAGGTTGTTAATTTATTTCATTAGTAAATTAAATTTAAGCAATATATTATGATTTCACTAGGATGTTCATATCCGATCTACACAAAATTTAAATGATCATAGATGTTAGGCCCCACTTGTTGGGTGGATTACTAGGAACATATTTCTCACCCTCGATGAGGGACATCGATGTAACTAAAGACCCTTAAGTAAACTTTGAAGTTGAGAATAAGTGACATTGTGGATCAAGAAAAGACACAGTGTTATATGATCATGTAAAGGTATAATATTGTATGATATAGAATGATCACTTGGTGGAGTTTTTGGATTGTGATGTATTAGTTCGATAGTTTTTTTGGTTGGGTTAATGGTACATCTCGAGGATGGCACTAGCGAAATGTGCATTTTATTTAATTTTATTTATCCTTTATATGAGGTCCACATAGTGGGTGATCAATTGATTTGTTCTAAAATGATCAGGAGTTGAAATTTTTTATTCAATTTATTACATAATAATTATATTTTATTTATATTGGAAATAATGGAATTTATGGATGTGTATGAGTTTGGTTATTTTATGATGTTATTTCAATATTATATTAGGGTATAGTCTGTGAATTTTATTTTTTAGGACCATATTTATATTCAGTATCCTATAGAATTTGGGGAGGCATGCCTGAGTCCTTATGGGAAGACATATTGGGTGAAATGTCTATTCATCATGGTTCAGATCGTCACATATCTCTTCACTTAATCATTCACATGCTTAATGATTGGTTAGTGGTTCACTTTTAATTTGGGACAACCCTTTTCCTAACATCTCATCACACGAAAAATGTGTCACTTATATTGATACTACCCTTTCAAAAATACCATTTCATAAAGATTTAACCTTGATACACTTTTGGGAATCTTCCAACATTGTATGAGAATCCATCAATTTCTTCTAAATGTGGTGTATCTATGACACTGATTTCTTAAAACTTCACTCGTTCATGATCCCCTGCAAGAAATTAAATAAAACTTCTTCCTTTTCTCTTATATTCTGAAATAATTAATAAACATATTTATATGATTCTAAAACCACTTCTTCGTGTATTTTGTAAGGACTTCATGATCCTACAACATTGTGAATATTCTTTTTCAACATACACAAATGCCCAGAACTTCTAAAACATCACCTCAAGGATGATTTTAAATACAGTTTTTGTAAAATATCAAAAATTACTATCTGATCATATGAATCCATTTATACTTTTGAACTATGTTGGTTGTACAGATTTTTATAAGTTAACTCAACCAATAAATATTATTCTGCCATTATATATCTATCTTCATTCGGATTACTGGTTGGAGATACTGATTTTTATTCTTCTTTTTTAAAAGGGATGCATTCCCATCATAATTTTATTTATGTAATATATTATCACTGGATATAAAAGAATATAATATAAATTGTATAAATTTAATTAATTTTTATTCATTTTATATTACTTCTTTGATGTTGACATAATAATAATATTTTTATCTATTTTTTTATGTTTTTTCTGTCTTAATGGATATCTCTTCCCTAATTACTTCGACATGGAATTCATGGGATTCTTAAAAAATGTTACTTTATGAACCCTTTATAAATGGAGAATCAAATATTTAAATTCATAAAATCTTTATACTAATTTGAATTGAATCTGTGGTAGAACCTATGAACTCAAACCACTAGTTAGTATAATCTAGGGTATGTTCAACACATAGTGGGGGAGAATAAGTGTTGTTAAAATTTTTAACTAACTTAAAAAATCACCCATCATTACCTATGCACTTTTTCAGTGAATGGATCTTACTACCTTATATCTAGTTACTTTTTGATATCATTAATATTATATAATCAATATGGTAAAAAAGGAAAAGAATATTTTTTCAATGAAGTTCACCTCAATGAAATGTGACTATGTCCCCATTATACAGTGGTTTTTATCTAACTCTCACACAACTCATATATTTTTTCCATAAAATCTTAAGAAAGGGAATATTTTAAGACCATTATTCCTAGTAATAACCATGAAATATTATAGAATCAACTTATAGTATTATACAATACTGGATTTATCATGTACCACTTTTATGTATATTAGTTGTGAAGGATTGTGTCCCTCTTGGAAAATATTAGTCTATTATTATTCTTCAAGTAGAAACAATATAAAGGGTTGTCTAAAAATCCTTTATAACTTATGATATAAGTATTAATTTTATTTTTTATCACTCATTCATATTAAATGATAATTTATATAATAAAATTAAATACACATCCTCCACCTCTTTCTTCAACACACAATAAATGTCTCTCTCGTTTAGTGTTGTATCTTCATCTTGTTTGTTATTTTAATTTTATTTAAAAAAACTGTAATTTCGTATATAATTCTCTAATAAAAACAAATTTTTTTGTAATATAGTAATTTTGGTTCTCCTCTTCTCTCCTCACACATGGTTTTCTTCTAATTGTTATATTTTCAAACACACTACCTTTTTCTTCTACATCAATTACACTAAGATACACAAGAGAATATTTTCATATCCAAATATTGAAATATTTTTTCACTTACTTGAGTGTATATTCTTCAAAATCATCAACCGAATCTATGTCAAATATTTAATTTGAAACATCCAAATAAATCTAGATTATTTTTTCCATTCTCTTCCATAGTTATTTTAATATCTTACATTCTCTATAAAATATCAACAAAAAACAATCTTCTTCATAGTCCACAAAAATATGAGAACACAAAAAATCCATATCATGGTCATGGAATCACATTTTACAATACAAAGAATTCCAAAAAAATTATCATCATCACACACTCATTGTGTGGTTCACTTATTCAAAGTATGAACGCCTTCTCACATAATAGATTTATCCTCAATTCGTTATTCTTTCTCAAATTTCTATATTTAGAGATAATATTCATATAATGGGAATACCTAATTTATTCATAACCCTTCATTAATTAATATATATCATGAATAAATATTATAAAAATAATCATGGTATTTAGATTATTTTTAATCAACATAACATCGTCAGAATAATATTCATAAACAACTTCAATAAATCATCATCACCTCAAATTCAACAAAACAAAATATATCCAATATTTCATGTGTTACCTTTTTGTAAGACTTTTTTTCATGCCATTTTAAAAAAAAATCAATTATATTTTCCATACATTCTAAAAAAGTATTACATGCAGACAAAGACTATAAATTATAGAAAAAATGTGTACACTCAAATAAAATTCTTATGAAGTGTCTCTAAAGTATAATGAATGTTATATTTGATAATTTTTCCATCAACTAAACATCTTTACCTAAATCTAAATAAATTGTTTGAATCACATCATAAGTATAATGTTTCTTATAAGTATTATCAAATCATAAAAGAAATGTCTTATAGAATATCCACAATCCTTAATAAAAATCCATAAGTCTTAGGAAATGTTGTAAGTCATATAAAATATCCTCAAGCCTTATATATATTATATAATAATTTAGAAATATTCCGGACTTGACCATGTTTTCATATTTAACGCAGCTTTCAAATATTTCCTCTATAAAGAATAGAACCTTTTCAATTTTCATCAAGTCAAATCTAATCAATATTGGTCGCATCAAATTAAATTGGAAGAGTCCCAACTCATTATTATTCAAAACATAAATATATCCATTAAATATTTTAGAATATAATTATTCCTTACGATGCGTCAATGAATCTTAACTAACTAATAAAATATTCACCCACAATCATCATCTAAATATGTTTATTAAAGTAGTATATTCCTTAATATGATAATACTTTGGACAGAACAACTATATTTCCCCACAATTGCAATGAAATAAAATATTCATTACTATAAATTCCCCCTAAAATATTCCACATTTTTATCAAATCTTCTTGAATAAATTATTAAAATTAAATTTGAATTATAATCATATTCAAGTCATCTACTGAAACTAAATATTATACATGTAATATAAATGTTGTAAGATAATACAATACTTTTAAATCCTTTTATATATTAATTAATATTTATTAATATCTAATGGAAGGGTATCACTTTATTTTTAATTGAAAAATTATAGAATCCAACATCCAAGCTTCACATTGCATCTCCAACATATTCTTCATTAACATACAATATAATCACCCAACATATATTGCGAACATCACCTAAAAATATTATAAATATTATTGGGAACACCATTCTTATTCTATGACCATATGTCATCATGATTTTATGAAATACATAAAAGAAATAATCTCAATTTTAAGGACCAATACATAGGTCTATATATAGTAATATCATATCTCATAAAAAATGTGTGGAATTTCATTTGGTGGGTTTTCCCTCACAACCTTCAAGATTGGAAATTATTAAGTGTGAAACATCATAACAAGAATATTTCTATTCATATGATCATCCATCACTTAAAAATAAAAACATTAGTTCTTCCCAATAAATAGATGTCATCTAGACCATATGACATATGTTTTAAAATACTTTCATAACACTTAAAATCTATCATCATAGTGGGAAACTCTAATAAACATTTGATGAGACAAATACTCTGAAGACATTATCACATTATTATTACCTGGAAGAACACTCATCATGTGATACAATATTTATTAATGCTCAGTACATTATATATAAAGGTAATCATATATATAATGTACTTTGGTTATAATGTAGAAACTATAATGATATATTCATTTGTGAATATATTTTAAACATACAAAAACTTATTTGTGTTCTATTAATGAAACTTATTTCCATTTGTTCCAATATTTGAAAAACAAATTATAAAATCCATATCATATTTGGTATCTTTATATATAGAGATTTTTTTAAAAAAAATTATTAAATTATAGAACATATTCCACTAATAATGGAAAGATCAAATCCCTTAGGTTTGGACAACTAAATGGATAAACACTTGCATCAATGTTACCACATTTTCATATATTTTTTCTTATAAATACATTATATAGAATATAATTAATAATAAACTATCTGTATCAAAATAAAAATAACATTTTATTCATTATAAAAACTTATTAACAAACATGTTCTCCTATCACATAATATAGCCAATAAATTATAAACATTATTCAATAAGATCAATTTTTTTAACAATGGTACCTGACATGGACATTCCATAGAGAATCCCAAACACATTTATGTGTTCTATATAATTTCATCATATAGAATCATAACTCCTCTATCCTTATACCTACTAAATGATTCAATATATTCTTTTATCTATTTGAATAAACATTGTAAGACTTCAAATATTTTTTTCCTGTTTTTAATTTTAACCAAATATACTATCAATATTGAAATAAAAATTTAAAATCACATTCCCTAGTTCATGTATTCTAAATACTATGTTAAAATAGGAAATTTTTTTATTAAACTAACTCACATTATTGAATAATTAAAAATGAGTTCTATAACTAGAACTTGTATTATGAAAATATTTATTGATTATATTATGTTTAATGTAAGAATATGTATTCAAGTGTTATGGAAATATAATATTAAGTTATTCAATAAGGTTTGATTTTATCTCTCAGAATTCTCATTTTTCTTAATAACTATTTATATGTTTTCTGTCTATTTAAGAGGCCATTTATATTAAGATTCCACTTTTTAAAAATTAATCTTGAGTTAGGTTTAATTATTATGATTATATTAATCTAAAATAAATATTTTTACCATATCAGTATAATATTTTATGTTAATTAAATAAGGACTTTTATCAAATGTTATCCTATTAAAATGATGGATCCAATTAAATTTCATCTTACCCATAGTAGAAAAAATCAATATATCACTATGTAAAGACCCTTTTTGGAATGAATCACACCACTTACCTATTTAGGTAGTCCATTATTATAATCATAACATATAGGAATATTGGATTATTGAGAAGAAAACATTTTAACCAATCAGTCATATAGAAAAACTCAACACCATTCTTATGGTATCCTAACTCTAAGGGTCTCCCATGTATATGTAACCAAAATTAAACTCTAGGATAAAGGAACCTAACTCTTCTGGTCACCTGATTACATTCGTTCCTCACACATGTTATTATAGGGGAACCGAGATTTGACGTGAACCAACACAAATCGATGATCGAGGCTTTGAAAGGTGTTAACATTTGAAAGAATCTAACACTTGGTATTTTAAAAGGATTTAATCTCACCATCATATCTCACATATTTAGTTTATGTATGCATTCTTATAAATGATTTAGTTTGGAATCCTATTAACTCCCCCAAATAAATTTTCTCAAACTATATTGATGTGTATCTCTTTACAAAACTAATATCTTATGTTAATAACCCAAATTAAAATTCAAATATATTAATACATATCTGAATGGATCCCCTGAAATAGTATATGATACCCTTTCATGCAAAGTATTTGAATCATATATAATGATAAATTTATTAAATGATTATCTTTTAGAGATATATTTTCAACCCATACTTTTCTAGAAACGTAATAAGCCTCCATGATAGTGAGAATTACAACCCAAATCCTCTCTACCCAAGGATACATTAATTATGATACTTTAATGCCATCATAATTATAACATCTAATATATATAATAAATAATTGATTTCATTATTGAAGATCATAACATAATATATGCAATATACAAGGTAGTAGAAAACTAAATTAATTAATATAAGTAGAATATAGCTCCTTGTATGCATGTATGATAATATATAGAATCAATTTAACAATTTAAACTATAGAATATGTCCATTTATAAATAAAATTATAATTAAATCAGGGAATAAATAAATGAAAAATCCATATATATAAACATGAGATAAACTCTATATGAGAAATTCATAAAAAAGGCTAATTTTGAACATAGTATAATTTAGCCATGTAATATGGAAATTAAATCGTTAAATAAATATGATAATATTATATTTATTTTTCCAAAACTATCTCCTCTATATTATTGACTATATGAAATTGAATTCAAATTATGATGTTATATGAAATATAAAAAAATTTATTTCAGTTATCTTAGGTAAAAAATTAAAAAAATAATTATCGTATATTTAATATCTCATAAACCTAATCAATTCAGTTAAAAAAATTTCATAGAGTTTGAATAATTTTTCAAATAATTAATTTAATTTAATCAATTCTAACTAAC
The DNA here is from genome assembly GCA_963277665.1 of Viscum album. Taxonomy (NCBI): domain Eukaryota; kingdom Viridiplantae; phylum Streptophyta; class Magnoliopsida; order Santalales; family Viscaceae; genus Viscum; species Viscum album. The sequence continues at coordinate 916,194,424 of OY728130.1, read as the reverse complement.
CAGTTTTCTATAATTCATAATTTCAATATAAACTACATTATATTTTAGCCTTATATTGTTATTTATAAACACATTTTAAAATAAACATATAATGTTCAGATAAATATTTTATATCTAAATCATAATTCATGTCATATGATATGAAAAGGGTATCTATATTATATATAATTATTTATTAAATTTTAAATTAACATTTAAATAATTTATAAATTAATAATTTATAAATACCTTTATAAATTAATAAATATCCCAAAACACGGTTCTATAATGATTTAGAAACAATTTATAAACCATATAAACTAGATAATAAGTTCAATTTAAAACATTTATATATTTTCTATTAATTTTATATATCGATATAAAGAATATTTTTATATATGATTTATAATTACATCACATTTTACTTCTATCAATCATAATATATGATTAACTATAGAATTATAGTGAGATTAATCTAGAACATGTTAAATAATCAAATATATTAATATAATGTGTGCATGTGGGATGTTTTTTTAATATTAGAATAGCATGTGAGGACTTTTATAGGAAAAAACCCTGGGCATAGTGAACCACAACTTATAATAGGAAGCTTACATGAGAATAACTTTTCTCACATATTTCACATATATGGTTATACTTTACAGAGTGGCCATCATATCCTATGAATAAATTCCTGCATCATTTTATCTATGTTAAAAAATAACTTAGGTAACATTAACCCTACACATCACCCTACAATGGTCCTCAATATAATTGTAATCTCGTGAAACTGATATCATTCTAAGAGTAATATTAATATGGATTAAAATATTTCCCACATAACATTATACCATTCAATGTATAGGATACATCTTTATATGATATAACATATATCATATATATAACAAAAGGCTTTGTCATTTAGTCACATGAACAATTCATAGTGAAACCTATATGTTTTATGATTCTCCATGTCATAACCTAAGTCTTGCTTAAACTGAAGCTTTAAAAATTTTCATCCCCTATGATATCCCATATCATAGAGTGTAACACTGATGTAGCATATGTTATCATATAAATTAATATTTACCATAGTTCATTTTTATACAATTTTTATCAATATCAAAAATTAATGCATTTCAATTGACCTTTTTTCATTTTAAACTATATTTTAAGAATCGATGATCCTGATGATAATTTCATTCCACTAAAGGGTTTTTTATGATTGATTGAAACTCAATATATATAATGGACCCAATAATAATACCAAAATACGATGAAAACCAAGAATAGAACCCAAAACCATGTTGTTTATAAAATGTGGAATTTGATTATATACCTTACACTCATGAGTTTTCTCCATTTTATTTAATGATATTATATTGATGATAATCCCTTAGTAGAAGCCAAAGGGATCCCCCTTCATGTTATATCCATGGACCAACATGAATCACCCATGATATGGGAATGATTTTATCACATTCAATGACATTCTAGTGTCCCGTGATTCAAAGGAAAGTGGAATATATGTCGTTTTTGGGTGTTATAGAGAATAAATAATATACGAACATGTTTGGTCATATAAAATTTTATATACTCAAGATAAATAATCTAATATATCATATTTATTTACTTGAATGTTATAAGAATTCAATTAAAAATTTCTATTATGAATAATTCATAACCATTGACCGTTTAAACTTACCTATGTTTTATCTCTTGAAACATTTGTATTAATGATAGATTATATAGAGTAAATATTTGGATGTTAACACTTAACACATATTTTCATCAATGAATAAAATCACTGGAATATAAATCACAACATATGATTCATGAAATCATCATTTGATGCGTCAAATAATATAACTTGCATAGGTTGTAAGAATGATATTGTTAATATATCCGTTAAGAAATTATTTATCAAATTATAGAACATAGCCTTATGTGACTCATATATACACAGATTTAGGGTATAAATTTAACAAATGAATGAAATTATATAATATATATTTTTACAGGCAACATTAGCATTATCATACTTGTTTTATATTTACACCATATATATGTACCCTTATTGATATGCATATCTTAATGTTTACATGCATGTCAAGGTAATGACCTTAGTATATGTGTGTAGACTAGAGGATCATAGTAGATATATGGAGAAAGGTAAAAGATTATACCAATGACACTGGTTGGATATCTATTTATTTTATTTCGACTTCATTCTATAACTATGTATTTCATCATCACCTAGGAATCTTGCATCAGTATATGACTGCCAAACTAGAATGATTTACATTCTGTTATAGCAGTGTAACATTAATTTTTTTGTATTCTATTCCAATATATATCCATTTTGATACTTTTATTTTATTCATGTGCAGATTTATTTTTATCATTTATATTTTATTGTATAAAATTATACCAAGGGTATAATATCCTTATGTGGTTTTATTATACACTTAATTATATTTTGTATCTTATGGTATTCAAAGAGGCATTTTGGAGATCATGTGGCTCTCCCAACTCAGTTATAGATTGGGATGACAAGACCAATGATGTTGCATCAATAAAATTGAACCATATCTTGATTTATTACATTAATTGACACATATTTCATCATTTAAAATTTGATAATATTTTTTATTTATTTTTAATGTTGTAAAAATATTGACGAAGGATTAGAAAAAATAACCATAACATGTAATTTGATTATCTTTCATATGTTGTTTTCCACCCCCACTATGTTATTGGAGTTTCTTGATGGAAATATATTTATAAATGATACAATTATATTCTTGAAGAAATCCAAATGGAAATATCCAAAATGACATTAGATAATCTATATAAATGTATATTAAAGACCGGTTGATCAAGTTATTTTAAATGGATAAAAATAATCAAGTGAACTAGTATTTATAGGTTTTGAAATGGGTTTAGTATATGGATTAAATAGATTAAATCTTTTAAATGAGTCATTTATTTATTAAAATATTTATGAGTTTTTATTTTTTTTAAATGTAAAAGATACAACCAGTACCTATCAGATTCAACATTATCATAAAAATAGTCGGTTTTTAAAATATTTTGTTTTTGTTTTGTTTTAAAATATATTTTTATATTTTTGTTTTCATTTATCTTGTAATATATTAAAAAAATGTATAAATTATATTTATATAAAATTAAAAAATATTTTTATCAATTATACTTTTTGGGGAAATAGTGATTTCCAATGCACTTATTTATAATAATGTTTTCTCGAAAAGATTTAACCCATTTATAATATTGTGGTACACTACATAATTAATTAATTATATATATATATATATGAAAATATTCCATTTTATTCACTAAATATTTAATATATAAATTCTAATTATTATATAAATTTATGTTATCTTTTGATTTATAAATTTACATGGTATTAATGTATCAAATTTTGGATATATTTATGTGTTATTGAAATGATAATATTATTAATCTATATGATAAATTGGATATATCATAAAAACAATAATTTGTTTTATATTTAGTATATAAAATTTTTATAAATTTATAACCATGTTCATCATTCCTTTTTAAGAAAAAACTGAGTAAACCTAAAAACTCTTGTATGAAGGGGCTCTACATTCGTGTTCACATAAATGAAAAATTAAAATCTATTCCAAGTGTTACATCACACTCCTCTTAAATATACATTTTTTATTAAAATTTAAAAATTCAACCTCCTATAATATTTGATGGTATTGACTTGTTTTAGTTGAATCATTAATAAGAAATATAAACATTAGTATCAGTTACTTGTTTTTAAAGGTTTTAGAGCACAATAAAAACATTATGTTGGAACCCAATATTGTTTTTTTCATCCAATAAATGAATAAATATAATAAACCAAAACAACATAAAATAGAATTCAGCATATATAATTATATTAATTTTATTTATATTTAATTTAAATTAAGATGCACCTCAAAATTAATATTCTTATTCATCAATTTTTGTCCCCACTCTTGAAATTTTGTTTTTTTAGATAATATAAGTTAAGTTTCTTATATTTGTATCCAATCATGATCCATAAATCATAAAAAAAATTATTGATATGTCATGTGATATATAGGAAAAAAATTCTTTAAACCATTCTTTATTGATCTCATTAATATTATTTTTTTCACTCTAGATTCTTGAGAGGGATGGATGTAAAATTATCTCTAGGGATTTAAAGAAATGATTAGCCATTGAAAGTGGATAAATTTTTCAAAAAAAACATTAATTTTTTTTCTATACTTAATTATTCCTCAAAGATGATGTTTATTAAATTTAAAAATTAAAATTAATTTATCATCTTACGTTCAATTCTTAATTTAAATGAATTATTCTATATCTGTTTCAACAACATGTTATGGAACACTCTATATTCTGTATTTGATTTTCCTTGGTCATGATCAATTTTTTAAAATTATCTAGATCATTTCTTCCTTATAGGGATATATAATATTAATAATGGAAAGTGGAGAGTGTAGGCATAAAAATGGATATAAATTATCCCAATTTTATGTCACAAAAATGGATATATATCCAATAAATGTGATTTGGAGTAAAAAATTAATGTCAAATGATGATTAAATTTTAAGTAAATATATAAAAAATAATGAGGAAAATTTCATTCAAACCTAGAAAAAAATATTTCGAATGTTTTGAAGGTGATCCAACAAGCATAATTTAAAGATAAAAATTATATTTCAGGTTTAATGGCACAAATTTTCATCCTAACAATTATTTCATAATAAAATATTGGTCGATTAAATTTGGATAAGATTTTCATTTTCCATAGTGAAAAGGAATATGGACCCTTTATTTAAATTTTTTACATAGTGATTAATACATTTTTATGGTTATAAATACAAGTTTAAATTGATCTTTTTTTCTCTGAAAATTGTTATTTTTTTATACATGTCATAAAAATTACTATATGAGCCCATTTTTATCAATCACAAATTTTATTATGTAATTCTATTTGGATCAAATTCATTTTGTTCAATACATTGGGATACAAACAACATAATACTAAGTCAAATATTTTTTCATACAAAATTAAACAAATTACAATATATTCAAAAAATAATAATTAGAATACAAATTAATTCATTTAGTATTAAGATATTTTAGTCCAATTAGGATATATAATTGAAACTATTGAAACTATTTTTTATTTATTGTGATTTTTTTAATATTTACTAATTTTTTAAAAATTCCAATCAATTTTTAAATAAAATTAAAGTAATTATTTTTTGACTAAATTTGTTACATCTGTGGAATGATTAAGTAACTATAATGGATACCTATTTAAATATTCCTTACTAAATAGAGATGATTTGTCTAAAAACTGTTTTCATTTAAAAGATAAATCTCTCTTATTTAGAGTATTGAATTTATTGAATTGTATTTTTTATACATATAAATAATCTAATTAAAATTAATAATTTGATTATAATTTTCAAAAAATTAAAAAAAAATAACATGATTATAAAAAGTAATATTTTTTCAGAAAACAATTTTTTCTCTACATTGTATTTTTATATTAATTAATTAAATTAAAGACTATTGATGAAAGATTTTAATGATATTTATTGAAAATATATACCGTAAAATAAATTTATATTAAATTAATTATTATTAATTTTAAGTAAAAAATGATTGATTTTATTTTTATTCTTAAATATGATTTTTCATTAATCTTATTTTACATGTTATGTGTGTTGCTGTAAAAATAAAATTTCATCACCTTTAAAAATTTTATTTTAAAAAATGGATTTGAAATTTATAATTAGTCTATTCAAAATTTTATTAATTTTAAATTTATTTGATGTGATAAAATTATATTTCCTAGGTAACTTTTGGTGACCACGATGAAGGTAAAATTAAGGTAAATCAATTTTAACTTTGTGATATGGCAACAAATATCCCAAAAACTATATATATATTTTATTAGATGAAGTTTTTTTCAACTCCCCAAAATTATCTTCAAAATTGGGGAATTTTTTTTACACTTGCCATTGATAATGATATTTATTTTTTAAAAACATATGAGTAATGATAAAAGTGTCATAATTCTCACCTATAAAATGACACCTCCCCCCACCCACAACATTGAAAATGATTAAATTGAAGTAATACTAAATAAATATGTAAAATATATACCTCATTTTCCTCTATAATTTTTTTTAACTACTATTCAGGATAAAAATTCCCAAACCTTTCATTTACAAGAGGTCCATCAGGAGGAGATTCAAGACCTCAACATAAGTGATATCTTTTTCATGATTTCTAATATATATATTCTTCATAAAGATAACCTTAAATAATGTTCATCATGTTAATAATTTTTTCTAAATCATTAACATTATTTAAAATTAATATGATCATTATTAAATATAATTTTATTACTCATTCAGTCGTTATAACAGTCTTTTATTTGGGTCGGATTTACCACTTACATGAACGATGTTATATGGTTTATATTATGAATGAATAAGTAATATTATATACTAGTAATATTATTTAAAATTAATTAATTTAATATTATATAATTTTTTTATTTTTATATAAATATTTATTCACTAATAAAATCAATTTTTTAATTAATATGTATATAATGATATTTTTATGATTTCTATTAAAATTATCACTATAACATCCAAGAAACAAAAATGGGAGGCCATAAATAGATGAAAAATGTACTATATATCTTATAATAATTATAAATATTCTGATACCCTAATAATTACGAAAATTATGAATCCATGACCAAGGTATAAGGGAAAAAACTGATTAATCAGAGCATCCATGGAAAATAGAACAGTTAACACAAAAATATTGATTTTCACAAATAATTAATTCTATGTGGGTAATAAGAAACTGTAAATTTATTATATATAGTAATAACATAAATATGATTATAGAATATATTTATAATAGATATAAATTGGTTATACAAAAATTTATAGTGTTTCAAGCCAAATAGCATTCTATGTTAAGTGTTTTTTCTACTCAATTTCATTTCCTAGAGACGTGTTTAATATTATACATGTGTTTTAATTTTTAATGTGTATATACAACCTCTATGACATATTATGTCATTAATATCTTTATAGCCATGTAATTTTATGTTCTTCCTTAATTTACTACTAGCAAAGAGGTTTTGATTTTAAAATTTATAAGGAATTTTATTTTAAACAATTACATTAAATGTTTTGAGGTCAATTACCCAAATAAGTTTTCTATATATCCATATTATTCATACTATATTAATAAATTTGTTCTCTATTATTTATTTATTTTTTAAGGGTCATTTTAAAATATCTTTCATTTTATTTATAAATTTTTCAAAGGAATATTTTTAATGGTTTCCATACATATGTTTTTTCATTTTCAGTATAAGGTTGTGAAAGGAATGGATTTTTACATTTATGAGATGACCCAATTTTCCATACACCATTAACTTTAATTTTATTTTTAAATTAATTTATTATTTTCCAAGTATTTTCAAATAAAATCTAAACCTCCATTATTTTTTGAATTTATCACTTTCAAAAGTTACCAAATGAAAGGGATATTTTTTCTTATTTTTAAATTATATATCTAATATTTTTATAAAATTATTTTAAATATATGTAAAAATCCTTTGATGTTTCATCAGATTCAATATAGATAGGATCTAATGAAAACAGTCACTATCCTTTAATGTATGATATATGATTATGTTTTATGGATGTTTTCATAAATATCACTTCTTTATAACAAGTTAATTAACAGATGATGGAAATATGAATTTTTTTATCATTGTGGCACACATATATATATATATATATATATTAAATTCTATAATTTGTGGAACTAGAATTATACAACCCTTCAATGAATTGGTTAAACATTTATATTTCATTAGATAACACATAATTTTTAATCAAACGCCCTTAGTAAGATTAGATCATGCACCTGATATCATAACATTGGCATACGATATAGGGATTCACATCACAAATGATCAGTCAATTTAGTAGTTATTGTAAACTAGATAAATATATAAGTTTTTAATTAAAAATGAATACAAATATTATAATTTTGTTTTCTTTTATTTATTAAGAATAATATTTTTCCATATAGTATATCTATTCATATCATTCATATTAAACTTCATAGAATCTTGGGGAAATGGGAAAAATAAGGGTTAGCTCAAATTCATAGCAAGGGTTAAGTATAATGGAAGAAATAATGAATCAATAAGAATAATATACATGGAATGGTAAATAACTAATCATTAATTACATTTATGTAACTAGACAAAGAATAATCAATATGGAAAGTTAAATAACTAAAAACACAATCTATTTGATCAATAAAAAGAAAATGAAGTTTATATATAAATTTTATGATAGTGAAAATCTCGGTGATAATATTGATAACGAAAACAAAAGGAAATTATTAATTATCGAGCATCATGTCTCAGGCATAGAAAAACCTCTACTATCAAGATTTATCCTCAGAACGGTTTAAATAAATAATTAGAAACCCATTCAGTTTATACATCTAATTTTTCTCATGACAAACTAAAGATTCATTGAGGGTGTATATAATTTCTGGGCCCCACCCCTTACTTCTTGTCCAAATAATTCCTCACATATAAAACACTCTATTTAAATAAAGAAATGTGTGGCTAATCATCAAATATCTATATAGAATAAATGATATGTATTTAAAAATATTTACATGTTTAACCAAGTAACTATACAATTGATCACCATACGTATAAATAGATTATTTTTACACAATAAACATCTCCATGATAAATTATGTGGATAATTAATGGAAATTAAATGTCCAATGATCTCTGGAAAGTGAATATTTCAAGGGGACTAAAAACGAATCAAGGTGCCTAATCTCAATATTATCCTTGAAAAAATTAATCATAAACCATATAGTGGAAGAATAAGGATGGGGTCAGTACTACATATCCTATGTAGAGTAAAAATAAACTGTTTTTGTCATTGATGAATAGAAATACTATAAAACGATTTTTGAAATACATTATTGAAGAAAATATCAATTTCATTTTGAAAAAAAAATCAAAATGATTTTGGTTGAAATAAAATTTTAAAGAAAATCATTTCAAATTAACCTTTAAATATTTTAAAGGAGGCATCAATGAAATTATGGTGGGTAAATCCACAAATTTCATACAATGTAAAAATTTAATCCCTTTTCAAATTTAAAATGGATAGAATGGAACCTTGTTCGGAAAATGAAAAAGATATTCCTTCGAAATATTTTTTGTAAAAAAAAAACTTTGTTAATTAATTTTTTTTTGTTTAAAAACATTTCATATTTTTTTTTGAAAAAATGGTTTTAAATGAAGACATGGTTTTAATATCAAACTAATTTTCAACTGAAGAGGGAAATGAAGTTATGTTTTATTTATGAATTTTGAAACACATTTAAAATACCGATGGATTGAAAATGGTACTTTTAGAGGAAAAATATCATTAATTACCATAGGATAATAAAATTAAAGTGTTTATTAAATAATGATAAAAAATTTCTTTCAATGGAAATTCGAGTGTAAGTAATCACTAATAAAATGATATTTTGAAGTAAACTGTTGGAAGGACCATAACATTGATGTGAGATTTGACTAATGAATTGATTAAGAGTATAAACTATAAATAAATATAAAGTATGTTTAAGTACAACAATATATAGTAAAAATAAATTATACACAGAATCAAAGAATATTAATGACAACAATGATGCAATATAACTCAATGAAATCAAATTCAGTTATGAAGTTCTTTTCTGCATGGTATCTCTTAATTCAATTTACATTATATGATGTAATTCCAATTGAAACATTAAATTACAAGAATAATGTAGAATTCATGATATTAAATTTCAAATGGGATGTTTATACACCATATAAAAGTTAATTTCTCATAATAATAAATAAGACTCAATGTAATGTAAATTGTGATGAAATACCTTACCTTACGCTTCATTTTTTACGAACGCTATTTAAAATCCTATATAATGTTATTAATAATTCTATAAACCAATAACAGAAACATAATCATATTTATAATATTATAAATAATCCTTTTATCAAATATTATAACTCATTTGTTAATAAACATTCATTATTTTCAATGTTTAGGGGGTTAATTTCTTTATTTATCAAGTATATTTATACTTATAATATATTTTTTTATCTTACATAGATCATGATTTAAAAATCTAAAGAACTAAAAATACGATTTTAATATCATATATATATTTATTATATATTTATTAATAGTTATACATAATATTTAGTGATAGGATATGAGGTTCACTGGTCTTGGAGGAGGTTTTTCCTACATACGCATGAGCGCTGCTTCAATTATTTTGTAATATTAGATGAAATAAAATTAAATCACATATTTTTATATTATAATTTTACTATAATTTTTATACATATATATCACTTATTTTTATTAATATTTTCCTTAAAACATTCCATGTAAATTGTGAACGAATCAAATTGCTTTGTGGAGGTGGTAGTCCACACATCCACAAATGATGTTATCATATTCCCAAATAAATTTAAAGCATGAAGTTTTCTATAATATACTAAATCTAGAAGAATAAAACATAATTATTATGTAATATAAAATTTAAATCCATAATTATTACCAACCTTTAATGGTGTAACAAAAAAAATTATGACATTAGTTTGTGAGGCAGTAGTCCGTCGTACACATTAACGATGATTTTTTATTTCATTTGACAGATGTTTTTGAATATTTAGGTGATACTCAATACATATAAAATACATATTATATTAAATAAATGGATTTTAATTCATAATAAATTAATAATAATAAATTAAAGGGTGGATAAAAAAAGAAAAATTCTCATTGAATAACCTTAACACTTCTTTGGGTAACTCTTTTAGGTTCGAACCCAAAAAATTCTTTGGTTGTATTTTCTCAATCATTTAGGATGTTATGATTAGGGGTATGATTTTTAATGAATCTTGGTAGGTTTTTTATTATTAAACATTATTGATAGGTGTGAATAAATGAATGTGTGAGTGTATTTATATCGTGTATGAGGATTGGAAGTCTTGTAAATACCAAATGATAAACCCTATCAGAAAGTCTTCATTTCATCACATGCCTCCAACAATAACAAAAATTAGATACAAAACGTGATATGGTAGAAATATATCCATCCAATGGGTTTTTTTAAAAGTTTGTATTTCATTTCCACCTTATTTTTAATTCTTATACCCTTATAAAGCTCTAATAATATTAAAAAATAGATACAAGAGGTCATATGGTAAAAATAATAGATGTAATTAAATTTAGTTTCATTCATTAATATTTTGGTTAAAATATTAATTTGAAATAACTAGAAATTAAATTTTTTATTTTCTAAAATATTTAATACATTTTTCTAAATTAAAATCAAATAATTTGAAGAAATTAATTTAAAATTAATCCCAGAGATGTGACGGAAAACTGGGATTTAAAAGTGAAAATGTTAACAATTTTATTAAGTTGTTTTCTAAAATAAAAAAGATAAGGATTCAAATGAAATAAACTGGATTATATAACATAATATTGATTTAATTTTACTTTAAAACCAATTAAAACAATAATTTATCACAATACAATATGTAGGTGAAAAGTTAGTTTTCAATTAAAATTCAATATTTTTCATTATTCATCAAAATGTGAAAGTTTTATTATAAATAAAAAAATCATCAAAATTAAATTTTTATATTACTCATTAAATATATAAGATTATTTTTTAATATAATTTTTTTAAAATTTTCATTATTTAGATTTAAAATTAGTCTTCTTTAGAAGGAGGCAGAAACGGCTTAAAAATTGACATTTTATTTGTAAAATTCGATTTATTCTTATAATAAACCTATAAAATATATTTTATGACTATAAAATAATTCAATTTAATATATTACATATAAATTTCATTAATATAAATAACAAAAATAATTAAATTAAATTATTAGTATAAAACTCATTTTGCATATAAAAATATTTTTATTATAAGAATATTTCCTTTATAATTTGTCACCAAAGAATTATATAATCACATATAAAAAATTTCAAAAAACTTTTATATTACTATTAAAAAAAATTAAAATGGTTAGTTTACAACTAAAATATTTAATTATAATTTTAATAGTGTATTATTGTCCAGTAAACATCGATCTTGCATGTAACACAAGCTATCGATGAAATTCATTGTTATATGTAATAAGATAACATAGTATTGTGTGTGTTGACATCTATAGAGTAGATTTAATTTATTTAAAATTATTACTATAAAATAAATTATTTCAATGTTATATTCATTTTTACCCTTTTTGGTTACATTTAATACAAGTTATTGATTGAATTATTTTTTTTAGAATTTATTTGGTGTTGCATTCTCCCCAACATAAAAAAATTGTGTCACGACACTTTAAATGTGATCTTGGTAAAAAATGACTGGGTATATGAAAATTACATTGTTGAAATCCACACTGTGAGGTGGTTTAGTAAAACATCTTCTTCGTAAGCGATAAGGTAAATTACAAAGGTCACATTGAATAACATATAACCAGGTTTCTATGTATGAGAACGTTAGTGGCACATATAAATATTGAATGGGTGGAAAAAATAAATAATTATTTGGATTTATTGATGTCGTTGTTCATAAAAAATATATTTATCAATGGAAGTTTGAGGGTCTGAATTTGATAATTATGTGATTATTTAAAAGACCATTAGTTCAAAAAAATAGGCATTTGGATTTAAAAAAACATATATTTTTTCTAATATTATGTAATTATTTTACTACCTATGAATATACAAAAATATAAAAAATTTAATCTTTTTTTTTTGCTTCAATAAATTTCTTTTTCACCCCTTACTCTAGGAAATTAATATCCAAAAATTAATTTAAATTCATGAAGTACTGTAATTTTCATTTAATGGATCGTAAGATCCATAAAATATTGAAATGTCTTTTCGTATAACCAAAAGTAATGTGGTTAATACATTAATATCTAAACCACACATGTAATACTACTTGTTCATCACTAATATTTATTCATGATATTGTTTAGCTAAAATCAGTGACATATTAAAAAGGACAATATGTAGGCTGCTGGTATGTATGAAACCATTATCGTCCTACTGTTATGGGTTCAAGCCCCACCACCTTACCATATGTGAGGGGTTGTCACCTTGAATATAGTTTTTCCATTTTCTAAACTATATTATAACAATTCCTATAATTTTTCAAAAATATTATTGAAATCATTGAAATGAAATTAATCATGCAGTTGCCTTTTTTACTAGGGTTTTCAATACATCATTCTTTTTCAAAAAGTATAACAATATTATTTTTATATAAACCCTAAAATTTTTAAATACCTTTAAAATTATATATATATATTTCAATGTAATTATTCCCCAAATCATGTACTAAACTAATGGGTTTCATGGATATAAATTTCACCTAAAATATCCTTAATCTTAGAATAAATCCATCTCATAAAACTATATAAAATTTAAGTCATTATTCTTATTTTCAATATTTATTTTACTAATACATAATGGTATTCAAAACTCTAATGTTAATGAATACACAATGTTTCATAAAACATAATATAATCCTTATATATTTCATGATTCTTGTAAAAAATATTCAAATGAAAAGACACCCCAGAAATTTATTTCTTGATGCATAAAACATAAGTTCATCATCTATTTTATTTCTACATTGTTCCTTCCTTGGCCTACGGGTTACACTTAAGAAGCGGTAATCGACTTTGGTAATGCCCATCTTCCACATATTTAATTTAATGGACTAAAAATGGATCTTCTGGATGATATTCATTTCCATCCACTATACTCTTCATTTGTCCTTAATTTTTTTTACTTTACACCCTTATTTTCTATACACACAAATATTCATTTTCCATTGAGACACTTTTATGGGTGTGTCCGTACACATTTCATACATGATGGATATTGATCCAACTTTTCTCGGTTGTCTACACCACTCGATATCATATAAAACTCCATACTTCTCTTCTTTGGGGTGGTTGTGGGTTTGGGAATGTATATGTTGTTAACCATGTTTTGGGAAAACTGATTAGAAATAAATAAGATATCTTTCATTCCTATCAATATCCCATTTGGTTTCTCATTTTCATCACATTATCACTTATGTTAACTATTAACATAGTTCCTTTATTTTCTATCCAATTACTAAATTACAATAAACATTGTGTGACTAACAATAGTCATATGGAGAAAACCATATAATCATTTATTGGATATCTAAATCATGAAACCTTGTTTTCAATATAAATCACCAAAATTTTTACATTGGTTATTCATTAAAATCATCAATTAAATCTTTTTCATAATAGTGTTTAAAAAATATGAATTATCCTTAGAATATACCCTATGGAGTGTCAAACCTAGTTTATAGTATTGACAATTTTCATGTACCAAGTCACGCTTGAGTCAATACTAAAGTGTTTTTTTGGAGTTATCACCACTGTATACTTCTATTCTATAACTAGGTCCAATTTTAGTATCTATATAGGGATTTATTTCTTAGATGACCCACCTAATCCCGACCTTAACAAAAATTTAGGATGTTATTTTTTACTTATCCTAAAATTCTATCATTTGGTTACACTCCCTCATCTATGTTTTCCAAATTCTAATTCTCAAGGGTCCTATTAAGCTCCATATGATCCCAATTGTAACCAATAGAACCTAGTAAGCCGACATCTGATGTCTACTACCATTAAATTGGAATACGATACAAGTATTATCATCCCAAAGGATTGATCCATTTATTATTCTTAGAAAATTATATAAATATATGTGTCTTTTATTACTAATGAATTCACATATTACAATATTATTTTTTATATTTATTAATAATTTATAACATTATTCCATATAGAATATTCTTATAAAAATATCTTAGTAAACTTAATGGAATCCAATGTTAAGGAAACATTATGATTGAGCATAAATTCTCAGTAAGGGTTAAGTATAGAAGAAGTAATAATGAAACAATAAGTATAATAAACATGGAAAGGTAAATCCCTGAGCACACATTCCATTTAGATAACTAGAAAGGATTAATCAATATGTAAAGATAAAAAACAAAAAACATAATCCATTTAATAAACAAACAAATAATTAAGTTCATTAATAGATTTTATCGTAACGAAAATATCATGGACAATAATGATAACTAAAATGAAGGTAATGCATAATTATCTGATGCCATGTTTTAGGCATATTAAAATCTATACTATCAAGATTTATCCTCTAGATAATTAAAAACAATACGTAAAATCCCATTTAATTTATGAAACTAATTTATATCATGAGAACCCATAGATGCATCAAGGGGATATATAAATTTTGGGCCCCACCGATCACTGCATGTCCTAAGCATTCCTTATATATCGAATAATCAATTTAATTAATGAAAAATGTTCCTTATCATAAAATATATGTATTGAATAAACTATATGTATTTATCAATATTTTCCTACTTGATCAAGTTAATATTAATACAGTAAAATAGTATCTAGAAAAGGTGTGCAGTTTAAACAATAAACATATCCTTTCTAAATGATGCGGATAATTATGGTGAATTTATTGTCCAATGATCTCAAGGAGTATATTTCAATGAGATAATAAAAATAAATCAAGGAAGTAAATTTAAATATTAACCTTGGAAAAATAAATCATAAACCATCTAGAGGAACAATAACGACACTATAAATACATCATATCCCAAGTGGAGTAAAAAAAGGTTACATTCATTGATGAATAGAAACACTACAAAATTATCTTTAAAAAATTGTCAAGAAAAATATCCTTTTCATTATAGAAATTGTTTTGAAAATAATTCTATTTTAAAATAAATTTTAAAAAAAATTCATTAAAATTTAAACTTTTGAACTTGTAAGGGAATATTTTATGAAATATTGTCGAATAAACCCATACATTATATACAAGGTAAAAATTACATTCCTTTTGTATTGAAAAAAGGTAAGAATTGTTCCTTCTTCAGAAAATTACAGGAAGATTTATTTGAATTTATTATTGTCAAAAAAATATTCAATAAATCATTTTTATGATTTTAAAAATTAATTGATTTTTTTTATAAAACATGCTTCTGAAATAACAAAAATTTATAATTGAAAAGTATACTGAAGGCGGGTTTTCTTAAAACATTTTCTCCAATATTTTAAGTACCAATGTGTGGAAAAATGGTACTATTGCATGAAAAAATATTATTAATAACCATTGGAGAATAAAATAAAATGTTTTTTAAACAATGAAAAAATAATATCTTTTAATGTAAATTCAAGTGTAAACAATCTCGAATAAAATGACAATAAGAAGTCAACACTTGAAAAAACATTAACATTTATGTGAGAAAAAAAAATAATAAATTATTTTTATAAACTATAATTGATCATAAAATAAGTGTAAATAAAAAATAATTGATAATAAAAAACCATTATACACATTATCATATAATATTAAAGACAATAAGGAAGTAATATAAATCAATGAAAAGAAATTATGCTATGAAATTATTTTCCACCTGGTAACTCTTAATTCAAATCCCATTAGAAAAAATAATTAAAATGTAAACTTAAAATAAAATTAATAGTAAATTATTCATTATATTAAATTGGAAATGGGTAATTTATACATCGTATAATAGTTAATTGGTTCACAATAAAAAAATAAGTCTCAATAGAATATAAATTGAGATGAAATCCATTACATTATGCTTCTTTTTTGTTGAATACTATTTAACCTCATATATAATGGATTTAATGAGGATATAAACTCATAAAAGAATCATAATACCATTTATAATATCATATATAATCCTTTTATAAAATATTATTACTCTATTATTAATAATCATTCTTTATTTTCATAATTTCATTTATTAATTGCCTTATTTTTCAAGTATGTCTAGATTTATTCTTTTTTTATTCTCATAAATAGATCATTATTTAATAATATAAATAATTTAAAAAAATATTTGAATATCTTGTATATTTATTATATATTTATTTGTACTAAAACATAATATTTAGGGATAGGAGAAGTAGTTTGTCATTCTTGGAGATGGTAGGTCGTACGTACACATGAACATTACTTCCATTTTTTACCACATTAAATTAGTGAAAATTAATTGATATAAATCAATATTTTAATTAAATTTTCATTTTAATTTCATATATATCAAATATTTTTATTAAACTCAACCATAATACATCCTATTAAAGGTATGAATTAATTACATCGCTTTGAGGAAGCGGTGGTCCACAAATGATGTTATCTTATTCCAAAAAAAATTGATAGCATGATGGTATGAGTAATATAATAATTAAATAAGTATCAAAACATAATATATATCATATATATCATATATAAATTATAAATTCACCATTATTCCCATTCTTTAAATGTGGTAATGGAAGAATGAACGACATTGGTTAGTGAGATGGTACTCCATCGTACACACGAAAAATGATTGTCTATCCCATTTTATTGGAGTGTGTGGTGTTTTTGGTTATAACCTAGACATAAAATACCTCATTATATTTAATATTATATTGTTTTTAAATAATAAATATATAATAATAATTTATTTGTTGGATAATTAAATAAAAAAGGTGCTCATTGAAAAATGTTACCTCTTATTTAGGTAAATCCTTTTGGTTTCACCAAATGACATCCTTGGTTGTCCTTATTCACAAAGATATAATTATATTATGAGTTGGAGAATTTTTTGAGTTAATTTGTGAAGTTTTTGTATGATCCATAATTCATTATAGGTGTGAATAATTTAGGGACAAGTTCGTATATATAGTAGAGGTGGAGTGGCATTCTTATAAATAGAAAAAGGTAAGAACTATATTGAGGTCTCCCTTACCTAAAGTGAAGTGACTTGGTTTTGGACCTGTCAGACTATGGAAAATTCCTACGTATTTCCAGAACTAGGCATGAAGATGGCTTGAGATTCCGAGGCCCGATGTGCCTGTAATAAATTTTATAAAAATATTAAGTATTTTTATACTATTCACATGGAGAGGGTGTGTTATCTCCTAAAAGGTAGATCAAAACGGACATATGAGGGCACAGTTGCGTTCAGAACATATCGTTTACCCTAGATGGGGTGTAAACATTGCGGTTGCAGGCCTACAGTGAGAAAAGCCACTCTGGGCATTTTCGTAAATGAATTGAAATGTTTATTTATGAGCGTTGGATCGAATAACTTCCGAATGGAGTATCGGATCAAAAATATGAGCCCGTTTTTGCGTTCAGAATGTCGTGTTTACCCTAAGGGCGACCATACCATTTCCTGCATCAGGCGTGGGGTCGAAGGCGAGTCGGCCGTCGGAGTGAAAGGAGGGTTTAATTAAAAAATAAAATACGTATCCCCTTCTCCCCCACCTTGTACATGCAGGAGGCCACCCCCCCCCCCCCCTTCCACCTAGTTTCCGATGAACAAATGACCCACAAAGAAGATGACGCTAGCTATTTTCGACGCCGATCGTCTGCAGATCGAGCTCCAGCGCGTCGCAAGCGTCGCTCTGCACCCGAAGATTCTACGTTTCACCCACGAGGTAGGCGATTTGAGGTTTAACCCCTGATCCCATTTATGTTTTGGTTTTCTTCATTTTGAGTTTGTAGCAATGTAGAAGGGGTCCCAAGGGTCGTGTAGACACCTCTGGATCAAAAAATGGACCACCTGGGTGGTCCCGGTGGTCCACAGAAGTCTCACCGACGCATAAACTACGCGATGAGGTGACCGCCGCTGCCTGAGGCATGGCGGTGCGCCGGCCAGCGAGGTGGAGGGCCACGGTCCCATGGTGGGGCAGGCCGTCGGCCCGGGGTAGGATGATGGTTGTGGCGGCCGGGCTGGTCGGGGTTGTACCACCCCAAGATTTTATAAGATATATTCTTTTTAATTTCTTTCATATCTTCTGTTGTACACTACACCAAGATTATCTTTTACTATTTGCAACACTTCATTAGCTTGCAGTATACGTAACACTATTCTTGGCTCGTGTTACACACAATTTCAAGTTCATTTTGTGGAAATTATTCTACGCAACATTATGTATAGATTTTGTTTAATGTATAAATGAAATATCTTTTGATTATGTTATACTAAACACCAAACGGAGCTTTCACTACACGCATCCCTTACTTGGCTTGCATTACACGTAATCAAGACCTTCCTCGATGGCGTGTGTAGTACACAATATCGAGTTTCACTAAAGGAGATATTATTATAATATTATTTTGAACTAGTCGTTATGAGAAGTAATAACCACTTTTTGAAATTATATAAATTTTATCTTTCAAAATGGACTTCATTTTTGGATTTGGAATATCGAAATTAGCCTAGAGTGAATTTTTTGTATTTTTCTGAAAGCTTTTATTTTTGATGAATAGTGAAAACACTGAGTTACTATTTAAAACCCGAATTTTTATTTAAATAATTATTTATTTTATTTAAACTTTTTATATATCAAAATTGATACATAATAACTATATAAGTTCAATGTAACTCATTGGAGTAATTTTAAAATAATTTTAGATATATAAAAATTTTGTTAAACTTTTCACCGTCTTTTACCCACCTCCTTGGAGAATTTGAAAATTTACATAAAACTTAATTTCAACACTTCTGTGAGTGGAATTTTTAAAATACGAAGGACACAATTAATATCAAGGAGTAAAATGTGGTTCAATAAGATAGAAATAATTTTTGGTGAATAGTAACTTTTTACTTTTATTTACCACGGTTAAAAGTAAATAGGGTAATTAAGGGTAAAAATGATATTATTATTACCCTAGCACATGTTCTAATTCAATTGGATAAGTGTAATTTGACCAAAAACAACCTTAGGAATAAAATATTACCCTTTATGTCCACTTGTATTAGATTAGGAAATTTATTATTATTATTATTAAAGAATAGTTAAAATAGTCAAAATCAAGGTTTAATAACAAAAACATTTTTAATATAGGGTTATACATATGATAAATTCGACCATAAATATTAATTAGAAATATAAAAATATTTCCTACATAATGGTAATTTATTTATAATTTTTAGACATTAAATAATTTAATTTATTTATGACACAATGATGATCCAGTAATTACCTTATTAATAAAATACAAACATAATTGATGTTATAAATACCGAAATAAATGTAATTTGATACTTTTAATAAATTCCAGTAATGTTTTAGGTAAATATGACATGTTATAATTGATTTAATTAACTTTTTTCGAACTAATCATGTTGTTATGATTTTTACAAAAATCAATTACCAAATAGTGTCGAAATTGTCATAAAATAGTTTTTAAAAGAAATATTTTATTATTAATTGTTATTATATTCCTAAAAATCTAAGGTTCGGACAAATGACTTAGATAAGGATATATATATTAATAATGAACCACTTGGGGTTCGTTTGGCTTGTTATAGTATGTTTATTAACCATATAGTGTAAGAAAACAAGAAGACATGGTAAAAGTTAAATTATTTAACTTTGAGTTAAATCTAAATGATAAGGTTAAAATAATAACATAAACTTGTATAAAACCTATTTGTTGAGATTATTTCAACCCATACCCACTTTAGTTTCGAAATAAATCAATTTGGAGAAATTATAGACTGAATATGACTTTATTATAAAATAATATTTTAAGTTTTTCCTAAGGTGCCCCTCTCCTCCCTTATAAAAGGGCACATCCTCCCTCTTCTATTTACACAATTCTGATCCATCAATCTCGGCCAACCTCTGCCCATTTCCCTTCTAAACTTCCCAAGAAACATTATAGAGGTTCTGGTCTCCTCAAAATACCAACTATAGCACCTTAAGAGGAGGTTAAGAATAGGCGCGTCAAAGAAGAGGTAATATCCTTTATCGATTCATTCAAATTTATTTCTTCTTCTACTTCTTCTTATTTATTTTTTTAATCATAAATTAATAACATCAGAATCACTCGTATACTGATATGTTATTATAAATATGAAACAATCCTATTTCATCTTCTATCCATCCTACGGAAAATGAAGTCATCGCGCGTGCGTGCGTACGGAATACCGTCTCCACGCTGTGGTGTAATCTGTTTTCCACCACCACCCTTACTTGGATGGGTATAATGGCATAAATAATAACTATATATGGTTGTTATAACATAATACTTATTCTGAAATATTAAATAATCCACTACAATTCCATTAAATAATTATGGGAACAATATCATCGCTCGTGTGTACGTAAGGATTACCGTCTCCACGAAGCGATGAGATTCATTCTCCATGTTAACCATTCAAGAATAATTATAAAGTATATATAATGAATAATAATGAAATATATTACATGATAAATCTATTGGATTTATGTATATATATATTTCATCTACTTACTTCCATTCAAGTCAATAAGGAAAGGAAAATAGCGTTCATGTGTACATACGGCCTACTGTCTCCATGAACGGTGTGTTTCATTTCATTTATCTATATATTATATATATATATACTGAATATATATGATATATAAATCATGTTTTACATTCTAGAAGTAAGTAAATCATGATATAAGTAATAATAGTATCAAGAACAATAATTCCAAACACGTATGATAAATGAAACGATTTTACCCAAAACACTGTTTTAACATTGAATTTACAAAAGAACGGGTAATATAAAGTCATAAGTGAACCATATATGATATCATAACAATAAATATGATTCTTTAATAAATCAATGAAATTATTTAAATCATTATACAGGAGTTTCGGATACGTACGAAGCATATCAGACCTAATGTAAGGGATAACTTTTCCGATCTCGTTTTTATCCGAGATTGTTTATTTATAAGTATTTGTTGGGGTTATATTTATCATTCATGTCCCTATTTTATACAAATGGTTTCATGTATGTTTATAGTCCTTTTTACCCATTTTTTACTTTTACCACGTGTTATGGAAGGAATCTTTCTTTTGTTTACCATACAAGGAACTTTTTGACTTTTCCGACAAAAGTATGAGGAGAATGTTTTTTTAAAATTATACAGCACGAATGGATTTTTATGGTTTCAAACTGCCTTATTTTCAATAATCTTATTCTAAAATATTTCATGATTATTTTCAACAAAATTATTATCTTTTAAAATATCATGTCATTTTGTGAAAAGAAATTGATTTTGAATAAGAAAGGATATTTTCCTCAAGAATTTATTTCAAGTGTTTTATCAAAACCATTTTCCATCTAAGATGACATTATTTCATATGTGTATATTTAAAGTATAATGTCTATATGATTTACATGGTTTCACTTCTCTTATGATGAAATGATATCCATTTTTTATGTGGATTATGTTATGATGGGATGATGTTTATGATACCCATTTTATTCTTTGGGTTATGATGAATGATTTATGTTTATGTTGTGGCACACGTAAGAATGATTTCATTATGAGATGGGTGGGACCTATATCAACCTCCAATTCATTGGGTAAAGATTTATATCTCATGAGATATACATGGCTAGAATGACAAGTTAATCCTCTTCATTGATACTGGACTGGAACGAGCAGTGAACTCGATTCAGAAAGGGACTTTGTCCACTAACATAGTCTTGGCAACAATGCCTTGCCTAATATGGAAATCATAACATGTTCTTAATGGTTTCCAAAATTACATGTTTTATTCCCATGCTATTTTATCATGGTTAATGTTTCTTTATGATCTATGCCTTACGTACTGCTATGTTTTATGTCATTGCTCAAGATTTTGATGTTTAAACATTATGTTCATGTTTTTAAGTTCAAATGAATATGGTTTGTTTTATTTTCTACATGCTTACCCTTACTGAGCATTTGAGCTCACCCTTTGTATGTTTTCTTTTCCCCAGTTCACGAAGAAGGGTCTTAAGTAGGATATTCCAAAAGGGACTCTAGATATGATGATATAAATGGGAGACAATGTAGATGATTTATGAACCAGTTGTTTATGTTTCCCAGTTTCTAAAGACATTAGACCTATACGGTCTTATCAGGGTTTTGTTATATGTTGTAATAAGGATGCTTCAATTCTGATGTAATAATAATGTATGTAAAGTATGGGTTGTTATAGTTGGTATCAGAGAAAATTTTTAGTTAACCTTTGGAAACTAGGATGCGAAAACTTTAGTGAAATCCCTAGAGATATTTCTAAGGTATGTCTAGGGATGTCTCTAAGGTTAGGTATAAGTATAGGTTACAGTCCTAGATTTATGATAACGATCATGAATAACCTTGGATTAAACCAATGATGTTAGAGATTGAAAGTACTCCCCTTGATTATGTTTTTTTCCTATCATGATTTTTTCCTCTCACACTATACTTTTGGGTTTTAGATAATGGCTGGAAACAGGAAGATTCATGTTAATGGAGAATATGATGGACAATGGAATGATATTCTTCATGATCAAGCAAATGAAATGGGATTTGGAAGGCGAAACATCGTTATTTTGCCTAATCACCAATCTCATAATATGATCAATAATCTCAACTTTTGAAAGTTTCTTAACTCAGTTAATAAGAGAAAGAAGGAGTTTCACGATGATCATAGAGGAAAGAAAGTTCAATTATCCTCATCTGAATCATGTGGGAAGAGACATCAAGGAGAATGTTTCAAAAGAACTGGAAGATTCTTTGGGTGTGGAAAAGAAGGACACAAAGCTAGTAATTTCAAAGGAAAATGATCAATTAACACCATGGACAAGGATAATGGTATTGCTAAGACCTCAAAAATGGTTAAATTTTTTAAATGTGTAATGTACGAGCATTATGAAAACCAATTCCATAAGGGAAAGTATCATGAAAAGAATCAGCATGGTCGTATGGGTAGTATTTATGTTGATGATGATGAAGAGACTACAAATGATATGTGAGATGAAAGAATTGTTTAAGCTCAGTCAATGGTTTAAGAAGATAGTGGAATGATTTATGTTTATCAAGAGTTATGCTATATAGGTAACGATACTATGGAATAAAGAAACATGTAAGGATTGTTAAACTATTGTTTTCTATAAAGTATTTGAAAGTATATGCTGAATATTTTGGAAAGCAGATGATGTGCGCATAATGAATAAATATGGAGAAAATAATATATTTGATAGTATTCATGAGATCATGATTGATATAAGGACTAAGTGATATCATGGTTTGAGTATATAGGATTTTTGGGATTTTGGTATGTGGAAAGAGTTAACTTTTAACCGCATTCATGTTTTCACTAAGTTTCAATGGGTATTCATTTTTCAAGAGAATACATGATTAAGGCATTCGAATGTTTG